>CM071837.1:56447942-57066898 GCA_036507285.1 Trichosanthes cucumerina | reverse complement strand
TTATTCAGAAAGATGTTATTGAATAAAGTGAATTGTATTTTTGAAACTCCCAATCCAATAAAGAACCCTGGGTTTATAGATGATACTTTGAACTTTATGTGACATAAAAGTGGATCAGTTCAAGTTATAGCTAATAAATTTCCATAGTATACCGATAGGGTCGGGTACCTCCATCTCGGGACACTATGGACGCTGAATTCACTTTGTAAAGTAATTTAACGATGTGATCTTAAATCGCTCGTATCGAGACATGCGAGTGGGGACGTCCCCATGCAATGAGTTTGCATAAGATCGACCACACAAATAGCCACTTAGACTTTATAACTCCGCTTATCGCCTTAACTAACTATATTCATACGGTTTATGACTCTGTAACCTCGATCTCAATCCTTTATGCTATTATGAACTTCTTTTATTCGAATTATCCTTAGATTTGTATGGTGAGAGAGTGGACTCGAGATGGTCGACTCAATAAGCCTCCCATTTCGTGATAAGATCAGGTAGATAGTCAGGAACATAGTTCAGCAAGATGAAATTCACCTTTTACCCGCTTTAGGGATTAGTAGAGAGGTTGTTCCTTGGCGTTGACTCAGTGGTCTCAATAAAAGGCCACACCTCTCATTGGCCCGAGAGGGATTCGTTTGTTGGTTGACCACAAACCAAGCAAGGTTTATTAGAGGATCATCGGGGACTTAAGGAATAATGGCATCACTGTGGTAAAACGTATAACTTGGACCCAACCGTAATTACGTAACGCCCCGTGAAAGATCGACTTACTAATCATGGTTATATCCAGCGGGAGCTGTAAATACATCTACAAAGTGAGGAGAGTGCAAATGTCACTGGACTTTAGTGGGAGTGTCCTTGGTTAACGAATGTTGATTAGCTTAGGCTAAAGAGTTTGGCTTCTGCTAATCTCGTGACGCTGGGAGCTCAAGAGATCTTCAGAGGGTCCATTAGGTCCTGCCATTAGCTTTCGAATTCAAGCCTTGTAATATTTGAGAGAAAAGAATTTGAATTGTCTAAATTCGCTTTTAGGAGAAAACGTTAATTATATGTGATATGCTTAATGTGATATAGTTTAATTATGAATTAAACTATTATGAAGAAGAGGTGAATATATTTAAATATGATTTAAATATTGAGTTAATAGCATGAATAGTGATTCATGTTCAAAAAATCGATTTAAGAAATTGGGTTTGGTCCAATTATTTAATTTGATATTTAATATTAAATTAATTAAATTAAAATTGATTTTTAATTTAAAATTAACTTTATATTAATTTTGGAATTAAAATGAAAAAGAAATTCAAATTCATTTTTGAATGAAAATGACCAAATTCATGATTTTGGTGAATAAGTTTTTAAAGTCAAATTATACTAAAATTGTTCACCTTTCTTTCAATTATCCTTCCTAATCTTCATGTTGTCATCTTCTCCAGCTTAAAGAAGTTGATGGTTTTGTTTAATTGAAAGAGAATCAAGAGGATTAATGGAATTAGAGCAGTAAAATTAGGATTTTTCTCGCTTTTGAGACCTTTCTTCTTCTTTTATTCAAATTCTCTCAACCAAAGATCCCAATTTGTCTCCAAGGCTTGAGGATAGTAGGAAGGTAATGAGGTGGTCCATGCAAAAAGTATTTTTACAAGAAATTACCCACTTTGATTAGGAGAATTTTTTAGCTACAAAGGTATGAGTTTTGCTTTTATTTTGTAAAATTGACTAACTTAAAGTGTTCAAGATCCAAAATTGCTTCCCGCTTTCTTAATATAGAATCTTTCAATAAGTATAGTATTATATATTTTATTGCTAGATTTGATGGTTAATTTCATTTTCAAATATAGTTTAATGGTTTCATATTTTTTGTACTTGTTCCTAGTTATTTCTACTTTGATTAACTTGACAAATCAATTCATTTAGAAATTTCTAGCTATTCTAGAGTACTCGTAGTGAGGTGTCTCAAATTTCTAGCTTAATCTGAGTAGTAAATGGATTGCTGCCACGCCTAGTTGGTTAAGTAAAATTGCTTCATTACAGTATATGGTATGCCTTAGAATTGTTAATAAGATGCTTAGTTAATTTAGATTGACTCACTCTTATTTAATTAACTCTGCTTTCCACTTATCTTTGTGTGTAATACATTTAATTGATTCTTTTGTTTTGGTGTGATAAATTAATTAATTAAATTAGAACAAATTATGCATTTGTAAAGTGATTTAATTAGAGAGACTCTCACAAAGTTGTCTCTAGAGGAGTTTGGTTGGTCTTGAAACACTCAAAAGTTGAATAATTGATGAATTGCAAGAGTTACCTGCTTACTCCCGATTCTAATGCCCTAGGTGAGATCTTTATCTTTATCGCTTTTTAGCCATTATGTCCTTTTATGTTATGTTTGAAGGAATTAACTTTTACCCATAGTGTAAGCATTGGATTACCTTTGATTTTATTTAAAATTAAACTAAAAATATATAATGTTGTTTACTTAGTTGGAGTTAAATATGGAGAATATTCTATCGAGTTTTTATCTTCTCCACAAAGTCTTTCCTCTCGCTATGACTCAAACACACAAGAAAACAAGGCTTTCCCGGGAGTCCCTTGAAAGAAAATTCATAAGGTATTGAAGATGAAGTAAGTTCAGAGAGAATTGTCTAATTCTCTAATGAGGAGATGTGTAGAAAAAAAAAATCACTAAATGGCTCACCTCCTGGGTCCTATTTATAAAGGACTCACAGAGAATAATTAAATAATATATATTAATATCTAATATATTAAGATATATTTATCTAACCAATTTGAACTATATCTCAAATCTTTCCAAATTCTCCTCATGATATTTATTTCCTAATTTGAATTTAATTCAAAATTTAATATATATCTTTTATTTAATATATCTTAATATATTAATGATTTTAATATTTAAGGTATCAAATACAATAAATATATTTTCCTTTTATATTTATATATCTAATATATTATAGATTAAGCTGAATATTTCAAATTTTTCTTTCAACTAAATTAATCTCATTTGTTCAGCATATGAGCTGAAGCAAAGTGGATTATTGGTGATAAATGCACTCTTCACATATCTCCACCCCATGATCTTCCCCATTCTAGCTGATGTGAAACTTGCTGCACTTCCAACAATCCTCCTCCCATCATGACTACACCTCTCAATATCGCTTGCCTCCTTTTTCGCACCCTAGGATCTCTATTGATCACGACTCAAAGTAAGGTTTTGATACTACTCACAGACAAATAATAACCTTCCACATATCTCCACATTGTATGATATTGTCCACTTCTGGGCATAAACCCTCAGTGTGGCTTTACTTTTTGTTTCCACCCAAAAGACTCCCATACCAATGGAGATAATGTTCTCTCACTTATATAACCATGATCTTCCCATTATCTAGCCGACGAGGACTTCTGGTCTCACTCCAACAAGGACCTTAGCATTGAACCCATGTGCATTATAAGCTCCAATGATACAAAATTAATTAATCAAACTCTTTAATTAATTAATTTTAATTCCATTAACTATATGTCACTTTACTATAGACATAGTAGTTATACTTTTTATGCACCTCGAGGACAAGCTAGTTCATGGATATAGTCATTACATGCAAGTGACGCCTTGTAAATTCTAAGTAAGTTTTTGTTCTTTCTTGAGTTAATCTTTGGGCTTATGTTTTAGTTTTAAAAGAGTCAAATAAGAAATTAATTTTTGATCTTGTAGGACCCATTAGACTTCCAAATCTCGCTTTAAATTTGGGTTGACGTACCTTTAAGCTTTTATCGAAATAGCTGGGAGAAAAGAGTCACGGTAAGTTTCTTCTTTTCTTTCCTTTAAGTTTTTAGGGTTTGTAAATTAAAAAAAAAGGAGAGGAAGGGATGAAGGTCGCACTCTCTCCCCTCTCTTGCTTCTTCTTCCGCTGGGTGCGCCAGATTGGGCAGGGCGGCAAGCGAGCACGGCTACTCTTCCTCTCCCTCTCTCCTTTCCGCTTCCGCGCCCCCGCCTCCCTCTCTCCCGGCCTGCCTCTCTCGCCCCGCGATCTCTCTCTCTCTCTCTCTCATATCTGACGCCCCACTCCGCCTCCCTCTGCCTCCTTCTCTCCTCTCGCGCCCCCCGCCTGGGAACCTCGCCTGCCGCCGCCTCTCTCGATCCGGGCTTTCGCCTCTTTCTCTCCCTTCTCTTTCCATCGCGCTTCCTCTCTCGTGATCCGCTCGCCTCTCTCTCTCTCTCCTCTCTTTCTGGTTTAGTTTCTTCTCTCCTCTCCCCGCGATCCGCCCGCTCAGCCTCCGCCTCAATCCTCCCTGTGATCCGAACTAATCTCCCTTAGCTCTTCCGCCCAAATCAAAAACACTTTAACCTGGCTGCGATGGTGTTGTTTTGTGGATGGATGTGATTCATGGCTGTCAATGAGTAAGGCCTTTAGAAGAAATCTGGAGGCTAAGAAACGAGCGTGAGAGGGCCTGGCTCAACTTTGTAATCGTGGGTAGACCCCGCTCTTGAATCTTTTTGTCTCGAATTGTAAGCTTTTGCCATGCTTGGTTTACGTAAGGAGTTCTTGTTAGTTGAGTTAAAGGCCCTCGCTTAGCCTGGTTGATTCGCTTTGTATCGCAGGCCTCAAGGGGCAGGGGCACGGGTTGATTCACATATGAATTTCAGTGCGTTATGGTGACGCCAGAGGTGCTTAGGTCGCTGCGAATGGAGTAAGCGACCTCCTTTTCGCGACTTTATTCGAGGTAAGTAGCCGTTTGGCTTATGTGATCAAGCTCGTAAGCGAATGGAGTTTGAAATATAGGGTCGCTGTGGTTGACTTTATAAATCATGCAGTGTGATTGTTAACTGTTGTTTGCATGAGACTCAATATCCCATTTTGGTGGGATTGCCTGCACTCGCTTGTATGTTTTTGTGGTTGAACTACCGTGTGTGCCCGAATGTGCTGTTTAGTTCATGAATGTGCCTTATGACTCGAGATTGGTTGGCCGAGTGAGACTCGAGTCCGTGATGGTAAAGAGCCGAGTTGTGTGGTTGACCTGGAACGCGAACTAATAGATGAGTCAGGTGGTGGCTTTATGGTTAGGCCGCTGGTTGTGGGCCTCTGCCTGATGACCTTGAACGGCTTTGGTGGAAGCCTTCAGGAGAAATGCTAGAGCTTGACTCTCCAGGCTAGCGCTACTAAACCCACCGAGTGACCCCTGAGCGTAGACAAAACCTTAGGGCCGGGCATCCCCCAGTGGGCATTAGGCTTCCGAGTGCGCCTTTGATGAGCCTGCGGTGGGCATTAGGGCTGAAAGCGCTTTGCGAAGTTGTGTGGGCATTAGGCTGCGCGCCTTTAGCTGCAGTCAGTATGGGTATTAGGCTTGAGTGCGCCTTTTTGCAGCTATGTAGACGGGGGTCGAGCACCCTATGTGATCTCTCCGCGTGGGCATTTGGCGCTGGCCGCCTCGTGCGATCTTCAGGCTTCAGAGCCGAGGCCTCATCATGCGGTGTGTGGGTGTTAGAGGATTAATCTTTCATGTTGAGTGCGCCCCTGCCTATAGCCGCCTAGGTTTCTCGGATCGCGGTGAGTCTCGTGTGAGGCAGACACGTGCATGCCTAGTCTTGAATCCTCGTGAGATGCTTTGGTCTGAATCTCGCTTTACCTCTCGATGCAGTCACTCTGAAATTTGTAGCTGGACGTGGAGTGGGCTACTGCATCAATATTCTTATACTCACCCGCCTACTTTTTCCGCCTTTGCTTGCAGTGTAAGGGAAATAAAGGAGCTCGAGAGCGACGGGTGATGCATGACTGTGGCTATGAGATCTTTCTTTGTTTAAAGAGACTTTTATTTTGGAACTTAGGAACTTCTTGTATTTTTTTTTTTGAGTGAATTATAACTTTAGTTATTGCTTTTGCCTTCAACTCTACGGGTGTCTATATGACACTTATTACTTTAGTTTCCGTGTTAAAAGATGCCTGCTTATTTTTCCTGCTTAGTGCTTTCGCTGGCCTCTGCTGTGTGTTCTCTACTGAGCCCACCTATGTTTGTTGTAGGTGGAGGAGGTCGCATTGAAGAGTCCCTAGAAGTGTTTCTTCTTAAACAAAGTTATGAAATTTTTGGATTTATCCGGATAAGCGTCATGATGTCGCCAAATTTAGGCGCAGAGGGTGCTATCCAAAGGACGCCCTAGCTGGTTTTGTGTCGAAAATTATGGCGCTATGTTAAGTCTCTCACGAGTTGTTCAGAATTGGCAGCTGGGCCAAAAGTCCTGGCTTATCCTCAGAATTACATCTTGCACCTTATGGCACCCGATCCTCTAATGAATAATTTATTTACGCATCCGACTATAAACAAGACCCTTTGGACTAGTGAGAGGTTGACCCTCATTATTCAAGTCCCAAATCAACACTTGTATGGAACGGTACATCATTTGTTATATCATATATGGAAAGAAGTGAATTTCATCTTGTGAGATTATGTTCTAGCCTCCCTATCCGGCCGTGCTTCCTCAAAAATAGTATGCTTATTGAATCACTTATGGCGCTACTCTCACCCATGCAATCAAAGGATAAGCTCTCATAAGTGAGGGGTAATTCACTTTATGTGGTCGGCTTTTGCGATCCCGAACCGATCAACTCTACCTGTCTGTCAGCTTTTTTTTGCCTTAACTCATTAAAATCGATCGATCGACTGGCCGATCTCATTTACATCGATTTGGTCGGGTTTATTTATTTATTTATTTGAATTCCTTTAAATTAATTATTATTTATTATTTATAGCTTTTAATTAATTAATTATTTTATTATTTAATAAAATATATTATATATTTTTTAATTTTGATCGGCTCAAATTGAGATTTGAGGCTTTTTCCCAAATCGACTAAGAGAAAAACTAACCCCGACTAACACTTTAATAAAACCACCGATCGAGGCTACCTGGCCTGGCCGATTTTGGCTCTTGGCGAGCCTGGCTTGCTTTTAGCTTCTTTTCGCTTCACTCCTACTCATAAGAAGGAGTTCTGGTAATCGCACCGAGGAATTAAGATCAAGTCGCATATAATCATTCTATTGAAATATTAATTTTCTCAATTAATGGATTTATAAATAGATTAAATATTTCATGGTTCAAATTTTTATATAAACTCATTGTATAAGATAATTTCACTCACATGTTCTCCATGAATGGTTTAGATCAAATCATTTGTAATTAATAAAACGAGTTGTAATTATATTGTTACCAAAGATAAAACACCCAACCTTATCCATATATTATGACTCTTTAGGTTATTTCCTTGAACATGATATTCTTGTATGTCAACCACATACTGCTCAAGATTACACTAATAATCTTGGATTTTTCATATAATGGATAATAGTATATTGCAAATAAAATAATAAAATATTATTAATTATTAAATAAATTATTAATTACAAGGCTTTAGGACATAAATCCAAACAAAGTTTAGTTCTATTTCTCACGAGTTAATAAAAGTATATTTCTGAAGACTCACGGGCCATATGAATGTTTGAAACCATTTTTAAAAATAAGGGTAACTTGTTTTATAAGCGCCTTAAGCTTGATTACTTCATCTTGGTTTTTAAAATTGCTTTGTTTTCTTTCACTTTCTCTACAATGGTTTTCTAACTCTCTTAAAACATGTGGATGCCTAATTAAATTTCAAAAATAAGTTTTTATAAACTACTTTTTTAGTTTTCAAGAATTTTCTTTTATTTTTGGAATTTGACCTTACATCCAAATGTTTTTCTTAAAAGAGATGAAAACTATTGTAGAAAACGAGAGAGAAAATAAAGTTTTAATTTTCAAACATAAAAATAAAAATTAAATGGTTATGAAACCAGACTTCATATGTGTTAGAAGGTAAAAGGATTGAAAAAAAATTAAATTATTTCCTTTATAGTTTAAAAATTATGAGAAAATTTCTGTGATCTTCTATTTTTAAATAGTTGTAATGGGCAACAGTATAAAAATGAGAAAGAGACAGCTAAATTAAAATTTAAAACATATTCTACATTGACAATTTGATGGGATATATAATAATCTATATAATATTATATTCATCCTGTCATTTTTTCTCCTACAAGGCTAGAACTTTTATTCAGTATCTCTTGCAGCACTCTTTGAAGGAGTATTATCCCTCTTCACCTGCATCCAAAAACAAATTCAAATTATATTATTTTCAAAAAAAAAAAACAAATTATATATGGTGTATATCTTATATGGGTTAAAACTTAAAACAACCTCTTTGTTTTAATACCACTACAACCACTTTATATGAATCAATATATTATCATTGTAATATAAACTACATCCACATCTTTAAAACTTCCAAATGTGGGACAAACCTATTTCCAATGGTTTGAAAGGTGAGTTTTGGACTCAAAGCCTGAGTCATTCCTAAACAAACTAGCTCTTATACTAAAAAGCTTGTTGCACTCAAATTTTCTAATCTAACTTTAGCATTAGAGTCTATTAATAAGCACTACATTGATGTGCAAATCTTTCTTTTGTGCAAAGCTACATCTTTCTCAAATACAAATTTACCATTGAAGTTATATGAAGGTGATCACAGGTGCAAATCTTCTCCTGTTAAGAATTTGGCATCAACAATAATGACACTAGTCTGATCTAGTTTTCTATATCAATAATCATTTTGGTGCTCTTAATTTTGACACGAGGTAAATATGTTATAATGCACAATCTATTAAGCCAATATGTACCTACATACTTAAATTACTACTAAATTCAAAAGCTTATATATGTTAAGTTTAATATGTTCAATGTTTTAAATTAACTCTCTCATCATCTTGTTGGTTTGTAACTTAACCGGCTAGCCCAACAAATAGTCTATCATTAATGACCAGATCAGAGAATAACACTTTTACAAGCTCAAACACATGATTTTCGATTTCATGCTGATCCATGTTGAATTACTAAACTCAAAAGACGCTTTAAATTGATAGGTTATGGTAAACTTAAAATCTTGAATCTCGCTTTTTTCAGAAACAAAGAGATTACCTGAAGGAGCAAATTGAAGAAGATCCTCCCATCAAAGGACTGAAAGGGAAGAAGCACTCAAAGGAGAAGTCCATCCTTCTCTAAAGAATGGAGAATTTGTGAAAATGGGAGTTTGAGAGTTTCATCTGAAGTTACTTGAAGCAATGCTTCAATTTCACTTAGCCAATTCACAGCACACAAAGAACAACCACTCATCCATGGTGCCTTATTGTTTTGCCTCATTTGCTTTTGCTGATCATGAGTTATGGCATTGATCTTTGTCACAAGGCCTTGCTTCCTTCTCCTCAGCCCTCCACTTGCTGTTGTAGCTCTAGAATGTACTTCAATGCCCTTGATATTGTGGCTGGATTGCTCATTCTTTCTGCAATAACCATTGAATAGCTCATGTGATAAACAAAATTTAGGTCCCGCTTGATAACCATTTGGATTTTGAAAATTAAGTTTATTTTTTCCTAATTTCTATACCATGAGTTTTATATCATTTAAGGAAGCATTTGAATTTTAGCTAAATTCTAAAAATAAAATATATTTTTGAAAACTACTTTTTAAGGTTAAAAATATGGCTTGATTTTTGAAAACATATGTAAAATGTAGATAACAAAACAAGTAAAATCCTTAGATGAGAGTAATATAGTTATAGGCTTAATTTTTAACCACCAAAAAGACGTTAGTATATGATTTTGGATTAACAAATGATTTTGAAGGGTCAAAGGTGTTCTTTTGTAATAACAAATAAAAATATTTTTTGAAATAATCATTGAATAGGTTGTGCAACAAAACAAATTTATGACTAAATTAAATCAATTTTAAAGGAAGGTAACTAAATACATTAGAATTTTAGTGTTAACCATATTTATGGAAAGAGTTTAAGATTTTTTTAAAAATATTTAAATTAGAAGATATGTTAACCTTCTCAAGCTTTTATTAAAGAGTCAGACTTGGTGTAATTCTGGTCACACTCCATCTACACAAGTAATCCATTTTCAAACCACAAAAATTTTTTTAATAAAAATTAAAAAAAAAGATTTTTTTTTGTGGCTCTCTATCAGAAATGCATATTAGATGAGTAGCAATTTGCAATGCACTCAAATATTTTTCTTCTTAAATGAAGTTTTCAACTCTTCTCATTCTTTCTAATACATGTGTGGTGTTAGGACAAGCTTTTTGAGATTTTGGGGCTAGTGGAATGATTTTTATGTTAATTTGATTTTAATTTTTGAAAGACTATGATTTGATTAAATCATTGATAAATGTGTCTTTTCTTTATCACATCTAAAGAAAACGCAGTAGTAAGAAACTCAGAACGCACAAGGCCCGTGATCTCTCATGACTCTACCGCATCACTATATTATCCATGATCATTGTAGAAGATCAAGACACTATCCCCACAAACCAACACTGGATTCTTTCAATACGCTTGGTCCTCACCACATGCCCCTAGAAAATTCTCATGAGGCCACCCAACATAGTGATTGCTCCCAAACCAAGACGCTTAACTGTGAGCCTCCTACGATCGAGCCACCGGTGGAGGTGTACTTTTCTGGTATAGGTAGTAGTTATCAATTATTTTAAGCCGCTTTCAACTACACTTTCATATCCTCATGGTCACTCGTGATGTACCTCTATTTCTCTGCACCATACTTTCATATTCTCATGATCCTCTCATTCAGATGCTGACTCTGCTCATTCATTTACTCCTTTTCCTCGAGCCACATGCCAAACAAAGGCAAATATCCAACAACCATAAAGAAGAATTTAGGAAATTTAATAAAATTAATGATAAAATTGAAAATGTTAAATTATAGAAACTATATCAAAATCGAACGTATGAATTCAAATAGTAATTCATCTATGTCTAACAATGGAAAAACCTACCGTTGGATTTGTCAAAGGAAGCAAGCAACGAAGAGAAGAATAGAGAGAGTTGATTTTCTTAAGACGGTCGCGCTCACTAGCATTATGTTTAAGTTTCTTAGCCATAAGATCGCCACCGCCAACGCTGCCCCGTGATGGCGGAGAACAACTTTCAAACTTGACATGATGATGAAATGGCTGTGGTGATGAGAACTGAAATGAACGGCTCCGATGCGCTTGCCGTCTGTACACGGAGGATTCTCTGAAAGCCGCCCACCGTGAGTTGTAAAAGAGGAAGGGATTATGGCTGACATGGTTTTTGAGAGTGAGATGAGATTGGAAGACTTTTTTTTTTTTGTACTGGTTTAATTTGCAGTCTGCTTTGGTTATTGATCAGTATTTATAGACAAAACCATTTGGTTTATTTGTAGTCAAACAATTTTTCCTAATAATTTGATTTCATCTCTGAATTTTTAAATATTATACTTAGTTTAGTCCTTTTGTTATTTTTTTCATCAATTATATATTTAGAGAAGTTTTGTAAAAACAAGAAAAAAACAAAGTAAACACATGTCATGTTAACATAGTTGACAAGTTAAAATACACTTAAATAGTTAGACTCACTTGGGACATGAATACATGCTATAATAACTCAGAGAATACTTTGTACCACAAACACAAACTATTAGATTATACTACTCTCAGATTTTAAATAATATTATATGATTCCATGCACTATAATAATTCACTTAACTATTAAAACCAATGTTATTATAATACACTTAAATACCCAAACAACTCTTTAGAAATCATATGTGATAGGTAAACTGATTTAGATTCTTGTTAAACTATAGATGGAGATTAAAGTATAAAGACCAAAATGGTTGTTTAATGTAAAGTTTAAGAATAATGCCTTAAAAGAGAAGATTTGAAAGTTGAAGGAATAAATTTAAAATTGTACATTTGAAAGTTGAGTTACTAAAATAGGAGAAGATTTGAAAGTTGATCGAGATACTAAAATAGAATAGGGAAAGTTGTGGGTAAACAAATTTAGAGGACAAAATAGGTTTTAAAGCTAGACAATTTTATTAGTCGATGAAGATTTAAATCGATGACCTTTTAGTTGATGATACATGTCACAATTAACACTGTACTAAGCTCATTTTAAGTAGAAATAATAAATAATTTCTTTTGACATTTGGTGTATAACGATTATTATGTGGTTTTTGGACAATAAGGTTAGATGGGGTATGACGGGATATGTTATCCATTATTGAATAGTTTAATTGTTTGTTGTTTGTTATAAGGAGTGATATTTGCTAAATAAGATACTGTTTGACTTTTGACATTTGTGAACTTTATATGCATTAATGTATGCTTTAGTAGCTTTTAGTAGGTACATACTTGTTATTGATGTTTGAATTAATAATATACAACTTTGAAATATATTTATTAAATAAGAAATAAAGTTAATTTAGGCATAATTTAGTGGATCAACCTAAGCATAGCTTAGTTAGCTAAGAGATATATGCCGGTCAAGAGGTTAAATATTCAAATCTTCCGCCTCACATAATATAAATGAGGGGATGATATTATATTTTTATTAAAATGGAAAGTTGGACTTCAACCTCTCACGATGGTTGGAACTAAAATCATTGAGAAATAGAGATTGGTCACCATTTACTTACATTCTGATGCTTCTTGAATCTTTGTAAACAATAAAGAAAAAGGTGAAATGTCAATGATTGGAAATGTCATACTAAACTTTAAGATAATTTGCTAACAACGGGAATTAGTCATTTATTAATTAAAATAGGTTTAATTAGATCTACATTTTTTAAATAATTTTTGTTGATGTCGAATTTGAATCGTTAGATAAACCGTGAATTTATATTCTTCCAAAAAAATCTAATTTAATATCCCGTGGTAACAAAAGTAGACACATCGATGTGGTGCTAGCTAGGCCACTTGCACTTTGATGCTCAAGTCATTATTAGACTTAACAAAAGCTTAGGAAGAGTACTATAATATATTGTGTATATATATCGTATAACATAGTTTGCAAATGGGTAACTTTTTTACTTATATAGCAATCTATATATTTTCATAATCGGAACTTGTTCAACATTATTCACTAATTGGTGAATGATTATTGTTTTAGGAGTTGTTTGGGGCGTGAGCTAGGTTATAATGATCTTTGAATACTATACACCCTAAACATAGTGCTATTATAACCAAGATTTAATAACTTTGCATCCTAAACATAAAGTATATAACTCACAGATTATTATAATCCACTTAACACTCTAAATAAACAACCTTTAATCATTAAGAATTCTAGTCTCATCATATTTTCAATGGATCTCTCATAAATTTTACTATTGAGAGCTCGAACGACCTCTTCTATATGACTTAGACCATGTAATTGACTCCACTTAAGTGGAACTATGAAACAAGTTAAACCATAACATAAGTTGACTTTGTGGTTCTCAAGTGACCTCTACTCAAACCGACCCATAGACAAACAGCCCTCACCGACCTATACGGGATCGACCTTTATAAAATCTTTGGTCAACCCACATTGGGTCAACCTCATAAGATCTTTTTGGCTGACCCACATGGATTGAACCATGAAGGGGCCTTGGCTAACCCATATAGATCAACCACCTAGCTTCCATGACCCTTAGGTCGGCCCCCTTCATTTTGGGGGTCAACAACTTCCAACCTATGAATTCATTGTGGATGGATTTTGATGAAGTTGAGCTCAATTAACAAAATTCACCTATAACAACTTCCTTTTAAATTTGAATTGAAAAAGGCAGAAATTTATTTGGTCTCCTAAACAATCTCTTAACACATACTTTTCTTTGTCTATCAAATTTTCTGTCTACATTTTTTTTAAAATTGTTTTCTTTTAGTCGTCAAACATTTCAAAACTCAATCAACCAAATATAATGAGTTGATATATATATATATATACACACACACATTATGTAGCAATCAGTAGACTAATTAAATTAGAAATATTAGTTTCTAATAATTCCAACACTTATAAATGTTATGATGTGATATAAAAACAATATTTTAGTTTTTTCATTAATTATTTTATGTACAATATATTTTAGTAAGAATTTAATAAAGGCCATGTATTTTGTTTATTTTCCTAACGAGAGTAAATGTCTATTAGGATTAGTATTTGAAGCCTCACAGGTAATAAATTAACATTTGAATTCGGATTTCTATTATAATTATCAACCAAAATAATTATATTATTTAATTTTTTATGTGAAGTTTCAGGAACCAGGAATATTTTTAAAATTTAGGTTAATGGGTTAACTTATGTACATAATTGTTGAGTTAATGTTATTTAATTTGTGAGTAACATTTTATTTTGTTTGGGAGAGGGGACTAGAAGGTAATGGGTAAACTTATGTACAAACCATCAAATTATTGAAAAGTTTCAATTATGATGATTTACATTTGGTCCATTACCTCAATTTTGGGGTAAAACATATCCTTTTTTAATTTTGTGATTGCAATAAATTTATAGTTTTATTTCAATGTGTTGAGTTATTTTTAAATCTTGTCCCAATTTCTTCAGAATCTCAACTTCTATTCTTCATGTATTAAGTTTTCCAATTATGTTACAGTCATAAAACATCAAAATTCAGTAATGAAATAATTTTTTTTTAAAAAAGTAATTAATGAAGTGATGGGTGACATTAATATATATTTTATAGACTAAGTTAGAATAAAACTTATCAATTTCTAATTCTTCCTATACTGACTTGTCCAATTTAAGATGATTTTTTTCTGAGTTCAACAACATTTGGGGTTATGAAAATTCAACATTCAATCTCTTGGTTGATAATATATGTCAATTATCGCTGAACTACGCCATTTTAATAATTTAATGTGAATTAGTTGCTATGAGAAGATAAACCAAATAAAAATGTTAGTTTATATATAAACCAAATATTGTTTTTAAATTTCAAATATTCAATCTTTATGTGTGTGTTTATTTATTTGAGTACCATTCTTTTGATATTCACTCCTGGTAAATATTTGATTTAAAAAAGTCCTATAAATGGATAGGGTTGACACATTTAAAACATAATATAGATATAAAATATTTATTATATAAAGGACCATGAGGTAATATGGTTAAGTTATCTTTTACCTTTCTATTTTCTCTAAATTTCACTCCTTTCCTTTTTGTTGAGACCAAATTTTACCTTATTAATCACATCAATCCATATCATTATTAAATATTACAATTTAAGGCATTTATAATTCTCTTTATAAGGTATAGGTTTGAACCATCCTTATGATATAATATTCTTTAGCGAGGAGTAAGGTGTCAATGCCGCATCCATTCCGGATATCTCATGCCAATTGAGGTAAACAATTTAGTATCACACTAACAAAATTGAGACATTTAAAAGTATAGAGCCGATTAAACTAAAAATATATAGAAGAGGATTAAGACAAATATATAAAAATATAAATACAAAACACATATATGAACGAATCTTATTAGTATAAATGTGTTAAAAGTAGAGGAGAGGTGTCAAAGAAAAAAAAAGAAAGAAAAAAAGATGAAGAGATCCAACGGTCAAACTTCCCAAAACATAACTTTTGCTCTATTATTATTTTTAGAAAAAGAATTCAAAAGTCAAAAGTATATATTATTTTTAGATTAACCAACAAAAAAGTCAACCAGTTAAATTAAGTGTTTATGAATAAAAACAATCAAGTCGGATAGATGATAAGTGCACCGTGATTGAAGTGAAATATAAAATTTTAAGTCATGTAATTTTTAAAAAAAATTTATTGAAAGACATTCATGAAATTACGTGTAAATATAGAAAAGAAATAAATGATTATCAAAATTTCATCAATTTTACGACATCATAATTTATCATAAATAATATTCATATATACGTAAGAATTATCATTCAAACTTTTAAAATTATGAAAATGGTCATTTTATGAATTTTTCTTTTCAAATTCAATAAATGGTTTATAGAAAACGGTAAATGAAAATAATAAAAACATAATAATAATAGTTCCAATAATTTATTTTTAAATATAAAGTAAGAATTTTTCAATGGCAGATTTAGTAATTTGTGTCGAGGAGGCACAAATTCAATAAATATTATTTTAAGAAAATTATAATGAGTAGCATAAAATATTAACATATTTGTAAGCTTAGCTATGATTTTTTTTAGATTTGCAAATCTAGCAAATTTTTTTTATACCTGATCTTCGTTTTTTTATTATTTCAGATTTACCCTCATTGGTGTAGTAGCACGTATATCAGTAGTATATCTGATATACTTTACATTTGGTATATCAGTAGTATAACTTATATACTTTATATTGGTATATCAAAAGTATATCCGATATACTTTATATTGGTATATCGTAAGATATCCTATATACTTTATTTTTATATACCAATATATACCTAAAACGGAAGTATGTTAATAGTATATTATTGATGTACTACTTGATAATTTTATTTTAGGTATATTATTTAGAATGATATACTTCCTATATATCCGTAGTAAATTAGAGATATTTTGCATATTAGTATATCACTAATGTACTTCATTTTAGATATGTTTATTTCACTAATATACCTAACATTTAGTATATCATTAGTATATTAGTGAAATGAACATATATCATATGCGAGTTACTGATATACTCTTAATTAACTTCATGTACATATATCAAAGAGTATATTAGTAATATATTCTATACAATGACGCATCTCACACAATAAGATATAATAATAATCCAATTTAGTTTTAAATTATGAATTCTACCCTCAAATTTAAAAGCATAACATGAAATTTACTTCACCTTCAAATGTCTGACATTACAAATAGTTTTTAAGATCCCAAGCATATACTTAATATTAATGAATAAAGTATATCATCACAAATCATTATCAAGCATAAATCACTATTTGTGATATATCGTTGATATACTCAATAAAGTATTTTGGTAGTATATCACAATCGATATATACTTAATATTAAATAAATTAATTCGGCTATTAGTTATTTTTGGTTAGATATATCATTGACATATCCGATCTATTGTTAATAAATCATCGATTTTTTCTGATATTGAAAACACGAGAGGAAATTTCCAAATCTAGCAATAGTTTTTGAGATCCCGCTGATATACTTAATATTATCAATAAAATATACCTAAGATAAATCATCGCTACATAAATCACTATTTGTGATATACCGCTGATATATTAAATAAAGTATATCGTTAGTATATCACAATGATATATACTTAATATTAGTGAAATCAACAAATATCATATCATTCATGTAGTTACTTTTGGTTGAATATATCATTGGTATATCGATCTATTATTGATAAACTACTTATTTTCTCGATATTGAAAACACAAAAGGACATTTGTAAATCTAACAATAGATTTTGAGATCCCATTGATATACCTAATATTATCAGATAAAGTATGTGAGCATAAATCACTATCAAGCATAAATCCATATTTGTGATATAATGTTGATATACTAAATAAAGTATATCAAGAGTATATCACATTGATATATACTTAATATTAGTGGTGATATACAGCTAGTTTTTTGTTAGATATATCGCTGCTATATTAGATCTATTGTTGATAGACTACAACCATTTTCTCGATATTGAACAACACAGTAGAAGGTATTTGTAAATCTAGCAATAGTTTTTAGATAAAGTATTGTATCAACAAAGATATCCGATATAATTTATATTTGCTATATCGTAGTATATCAATAGTATATTTCATTTTAGGTATATCATTAGTATATCATAAGTACATCATCAATATGTTTTTGATAGACTATTGATAAGTATGTTTTTTATAGACTATTGATAGGCTATTAATATACTTCGATTAAAAACGCCGTGAAAAAATATAAGGGTATTTTTACTTTGCACGCCATCCGCTTGGTCACCTTTTTTTGTTGCTATTTTTGCAAATTGAATTAAGAAGTGGCATTGGTGCAATATTTATATATTTAATGGGTATTAAAAAATATTATAATATTTGAAAACCTAGGTATGGTTTTTTAGATTGACAAATATAGCAAATTTGTAACGACCCTAAAATTCGGACGAACCTACGATAGGAAGTTACTCTCGCCACAATCGTTTCAAAGCAAAATTTTGACAAAGATAACTGCATACCAAGGAGAAAACCAAAATTTTTCCTCGAACCTAACAAGCAGTAAAAACACTTCAAAGAGTCTCAAGAAAATGCCCAACCCCACCAAACTACAATCGTGAGAACAGTTGGGCTACAAACCAGAGTTCCAAAGTACAATCTCTGCACAAACGAACACACAAATCTGGAAATAGAACTCAACTAGAATGAAAATTCACTAACTAAGAAGTACAAGAGAACATAGGTCAAACGACCAAACAAATAAAATGTAAACTAAAACATGATAAAGGATAAGTGAGAACTCTAAGCTAAGGAAACAGTGAAGGAAACAGAGTCCCACAAACTTGTCAGTCGTCGTCGCCATCAATCGCCTCAGTGATTTCTTACCGCAACCAAAAGCAACAAAGTAGATGGGTGAGTATAAAAATACTCAAGTAGTTGTTCTTTCACCACGCCCAAACAAACTAACAAGCAACCAAACAAGACTCGCTCTTCTAAACTCACTCAACCCTAAACAGTCTCACACTTAGCACTCTTCACCCCGAGCCCTCCCGCGGTAATAACTCGAGCCCTACCTTCTGGTCCTAGAACTTTGATTGACGATGCAATGAGAGAAAGCAACTCACGCCACTACACAC
Source organism: Trichosanthes cucumerina (assembly GCA_036507285.1). Classification (NCBI taxonomy): domain Eukaryota; kingdom Viridiplantae; phylum Streptophyta; class Magnoliopsida; order Cucurbitales; family Cucurbitaceae; genus Trichosanthes; species Trichosanthes cucumerina. Next base: position 57,048,178 of record CM071837.1, on the reverse strand, counting down.
CGGCATAGAGTAGAGCAGCACGATCCTACACGCCTTGCGAGGAATCGCCCTGCCAAAGACGAGATAATGGAAAGCAACCCTCCCGACGGGGACTTACCCTGTGCTCACAACGCAACACGCCAGCATAGTGCGTTGAGGCACGTGAACCAACACGCCCTATGGGGAATCACCCCGAGCTAGCACGATAATGGAAAGCAACCACTCCCGATCTCATCGGGAGCACCCCGCCTCACGAGTTCATCATATATCGTCAACCTAAAGGTTCCGACTCGCCAGCATAACTCGTGGTTCAGCAAGTGGTCCGGGTTTTACGCTCAGTAAGGTTATTTAGGATTCTAACACGACATTTCTACAATCCTCACCCATTCTCAAGGATCCCAAATTCAACCAGTTTTCACTTTTAGCCAACACTTCAAAGTACCCAAAATCCACCTCCAAACCACACTCACCAGACGTCCGACTTAGCCTTTACCCTAAGCCCACACAGTTTGCTCACTCTCCTTGCTTCACGCCAATAAACGCCTCCCTTAATTAGCATTCCGACATAGCCTGTGCCCGTCCCGTAGGACACTCTGTAAGTTATGTCTCACTCGAGTCCGCCACACTCAAAATGACTCACCAAGCATTCTCATCTTTGTTCTTCATGCCATGACTACCATGGCTCACCACAAGACATCATCGCCCGGTTTATTGCCACACACACCGCGGACTCACCACGAGGCATCATCAATGCACATACTCCATGCTAGTTTCTCGCCACGCAAAATTATAGGATAACGCCACCTAATAAGGAGTAAGGTAAGACTACTAGCCCGGGTTCCATGATACAAATCTCTTTGACTTGGTACTAAAACCATAATCGAAGATGCATACTAACAACTATGCGAGCAATACGAAATGCATATTGATTATGATCCTCAACCACACGAGTGCGAACTCAATTCTCGCCTAACCAACCCTCTAACATACACCACAACATAAGGTTTCAACCCACCACTGGCGCAAAAACCTCTTACTTATGAACTCGCTTACTAGATCAAGTTGGCTACAAACATCTGGTTCGAGGATCCAAGAAAGAACCAGCCTTCCAAAAGTCAAACACGAGCTCGCCTAAAATATTTCCAAGGAAATAGTTAGTTACTAGCATGGCCTAGTGGCTCACCTTTAACACCTAACAAGTTATTTAAAGTAATCTAAACAACTTAAACACGAACCTAACCTTAAGGCATTGCACCCAACGATCACATTTGCCCCAAACCACAAGCAGAACTAAAACATTAGTTCTCAACCTCAAACCCTTTTCAAGAAATAAATTTCACACTTAGGCAACCTTAAGCCCAACACTAGAATCCTCAATGGGTTTGGTCAACTACACTTTGCCGCACTTGCCCATCTAAGGTTTACTCGTGACTCACAAGTTCCGACTACAACCTCGAGGTGGAACCCGAGCGTAGAACCACCTTTCAACTACATCACCTCACTGCACTCCACATTATGCTCTCACTTATACTTTATTACGACCACAGTTTTAAGTCTCACTCTTAACTTAAAGCTTTAAGCCCCTATTCCCACATTAACTACTTTCTTAGTCCAATAGTAGTATAGGCAACACTAGCACAAACCCAAACTAAAGCATATGCATCACAATACAGCTTTCACGCTATAAACATACTTCATGGGTTACAACATTCAAACAAATCACATAATAACTTTAAGGGGCTTTAATCCAAATTACTACTTACCTCGATAACAAAGTCCGAAACTCGGTCCCGAGTCCCACGCACTTCTTTTATACGCTCGGGCCCTAAGTCACAAACAAAGTCTTAAAGTCACGCCCAATCATTGATATAAGGATTTAATTGACTTAAATAACCAACACAACATACGAAAGCCTAAAACGGGATCGAAAAACGAAAATGACCAATCAGTACTTCCAATCGGGTGGCGGCGATAATGGTGGAATCCAAATGAAAGCAGCTGACGCGGCGCATAACGAGTGCTACTGTGGAACATAGATCCGAAAAGCCCAAGCCTAATCTATTCAAAATCAAACACAAAGTGATGAGAACCGGTCAAAAGAGGTGAATCAAGCAAACCAAACCTTAAACCGCTTGCAAGAAACTTATTGTTTTTCAACTTTCTCGCGAGAGGTTGCAGGTGTTCGATGAGCGCCCGACTTTCTTGGGGCTCCAATGTGCGTGTGACGGTAGCGTGACGAGCCGCAATCGGGACTACAAGGAGGAGATGTGTTGAAGGGGAGGTTCGATCCGTCGGCTGGCACGACAATGCAATGGCGCGAAAATCGCGAGGGATGGCTCGCAGAAAGATCGACTTGTCGACGACATTTGCGCGCGCTACCGCCGGTGCGCCGAAGTCGACGCTTGATCTCAGCGAAGGAGAAGGGTAGGGGGTGGCGCGACACCGCTTCACTAAGAAGTAAGAAGGAAAAAAATAAAAGAAGGAAGAAGAAGAAGAAGAAAGTGAAGGAGGAGAGCGCGAACGCAATGCATTTTCTTTTGTTTTGTTTAACCTACTTTTTATTTTCCTCTTTTGACTAAAGTTATAAAATTTTTAAATTTTGATTTTGATTTTTTTATCGCTCTATATTTACCCTCATTAGTGTGTCAAAGGTATATCAATAGTATATTTAATATACTTTATATTTATATACCAAAATATACCTAAAACGTAAATAATTTGGTAGTATATTAGGTATATCAATTAAAATGATATACTCTCTATATATTTGTAGCAAATAAGAAATATTCTCGATATTAGTAATCACTAATATACTTCATTTTAGATATGTTTATTTCACTAATATATTTAGTATATCTAGTAGTATATTTGTGAAATGAATACATACTCTTAATCAACATCATATATATATCAATAGTATATTAATGATATACTATATGTTAGATATATTGTTAGTTTATTAGTAGTATATCATTGATAAACAACTGATAAACTTCATATTGAATAATGCCCATGGAAAATAAAAGTATATTAGTAGTGCACTAGTGATATACTCTATATTACATATATGGGAATTACTGATATAGTCACGATCATCTTCATACATGTATATCAGTAATACATCAATGATTTAGTCTTTGTTAAGTATATCGTTAGTCTAATCAAAGTTGTTATTGATAGACTATTGATTCAATATTGATATACTTCAATTGAATAAATGTATGCAAAAATATCTGGGTATTTTTTACTTTTCACCCGCTTGTTTGAGTTGTGCCTTTTTCTTTTACTATTTTGTGACTTTTTTATTTAATTATATTTATTTTATGATTCAAATTGTTGTTACATTTCAACCATTAAAGAAATTTTAAACATATTTCTTATTTGTATCCATCTAGATTTTCTAATATCTAGAAAAAGAAAAACCAAATTTAAAGCACAAGCTTAAAAATAGTTACAAACTAAAAGATATTATCCACAAATTAAATAACTAATATATATTTGTTATTATTGTATAGGTGAAATTACAAATTTGATCCCCACCATTTTCAAAAAGTTAGAATTTAGTCTCTATGATTTTAAGTTTTACAATTAATCCTTATGCTTTGATAAAACTCTCCTAAATAATTCCTAATCAAACTATAGAGACTCTTTATAAGGTTTTATTAAAATATAAGGACGGAATTCTAACTTTTAAAACTATAGAGATTAGCTTATTTAAAAAAAACCATAGGAACTAAATTCTAACATTTTTTTTTTCTAATTATAGAGTTTGTAATTTAATCTAGTTTATATGTTTTTAACTCGAGTGTCAACTATAGTAGAGAAATTCCATCAATAAGGAGAAATTATTCGGTGAGGCTGCCACAATGTGGCTCGAGAATTTTTCACCGTTGGATGAAGAAAGAGAAGTATTTTAGTTTTATATCAAATGGTTATTAGGGGCATGAAAATTATTGGATCCACATCCAACTGTTATTAAAAGGCAACCATATTGTATGTGCACTTTATTGAATAATTTCTCATCAAATAAAGGATTATCGACCACTAACCACTCTCTCGCAACTTCATGCAAAAACTAAAATGGAATGATAAATGGTTCACAAGTTAAATTTATATAATAAGAGTTTGATAATGGGCCTCTTTAGTAAGTAATCAAAATAAGGAATTCAATCAAAATATAGTGTATTTTATGTTTTCAAATATGTGTGTTTGGTAACATATTCATAAATTGGATTCTAATTTACGAATTGTTGAATGTTGTTATTGCAAATTTTGGACAAGAGAACACACTCTGACCTTCACGTGACAACGCAGTAAATTTGTATCTCTCGGGGGAAGAACACGACCGCAAGACAAGAAAACCCGACATTGGTGTGATATAGGCACATCGACTCCGATGCTTAAATGAGAGAGAGTTTAGAGAGAATTTGAGAGTTGTAGAGAGTTTAGATGGCTTGAATGAACTTATCACGCCTCCACTTCCGGTGAGCTTTAAATAGCTTTCTTCTAAGGTCTTTTGTGGGTTTCGTGGCCTCGTTGGGAAAAGGAAAGCCGGAGAGAGTTGGAAACTAATCTCGGACTGTGGGATCGATGCAAGGCCTAGAGGGTGGCTTTGCATCCGGCCGGCCTCGCCATTGGTCGAGGCCGACTACAGCTTAGGCTTTCACCCAAGCTCGATCTCCTTCCTGGATGTTGGGCGAGGGTAGAGCCCAAATGGGAGGGCTCTACACCGGCCGGCCTTGACTGGGTTGAGGAAGCCTAAGCCCGATCTCCCTTCTCGGATGTTGGGCAGGGTAGAGCCCAAATGAGAAGGTTTCACTGGGTCGGCCCTCGGCCTACTAAGCCGAGGTCGACCACACACTGGGTCGGCCCAAATGCCTTTTGCCTTGGTCTGCCCTCCGCTCGATTTCGACATGTTTCGCCTGTGATTGGGCTTCTCTACTCCGTCTGCCCCTTCGCTTTAGTCGCTTGACCAACTCATTTTCGTTGGCCCAATTTAACTCATAACATTGAAAATGTGTTCTATAATATATTTATAGACTATGAAACTAGTTATAATTGTGAAGCTAAATATTAGGTTGAATATAAATTATTATTAACTAATTTATGAACCTTTTTTATTATAAAATTTTGTGTAATTATTATTTTACAATACCATATAATTTATAATATATTATTTTATGCCTATTTTAATTTAACAAAAAATGAGTTTATAACTCGCAATGATATATTTATTAAAGTTTTTATCTTTTTAATATAATTCCGTGCATTTTAAAATTTCAAATTCAAAATCTGGATACACTAAAAATATAAATTTTTGTTATTAGAATTTCAACTTTTGAATCACGTAATCCGTAAACATTTTTCAAAACATATCTACCAAACGATATTCACTGAACTCGATAAATCCGAAAACATAAAACAAACTCTAGATTGCCTACCAAACATGTCGTAACGTATTTACCTTAACCGAAAAAGAGCACGTATGTATATTAATATTATTCTTTTTTTAGTTCAACAAAATTTGTGGTGTAAGATTTGAACTCCTAACCCGCTGATCGATGGTACATGCCAATCGATGGTACATGCTAATTACCATTGAGTTAAACTCACTTTGATCAGTGGAAAAAAATAAGTGATGTGGTAAATCGCTTTTTATTTATTTTAATTTTTTTTATTGTATAGATGGAAAGGATGTATAGAGCACCCAAGTTTTGCTCATTTTAAAAAAACCAAAAATAAAGGTCTAAAGAGTTGCCCAACAAGGCCTAAATATTTTTTGAATGGAAAATTTTGGTATAGGCCACGTGGACTGCCTAATAACTTTTAGAATAATAAAATAAGGACAAATGAAACAAAAGTCTAAGTCGACTTCTAGAATTTCGCTCGAGACAGTCAAATATATATGTTTTTATTTATGAAAAAGTCAAATAAATATAAAAGCTTCAATTATTAGTTGACATTTTATAAAATCTATATATAGTTGACATTTTGATTTTTCGTACATTTAAATTAAAATTGGAAAATGGCTCTGATGGTCAAAGGAAACAACATGTTGATAATAAAGCGTTGGATATTCCTAACCTTTAATGTTTTTTTTTTAATATTCGCATAAATATTTGCATGCAATTGATTTGAGGATGGCTAATACTTCCTATTAGAAAAAGGACCAAGTGATTCTCTTTAGTATAATGAATCGACATTTTGTTTCATATTTTTAGGGGTTTGGTTTATGTACGTTGAAGCTTGAATTGGGTTAATAACTTAACTCTCGCTTGTTTCACCAACAATTATAATCGACTTAATAACCTAATCCCATGGAGTTGAGTTATTAACTCAACCGCATTTATACTTTCTCGCGATTTATCCGACAACTTTCCAACGACGGTCCGCGAGTCTCCGACGACAATCCGCGAGTCTCCGATGACGGTCCGACGAGTCTCCGACGACACCCGCGACTCTCCACCACTTCGACGACGCATCGTCCGACGAGATGAAGAATGTGGAGAAAAGAAGAAGATGAGGAGAGTTTTTGAAGTGTGTCTTTAAGTTGCTAATACTCTAGTTTAAATAGACACCTAAAAGTCTTAATCATTTTAGAATAAGGAATTCTAATCCTTTTAGAAAAAGAAATCCTACACAAACAGAAATCCTAATCCTTTTTAAACTTTGAAACAACATTTTCTAAATCCTGCCTGATTATCCAAAGATTCAAATTTAAAACAAATACAATTAAAGCATCTAATTTTACTTATACGCCACAATATACTCATCTAAGAAAACTTTCGCCCTCTCGAAAGTTGCTAGAACTTTACAACGGTCACATCTTCGAGTCATAATCTAAACTTAAACTCTAAACTACAAACATGCACAAGAACAAAGAAGTCAAAAGCATAGCATAACAAATGTCAACACACAAGCAACTCAAATGACTTTAACTAGATTTCTATGAGAGACTATAAGGTTCGTTGCTCTACGATGTAGGCGAGTATGCGTAATCTAAGACTCATGCTCGATACCAACCAGAATAACCCTAATTTTTCAAACTCAAAATTTCCTAGGGACGTTACTAAGCAACATTGACTACACTGAAAATTTCGGTAGCATAACGACGCTACTAGGACCTTTGATGACATATCTAATATTTTGTAGATATGCAACTTCAATATGACATAAAATATTTAAGTATGTTGACATATTTTTAACATCTTCACAAGGTAAACTATTTATTCCATTCTAAAGATGTCCATAGACAATGCATGTGTTTAGACAAATTTAAATAAACACTCTTCATATGCAAAGTATTAATACTAAATTAAGACCTACCTAAATTAAAATAAAAAGTAGTGGTGAATATGTATATAAAAAAAGGAATAAAGTTCATATTGAAGAGTAAACGTCTAAATAATGAATTTTATTGGAAAAGAAATATTGATATCAAACTCAATATCCATTACTTTTGCAAATACTCTCTAACATACATTTGATAAATGGTAATATGTGTAATTTTATAATTGATCACATAATTGAGTTTTGAAATTGTAGACAAATGTGTTTGTATTTGATTTGTTGTGAAAACAAAGTAAGGAAAAAAGTCACAAAAAAATCAAACATTTCACTTTACATAAGATAAAAATGATTTTTAGGGAGAAGAAAAATTGATACTCAATCTCAATATTCAAGATCGTTTCTAAATATCTCATATATCTTGCAAATGATAATATATATTGTAAATTTGTAATTGATCTCATAATGGAGTTATGAAATTGTAGACAAATATGTTTGGAGTTGATTTGGTGGAAACAAAAAAATTAAAGAAAAAATCACAAAAATCGTGGACTCATTCACTTTACAAAAATCGATCGATACCCTCGACATAATAACTCAACTCGCAAAACCAAACACTTTGATTTCCGTAACTCATCGATAAAACAACTCTCGCACAACTCAATCCAACTCAACTCAATTCAACCTAACTTTATGATCCAAACGCCCCTTAAAGTTTAACATTGACTTTTGGGTAGAATGTCACTCATGCATACATAGAATATAGAAAGACAAATTTATTTTAGAAGCAAAGGCACAAGAAAAACAAAGCTAAATTTAATTTGGTTTCTAGTTAAAAGATTGTGACATAATAATCAAATTAACAAAGTAGAGTTGAAATTAAAGGGAGTAAGAAGAAAGTTGTTCTAAAATACTTATATTTTGTACTCTTATGTCAAACATTTCACATATAAGATACAAAGTATGGAAGGATACTGAGAATAAGACATTCATGTACTTCTAACGATAATCTTCTTAGTCATTTTTTAATTGCAAATTTGGGCATAGAAACACGATGAATATGAGTTCTGCCAATGAAAATATGTGTGCCTATTGTTGGGCATGTCCATCTGTAGCATCTCGCCGCTCACCTTTCAATTTTGTTTTTTTTTTGTTTGCATACTTTTCCGACAATGTCTTAATGTTGTCTATAGTGTCTTGACGTTGTGGTAACTTTTGCTATATATACATCTTTTTGTCAATTATTTTAGAGAGCCAATTTTGAGAGACACAACCCTAATTTTGAAACATGTATATATATTTGTTTTTGAGTTGGAAGAGATTATTGGAGTAAGAGGAAGAGATTTTTCAAGCTCAAGTTTGTAGAGATCGTAACAGGGATGGGAGATCCGACACACAACACTAGTTTTATCTTTCTTTCCCTTTAATTTGATAGTTTTTGTTATGAGATTTTCTTTGAGTTTAGATTTTGTAATAGTGAACGTGAGTGGCTAAATTCGTTGTCTTAGAGATTAATGTAGCCATAAGACTTTGTAATTTAATTAATTGAATTCCACGGTTTCTTACTTATAATTCCATTCATGCTTTTATATGCTTAATGCTTATAATCTTCTTGTAATAGATTATTTGCTTGTTTGGTCTAAATTTGCGCTTTGATTTAGGTATTTAGGGTGGTTTCGATTATATATAGAACTTAATTTAATGACTAAATATAGTTCTAACTTGTCAATGACTAGGACTCCTTTAGAGGGTGTTAAAAAGAACCTTAATGTCTTATATGTTATTAAAAGTTAAATAGTTATGTCAGTTTTATAATATTGCAAGATTACTTGTCCTCGTTAGAGTCATTTATGATAAGACTTCTTTTGACTTAGAGCATATTTGCATGATCAAATTTGGTTGTCTAATTATTTGAATCGTTTAAAATTCAATCCTTAGAATGACACGTGCACACTCTTATCATTATATTAAAAACTTGACCTATGTACACTTGTGGTATTGTATCAAATTATGCAACAGACTCCCAAACGAAAAAAAGAATTCTTTGATGAACTCACATTATATTAAAATGAGAAGGGTTATGAGACTATGGAAGTATCACGAGAGTTTGGTTTTATTTTTTTATAAATGATAGGTACTATTGATACATGTGCGTCTTAATTTTCAATAGATTCATTTGTAATAAAATCCTAAAACTAAGCATGCTTGTTTGAAGCAATTATATGTGAAAAGTCTAAAAAAAGTCTTAATCGAAGGTGTTACGAAGATAATCTCATTTTGTTGAGAATCTCATATTGAATAAGTGGAGAACTCTCACAATATATAAGATATATATGACTCAAGACTCTCTCATCACAATTGGTTTTGAGATTGAACTCATATAATCTAATATGGTATCGGCTCATTAAACCCAAACGGGTATTCGGTTCAAAAAAATCAAGAATGGTGAACCCAAAGAGACACCGCTTGAGAGGAGACATGTTGAGGATCCCCACATTAGAAAAAGTGGAGAGAAACCTCACAATATATAAGATATATGGGTCACTACTCTTATTACCAATTGGTTTTGAGATGAAACCCCATATAATCTAATAATTTTACGTGATGATATTAATACATCATAGGGGACTTATAAAGCAAAATTAAAGCCAATGGTGCACTAAAAGGGAAAGGCTGAATTAATAACCAACAGCCGGTTAGATAGTTCATAATAAAGACTGTTAGAAATCCAAATATATCCTCCACGTATATTTGGTGTACGAAGAAAATGGTTGGTTACATGACAACAGTCGGTTGTAATTAAGGTAGTATCAAAGTTGTTTGTGCAATCAATAACATATTAGCAAGATAACAATATTATTGTAGTTTAAATGACACAAGGCTAGCATAAGGAATGCAAGACTAGATCCTTGGCACACCTACCATTATCTTTATGATTTTAATCTTCCCATTTTTATTATTTCATTAAAATAATAAAAGTTTATGAGTGATGATAAATCATATTATTCAAATGCATGAAAATTTTAGAACTTAATTATTTCTAATGATTGCTAAAGAAAGTTTCTTAACGAGTTTATAAGTGATGATAAATCATACTAAAATAGCTCAAGACATTACTTAGTGCATCCAAATTATTCAAATGCATGAAAATGTTAAAGGCCCTTTAGTGCCAAGTTATAATTATTTTTTCAATTTATCGTAAGCTAATTTTATTTAGATTAATTAGAAATAATTAAGTTCTTGATTAAAGGTTTAATTAGGGGTTAATCTAAATGGACTATGTTTAATTAGTTCTCGATTAGACCCAAAATTCAAGTAGGACCAAAACTGTAGGAGCCCGAATTAGAGTTACCATTCTTGATACTCTAAAAACCCATAACAACCTCCTTTTCTTCAGAGTTGAGGATTCTGCCTGTAGGAAAATTAAAGAGATCTCGGCCACCTATGAAAGGGCTTCGGGGCAAACGATAAATATGCACAAATCTTCTTTCATGACCAGCAAAAATGTGCCCACGGTGAAAGTGCAAGAGTTAGGAAGGACCCTTGGAGTTAGGTACACGAAAACTCTTAGAGAATACCTAGGGATGCCTTCTCACTCAGGACGGAACAAAAGGAAGATTTTTTTGGGGTTCATTAACCAGAGGGTTTGAGAGAGGAAGAAAGCAAATCTGTCGATTGAAGGGTTCTTCTTCAATCCTCTGCATTTGGCTTTAATCCAAGAGTAAAAGCCATGAATATTATCAATTGAAGACTAGAGAGAAATCGTGAGGATGTTCAGCCCCAGACCATCAGTCACTAAAGACCGCCGACGTGTTTGATGGCCCTTGTTCGTTGTGTTTCTTAGCTTATTGTTCTTTACTGTTCTAATTAAGCATTCTATTAATTCTGTCCAACCACTAAATTCAACTTAAAATCGATTCGAACCGTTGTAAAACACCTAAAATTGGTCTAAAATTGGTAAAATATTGGATTATGATCTTGGCCAATATTAACAGTGTCGAATTTGGATTCTAAATCCTTTTGGCTTGGTCATTAGCTAGGATACCCTTTATATCTTCTTTACATTTCCCCTTCAATTTTTTTAACCAACATGATAGTGTTGCAGTGCAAAGGAAGGGTTGTTGATTTATTTTTTTTTCTTTTGGAGTTGAACAAATACAAAAGGAGATGAAATAACTTTCAACATTAGAGAAACTAATGAATGTCGTATCTATTGAACTATTCTTGAATTGACAATTGGTGCACCATTTAATAAAACTATGTATTAGGCTCTTTGTTCGAAAACCAATGATAAACCTTAGTATTAATATGAAGTTAGCAAATGTTTATAAAATGATAAACCTTAGTATTAATATGTAGTTAGCAAATGTATTCTGCAAAATCGTTGGATGCAATGGGTTTTTCATCTAAAGATGAAACCGTGTGGGGCTATTGAAAGATACAAAGCACGCCTTGTGGCAAAAAGGGTTCAACCAAACTTATGGTGTGGATTACTTTGATACCTTTAGTCCGGTTGTTAAGCCAGCTACAATGTAAGAATTGTTCTATCCTTGGCTATTTCTTTTCATTGGTCTATCAAGCATTTAGATGTTAATAATGCTTTCCTAAATGGCGATCTGCAAGAGGAGGTTTTTATGGAACAACCACCTGGTTTCATTGATTCAATTCACTCAGATTATGTTTGTCGTCTAAACAAGGCACTTTATGGCTTAAAACAGAGTCCTCGGGCATGGTTTTTAAAGCTTAGCTTGTATCTCAAAGATTGGGGCTTTCAATCCTCAAAATCGACACCTCGATGTTCTTTTTCGTGAAGGATTCTTTTGTTTTGATAATCCTTGTATAATGAGATGACATTATTGTTACGGTAGTGACACCTCTTTGCTTAACTCTTTGGTTTCCAGCTTTAAATTGTCAGTTTTCACCAAGGATCTTGAATCTTTATCCTTCTTTCTTGGCATTCATGTATCGCATATTAGTGATGGTTTGCATTTGTCCCAACATAAGTACATTATAGATCTCTTAAAGAGATTTGAGTTGCTTGACAGCAAGTTGACTGTTACTCCCATGGCCTTGGGTACAAATTTGTCCTCCACGATGGTGAACTCCTTTCTAATCCAACCGAATATCGGAGCATTGTCGGTGCCTTACAATATTGCACTATAACTCGACCAGATTTATCGTTTGCAGTCAATAAGGTATGCCAATTTCTCCATGCTCCGGCACGACGGTTCATTGGAATGCAGTGAAGCGTATTCTTCGTTATCTCAAAGGTACTCCGAGTCATGGTATTCTGATTTCCCCATCATGTTTATCGGTGAGATGTTATACGGATGTCGATTGGGCTAGTTGTCCAGACGATCGTCAGAGCACAAGTGGGTATTGCACCTTTTAGGCCATAATCTGATATCTTGGTCATCTTCTAAACAAAAGACTGTCTCACGCTCAAGTGCAGAATCTGAGTATCGAGGTTTAGCAAATGTTGCAGCTGAAGTATTTTGGGTGGTCTCCATTTTATCAGAATTGGGTTTCAAACCTCCAAATCCACCGATACTGTTGCGTGACAACATTAGTACCACCTATATTGCTGCAAATCCAGTTATGCACCAACGGACAAAACATATTGAAATAGACCAACACTTTGTTCGTGAGCGCATTCTTGAAAACAAGCTACTGGTTCGTTATGTTCCCTCTAATGATCAACTAGCTGATATCATGACAAAAGCACTACCTTCATCTCGTTTTCAGAATCTTCGTATCAAGCTCACTGTTGTGCATCACCCAGTCAGCTTGCGGGGGGATGTTAAACCACGTGTTTAAGCTTTATTTCCTCCACTTTTATTTCCCTTTTTGTTTAGCTTTGTAACCCAGTATTCTTTTGACACGTGTAGGGTTCTCCTTTGACATGGTTAGGTTTCCTTTATGTTTTCTTTGCACCGTTTCTTTACAATATCAAGCAATAGTGAATTTCAACATTATTCCTCTATTCTCTATGTTTCTGTGTTGGCTTTTAGGCTTGAGTTATACTTGATTTTCTTTAGAATTATATGAAGTTAGCAAATGCATATAGAATCATCAATAATTTGTGAGAAGTGCATGTGAAAGGAAGAATAAGAAAAGACAAAGATAATCTAAGAATATTTTTTTTTTTTGGTGCAGAAAATTTGAAAATTGTAGAATCGAAATTGCAGAATCGATTTGGTAATGTGCAATAAAGATAGCAAAATTGCATAAAAAATTACATAAACGATTTTGTAATATCCAACCTGTCTAAAGAACATAGAAAAGGGAAAAAAAAACAATTAAATCCAAATTTAGAAGGTGCTTAATTCTGGCACAAAATAGAAGGATTATGCATGAAATTGATTGGGCCTTCAACCCTAATGGAAGACTATTAAACGAGAGTAAGAGGATTCAATTTTGAGAGATTTTTTGGAGCATTACGAACGTTTTCTTTTTTCGTGGGTTTTTTTTTTTTTCTCCGTTGTACCTATGTTATTCCTCTATTTTCTATCTATCCAAGGGTTGTTGTTTGGTATTGTCTTTTCTTAGTTCTTCCAATCCAATCCAACGAAAACTTGGGTTGTGAATGATTCATTCTTTCCTAGAAATTAGTAATTGAAATCTAAGAGAATTTGTTCTTGGTTTAGTTTGAATTCAATTTCTATTATTTTTCCTTGGATTGTAATTTTCACGTTTTATGTCCCTTACCTATCGTAATAAACACTGGAATGGAGTTTAAATTGATGAACAGTTGATTGATAATTTTTTTGAAATTTTTGTTCTTCCTTGGTTTTTTGTCGAGGGGCTCATTTCTTTCTTAAGGGGCGGACTACAAGAATAGCCATATTTTAGTTTCTGTTATTAAAAATAGCCAAACGATTTTATCTTTTTAAAAATGGTCAAATCATTTTCTAAAATTATAATTAGTAATTAATAAAACACCAAACTAACCCTAACTCATCAGATTAATTTAGATTCCTATATTAAAATTAAGGTAGTTATTTTAAAGAGAATTTGTAATGGGTAGCAATGGTGGGTTTACTATTTGTAAATATAGCAAAATTTTAAAATAATTGCAAATATGGCAAAAATCTTTAATTTTTTTATAATTTCAATTATACCCTTCGCGCTTAAATCTATTCCTTCTTCAATTGGTATTCTTCTTCGCGACATTTCTTCCGATAGAAACATCTTCTCGATTCCATCTTCTCTTCCAGATCTTCTACAATTCTATCATATGCAGTCTACCTCAAATAAAAAATCAAAACCAAATTCGATAGAAACTCTTATCTTCTGCAATTCGATCGCGAGTAACTTCCTATTCGATCGGAGTCGCAAGCTACAATACGATCGGTTGAATTCCAGTCCGGAAGACCAAGTTTGTTTGAGTATCTCTGCAATTCAATCGGAGTCACAAGGAGTATCTTCCTATTCGATCGGAGTCACAAGCCTTGGAGTATCTTCCAATTCGATCTGGTGGAGCTTTTTTCGTGGGTATTTTGATTTTGTTCATATTTCATATTCAGTCGCAAGTCTTCCTTTCATTTTGTTCTATCATTGATTTGCAATGCTCTTTTGTTGTCTGCAATTTGATTTTCGTAGTTCATTCTCAATTAGTCGATAGATATTAACATATACAAGATCAATAGATATCACTGATATCATTGCTATCTATTGATCTTGTATATCACTGATATCATTGATATCTATTGATCAATAGATATCACCGATATCATTGATATCCATTGATAATATCGCTTATATCATTGATCAATGATATGTTTATATACAAGATTAATAGATATCAATGATATCGCTTATATCATTGATCAATGATACAAACGATATTATCAATGGATATCAATGATATCAGCGATATACAAGATCAATAGATATCAATGATATCAGTGATTATTGTGTATGTGGTGATCAATGATATACAATGATTATTGTATGATATCAGCGATATACAAGATCAACTGATATCATTGATATCTATTGATATTGTATATCGCTTATATCATTGATCAATGATATACAGTGATTATTGTGTATGTGGTGATCGGTTTCTATCCATGTTATAATTACTTAATGTTGTTATTACTTTTCTGTTGCAGGACTATGATGAAGCTTCCAATAGTTATTTTTTATAACAGGCAATGGAATAAGAAATTTTTTTATGAGAATTACAAGATCATTGGAATTTTGGTTGATGAGATGATGTGTTTTGATGATTTTTATTAATTTGATTGTGAAAGAAGTCTGAATGGATACTTGTATTTCTTCTTTAGAATTTTCGATGTTATTAAGTTATGGGATGAATGGTGCTCAGGATGTGGTTAAAATTGAAGAAGATAAAGATGTTGCTTGATTTTTAACTTTAGTGAAAGATCAAATTACAAGATATCATTTAGTTGCTCATATTAATGATGTTTGTTTTGATGACTCCTCTTGTGCAATTAGTGATGGGAGTGACAACTTATGGAGGTGTGTAATCCGCCCAGTTGGGAATCATTCTAAATGGAGTTCGATAGATGTTGGCATGAATGCATTACCTCCAATTGTTAAATGTCAAGCAAGAAGACCCCGAAAGTAAAGGATTCCGTCGATTGGTGAAGCAAGAAGTCACACAAAATGTAGTCATTGTCATCGTGTTGGTCACAATCGTAGGACATGTAAATTTTCACCATTTTTACCATGATGTAATTTTTGACAATTGGTTTTAGATATATTTTTTCAAGATATAACTCAATATTGTTGTTATCATACTATTCATACTATCAATACAAGGTTTGTGATTGTTTCAAAAGTTTAATATCAATACTATGAACACAAGAACTTTGACATCTGATGAGAAAATTTGAAGACCACACAACAAACAGTAATAGCTAACAGATAGACAACTATCAATGATAGTGATAGACAACTACCACTGATAGAAGTCTATCACTGGAAAGAAGTTAATGATTGATAGACAACTATCAGTGATAGACATCTATAGATATAAGTCAGATAGAAGAAAGAAGTTAATAATCATGAAGAACAAGAAGTCTAATAGAAAGTTATGAGTAATAGGTAATAGATAGGTAGAAGTCTATCGGATAATTATCAATCGATAGAAGCCTATCACTTATCAACGATAGAAGCCTATCACTTTTATCGCTGATAGTAGTCTATCACTTCTTTTTCATTAACTTTTATCAATCATTAGCAGTGATAGTAGTCTATCACTTCTTTTTTATTAACTTTTATCAATCATTAACAGTGATAATAGTCTATCACTTCTATCAGTGATAGACAGTGATAGAAGTCGAATAGGAACAAGAAGTCTAATAGATAATAGAAAAGCTATGAGTAATAGGTAATAGATAATAGATAGAAAACTGTGGTAGAAGTCTATCAGACTTCAATCAGTGATAGATATCACAATAGTAGTTTATCAAAATTATAAGAAAAAAATTAGTTATTAAATAAACAAACAAAAAATTAGTTATTAAATAAACAGATTTTGATATCACTGATAGAATCCTATCAGTGACTGGCGTGAGTTGCGAACGGTAATAACATGGAGGTATTTTAGTAATTTCAATTCCTCTTTTCAAATTTTTGTTATTTTTGCAAATAGATTGAGTCATTTGCTATATGGGCAATTATATTGGGCCTTTTTGCTACCAGTCCAATTACCCTTATTTTAAATTTGATTTTAAAATCTAAAATAAATCACTTCAGATATACAATCTAAACAAACAGATATAATGAAGTTCAAAAAATAAGATTTCAAAATAAAATTTGTAAAAAATTAAAATAAAAGAAATCACTTCATCCTAACACCATGATAAATTTAAACCAAAATAAATACACATGAATTAAAAATAATTTTATATATAAAAAAAAAAGAGAAAATAAAGAAGGAATTAAACTGACCAACAATAGATCATGCAATTTAACATTTCTACCCAAGAAAAAGTATAAAAATTCAAAACATTTTTACTTTTTAATGCATATCGAGGGTTGAGTTTGGGTTTGTTCTCTCGCTTTCTTCCTCGACCATGCGAAGCATTAAATCGATTCGTTCAATTGTGTTCGTTCTCTCATTCGTTTCTTTGAACACAAAGAAACATTCAAGCTATATTGAAGATTATTTCAGAAGGATTCACCTCTTTTGAAAGAGTTGATAATCGAGCTCAGCTGACAAACAAGGTCAGAAATACTAGTTATTTCTTACTCGTGTTAGTAAAATAGTCTATGCTACATAAAAGAAAAGTTTAAAATTGATTTTTGCTTACTTTGAATGATATAAAAACACATAAACAAAGAAGAAAGGAAACATGAAGGGGTTCTTCAGAGGAAATTTCACCGGATATCAAGGTAATTATCCCAATTTGTTTTCCTATATAACCTTGAGAATTTCGAAATATACAATGTAACCAATTTTAAAATATAGCGACATAAGATTATTTCTTCTCTAGTTTAAATTAGAAGTTTGATTTATATACTAAACTGAGATTTTTGAGATATATCTAAACAAACACTTGAAGGTATGGTTAAAGACTAATTAATTTGTTTTAAATGTTCAGATCAACCATAATATACGAAGGGATGGATCAACTAGAGTACAATCAAAGGGGATATATATTGATGCTCTACGCGGAACATATAAACCAAGCAACGAACAGGAGACAACATCTTTAACCTATGGACTGTTTTCGACATCCATCTAAGCTAGGCTAAGAATTTAAAGATTTACTTCAAGAAATTGATGATCGTTTTATGAATTCTATTTTGTTAGACTTATGTTCACCTTGATGAACTAATTTAAAAGTCTGCTTTTATTTTAGACTAAAGTATTTTTATTGTAGTTTTGTTAATTTTGTAGACTGAATCGTTTGATATTCATGGATGAACACTACACTAAATTAGGCTTTCTATGGAACCTCATATAAACAAAAAAAAATATGAGAGGAAGTAAAAAAAGTGTCATAAAAAGTCTGGAGGCGCGTTTTTGGCGAGAAACGACGGAGATTCTCGGATTTCCGAAATTTATGACACTTTTTAATATCATAAATTTATGACACTTTTTCCATATCATAAATTTATGAAAAAATTTTTACATATAATTTAAAAATCAAGTCAATTATAAAAAAAATTGAAAAATAGTTTTTAAAACATAAGATTTAATTTTCTCGTTCTTTTGTCTCATCTTCTACTTTTATCTCACACCACAACCGACCACCATTGCCCAGCCACAACCGACCAACATCGCCAAAGAAACCGCTTCGAGCAGCTTCTTCTTCAGTGGCAGGCGACGCCGACTAATACCCGTGCGCAGAATCGCGAGAACCCGTCCCGTGCAGCAGGCAGCGGATCCGGTCGAAGGGAAGTCAAATGGTCACAGCATAACAAAAGACGAGAACTTCGACGCTTCTTTCCACGCATAGTTGAACTAGTCGCCACACGTAGGAACTTAGACGCCGGCGTCTGAGATTGAAGACGAGGAGCAACCTATCGCGGTGCCTTCTTCTGCCGCAATCGCCGGACTTGTGAGTGGGGTGAGTTTTTTAACCTTTCAATTTTTTTGGTTCAATCGGTTCTTGGGTTTTTTGGTCAGTTCTCACGATTTGGAGTTTGGTTTCGAATAGATCGGCCTATGGCATTCCGGATCCGTGCCCCACTCACCGCCGCCGCCGCGGTTTCGAAACATACAGTGATTTCCATTTTTGCGAGCCCGTTTTAAACCTTTGTTGCTACTTCGATTATTTGTGGCAAGTTAACTCGATTAACTTGAATTTTAGCTAGCTTTTGTCTCTTTGAATTTTACCTATTTGAAAATTAACTTCTTGTTAGCTAGAATGAGGTAAAAGTGAGAAGGGACATATGGGTTTGAATTTTGAGAGTAAAGTTTAATGAAGTTTTTTAATTCGTTTGTATCAGTTTTTATCTAATGGACAAATCATGGATGAAGAAGAATCGGTTGTCTAAGGAGTATGAGTTGGGTGTTGAAACATTCATTGAATTTAGTTTACACCATGCGAATGATTCCATCTTGATTCGATGTCCATGTTTGAAATGTGGGAATCGTGTCTCCAGTGATATTGCAACCATTAGAAGTCACTTGTATGTCAATGGAATGGATCAAAGTTATAAGACATGGTATTGGTACGATGAAGACTTGATAGCAGAGTATGTAAGTGATGGAGTTAGGGATTTCATAAATGAAAAATATGTTGATGATAATGACTTGTATAATGTGATTGACATGGTTCAAGTTGCTCATAATCAATTTTCTCATGAACCTAAGATCTTTAACAATATGTTTGAGGATGCTAAAAAACCATTATATCCACGATGTAAAAAATTCAGGAAACTGTCCACTCTTGTGAGATACAATTTAAAAGTAATATTTGGGTGATCTGATACCAGCTTCTCTGAATTATTGTTTGTAATAAATGATATCCTACCTGAAGGGAATGAAATGCTAGTTTCTATGTATGATGTAAAGAAAACATTGTGTGCTCTAGGATTGAATTATGAAAAGATTGATGCATGTCCAAATGACTGTTGCTTGTATAGGAAAGAGTATATGAGTAAAACTATATGTCCTCATTGTAATCTATCGAGATGGAAGTTATGTAAGAACTCAAAGGAAGAGAAAAAAGGAGGGGCGGCTAAACAAATGTGGTACATTCCAATAATTTCAAGGTTCATAAGCTTGTTCAAGAACGCTGATCATGTGAAGAACCTATGTTGGCATGCAACTGATAGAAAAATAGATGGGATTATGAGACACCCAACTGACTCTCCATCTTGGAGATTAATAGATCACTTGTGGCCAATATTTGGTGTAGAACCAAGAAATCTTTGCTTGGGTCTATCCACTGATGGGGTGAATCCATATGGAGATTTGAGTAGTAAATAAAGTTGTTGGCTAGTGATAATTACAATATACAACCTTCCACCATAGTTGTGTATGAGAATGAAGTTTTTGATGTTGTCAATGTTGATATCAGGACCAAAACAACCCGGCTGCGATATAAATATTTATCTAGCTCCCTTGATCGAGGACTTGAAACTTTTATGGGAAGATGGAGTTGAATGTTATGATGCACATCGAGAAGACGTATTCACTCTCAAGGGTATCCTACTGTGGACTATAAATGATTTTCCTGCATATGGTAATTTATGTGGATGTAGTGTGAAGGGTTACAAGGCTTGTCTTATATGTGGGGAGAACACTGATTCAATAAGATTAGAACATGGGAAAAAAAAATATATATGTGGCATAGAAATTTTTTGCTAATAGAAATTTTTTGCTAAAATATCATCCATACAGGAGACAGAGAAAAACTTTTAATGGTGAACAAGAGCATGGGATTTCTTTGTATTCATTGACAGGAGAGAGTATTTTCACAAAACTTAAAGGTATGAACTTTCTAAGGGGAAAGAAGAGTGATAAGAATTTGAATGATCGAACTGCAAATACATATTGGAAAAGAAGATCTGCATTCTTTGAGCTACCATATTGGACAAAGTTACATGTACGACATTGTCTAGATGTAATGCATATTGAAAAGAACGTGTGTATGAATATCATCAGAACATTACTTGATATCCCGGAAAAAAGTAAAGATGGAATCAAGGCTAGATTAGACATGGTTCAAATGAAGATTAGACTAGCATTAGCACCGAAATCAGAGGAAACAGAGCATACATACCTCCAGCATGTTATACGTTGTCAAGAGATGAGAAGTATCGTTTCTGTAAGACTTTATCTGAAATCAAAGTTCCTGAAGGGTATTCTTCCAATATCAGGAGTTTGGTATCATTAGAAGATTTCAATTGTCATGTACTATTGCAACAATTGCTTTCAATTGCACTCCGTTCAGTCTTACCTAAGAATGTGAGGAATGTTATCACTAGATTGTGTTTCTTCTTCAATGCAATATGTTCTAAGAGTTTGAAGGTATCAGATTTGGACAAGTTGCAAAATGATGTTGTTCACGTTGTGTTTATTTTAGAAGTACTTCCCGCCTTCTTTTTTCACAAGAATGATACATCTTATTGTTCACCTCATAAGAGAAGTAAAACTTTGTGGACCTACGTACCTCTTGTGGATGTATCCGTTCGAACGATATATAAAAGTGTTGAAAGGCTATGTGCGTAATAGAACTTGACCAGAAGGCAGTATTGCAGAGGCATACATAGTAGAAGAAGTTGTTGAATTTTGTTCAGAGTTTTTACCCGAACTAGATTCAGTTGGACTTGGCTCATTCAAAACAAGGGAAGAATCAATTCGTGAAAGGTAAAAATATTTAACTTGTTCCATCCCATTAGTGCACAATGTTCGTTTTTTTCTTATGGCTAGTACATCTTGTAGAAAACATTTGGGTTATTTAAAAAATGAAAATCTAAGGAAGGCTAAGAATGAAAGGTGGCTACAAGACGAGCATAATCGTAGGTTCGCAAGTTGGATACATGATAAGGTTATGTTCAATATTTATATTTATTTTGCGTATATTCAATTTATTTGATCTCTAAATATTATAAACTAACCCATCACAATAGGTATTAAGCGAATTACACAACGGACAAAATATTTCCAAAACTATACGATGGATGGCACATGGTCCACACCCAGAGGTGATGACATATGAAGGTTACAAGATAAATGAATGTTGTTATAACACAAAATCTCGTGACGACAATCGAACTATTCCGAACAGTGTGGTGAGTTTAGTTGCCACAACAATGCAAGTGTCCAGTGCGAAAGATAAGAAGCCTATAACTTCTGATATGTCCTTTTATGGAGTCATCCAAGAGATCTGGGAGCTTAGTTACAATACATTTAAATTTGTAATATTTAAATGTGATTGGATTGAGAATCACAGCGAGGTGCGGATAGACGAACACAGATTTACATTAGTCGACTTCAGTTGTATTGGACACATATCAAATCCATTCATCTTAGCCAGCCAAGCAAGATAAGTTTTTTATGTAGAAGATCTAGTTGATGCACGATGGTCGATTGTTATCACACCACCACAAAGGGACTTTGCTGACACATGTTTTGATGATGATCTTGGGACACTTCTATGCATTGTCCCTCAACTTCAGAATGGACACTACCAAATGATATGGATGAAAATGAAGTCTTCTACATGCGGGAAGATTGTGAAGGAACATAGGTTTATAATTAGGGATTTAGTTTCTAAGCAATATTTACTTTTTGTTCATTAGACTGTGGAAAATCGTGCACAATTAATGCTTGATTATCTATTCTACTATCTTTGCATTCAACACTTTCTTTTAGTAATTATTCCATATATCACCAATATTTTTTTCATTCAATTATATATTGTTCGTTCAATTAACTTTAGTTTATTGCAAAGACAATCATACTTTTATCAGATGAAAGATGAACATGAAGGTAGTCTGGACAGGGGACTCTACACTGCCCCCCTGATGAAAATTATCAACGAGTATGCGAACACGTGGACCTACTGGGATGCATGAGATAACTCGTGTGAGCAGTGAAGGACATCGACTGGTGATTTAGTATAATGAAAATGGTCAACCAATTGGTTCTAATGCGACCAAGCTAAAAAGTTTTATTGGAACATGTGCACGTTTTCATGTTCTAATCATATATGACAATTAGAAGGTTGTGTCATCTGAAACGAAAGAGAAGATTTATGATTTGATCCATGTATAATTACAATGGTTCTTGTTCTTAAGGTTCTAGAGTTTGTTTATGTAAAGTAACATTATCTATTTCTTACAAATATACAGGGTGGGTTTGTGGTTGATCCTAGATCCAAGAAGATTCTTATTCAAAATACAGGGATATGTTTCCGTCAATTCAAGTATTAGTTGACGAAGAGGTATATAATGCTTGACGAAGAGGTATATAATGCCTTTCAAAGACGATCCAAAAAAATTAGTGTCTCCTCTAACTGAATATTCTCATATTGAACAAGCACATTGGGTTTGTACAAGTTTTTGGATGCGTTCGATATCAAATGCTTGCCTTGATGGATACATGATGTAAGTGTTTTGTTTTTTGATATGTTATTTCGTGTTTGTTGGAATGATATTTGTTGTATATTCATATTTTATTACACTTATAGGTATCTATACAAACTTATTGAAAAGTCAAATGAATTAAGTTTGTACAAGTTTTTAGATGCTAGTACAATTTCATTGTCTAGATCATCGTCAGAATCACGAGCCCAACTTTTGATTGCACGATTGGGTGGAATGAATCCAAATCAGATACTTATTTTTCCTTATAATTCTGGGTATATGTTCGTAAACATTGATTACTTTTGTTTGTGTGAGTTATTGATCATGTGTATTATCCTAATTGGTAGAAATCATTGGACTTTGATCATCATTGACCATACCAAGGGCGTTGCATTCTTTATGGACCCCTTAAAAATCGACTTCATGAGGACATCATTGTTGTAGTCGGCATGTAAGTTGAACTTATCCTATATTTTAGAATTCAACCTAATTAGATTATTTGAACAAGAATAGACTCTTATATATTCATCCACTTATAGGGCATTCAAAGTTGTAAAAGAGAAAACCTATTTGGAATCATTAAGGTAGGTTATTTAATAAATAACAACTATTATTCAACATATGTATATTCGTTATTGAGACATTGATGTTTTGATATTGTACGACAATGCCCCCAAACAACCGGGTGTTGTACAATGCGGTTATTATGTTATGCGTTTTATGCGTGAGATAACCTACCAAAAAAATACTCAAATCATTGATATAGAACGTATATTTCTTAAACATTACAATGATGGATATATTAAAAGTAAGTTTCTGGTTTTCAATTGTTCATTTCTGTTTTTTTCTTATTTACAGATGAAAGATGCACCATCTACTTATACACAAAATGATATTGACATTGTGAGAATTGAGTGAGCGGAGTTTGTAGGAACACACATGTTATTTGCATAATATATGTGCATCTTTTTTTATGTATTAGACTTTATGATATTTCCTTTTTGTGGTCCACCATTTTTGTTGCTTGCACTACCTCGAAGTGTTTTTTGTTACCCACTAAATCTTGAATGCATTGAATCGAATCATGTGCTTGAAAATATAAATACTTCAATCAGTAAGATATTGATTACTTTATGAACTCATTATTTTATCTATACAATTTGTCTCATACTTCTAAGTTTGTTGTATGAAGATTGTAGGAGAACAACCGAGGATTGTGGGAGAACAAACTTTTGATGGAGTATATTGTTAGAGGAATTCGTGAACAAACTTTTATGTCTTAAGAGGTACATCACATAGCTCATGCTTTGAATTTTGAAAGTGTGACGACCACAACCACAGGTACTAGTTATTTATTTTATTTAACGTTCTATCCGCCTGCGTGTCAAGTCGGATTAGTAAATTTTCATCAGGCTCGGTGAGAGTGAGTCTTTGATTTTACTTAGTTTAAAGCGAAAAATTCTCCTTTAGATAATTATTTATTAAAATTAAAAGAAAAGGAAGAGGCAATGGCACTTTGGTTATTAATGTTTAATTGAGGGTGACAATTGACACTTAGAACTTGACCTAATTTATTGGTATTTAAGCTCCTTATCATTGAAAATTCAAAGGAAACCCTAACCCTAATTGCCATCACCTCTTCTCCTCCTTCAAGCTCCTAGTGTTGCCCTAGCTGAAAACCCTAACCCTAAACCTAACAAGCTTCTTCTTCATCCTTTCCATGCCCTAGCCGCCGAAACAAAGAGGATCACGCTTCGGCCAGCTTCCACCACCAAGCTCACAACCACGAAGAGAAGTCGCGCGTCTGACCAACCACGAAGATTACAGTCGGTGAGCGATCTGATTTAGTTTCGAATTCGTTGGAGATTTATTTGTGACCTATCAAATATTTAAGCGTTTGATTGAGAACTTAGGCTACTGTTTCGAACGCTAATTGTAGGAGTCAAGATTGGAGCGGAATTGAAGGTCAAACGCCAAGACGGATTAAGGAGTATTGAGTATTCGCATTAAACTTGAGGTAAAGCGGGGCATGAAATCTTAAGAACGTAATTTAAGTACCCTTTACGCTTATGGATTTAGTGAATGCGTGGAGAATGAACTTGGAATTTTGGGTGTGAATCAGTTCCACTAAAAGAAGAGTAGTCCAGAAGCTCGGGTTAAGTTTTGGAGTAGAATTCGAATTAAGGTAAGGGACCTTGTGTCGAACTTTTCTAATGGGATTGAAGAAAAATGATTTCTCATTATTTCATGTGAATTTAGTTTATACTCTTATATGAGAATATATTGATATTTTGTGAGAATACTTAATATTTTATGTGAGTATGTTGCAAGATTTTTATGTGAGAATATCCTTGTATTTTACGTAAGAAAAATCAGATTATTTTATGTGAGAGATATTACGATTATCTCGTATGAGAATATTTCATGATTACCTACAAAAGTATTATCTCCAAACCGTCTATGAGGAAATGATGATTTGCATATTAATGATGATGTTTGTGGCATGTACACTATTGTTATGTTGAATGATGGGACCTCATGCATGTCGTGTATGTCATGAAATGATTTAATGAAAAATGTGGAAATTGGTCTCCGAGGTGCATTGTGTGCATGGTCAAACATGCATTAGAGACCCTATGGGTCATATTACAGTGGGTCAGTGAGGGACTCAATCTATACAGGTCTCATGAGGGACTCAAACCATACAGGGTTCTCGTGAGGGACTCAAATTATTACAGGGTCCGTGAGGGACTCAAAATGAAATGACTCAGGATGACCAGGCCACTTAAAAGAAAAAGGAAGTCATGTATTATAGTCATGACGATATGAGAAAGTTTTAGGTCCCGTGATATGTACATTTCCCGAACAGTTTTAAAAGTCATGATTGTATGTGTATGCATATCCCAAACCTCGTGGCGAGGTCACTTATCTGGTATTGTTTTGCAATACTCACCCTTTCTTTTAAAAATGTTTTTCGTGTAAGGCCAAGGACGTGCAGGGGCGAGTGATTTGAGACACGTTGCCAAAACCATGGGAATAGTCATGTTTTCCGCATATTCTCTTTGATAACTAATGTCGCTGCTTTTATGGTTTTAAAGTTAAGTTTATTTTTGATTTTAACAAAGCCATGTTAAACCGCTCCTTTTACTTGTTTTGAATGTTTTGTTTGGGATCCTCAAGACGATTTACTTGCATTAGAAATTTAAAGATCGCTTTCTGACTTTTGGCCTATAATCGCATGCATGTGTAGTAATGTCCCTAAGAGTTTAGTCATAGAAAAGTAGGGGCGTTAGGTTGGTATCGAGCCCTAGGTTTAAGGTTTACAGACTTGCTTCTGAGTAAGCACAGAGTAGTTCCCATGGTTGAGTAACGCGTTAGGTCCACCGCCAGTACGTTTTGGTAATTTATATACGAAGTAAATGATTATGATGTAATTGCTTTGTGAATGTAAATGAATTTAAACCCTAAGGGTGATCCTATCTTATAGTTAGAAAGTAATGAAAACTAAGCTAGAAATTCTCTCGCATTGTAGTATCCGACAAAAATGCCACCTGAGGCCGAGGAGGTAGAGGGCGTGGTAGGGGTCGGAGGGCAAGAGAAAACGTTGACACCCAACCCGAATTACCAATGGAACAGAAGAGATTACTCCACCCGTGCTGCACCTCCCCAGACCAACCGGATCGCCGTGAGAATGCACTGCAGCCGCCCAGTGGCGGATCAAGGAAACCCTAATGTCATGACTATGATGGTAGAGGCTATGCAGACTCTTGTGCGAGCTCTGAGCCACTCACCGGCCCAAGCAAGTCGTGGCGAAACGATGCAACTCGAGTCACGATATCGAAGGACTTGAAATATGATCCCGCATCTTTTGATGGGTCTTCTAGTGACCCCACTGTGGCTGAATTATGGTTGTCCTCCATTGAGACCATCTTCAGATTGATGAACTGTCCTGAGGACCAGAGGGTGTCCTGTGCTACCTTCATGTTGAGAGACGACGCCTATTTATGGTGGGAGTCCGCCCAAGGAACCATAGTTGCCACGGGAAACGATCACATGGAATCTGCTCAAAGAAGCATTACATGGAAATTTTACCCGCTGCAAACTCGTTATAGGAAACAGCGAAATTCTTACAAATGAGCGAGCAGGAGGGCAGTGGAGGTATATGAGAGAGAATTCACCCGTTTGTCACGCTTTGCCCCCGAGCTAGTAGACACAGAGGCGAAGAAAACAGAGCGTTTCATTATGGGACTAGATGAAAACGTCCGAGGCTTCATCAGCACTAGCACCTCCCGATTATGCCTCCGCAGTGAGAGAGTGGCGAGACTGATTTGGGTGCAGCGCGATCGCATGCAGTAGTGGTTAACCCGGGCAACCCACGGCAAATCGTAAGAGGAAATGGGAACAACCAAATTCAAGCTCACAAAGCGTCCCAGCCAGACACCGCATGAGACCAGAAACTTTCGTGCGGGTTCAGTCGAAACCACAAGTTAACCTGACAGAACTAACATCGAGATAAGCCACAATGCAAGGGTAGGTAAACATCATTGGGGTAAGTGTTTGGCCCGATCCGGAGTGTGTTTCAGATGTGGGAAAGAAGGGCACAAAGCTAATAATTGTCCGAGTCAAACCAGTGCTAGCCAACCTCAGGTTATCAATAGTGGGGCTGCTGTCAGCTCAGTGATTACACCAAGGAAGAGCTTATGCAAGCACGAGTAAAAGCATCCATGGCACAGCACTCAAAGGTTACAGGTACACTTCCATTACTTGGGCACCTTTGCCTTTGTATTATTTGATTACTGTTCTACACACTCTTTTATTTCTCGCATCCTTCGTAAGTCAAGCGAGTTAGAATTAGAAACGATTCTGATGTGCTTTGTCTGTCTCCACTCGCGAGGGATAAACTTGTTAGCCACTATGAAAGTCAAGGATGGTAGTGTGACTATCGCACCATGAGTTAACAAAGAAATCTAGTAGTCTTAGACATGTTTGACTTTGATGTGATATTGGGTATGGATCAAGAAGCGCAGTAACCATGCTAGCATTGATTGCTTCGGGGAAGGAGGTAGTGTTTACTCCTCCCGACCAACCCAAGCTCTGAGTTGAGGCACGTTAGCGTGAAGTAGGCCTAAGGTAATTCACGCCCTAAGGCCGTGAAGTTATTACATCGGGAGCTTAAGTCTTAGCTTGCATACTAGATGCAAGGTGTACGGAGATCTCGAGTGTCACCGGTACCCGATGGTGAATGAATTTCAGACGCTTTCCTCGAGGACCTCTCCGAGTACCTCGGTCGGGTGGAGGTGGATTTTAACATAGGATTGGAGTTAGGGGCGACTCGATATCCAAGGCACCGCATGAAATGGCACCGACAGAGTGAAAAGAATCGAAACTACGATTACGTGACTTCATGGACAAGGGATTTATACGCCTAGCGTTTACCTTGGGGAGCACCAGTGTTGTTCGTGAAAAAGAAAGACGGGTCCATGCGCCTGTGTATAGATTATAGAGAGTTGAATAAAGTTACGATCAAGAATAAATACCCTCTTCCTAGGATAGACGATTTGTTCGATCAGTTGCAGGGAGCAACAACAGTGTTTTCAAGATTGATCTGAGATCAGGCTACCATCAGTTGAGAATCAGTGAAGAGGATATTCCTAAGACAACATTCAGATCACGTTATGGGCATTATGAGTTCACAGTGATGCCATTTGGTTTGACCAACGCCCCTGCCGCTTTCATGGACTTGATGAACCGTTTATTCAAAGAGTTTCTAGATACGTTCGTGATTGTATTTATTGACGATATTCTGATATACTCCGGATGTGATGAAGATCATGAAAGGCACCCGAGAAAAGTGTTACTCACGCCGAGAGAATAAGTTATATGCAAAATTTTCCAAGTGTGAATTCTCGCCTGCATGTATCCTTCTTAGGGCATGTGGTGTCCGGTCGAGTCTCTCATTGACCCAAATAAAGTGGAGGTCGCCACTCGGTGGCCCCGTCCCACCACCAGCTTCTGAGGTACGTAGTTTTCTGGGTCTTGCAGTTTACTATAGACGTTTACGTGCAGGGATTTCGCCAAGATAGCCATGCCCATGACTCAAATTAACGCGCAAAGGTAACCCTTTTGTTTGGGATGACACTTGTGAGGCGAGTTTCCGGGAACTCAAGTGTAGGTTGGTGTCACTCCGATTCTTACAATCCCGAGGAACAGGAGCTTCGTGGTTTACAAAGTGATGCTTCTAAGAAAAGTTTGGGTGTGTGCTAATGCAAAGATGGTAAAGTAATAGCCTATGCATACAGACAATTGAAGACGCCACGAGAGGAATTATCCAACTCATGACTTGGAACTAGCAAAGAAGTGGTCTTTGCATTAAAGATCCGGAGACATTACCTTTATGGCGAGAAAATTGATTTTTACAGATCATAAAAGTTCAAGTACTTGTTCACCCGCAAAGAGTGAACATGAGGCAACGCAGATGGTTGGAATTAGTGAAGGATTACGACATAGACATTCAATACCACCCCAGAAGGCAAATGTCGTGGCCGATGCCCTCGTGAGAAAGCCAGCTTCATACTTCAAAGACGAAAGTTACGATGACAGAGCAGAGTTACAGCAGAGTTTGCACGAAATGAAATTGCAGACTAGTAGGAAAGACCACGGCTCGCTTAGCTCGGGCTAATTGGGTACAACCAACTTTGAGGCAACGCATAGTTGAGTCTCAAAAGGGGACCTCGCTTAGTAGAGAAGCTTACGGCAGAATTACGGTGAGTTGGCGAGTTTTCACTATCCACGGATGGAGGATTACTATTTCAAGGTCGATTATGTGTGCGCGACGGCGACAACCGAAATCAAATCTTGAGCGAGGCCCATAACTCGCCATTTTCTATGCATCCCGGTAGTACCAAGATGTATCGGGATTTGAAACGATGCGTTTTGGTGGCGTAACATGAAGCGCGACGTGGAAGAGTTTGTCGCCAAGTGTTTGACTTGTCGGCAGTGAAGGCACCTGTGACAGAGGCCCGAGATTACTACAACCTTTACATGTACCTCGGTGGAAATGGGAGGAGATCTCTATGGACTTCATAGTCGAGGTGCCCGAGAACCTTACGAGGTTACTCGGTGATTTCAGTTATTGTGGGCCATTAACAAAGTCAAGACATTTCATACCAGGAAAACCCACCTACTCTACTTGGATAAGTGGGCGCGGCTTTACCGGAAGAGATAGTCCGTGCGCATGGGATTCCAAATGAGATTATTTCGCATAGGATCCGCGATTCACCTCCAACTTTTGGAGGAGTTTACAGAAAGCGTTAGGTTCACAGTTGAACTTTAGTACAACTTTTCATCCACAGACGGATGGGCAGACAGAACGTTTAAACCAGATATTAGAAGACATGTTGCGAGCTTGCACCTTAGACTTTCCAGGTAGTTGGGACACTCATTTGCATTTGATGGAGTTTGCTTATAATAATGCGGCTACCACGATCGACCATCTGAATGGCTCCATTTGAAGCTCTCTATGGAAAACGCTGCGTAACTCCCGCTTTACGGGAGGAGGTTGGTGAACGCCGATTATTGGGTCCAGAGTTAGTACAGTCACAAATAGTGCGATCACGAGAGATTGGGGGCGAATGCGAGACCGCCCAAGACAGACAAAAAGAGTTATGCGAAACACAAGATTTAAGGGACCTAGAATTCGGTGTTGGGGACCACGTATTTCTTAAGGTGGCCCCAATGAAAAGAATTCTAAGGTTTGGCCGAAAAGGAAGTTGAGTCCGCGCTTCATCGGACCATTCGAGATTTTAGAGAGGTTGGTGCGGTGGCCTCTGGACTAGCACCGCCGCCTTCCCCATCACGTTCATAACGTGTTTCATGTCTCCATGTTGAGAAAATACGCCTGCACTGACTCATGTCGTAGACTTGAACCACTACAATGCAGCGAAGATTTGAGTTATGGCGAGCGACCTGTACAGATTATCGCAAGAGATCAAAAGACCCTCCGTAACCGTGAAATCAACTTAGTTAAAGTGTTGTGGCAAAATCACCGCGCGGAAGAAGCTACCTGGGAGCGAGAGGAAGAAGTGCTGAGCTAAATATCCGTAACTATTTCAAGAATAGGAACTTTCGAGGACGAAAGTTCTTATGAGGAAAGATTGTGGCGACCACAATCACGGTGTACTAGTTATTTATTTTATTTAACGTTCTATCCGCCGCGTGTCAAGTCGGATTAGTAAATTTTCATCGAGCTCTCGAGAGTGAGTCTTTGATTTTACTTAGTTTAAAGCGAAATATTCTCCTTTAGATAATTATTTATTAAAATTAAAAGAAAAGGAAGAGGCAATGGCACTTTGGTTATTAATGTTTAATTGAGGTGACAATTGACACTTAGAACTTGACCTAATTTATTGGTATTTAAGCTCCTTATCATTGAAAATTCAAAGGAAACCCTAACCCTAATTGCCATCACCTCTTCTCCTCCTTCAAGCTCCTAGTGTTGCCTAGCTGAAAACCCTAACCCTAAACCTAACAAGCTTCTTCTTCATCCTTTCCATGCCCTAGCCGCCACAAGAGGATCACGTTCGTGACTTCCGCCACCAAGCTCACAACCACGAAGAGAAGTCGCACGTCCGACCAACCACGAAGATTACAATGGTGGCGATCCGATTTAGTTTCAATTCGTTGGAGATTTATTTGTGACCTATCAAATATTTAAGCGTTTGACCTATCAACTCATATTTGTTTGAATTGTTAATCATGAGAAGTTTTGAACCTTTATGGTTATGGCGATGGAGTTTGGTTTGGTTATTTGGTTATTGGGTTGTTATAAGTGTGTATTTACTTAAACAGACACTTGTAAAAATTTTGGGTATTGTTGTAATTATGTCGTTATGCTGCCAAAATTTTGGTATTACGTAATTAGAAGTAGGTACACCAAATAAGATATCATTTCTTCCCCTTAAGAGAGTCTAGTATTCTTTAAATGGTTAAGTTAAATACTTAAAATGAATATTGTTTTGTCCATTGCAGGATCAGACAGAGCCGAGCACTACATAGTGGAAGAAACATATGACATGTAAACACATTAATGTAATATATACATTATATTATAGTTTGATTGTAAACAGAATTATTTTTGAATTAATGAGTGATAACTCTTTCGTTTCATTATAATCATTTTCATGACATTTGTTGACAACTACGAAAAAAGAAAATAAATCTTTGACACATGAAATATGTCATAATACATTGTTTGTTGACTAAGAAAAACCATCAAAGAAAATAAATCTTTGACAGAAGGAATTTATCATAATACTTTTGTTGACAAATGGAAGATGTCATTAAATGATCTTTCTTGACACTTAAAACTATCAAAGTAACTAAATACACGACAATTCAAAATTGTCACCGAAAAAGCATTCATGACAATTAAAATCTATCAAAGTAGGCAATATTATGACATTAAAAAACTATCATCTAAACAACATGATTGACACTAATTTTCTATCATAGACATAATTTCTATGACATTTAAAATATGTCATTGTTTGATATATCTTGACAGAAAATTAGGATGAGCGGGTTATTTCTTGACAATGTTTAATTGTTATACAAAAGTTTTCCATGACACTTAAAAAATGTCGTGTATACGGCTTTCTCGACAATATAAAATTGTCATAGAATAGTTAATTACGAAAATATTTTAAATGTGTCATGTATGGACTTTCCTTGATGGTGGCTTATAGAACGGATAAAAAGTGTCATAAAATGTGTTCATAATACTTTTTCAATGTCATAAAATCTCGAATTTCTACTAGTGGAATCTCAGATAGTTTATGAAGTGAATTGAATATCATTAATTTTGCATAATTAACTTATTTTTTCTATTTCGTGTTTTGGAGTAATACATACAATTAAAAACTAAAACTTATGAATCATAAACATTTTCTTTTTGATAAATGTCATTATATGGATATAAAACTTCTAGGAATCTACAAGTTGTCAAACATAAATCCTAAATAACTTAGAGACGAATTATAATCTACTTCTCTAAATATTGAATTTAAACATGTAAATTCTAAATAAAACACCTGAAAAACTTACAACCTACTTCTGTAACTAAATAAAATGGAAATACAATGTATATAAATTACTTATGAATTCGAGAATATAAAATATACTGTAAGAACAAATTAAAAAATTAATAAGATAGATTAACACACATAAAATTTATAAATATCTTCTATGTAAATTGGATATCACTCAAACGTACACAATCACAAGTGTTGAATTAAAGTATCCAAAACTAGGACATGATAGAAAATATAACTATATTATAATTAGATAATGCAAAAATATATACCTAAAAGATAAAAATTAGTTAAGAAGGTCAGATTGAAGAATTGATATGTATTTTGGTCGAGATAGAAGGGAATTTTTCTAAAAATAAGTGCAAGCCAGTTAAAGATAAATGACTACACGTGATTGAAAAAAAGACTGTAATTCTATAACAATGATTGAAAAGATATTCAATCATTAAACTTAGAATTCAAACAACAAAAAGTATAAATAAAGTTGTTTACAAAAAAATGATCGTAAATCAATCCAATATTGGATTCTTTCATGTTCTTCAATTATGTCCACGTTGACCACATCGATCACACTTCGTAGCAACACTTTTCTCAAATCACAATACTATTCTATTTTTTTCTAGATCGACCAATAGAACACTTGACATTGGGAGGAAGAATTGGATCACAACAATGGTGAATAAACTTGAGAATTGATCGATGTTATCAATTGGGCGTATATCTTTGCTATACACCTCAACTAGGGTTGAAATTGTTGGGATTTATGCACTAAAGCCTCGTAATTAATGTTTTATTTAATAATTAATAATTATTTTAATTATTTTGTGTGTAGTATAATATTATCAATTATATGAAAAATCCATGGTTATTAGTGTAATCTTGAACGATATGTAGTTGACATACGAGAGGATCATGTTCAAAAAATAACCTAAAAGGTCATAGTATTTAGATAAGGTTGGGTGCCTTATCCTGGTAACACTATTGATATGACCCACTTTGTAATAGTTACAAATGATTTGAACCAAATCATTCATGTAGAGACATGTGAGTGGGGGTATCTTATACAATGAGTTTGTATAAGACTGGACCTCGAAATATTCAATCTCTCTTTATAAATTCGTTAATTGAGAAGAGTAATATTTCATTAGAATGATCATATGCAACTCAATCTTAATCCTGAGTGAGTCATGAACTCTTGCCTGTGAGGGTTTGTCCTTTGATTTGCATGGGTGAGAATAACTTTTGTAGCTGATTCAATAAGTCTACCACTTTAGGACTTAACCAAATAGGAAGTTGGGAACACAATCTTACAAGATGGAATTCACTACTTCCCTTATAGGGTAAGTAGATGAGCAGTTCCCTTAAGTATTGATTTCGGGACTTGAACAATGGGGTCTCATCATGACTTAGTTTATGGTTAGATCATTAACAAATTGTTCATTAGAGGATTAGTGGTACTTAAGGTGCAAGATGTAATTATAGGGGTAAAACGAACTTTTTACTTAGCTGTAATTACGAACAACTCGTGAAAGATCGACTTGTATGTAGTGATTATATCCATGGACACAACTTGTCCGTGCATAAGAGTTCAACTGTAGGTCTATAGTGGAGTGACCCTAGACCTAATGAATGAAAATTAATTAATTAAAGAGTTTAATTAATTAATTTTGTACCATTGGAGCTTATAATCTGTAGGTCCATAAGGTCCCCTTGCTAGCTCAGAGTAACACTAGAAAGATCAGCTTAATTGAAAGAAATATTTAAAATGTTCATATTAATTTTTATTTTGAATTGTTCAAATTAATATTAATATATTAGATATATTAAATATAAAAGAAGAAAATATATTTATTGTATTTGTTACATTAAATAATAAAATAATTAAGGTATATATACACATTAAAGAAACGATATTTGTAACGCCCCAGGCCCAGGATCCTCTGCGACCTGGCTGCATCACTATATCATCCATGACTGCTTGTAAGAGTGAAGACACTATCCCCACAAACCAACACGGGGTCCTTTTAGCATGCTTTGTCCTCACTCACATGCTCCCTAGGAAAATTCCTGAGGTCACCCAACATAGAATTGCTCCAAGCCAAGCACGCTTAAGCGTGGAGTTCCATGATTGAGCCACCGAAAAGGAAGGTGCACCTTGTTGGTATAGTAGTAGCTATCAATTCTTTTAAGCCTTTCTCAACTATACTTTCATATCCTCATGGTCACTCGCATGTACCCCTTTTCCTCGGGCACCATGCTTTCATATCCTCGAGATCCTCTCATTCGGATGTGGACTCGGTTCATTCATGTACCCCTCTTCCTCAAGGCGTCACATGCCCACCACTTCGCGCTTGGTTCGTCCCCGAACCACATCTTACCGGGAGAGGTTTTGCTCGATACCATTTGTAACGCCCCAGCCTGTGATCCTCTCGCGACTGGCCGCATCACTATATCATCCATGACCGCTTGTAAGAGTGAAGACACTATCCCCACAAACCAACACGGGGTCCTTTTAGCATGCTTTGTCCTCACTCACATGCTCCCTAGAAAATTCTCTGGAGGTCACCCAACATAGAATTGCTCCAAGCCAAGCACGCTTAATCATGGAGTTCCGGCGATTGAGCCACCAAAAGGAAGGTGCACCTTGTTGGTATAGGTAGTAGCTATCAATTCTTTTAAGCCTTTCTCAACTATACTTTCATATCCTCATGGTCACTCGCATGTACCCCTTTCCTGGGCACCATGCTTTCATATCCTCGGGATCCTCTCATTCGGATGTGGACTCAGTTCATTCATGTACTCTTCTTCCTGCGTCACATGATATTGTGACGACCGCCATCTCAGGTACTATTATTTATTTTAATTAACACTCTATTAACCGCTGTATTTAGTCGTTTTGGTGTTCTAATCAAGCTCGGGGAGAGTGAGACCTTAATTTTTGTTTAGTTTAAGTGAATGGTTCCCTGTAAGATAAGGTTATTTAGGAAATTAAAGGAAAAGGAAATTTGCAAGGGCATTTTAGTTATTAACGTCTAATTGAGGATGTAATTGACAGCTGAATTTTAACCTAATGTATGGTATTTAAATACCCTTAAGTCTCAAACAAAAGGAGAAAAGAATCAAAAACCCTAACCCTAGCAAAACCCAACCTAAGCCATTATCTTCCTCCTCTTTGCCCTAACTTGAGAACCACCTACCATCATCATCACACTGCTGCCGATCGGAGCAAGAAGCCGCGCTACACGGCCAATCCAACACGCCTCCTAGCCGCCGGAAGTCGTGGACGGAAGCCCTGGCCGGAGTGCTCACTCGCAAAGGAAATAACCACCGTCCCGGCTCGTGCCCATCGCCACCAAGCCCTACCCTAGACGAGTACCTCCCGCCGCCGCCGGTCGCTCGCCGAAGCGCCGCAGGTTTACGCCAAGCACCGGCCGCCGCCGGTTGCGCGAAGACCTCACGCCAGATCGGCGTGCGTGAGCCGCCGATCCGCAAATCCGGCCGGTCTTGAGCCGCCGCCGCTGAAGCAATTCACTCTCGTCCCAAGCTCGCGAGCGGCGGAGCCCCACGCCGAAGCACCGGCCGCCGCTGCCGCTTTCGGTCTCGCGCTGCCGAAGTCTGCGGTAGCCGAATTGCCTCACGCGAGCTGCTCGGTCATCCGCCCGCAGCTTCCACCTCCAGCCACGCCGCCGCCAGGATCGCGCGCCGCCGCGATCACTGTGGGATCGCTGCCGCCGCCCATCCGCTCGCCTCCAACCGCTTCGATCGGCAGCAAATTCACGATAAGCCGAGTTCACCGGTGAGCGTTGATTTGAGTTTCATACTTGATTAGAAATATTATGACCTATCGATTAAATTAAGCGTTTGATTGAGAATTTAGGTTGCGGGTTCGAACACGCCTTTGTAGGAACCGAATCGAGCGGGATTGGAGGTGGATCGTCAAAACGGACTAAGAGATAAGGGTTTTGCATTGAGCTCGAGGTAAAAGCGGGACACGATATCTTAATGCGATAATTCGAGTATCGCATGATTAGGGTGTTAGTGAATACTTGGAGTTTGAATTGGAAATTATGGTGTGAATCAGTTTCACTAAAAGGAGAATAGCGGGGAGTTCGATTAGGTTTTGGAGTAAAAATCGAAGCTCGAGGTAAGGGACCTTGTGCCGAATTTTTAATGGGATTAAATGAAAACGATTTTTATGATTTCATGCGAAAATAGTTTATAATTTTCTATACGAAAATATACAAATATTCACGTGAGAATACGTAATATTTTATGTGCAAATACTTCGATGCTTCAAGTGGAAATAACCCATTATTTTATGTGAGATTATTCTCGTATGCCATGTAAAAGTATTCCATTATTTCATGTGAGAATAGGATGATAGTTTGTATGAGAATGGTACATGTTTTCTTACAAAGTATGATCTTCAAACCGGCCCATGAGAAAGTATGATTGATATATTGATGATGATGTTTGTGACATGTACACTATTATTATGTGACTGATGGGACCTCATGCATGTTTTGTATGCCACGAAATGAATTAGTGAATAGTGTGGACATTGGTTATCCTCGAGATCATTATGGGCA
This sequence comes from Trichosanthes cucumerina, assembly GCA_036507285.1. Lineage (NCBI taxonomy): Eukaryota > Viridiplantae > Streptophyta > Magnoliopsida > Cucurbitales > Cucurbitaceae > Trichosanthes > Trichosanthes cucumerina. Next base: position 57,010,215 of record CM071837.1, on the reverse strand, counting down.
TGGTCAAACATGCAATAGAGACCTATGGGTCAAAGTGCAAGTGTCAGTGAGGAGGACTCAAAACGAAATGACTCAGATGACCAATGGGCCCCACAATTAAATAAGCGATCATGGATTAAAGACTCGATAATTAAATGAGCGATCATGGATTAAAGACTGACAATTAAATAAGCGATCATGGATTAAAGGCTCGACAACTAAATAAGCGATCATGGATTAAAGACGACAATACTAGAAAGTTTTAGGTCCTATATATGTATGTTTACGAATGAGTTTTAGAGATCATGATTGTATGTGTATGTGATATCCCAAACCTCATTAGCGAGGTTACTTACTCGGGTATTGTTTGCAATACTCACCCTTTCTTTTAAAAATGTTTTCCGTAAAGGAAAGGACGTGCGTATGAGTGACGGGGAGCGTTACTAAAACCATGGGACCGACATGTTTTCCGCACATTTCTATTTTAAACTGATGTTATCTCTATGCTTTTATTTGGAGTTAAACTTATTTACGTTTTAATAGGCCATGCTAAAACGATGCTTTTATCGGATTTTAATGTTTTGTTTTTGGGATCCCTGAAACTATTTATGTTGATTGGAGATTTCTTTTAAGTTCGTTTATTTCTCGGCCTATAAATGCATGCATGTGTAGTAATGTCCCTAGGAATTGGTCATAGAAAAGTAGGGGCGTTATAGTTGGTATCGAGCCCTAGGTTTAAGGGTTCTCAGAGACTTGCTTGCTGCAGAGTAAGCATCGAGTAGTTCCCATGGTTTAACAACGCTTTCCAGTCACCAGCCAGTGCGTTCGATATTTTATTAAGAAAGTAAATGATTATGATATGATACTTTTTTTTATGCATATACATAACCTTAAAAGCCCCAGGGGTGATTCTATCTTATGATTTGAAAGTAAAGAAAACGAGTTAGAAACTCTCTATATTGTAGTTTTGACAAAAATGCCACCTAGAGGCCGAGGAGAGGTAGGGGACGTGGTAGGGGCGGGAGGCAAGGGAAAACGTTGACGCTCAACCGGGATTACCCCTAGATCGGGAAGAGGTTACTCCACCTGCTCGAGACCTCCCAGACCAGGCTGACCGCCGGAGAATGTACTCACTGCGGTTCCCAGGCAGATCGTGGAACGCCAATGTTATGACTATGATGGTGGAGGCTATGCAGAGTCCGGTGCGAGCTCTGAGAGCCACCCACCGCCCAAGCAAATCGTGGTCGAAACGATGCAACTCGAGTCTCGTTACCAAGGACTTCGTGAAGTATGATCCTAGATCTTTCAATGGGTCTTCCAGGTGACCCCACCGTGGTCGAGCCGTGGTCGCCCTCCATTGAGACCATCTTCGTCGATGAACCGCCCCGAGGACCGTAGGGTGTCCTGTGCTACCTTCATGCCGAGGATGATGACGCGATTTATGGTGGAGTCCGCCTGGGGAACCATTGTCGCCAATGGGAAAACGACACAGAATCATTTTAAAGAAGCATTCAGCGGAAATTCTATCTGCTTTGCGCGCTCGTTACGCAGCGAGCGGCGGCGAAATTTTACAAATGGTGTGCTGCAACCGAGGGCAGTGGAGGTGTATGAGAGGGAATTTACCCGTTTGTCCCGCTTTGCCCCCGAGCTGGTAGATACAGAGGCAAAGAAGACTGAGCGCTTCATTATGGGACTGGATGAGAACGTTCGAGGCTTTATCCAAGCATTAGCACCTCCTGATTACGCCTCCGCAGTGAGAGTGGCGGAATTGATTTGGTGCAGTACAGATCGCACAAAGCGGTAGTAGTAGTTAACCTGGCGTGACCCTTAGCAAATCATAAGAGGAAGTGGGACCAGCCCAATTCCAGCTCACAGCGTCCCCAGCAGAGCACCGCATAGACAAGGGCATTTTCGTACAGGTTCCAGTCAGAAACCACAAGTCAACAGATCGGGAAATAGCAGCGGAGATAGGCCACAGTGCAAAGAATGTGGTAAGCAGCACTGGGGTAAGTGTTTGGCCCGGTCCGGAGTGTGTTTCAGGTGCGGAAAAGAAGGGCACAGAGCTAATAATTTTTTCTGAGCTGTCCGATGACCGGCCAAATTTCCTCGGGTTATAAATAGTGGGCTCTTTGTGAAGCCGGTTATACATCGAGGGAGAGCCTATGCAAGCACCCAGTGAGAGACATCTATGGCTCGAGACTCGGTGGTTCTGGTACACTTCCATTACTTGGGCACCTCGCTTTGTATTATTTGATTCTGTTTCTCACGACTCTTTTATTTCTCGCAACCTTTGTAAGTCAAGCCGAGTTAGAACTAGAGACGATTCTGATGATGCCTATGCCTGCCCTTCTCCACTCGCGGAATAAATTTGTTAGCCAATATGAAAGTCAAGGATGGTAGTGTGACCATCACGCACCATGAGTTAGCAAAATCTCTAGTAGTCTTAGACATGTTTGACTTTGATGTAATATTGGGCATGGACTCAGTTAGCACAGAACCATGCTTGTATTGATTGTTTCGAGGAAGGAGGTAGTGTTCACTCCTCCTAACCAACTCGCTGAGTTCAGAGGCATGATAGCGTGAAGCGTGCCTAAGGTAATTCATCGCCCTTAAGGCCGAAAGTTATTGCATCGGGAGCTTGGGGCGCTCTAGCTTGCATACTAGACGCTTGAGGGTGCACGAGATCTCGGTGACATCGCATACAGTGGTGAATGAGTTTACGAGCGCCTTCCCAGGGACCTTCCCGGAATACCTCCACCGTGGGAGGTAGATTTTAACATCGGATTGGAATTGGGGACGACCCCCGATATCCAAGGCCCCGCATGAGAATGGCGCCGCAGAGTTGAAAGAACTAAAAGTACGATTACAAGACTTGCTAGACAAAGGGTTTATACGCCCAGCGCCACCCGGGAGCACTTTGTATTGTTCGTGAAAAGAAAGACGGATCCATGCGCTGTGTATAGATTACAGGTGGAATTGAATAAAGTTACGATCAAGAATAAATACCCTCTCCCGCAATAGATGACTTGTTCGATCACCGCAAGAACAGCAAAGTGTTCTCTAAGATTGATCCGAGATCGAAGCTACCATCGATTGAGAATCGGTGAAGGGGATATTCCTAAACAAAGATTCGAGATCACGCGCATGGGCATTACGAGTTCACGATGATGCCGCTTGGTTTGACCAACGCCCCGCCGCTTCATGGACTTGATGAACCGCTTATTCAAGGAGTTTCGGATACGTTCGTGATTGTGTTCATCGATGATATCTTGATATACTCTGGGTGTGATGAAGAGCATGAAATGCACTGAGGAAAGTGTTACTCACGTTGAGAGAGAATAAGTTATATGCAAAATTTTCCAAGTGTGAATTAAAGCTCGGACAAGTATCTTTCTTAGGGCATGTGGTGTCCGGAAAGTCGAGTCTCTGTTGATCCAAATGAAAGTGGAGGCCGTCACACGCTGGCCTCGTCGGACCACCACCGCAGAGAGGCAGGTACGTAGTTTTCTCGGTCTTGCAGGATACTATAGACGTTTAGTGCGAGATTTTGCCAAGATAGCCATGCCTATGACTCACCGACGCGTAAGGGAAACTCATTTGTTTGGGATGATGCTTGTGGCGAGTTTCCGGAACTCAAGCACGATTAGTGTCGGCCCCGATTCTTACAGATTCCCGAGGGAACAGGAGCTTTGTGGTTTACAAAGTGATGTTTCTAAGAAAGGGTTGGTGCATGCGATGCAAAGACGCGGTAAAGTAATAGCTTATGCATCCCGACAATTGAAGACGCACGAGAGGAACTATCCAACTCATGACACGGAACTAGCAAAGATGGTATTTGCATTAAAGATCCGGAGACACTACACAGTATGGCGAGAAAATTCGGATTTTTACGATCATAAAAGTCAAAGTATCTGTCACCCGAAGGAATTGAACATGAGGCAACAACGCAGATGGTTGGAATTAGTGAAAGATTATGATATTGACATACAATACCATCCCGTGAAGGCTAATGTAGTGGCCGATGCCTCAAAGAGAAGCGATGCATACATACTTCGAGTGACAGACAGCCAGAGAGTTACAGCGCAGTTTGCTCAGCTGAAATTGCAGTACTAGCGAGAAAGACCACGGCTCGATTAGCCCGATTAACGGTGCAACCGACCTTGAGACAACGTATCATTGAGGCTCACCGGTGGACCCTCGATTAGTAGAAAAGCGCTGCGGTAACTCACGGTGAGTTGACGAGTTTGCCCTATCCTCGGATGGAGGATTACTATTTCGTGGTCGATTATGTGTGCCAAAGCATGGCGACAAACTAAAATCGAGATATTGAGTGAAGCCCATAACTCGCCATTTCTATGCCATCCTGGCGGTACCAAGATGTACAGAGATCACGGCGCTGTTTTGGTGGTGCAACATGAAGCGCGACGTAGCAGAGTTTGTCGCCAAGTGTTTGACTTGTCGTCGCAGTGAAGGCACCTGCACAGAGGCCCGCGGGATTGCTGCAACCCTTACATGTACCTCGGTGGAAATGGGAGGAGATCTCATGGATTTCATAGTTGGACCGCCTAGAACTTTACGAGGCTACACAATAAATTGGGTCATAGTGGGCCAGATTAACAAAGTCAGTGCGCATTTCATACAGGGAAACCCACCTATTCTACAGGATAGGTGGGCGCAGCCTTACCGGGAAGAAATAGTCCGCTTGCATGGGATTCCACTCAAGATTATTTGAGCATGAGGATCCACGTTTCACCTCCAACTTCTCGGAGAAGTTTACAGAGCGTTGGGTTGGTTCGCTTGAACTTCATGATGACTTTTTCATCCACAGCACGGATGGGCGCATGAACTGTTAAACCAGATATTAGAGGATATGTTGCGAGCTTGCACTTTAGACTTCCCGAGCGGTTGGGACACTCATTTGCATCCGATGGAGTTTGCTTATAATAATAGCTTATCGATCGACCATCGGAATGGCTCCATTTGAAGCTCTCATGGAAAACGCTGCGTAACTCCCCGTTTTACGGGAGGAGGTGGGTGAACGCCAGATTGTTGGGTCCGAGGTGAAGTACAGTCACTAATGAGGTTGTGCAAAAGATTAGAGCGCGGATGCAGCTAGCCCAAAGCGAGCAGAAGAGTTATGCCGACACAAGACGGGGGACCTAGAGTTCGATGTTGGGGACCACGTATTTCTTAGGGTGGCCCCAATGAAGGGAATTCTAAGGTTTGGCCGAAAGGGAAGTTGAGTCCACGATTCATCTGGACCATTGAAATTTTAGAGAGGATTGGCGCGCGGTGGCCTCTGATTAGCACTACCGCTTCCCCCGCGCAGTGGTTCATAACGTGTTTCATATCTCCATGTTGAGAAAATACGTTCGGACCCGACTCATGTCGTGAGACTTGAGCCGCTGCACGATTAGCGAGAAGATCCGAGTTATGGCGAACAACCAGGTACAAATTATTGCAAGAGACAGAAAGGCCCTCCTCCAGAAGTGAGATCACCTGGTTAAAGTGTTGTGGCGGAATCACCGCCGGAAGAAGCTACACCGGGAGCGAGAAGAGGAAGTCATGAGCTAAATATCTAGAACTATTTCAGAATAGGAACTTTCGAGGACGAAAAGTTCTTAAGGAGGAAGATTGTGACGACCGCCATCTCGGTACTATTATTTATTTTAATTAACACTCTATTAACCAGTGATTTAGTCGTTTTGGTGTTCTAATCAAGCTCGGGAGAGTGAGACCTTAATTTTTGTTTAGTTTAAGTGAATGGTTCCTGTAAGATAAGGTTATTTAGGAAATTAAAGGAAAAGGAAATTTGCAAGGGCATTTTAGTTATTAACGTCTAATTGAGGATGTAATTGACAAAATTTGAATTTTAACCTAATGTATGGTATTTAAATACCCTTAAGTCTCAAACAAAGGAGAAAAGAATAAAAACCCTAACCCTAGCAAAACCCTAACCCTAAGCCATTATCTTCCTCCTCTTGCCTAACCGAGAACCACCTACCATCATCATCACATTTGCTGATCGGAGCAAGAAGCGCGCCTCACGCCGACCCAACACGCTCCCAGCCGCACCTGGAAGTCGTGGACGGAAGCCCTAGCCGGAGTGCTCACTCGCAAAGAAATAACCACCGTCCGGCTCTGCGCTCCCATCGCCGACCAAGCCCTACAGACGAGTACCTCCCGCCGCCGTCGTCGAAGTCGTTCCTCGCAGTTGCGCAGGCCTCTTCGCGCCTGGCACCGGCCGCCGGTTCGCGCGAAGACCTCACGCCGGATCGACGTCGTGTGCTCGCCGCACCGCAAATCACTGGTCTTGAGCCGCCGCTGAAGAATTCCACTCTCCGTCCGGTAGTTCGCGGCGAAGAGTCCCACGTCGAAGCACCGGCCGCTGCTGCGCTTGCCGGTCCGCGTCGCCGTCGAAGTCTGCCGCAGCACGAATTGCCTCACGCGAGCTCACCCGTCCGCAAGCTTCCACCTCAGCCACCGCCGTGCTTGTGATCGCGCGCGCCGCCGATCACTCGTAGGATCACCGTCGCCGCCCGGCTCGCCTCAACCGCTTCCGATCGAAAGAACTCACGATAGCTTTGAGTTCACCGTGAGCGTTGATTTGAGTTTCATACTTGATTAGAAATATTACGACCTATCGATTAAATTAAGCGTTTGATTGAGAATTTAGGTTGCGTTCGAACACGTCTTTGTAGGAACCGAACCGGAGCGGGATTGGAGGTGGATCGTCAAAACGGACTAAGAGATAAGGGGTTTTTGCATTGAGCTCGAGGTAAAGCGGGACACGATATCTTAATGCGATGGTTCAGAGTATCGCATGATTAGGGTGTTAGTGAATACTTGGAGTTTGAATTCTGAAATTATGGTGTGAATCGTGTTTCACTAAAAGGAGAATAGGCGGGGGAGTTCGATTAGGTTTTGGAGTAAAAATCAAGCTCGAGGTAAGGGACCTTGTGCCGAATTTTTAATGGGATTAAATGAAAGCGATTTTTATGATTTCATGCGAAAATAGTTTATAATTTTCTATACGAAAATATACAAATATTCACGTGAGAATACGTAATATTTTATGTGCAAATACTTGATGCTTCAAGTGGAAATAACCCATTATTTTATGTGAGATTATTCTCGTATGCCATGTAAAAGTATTCCATTATTTCATGTGAGAATAGGACGATGAGTTTGTATGAGAATGGTACATGTTTTCTTACAAAAGTATGATCTTCAAACCATCCATGAGAAAGTATGATTGATATATTGATGATGATGTTTGTGACATGTACACTATTATTATGTGACTGATGGGACCTCATGCATGTTTTGTATGCCACAGAAATGAATTAGTGAATAGTGTGGACATTGGTTATCCCGAGATCATTATGGGCATGGTCAAACATGCAATAGAGACCTATGGGTCAAAATGCGAGAGGGTGCAGTGAGGGACTCAAAACGAAATGACTCGGGATGACCATCGGCCCCACAATTAAATAAGCGATCATGGATTAAAGACACGACAATTAAATGGCGATCATGGATTAAAGACTGACAATTAAATAAGCGATCATGGATTAAAGGCCCGACAACTAAATAAGCGATCATGGATTAAAGACTCGACAATACTAGAAAGTTTTAGGTCCCATATATGTATGTTCATGAATGAGTTTTAGAGATCATGATTGTATGTGTATGCATATCCCAAACCTCGTGAGCGAGGTTACTTACTGGTATTGTTTGCAATACTCACCCTTTCTTTTAAAAAATGTTTTCGGTAAAGGAAAGGACGTGCGGTATGAGTGGTGGGGAGGCGTTACTAAAACCATGGGGATCCGACATGTTTTCCGCACATTTCTATTTTAAACTGATGTTATCTCTATGCTTTTATTTGAGTTAAACTTATTTACGTTTTAATAGGCCATGCTAAAACGATGCTTTATCGGATTTTAATGTTTTGTTTTTGGGATCCTCAAACTATTTATGTTGATTGGAGATTTCTTTTAAGTTCGTTTATTTCTCGGCCTATAAATGCATGCATGTGTAGTAATGTCCCTAGGAATTGGTCATAGAAAAGTAGGGGCGTTATAGTTGGTATCGAGCCCTAGGTTTAAGGGTTACGTAGACTTGCTTACGAGTAAGCATCGAGTAGTTCCATGGTTTAACAACGCTTTCCGATCCACCTTGGTGCGTTACGATATTTTATTAAGAAAGTAAATGATTATGATATGATCTTTGTTTTATGCATATACATAACCTTAAAAGCCCCAAGGGGTGATTCTATCTTATGATTTGAAAGTAAAGAAAACTGAGTTAGAAACTCTCTATATTGTAGTTTTGACAAAAATGCCACCTAGAGGCCGAGGGAGAGGTAGGGGGCGTGGTAGGGGCGGGAGGCAAGGGAAAACGTTGACGCTCAACCGGAATTACCCCTAGATCGGAAGAGGTTACTCCACCCGCTTCGAGACCTCCCCGGGACCACCTGACCGCGGGAGAATGTACTGCAGCTTGCCCAGTAGCGGATCGAGGAACACGCCAATGTTATGACTATGATGGTGGAGGCTATGCGCAGAGTGCAGTGCGAGCTCACATGAGCCACCAGGTGGCCCAAGCAAATCGAGGTCAAACGATGCAACTCGAGTCTCGTTACCACAGAAGGACTTGAGGAAGTATGATCTAGATCTTTCAATGGGTCTTCCAGTGACTCCCACTGTGGGTGAGCCGTGGTCGTCCTCCATTGAGACCATCTTGGTGATGAACCGCCACGAGGACCGAGGGTGTCTGTGCTACCTTCATGCCGGGATGACGCGTATTTATGGTGGAGAGTCCGCCCGAGGAACCATTGTCGCCAATGAAACGATTACTGGAATGTTTAAAGAAGCGTTCAGCGGAAATTCTATCCTGCTGCAGCTCGTTCACGAGAGCGGCGAGTTCTTACAGGTGTGCGAACCGGAGGGCGGTGGAGGTGTATGAGAAATTTACCTGTTTGTCCCGCTTTGCCCCCGAAATGGTAGATCTGAGGCAAAGAAGACCGAGCGCTTCATTATGGGGCTTGGATGAGAACGTTCGAGGCTTTATCCAAGCATTAGCACCTCCGATTACGCCTCCGCAGGTGAGTGGTGGTGGAATTGATTTGGAGTGCGAGCCACGCATGCACGGCAGTAATGAATTAACCCGGGCGACCCTTAGCAAATCATAAGAGGAAGTGGGACCAGGCCCGATTCCGGCTCACAGCGTCCCCAGCGTACACCGTGATAGACAAGGGCATTTTCGTGCGAGTTCCAATGAAACCACAAGTCAACGGTCGACGGAAATAGCGGCGGAGATAGGCCACGCGTGCAAAGAATGTGGTAGCGACCTTTGGGGTAAGTGTTTGGCGTCCGGAGTGTGTTTCGAGATCACGGAAAAGAAGGGCACAGAGCTAATATTTGCCGAGCCAAGCCAATGCACCACCCGACCTCGGGTTATAAATAGTGGGCTCTTTGTGAAGCCGGTTATACATCGGGGAGAGCCTATGCAAGCACCGGTAGAGACATCTATGGCTCGGACTCGGTTTCTGAGTACACTTCCATTACTTGGGCACCTCGCCTTTGTATTATTTGATTACAGTTCTCACGACTCTTTTATTTCTCGCAACCTTTGTAAGTCAAGTGAGTTAGAACTAGAAACGATTCTGATGATGCCCTGCCTCGTCTCCCACTGCGGGGAATAAATTTGTTAGCCAATATGAAAGTCAAGGATGGTAGTGTGACCATCGCAGACCATGAGTTAACTATGGTAAAGTTTTCTCTTGGACTCTATAAATAGAACTCTTGGGTTGAACCATAAGGAATGCAATCTTCTCATTTTGAGAAATGGAGAATTCTCTCTAAATTCTTTCCTCTCCCATCCCTTTGGAGATTTTCTTTCAAGAGGCTCCCACAAGCCATGAGTCTGTGTTCGAGTCATAGAGGAAGGCTTTGTGGAGAGGAGATAAAGACCCACCAGAATGTTTCTCCATATTTTCTCTAATGTAAGTTCATGTTAAACCTCAATACTTTTAGTTTAATTCTAAATGAAATCAAAGTCGATCCAACGCTTCCGATGCGGAGTGAATCACTCATTCCTTCAGAAATGCGATAAAACTCATGAGAGTATGAGTGAAATTCAAGATTTCTCTGACATAAAGCTAGACATGCATGCACACAAAGAATTAAATCAAGGTCCCACCATCTACGCGTGCAACTCTGGTAAGAATGTTAACCTCATACAACTTCTACTGCGATTATGCACTTCTCAAACAAGAATTAATTTATATGATACAATCAAAAACAAATAAAATGAAAACAAAATTACTAACACACATGATATAATAATTACATGGTAAATAATTAAAACTAAAAAAAGGAAGAGAGAATACAAACATTCATTGTGCGACCATCCTTCAATGCTGAATGAATAATGTTCTCTACCCGCCATGGAGAAAGTTGAGTCTGCTAAAAACTCGAAGAAGTATGACGTTCATAAAACCACTTTTGAATGCGACTTCTAATGCCTTGAAGAAGAGGAATAACAGGTAGCTCACGTAAATGTTTTAACAATAATGTATCCATACTTTTGAAGATGTTAGTTGTCATTGTTGAATATCTTCTCCTCGAACAAAATGCTCTTGCCCACCTAGCATGTCCAACTTCTTCCAACTCTACGCTAATTGATGGAACTATATTTTTCTAACTTCCACATATAATATTCAAAATCAATAACAGTGTATACTCTTGCATCATCATGGAACGAACGTACACGAAACTTTAAAATTGTTGTATCGGTTAGATTCATTCCAAATTCCATCATGCAATATACGTAGATATAGTAATGACATTGGAACTTATAAAAAAAGTTACAATCTACAAAATGAAAAAGAGTGAAAAGAAGACATAATAAGAATAGAAAACAGTGAAAACTAAAAAAACGATCGAGATAGGAAGTAACAATCGAGATAGGAATTATGGAACTAATCGCCGAAAAATAACATAAAATCAAGATACTGATCGTAAACCAATTAAGAAAGAAATCAAATAAAAAAGGAAGAAGGTAGAACAACATAATCGATAACGTTCATGTAAGGTAGATAATCGAAAATATAAGAGAGAAGAATTCAAACAATAGAATCAGAATCGAAATGATTTTAAATATTTTAAAAAATAACTATAATGTAGATCTTTTAAAAATATATTAGAACCAATTTAAAAAATGTATGAAAGAGAATTCTATTATTTAAAAATACAAAAAATTAAAAAGGAAAATTCGGAATTAAACGTGGACGCCGGAACATGTGCATATCACATTTGGGCCATAATTACAAATCCACAAAATATGACATTTGTAAAATTTATGAATTATTTTTTTGCTATTCCTAACATTTTCCCCTTTCTCAATTGGAGATTTGCAATTGACATCATTCCTTTCTATAACTTCAACTTCACTTCTTGTTAGTGTCGTGGGATTTTTTTCTTTGGTGTTTTTTGCGAGTGTTTTTCTCCATTGAAAAGTTTTGAGAGCTTGTTGTAAAGTGATTCGTGAGTCTTTTCGTTGAGAGAAAAGTGAGAGAAATCACAATTCAGTGTTGTAAACTCTTGAACTTTCTCTCGACGATTATAATGGAATCGCATCGGTAGTGGCAGAAACCGGGCGTAGCCATTTTGGGTGAACCAAAGATAAATTTGGTGTCAATTTCTCTTTCTTTAAACTTGATTTATTTATCGTTTTTGTAGCTTTGTTTATGTTAGTTTATCCGCTCTTTTAGGCTTACTAATTCCAAATTGATTATTCCGCAAAATATTTGGGATTATAATTTGATCTGGGATTTTAGATAGAAATATATTATCTGAATATGATAGAATTTAGATGGATTATATTTCGTCGACACACCCTAATACATCCTTTCTATAACTTCAACTTCGATTATTACAGAAAGTGATTTCCACATTTCTTATAACGCCCTACTTTTATAACATAAATTCCTTGGGACATTACTACTCATGCATGCATTCGAGGCCCTAATCGAAATTTAAATAAGTAAAAGTGGATAAATAAAAATCAATTTAAGTTTGGGATCCCATAGAAATACAAAACGTTTACAAGAAACATAATTAAGTTCGGCCTCTAGTTTCAAAACTCATGTACTACATAAAGCGGAAAACAATAATCATTTAAAATTCTTTCTTAATCATGGATGCGGAATTCATGTCTCGGTTCCCATGGCCTCTGTGGCGCATCCATGCCACTCGCCTAGTATGCTCTCGACTCTACACAAAACATTTTAAAACAGAGAAACGCAACAAAGGTAGAGGATGAGTATTATAAAATACCCGATGAAGTGGGGGTCGGGAAATGCAAACACATGCATATGATTTTCCTTCAAATCGACTTTTAAACATGACTATAATCGTGACTTTTAAAATCATAAAGCTTTACAGTAGTGGGACCTAAAACTTTCTTTCATAAAATCATGACTTTTCCTCTTTGGCTATGCGTGGTCAATTGAGTCTACACGAGTCTTTTCATTTTGAGTCCCTCACAGGACCCACTGTAGGTTTGAGTCTCTCACAGACTCTGTAATATTGAGTCCTCACTGCACCCTCGTAATATTGAGTCCCTCACACTTCACTGTAATAATGACCCATAGGGTCTACGATGCATGTTTTACCATGCATAAGTCCTCGAGGAACCAATTGCCACACCTACATGACATGTTCATATACATACAATATGCATGAGGTCCCATTATTCAATCGGATATATCTATGCATTCATAATGATGCAACAATCATATAACCCATAAATCATAACATGACTATTAGTCAGAAATCATAAATGCGTTTGTAGTTAAAATATCGTATATATATATATCCAACACAATGAATGGATATGCAAGATCTCGAGATCACATAACTATACATGATTGTATCAAAACTCATTCTAAATACTTTGAAGTCATATCAGTTTGGGCCCTCTCAAACCCTTAGATCTTTCTTTAAATATTTCTTACTTAGGGTCATTTCAAATCCTTTAAAATATTCCTTTCAGAAGTTCAAGCCTTAAGCATAAACCCCGGAACATCATTCTTTAAAATAAACTCATGATAATACTCTTTTTGGAGAGACCTTTGAACTTCACCTTTTACAATAATTATTTCATAAATGCGCTTAGCTCCCATTTTCAAAAATCATTTTTTTGAAAATCATTTACTCGAGATCCTTTAAGACCTTTTGAAATGTTACTTTTCTAAGTTCATGAGCGTAAGTCTCGGGAGTTCGCCTTTTGAAATAAGTCCTCAAATTCGTCTTTTAAAAATACATCTTCCAAGAAACCATATTTACTTCCCTTTTAAGATCATTTGTAGAAAATCCCTTACCTTAACATAGCTTGCAACTCTTCAAGCTCCGTTCCTAATTCAAGGTTCCTATCGGACTTGCTCAAATTACTCGAATTCCTTCAATCCAATCCATTTTCCTAATTAGACACATAATAAGTAAACTTATTTTTCACATCCAATAAAAGATAAGTCGAATTACTACTCACTGAGGTCGAAAAACAACTCTGGGATCAAAATAGGTGGGCCGGAAGACGACTCGTGGCGTGGCGGCGATGTGGCGGCGTGTGAGGTGTCGGGAATCATGCGTCTGCTGCCGTGCGTGAACATCGATCTGGGAACGTCGTGAGTCGATCTATCCAAACCGGTCCCGAAACTTCAAAACCGATCGAGCAGCGCGAACCGGTCGAACCAACGGAGTGCCATTTCCGGTGAGGTTCACGCTTCTCTTCTCGCGGTTGGGCTCCTCAGGCGCCACGAGCACACCTCGCGGCGGCGCGGCGCAGACGAATCCGCGCGCTTCGACCGACGGCGAGGAGGCGGCGAGTAACGCCGCGAGAGATAACATGTTTCGCGTGGCGCTCGGCGAGGCGCGTCGAGTGCGTGGCTCGCGGCTTCAACGGGCGAGTCGGCCGTCGACGGAGGTTGCGGCGGTACCACCCGACTTGCGAGGCGGCTCGAGCAGCGGCGTCGGTTGCTCGGTCGGAACACACAAGGTCAGTTTCTTTGGATTGGGGTAGTAGCTCGTGAAGGAGAGGTTTGAGAGGAAGAAGAAACTCCTTGGTTTTTGTGCCCCTAAAAGACAAAAGTGTCTTTATCTAACCCTAATCCTTTTTAATTTACTAGAATGCCTCCAACTTCCCCCAAACCACAAACATGCCTTGAATTTAATTGATTAACTTCCAAATGCTTATTTCCTTGAGTTGTACCAAAACAAACTTCTAAATCATGAAAATTCCAAAGCCCATTGACAAAATTTCAAATGGCTTAACCCCAAAACAATAAAAATACAAGGTACCTGAAGTTCAGGGTCGTTACATTTCTATTTCTTTTAATTTCAAGCAAGCTCTTAGTTGAAACTTCCTCAGTATGGAATTCTATTCAAGGCTTTCTTTTGAATCTTTTGAATTAATTGTGAGCTAAACTTTTAGGGGTTTAAGAATGTGAATTTCTTAAGAAGTAAATTAAGTCTAAATTACAATGAAAACTAAGCCTACATTTCAACTGTTCGTTTGTGTTGAATAAAATGTCATTGAGCTCCTAGATGGATCAAGTAGATTAGAAACTTAAGCATGGATCTAATACCGACAATGTTAGTGATAAGCAGATGTTGTGCAAAAGCTTAGACATAAGACAATTTTTACCCTAGACATAGACTCTAAAAGCCATAAAATTGTTGAGCCAAATTATCTAAGATGGAGAAACTATAGACATATAAATCACTCACTTAACCTTCTAAAACCTAAATTTCAAGATGAATAGTAGTAACAATGTTTGTTTACAACTATATGTAGAGTAAGTTAGATTTGTAATTTTGGGTTTACAATTTACAACTTAGGTAATGACATACTTGAGCTCCATCTTCCCCCCTTGAGTAATTTTTCTTGCATCTTTATTTATACTTTACATTTCTTACGATTTTTATTTGGTAAATTCATTTATGCAATCTAATTCTACAATCTATTTTTACAATTTTAACTTCCATTTCCATTGTTATTTCACAACAACCCCAAAATCTTGTTTTGGCAATTTTTTGTTTCAAATTGCAATTCTCTTACATTTTGCTTAGCAATAATTTTTATTATAGATTCTATAGGATCGATACTTTGGAATACTCCTATTTTAATACTTGCATCGGTAGTGTGCACTTGTTGTAACGCCCCTACTTTTCTAAGACTCATTTTCTAGGGACATTACTAACATGCATGCATTCGAGGCCCTAAATGACTTTAAATAGATAAAACTTGGTAATTTAAAACACTTTAATTTGGGATCCCATAGAAATACAAAACATTTTTAACATAACTAAGTTCGACCTCTAGTTTCAAAATTCTATAATCCATAAGCGGAAGACAATAATCATAAAAAAATGCTTTCTAAATCATGGATGTGGAAATCATGACTCGGTTCTCATGGCATTCGTAGTGCATCCCTATCACTCGCCTGGTATGCTCTCACCTTTACCTGAAAATATTTTAAAAACGGAGAAAAAAAAACAAAGGTAAAGGGGTGAGTATTATAAAATACCTAGTAAGTGGGGGTCGGAAAATGCAACACATGCAACATGACTTTCTTTTAAACATGACTGATATTCGTGACCTTTTAATATCATAAAACTTTACGTAGTGGGACCTAAAATTTCCTTTCATAAAATCATGACTTTTCTTTTCGACTTTGCGTGGTCAATTGAATCTACCTGAGTCTTTTCATGTTGAGTCCCTCACAAACCCCTATAGGTTTGAGTCCCTCACAGAACCCTATAAGTTGAGTCCTCATGCACTCTACAAGTTTGACCCATAGGGTCTCCGATGCATGTTTTACCATGCATAAATTCTCAGAGAGACCAATTGCCACAACCTACATGACATGTTCATATACATATACAATATGCATGAGGTCCCATTCTTCAAACACATATACATATACATTGAATGATCAACAATCACATAAAACATAAAATCATGGCATGACTTTCATAACTTTAAACTAGAGTCAATCAATCATATGTAATAAATACGTTTATAATTTAAGATACATAATTAACACAATGACACAACCTGAAAATCTCAATATGCATAACTATACATAAGCGTGTCAAGGCTCGTTTTAAAATATTTTGAAATCATTTCTGCTTGAGTCCTCCCAAAACCCTTAAATCATTCAAGCTCCTTTCTAAATCGTTTGAAAATCATTTACTCATGATCCTTTAAAACCCTTTGAAATATTACTTTTCTAAATTCATGAGCGTAAGTCTTGAAATTCACCCTTTTGAACTAAGTCCTCGAATTTCACCTTTTAAAAATAAATCTTTCAAGAAATCATATTTACTCCCCTTTTTAAGATCATTTGTAGAAAATTCCTTACCTTATTTTAGCTTGAACTCCTCAAGTTCCAGCTCCTAACTCAAGGTTCCTAACAAACATGCTTGATACTCGAATCCTCTAAACAATTTCATCAATTTCTTAATTAAAACACATAATTAGAAACTTATTTTTACATTCATTTATAGTTAGGCTAAATTACCACAAACGAACCCTTAAAATGGACTCGGGGATCAAAACTGATTGGGTTGGGTTGTCATCATGGCCATTGCGCGACGTGGAGGCGGCCCGACGACGCGTGTGGAGCATATCGTTGGAAAGTTCGTGGCCCGATCTATCCAAAACCGACCTTTACTCTCTGAAAATTGGTCGAAATACACCCAAAAACCCGAACAAAACTACTAACTGGTGGCTGAGGTGCTCGAACCTGCTATGGTTGTTCGACGGCGAGGAACTTCAACTTCACCGTTTGGCGGCGGTTCGGCGTGCGGGTCATCTGCGGTGATTGGGCACGAGCATGCGCCACTGGCCGTGTGAGTAGATCGACGACAAGAACCGTGAAACAAATTAGAGCGCGCAATCGAGATTCGATTGTTCAACAGGGACCGTGAAGCTCGTGGCGGTGCGGTTCGTGGATGGACGCGGAACACGAACGGCTTCAGTGCAGATCCGGCAACTGGTCGGTCAACTAACTAGCCGCGGCACGCGACGTGAACGATCAGATCGACGCAGGACTATGAGGCTCGAATCGTCGCCGTCGGCTGGACGAAGAGCTCTCTCACGGTGGCTGTGAAAAATTATTGAAAGAGAGGATGAAGATGGTGTCCTCGAAATCTGTGCCTCTCCAATGCTAAACCTAAATTAAGAATTACGAAAATACCCTTCCTCTTCCTTTTAACCACAAGCATGCCCTCAAACAAATCAAATGTTCTCAAAATGCCTTTACTTACACAAAACCCTTAATTTATATATCATTTCAATAAAATGCAAAGCTCTAAAGCCCACTTAATTTAATTTCCAGTAAATTAATCCAAGACACAAATTAAAAGGCACTTGAAGTTCTGGGGCGTTAAAATCTTCCCTCCTTAAGAACTTTCGTCCTCGAAAGTTTCTAATCTTGTAATACTTTGGGAAGGCTTGCTCACACCCGCCCACTCTCGGTCCACGACGATTCTTCGATCCTTATGCAAGAATTAGCACTAGTTTGCTCCTCAAGTATCACACCCTTGGCGTAAACTTATTACCCAACGGCCTCATAACTTTAAGTTGAGCTCGTTCTCTTCATCGAGTCTTTCTACTAAGGCCTACATAACTCGATGCCCTTACTTCGGATTCTAAATTTGGAAAGTTCCAGATTCAAATTCTAAGATAACTTTCTGGGATATTTAGCTCAGATTTCCTTCTTTAGTCCTTTAATTAGTTTCTTCTGTTTTGTGATTTTAGAATGGAACTCTTTGCTAAAACGGTTCCATTGTTGTTGAGCCTCAAAATCCTCTCTAAGGTTTGTTGCACTAGCTACTAGCATTTATTTCGAGACATGACTCGATCGCTTCCTCTAGTCATCGCCGCCATAACCTTATCACCTTCACCAAATATGTGACTTCGCTAAAGATAGAGTCAACAACTTTGTTCGATTGTTCAAGACTCTTCACATTATTAGTTAACCTCTCGCTACTCTCAACGACCTTTTAGTAAACGTTGCAGTGACAATCTCACTCGCATACTTAGTTAACTTTGGGGCTTTCTATTGCAATTAATAACTCGTTGAAAGTTTTAAGTCATGGTAGGAGTAACCCAAACTTAGGTCTCATTTGGTTGTCGTGACACATGAAATGCTCCATACACTTCCAATCTTATTACAAAAATGCTCCGAAAATTTCTAAGAACATAACGACATAACTACAACAATGCCAAAATTTTCTCTAACACCTGTTTGATAGAAATTGCACTTCTAAAATCAGACAACCAACTAGTCATGCCTCTAAACTTCATTTCAAGATTACTCAGAGTTCAGAACACACAATACATAGGAACGTTGAATAACCAAATATAACTGAAATTCCATTTCTTTAATTGTAAACAATGATTCTTTAAAGACAAGAAAATCTAACAATCAGGTTGCGACCTCAAAAAAAAAAAAATTCCTTTTTTTTTTAAATAAACTTTCAGAGAGTGTAACAAAATCCTTTTGACTTACCTTGATTTAAGCGATCTCGCGAAAATGAATTTAGTCTTTTAAAAATCATTCTCCCTTTACCTTCCAACTCCTTAAATATCATGTTTAGGTGATCACTCGAATGTAATGAAATTTTATTATCCCCCATAAGGTTGGACATTTTAGAATGGCGTTCACTACATCCTTTAACTTTTCCGTCTCTTTTGTCGTGTGAAACCCTAACGCTCGGACTTTGAATATGAATACTTCACTTAACACCTCTAGACTTTGTCTTTTCAAGAAATTATAGTATTCCTCTGTCAAGGTTCTACTTACGGAACTTAGTTGTTCAAAGTTTCATGGAAGACTTTCACATCGTAATGTCCACTCTTTCCTTCTTTTGTTCAAACTGGCTCTTTTAATAACGCGCAGGTGAGTGTTTAATCTTGACAAAATTTCTCTTAAGCCTTACATCTTCAATTCAGACATTTCCTTTCTAACACCAAACACCTAAGTCACCTATT
This sequence comes from Trichosanthes cucumerina, assembly GCA_036507285.1. Lineage (NCBI taxonomy): Eukaryota > Viridiplantae > Streptophyta > Magnoliopsida > Cucurbitales > Cucurbitaceae > Trichosanthes > Trichosanthes cucumerina. The sequence goes on along the minus strand of CM071837.1, from coordinate 56,991,168 downwards.
CGTCTTTTCTTAGCTCAACAAATTTCATTATGCTCATCTTTTGAAATTTACTTGGACACATAACTCCTTGGTGACCTTTCAACTACCTTCACCACTTAGAACTTACTCTTCCTCCTTTTGTCTACAACAATCATTCCAAATGGTCTTTTCTGCCCCTTTTTAGACTTGGTTTAACTAGAATGTCTCCGACAACTTAATCACAACAATGTTTTACCCTTTTCTTGAGCACTAAATCCATCGAGTCTATAAACATTAAGGGCACTTAAGTCAAATCTCTATAATCTTCATGATGTTCGTAATGTGGTTTGAAAGTTGTCTCGGGATATCTTATCTCTGATTCTTGGTGGCGATAACTTGTCCCATTTTTTTTTCTTAAATAACATTGTGCTCCTTGTAACTGGTGGAATAGGTCGTTCATCCAAAGACGAAGATATTTATTCTTAGCAGCAACGTTCTTCCACTTCCTCTAACCTGTGCACAAACATAAAGATGCTTCTTTCTCCTTGACAAACAACACTAATACTCCTTAGGGTGATATACTACTATTAGCCCTTATATAAAAGGTCTTGTACCTATAACTTGAGTTCTTTTAACTTTACTGAAAGTGCTCTGAAAGAAGTATTAAAACTACCGATGTTCTCCACTTTAACTTCTTGCTTAAGTCTATCTCTTGCGTTAAGGGTAGCCTTAAAAGGTCAAACTTATTTTATCTAATACCAACCCATTGTTCCTCATACTTACTTCCTTTAAACTTGACTTTCTCCTTTTTGTCAAATTGACGGCTTTCTCAACTCCTTATACCAGTTTGGTTCTAATGTCAAATTCTCTAAAACCTCACTTAAGAAACCATCAGCCTAAGCTTTACTAAATGGCCTTCCAGTTTCACTCCAATGGTCATTCGACCACTACCACTATACACTTTACTAGTTCAAGAGTTCCTCAGTTTGACTTCTACATAACGAAGAAGAGATTCAATGAACTTTCCTCTATTACCCAAATCCTCTTTCCTTAACCCTCTGATCGGTGGAAAAGAGAAACTTTACTACCTAAGAATTTAAGGTTACACCTCATATTATTGCTTCGAGGACATCCAAATATATCTTAATCAAAAGGTGGAAATTAGTGGCGAGGTTCTTTATACACATTCCAAAAGCTAGAACACACCGATGACCATGTGATGGTCGAAATGTGTACAAGGTTCTAGTGTCCAGACCATAAATTCTCTTATGATCTCAAACTAAAACTCTAACTATTTACTTTTACTCTTCATACCTGTCTTTATCAAGTTCATTATGCTTACGGTATCACTTTTGAAAATCCACCATGCCCCTCTTTCATGCCATATAGATGTCTCGTAATTTACGAATTTCCTTTAGGTAACAATCTCTCAACTCAACTCTTTCTTTTCTACCACTAACAGTAGGAATTTCATGCATTCTTTTTCTTTTTAGCGCAAGAAAACACGTCAACTTCATATCGTATATACATCTTCACATATATGCATTTCCTTTCTATAGACGTGTAGTTCAACTCATACATTCTCATTCTTTCTTAGTTCAAAAAATTCGTTGAACTCGATTTTTATATAAAAATAACTTTCAATAAAATACATAATTTTCTTTTCATGAAAGAAACAGAACTTTATTTCAGAGGCATACCTGGCGGTGACCAGGAGTTGCTACTTAGCCATGGGATACTTGTTGTTTACGATGTAAGCGAGCCTACAAAACCCTAACCTAGGGCTCTAATACCAACTGTAACGCCCCTACTTTTCTAAGACTCATTTTCTAGGGACATTACTAACATGCATGCATTCGAGGCCCTAAATGACTTTAAATAGATAAAACTTGGTAATTTAAAACACTTTAATTTGGGATCCCATAGAAATACAAAACATTTCAAAACATAACTAAGTTCGACCTCTAGTTTCAAAATTCTATAATCCATAAGCGGAAGACAATAATCGTAAAAAAATGCTTTCTAAATCATGGATGTGGAAATCATGACTCGGTTCTCATGGCATTCGTAGTGCATCCCTATCACTCGCCTGGTATGCTCTCACCTTTACCTGAAAATATTTTAAAAACGGAGAAAAAAAACAAAGGTAAAGGGGTGAGTATTATAAAATACCTAGTAAGTGGGGGTCGGAAAATGCAACACATGCAACATGACTTTCTTTTAAACATGACTGATATTCGTGACCTTTTAATATCATAAAACTTTACGTAGTGGGACCTAAAATTTCCTTTCATAAAATCATGACTTTTCTTTTCGACTTTGCGTGGTCAATTGAATCTACCTGAGTCTTTTCATGTTGAGTCCCTCACAGATCCCTATAGGTTTGAGTCCCTCACAGACCCCTATAAGTTGAGTCCCTCACAGACCCCTACAAGTTTGACCCATAGGGTCTCTGATGCATGTTTTACCATGCATAAATTCTCAGGAGACCAATTGCCACAGCCTACATGACATGTTCATATACATACAATATGCATGAGGTCCCATTCTTCAAACACATATACATATACATTCAGAATGATGCAACAATCACATAAAACATAAAATCATGGCATGAGTTTCATAACTTTAAACTAGAGTCAATCAATCATAAGTAATAAGTACGTTTATAATTTAAGATACATAATTAACACAATGACATAACTGAAAATCTCAATATGCATAACTATACATAACTGTGTCAAGGCTCGCTTTTAAAATACTTTGAAATCATTTCTCGCTCTGTGTCCTCCCAAACCCTTAAATCATTCAAGCTCCTTTCTAAATCGTATGAAAATCATTTACTCATGATCCTTTAAAACCCTTTGAAATATTACTTTTCTAAATTCATGAGCGCAAGTCTTGGAAATTCACCCTTTTGAACTATGTCCTCGAATTTCACCTTTTAAAAATAAATCTTTCAAGAAATCATATTTACTCCCTTTTTAGATCATTTGTAGAAAATCTCTTACCTTATTTTAGCTTGAACTCCTCAAGTTCCGCTCCTAACTCAAGGTTCCTAACAAACGTGCTTGATACTCGAAACCCCTAAACAATTTCATCAATTTCTTAATTAAAACACATAATTAGAAACTTATTCTTACATTCATTTATAGTTAGGCTAAATTACCACAAACGGACCCTTAAAACGGACTCGGGGATCGAAACTGATCAGGTTGGGTTGTCACCGGCGAGCGGCGGCACGTGTGGCGGCCCGACGACGCATATGGAGCATATCGTTGGGAAGTTCGTGGCCGATCTATCCAAAACCGACTTACTCTCTGAAAAAGCGCTTGAATACACCCAAAAGCCTGAACCAAACTGCGAACCGGCGACTGAGGTGCTCGAACCTGCTATGGTTGTTCGACGGCGAGGAACTTCGCTTTCACTATTTGGCGCGCGGTTCGGCGGGTCGTCAGCAGCGATGACACACGAGCATGCGCCACGGCCGTCGGACAAGTAGGCGGCACGCACAGGACCGTGAAACAAATTAGAGCGGCATAGCTAAGATTCGATTGTTCAACAGGGACTGTGAAGCTCGTGGAGGTGCAGTTGCGTGCAGTTCGTGGATGGACAGACACGAATGGCTCGGCTATAGATCTGGCTTGACCGGTCGGTCAACTAACCGGCGACGCGCGACGTGAACGATCAGACGACGCAGTAAGGATCGCGAGAGGCTCAACCCTCGCCGCACCGGACGAAGAGCTCTCTCACGGTGGGCCGTGAAAAATTATTGAAAGAGATGATGAAGATGGTGTCCTCTAAATCAGCGGCCTCCAATGCTAACCCTAAATTGACTTGTTTAATAATTACGAAAAATACCCTTTCCTCTTCCTTTTAACCACAAGCATGTCCTTAAACAAATCAAATGTTCTCAAAATGCCTTTACTTACACAAAACCCTTAATTTACATATCATTTCAATAAAATGCAAAGCTCTAAAGCCCACTTAATTTAATTTCCTGTAAATTAATCCAAGACACAAATTAAAAGGCACTTGAAGTTCTGGAGCGTTACACTTGCACTGGGGTTAAAAATATTTACTTACTTTTCTTCACTCAAAGTTCACCTAGTCAACTTAGAGCGGTTTAATTTTGGGTCATTTGTTAGTAATTGTAATACTTTATATTGACTAGTTAAAGCACCACCCTATTAAAAAAAGAGGGCTATATTTCCTGAATAATACGAGTGTAAAACAATTTTCATTTTTTTAGGGAAAAATACCTTTTTAATCTCTCATATTTCAAGTGTGTGTCAATTTAGTCTCTCTATTTCGAAATCGAACAATCAAGTCGCTGAATTTTATGAAATGGTTCTATTGACTCCCTAGGTCGTTACTTTTTTTTTAACGGAGGCTAACATGTCAGATTTTATATATTAAAATAATATTTTTAAAAAAAACTTTATTTTCTTTCTTCTCTTGGTGCTCTTTTCCCTCCCATTTCTTCTCTCTTCTGAGTCTTCTCCTTTCCTTTCACAGAAATCCTCACAGATTGCCCCAAGATTTCTAAAGCAATTTACCTCTTTAGAATTGCCTTCAAGATCAATGGCAGCAGAATACCGATCTTCCATAGCAACTCTCTTCCTCCCTCTCTTGCAATAAACAAAATACCCATCTCTCTTGGCCTCCACCACCTCCCTAAACAGCGGCGACAACTATCAATGGAATATCCAACCTCGCTAGTCTCTTCCTCTTCAAGTTTGCGTTGGAGGACACTAAAGACGGAGAAGAAGTGGAAGCCACTGTTGCGGCGGAAAGCCCAGAAGGGGGCTTGGGAAACCTGATCTGAAAAAGAGAAAGAATGGGAAGAATATCAAGATGACGAAGCCTACAACGACTTCAAATGAGCCAACGTTAGCGTCAGAGCCTCCGCGCCGGAGAAACGATTGACATCTTGTTGCAGAACATCGACAGCGAAGGGGAAAACTCAAATTAAAAATGCAAAGAAATCAAGACCCTGATATGAAACAATTGGAAGAGAATTTTTAGGGATTTAGATATTGAAAGGACACGAAGAGAAGAGATAATAGAGTTTTTTTTTATAATAATTATTTTAATTATTAATATTTTATTTAAAATTTTTATTTTAATTATTAATATTTTATTTTAAAATATTGTTTTAATTATTAATATTTTTTAAAATATTATTTTAATATAAAAATATGACATGTCACTTTAGTTAAAAAGTAACGGCCTAGAGTCAATAGAAACAATTTCATAAAATTCGCGGGACTTTCGATTTTGTGATAGAGATGGACTAAATCGACACACACTTGAAATATGAGAGAGTAAAAAGTATTTTTTTTTTTTTTTTTTTTTATAAGCTAATGACTACACCTTTTTTATAAGCTAAAAATGGAGTGGATAAGTTCGCATTTGAAGAAAGTGTGACGAGGAGAAGAAAATGGGAATTTTACATGCAAAGTTCCAAACTAAACATACTATTGATTTAGTTGGTTTTTAATTCTTACTTTATTATCTACATATTTATCAATATACAAAAGAAACTTCTTGACATATTTTTATCTATTTACTCTTATACATGCCCAAAAGATGAAGATACTTACCAAGATTTGCTACTCCTAACATAGTTTAACCGATTAAATCAATAGATTCTTAACTAAAGCGGTTAGAGATTCAAATATATTCAATCCCACATATTATTTAATTTAAAGAAAAACTTATAGAGATTTCAAGTCATTTTGAAATCTCATAGGGTAAATATTGTCATTTCCCTCCATGTCAAACAAAATTAAATATATCACATTCGATTAAAATTTTGAGATGAATAAATAAGACAATCACTACTATTCATCCAAAGTGCTTATAAATTAATCTTCTTCCTGAAAAAAAAGTGCTTATAAATAATCAATATTCTCATATAATCGCATCACTTTCTCATTCAGAATACTGCATTCGATCAATTTGTGTTGCTTTTCGATCTACAAAAGTCCAAAAGAACAAAGAAATTAGAATCATAATTTAAACATCTTTAATTTCACCTGATTTGTAGGGATTGAAATTCACAAAAGGTCTATATATGCTATGGACACATTAAATATTTCAATTAAAGAGATCTTTCTTAGAAAGAAAAACACCAATTAGAAAATTAATATAAAATGGTTATCAAATCATCTAGACAAATTCAATATATTGATGTGGTTGTTTTCAAAATCCTAAACCATGCATACATGTAACTATCATATAAAGAGTGGTGCAATCTAAAATAAGTTTAGTAGTTGATATAGAAATGTTTTCTTTATTGAAAAACATGTTTCTATTAGAGAAGTGTGAGAATGCATCTTAGAGAAATAATTTTTTTATTTGATCTTTATGGAGATTTCAACCTCTAAGTTTTTTGATTGAGAGGTACCTATTTTAACTAGAATGATTCTTTTTGTTATAAAAAAAATTATATAAATTTTCTTTAATTTTTGTAATTAATATTTTATATTTTATCTAACGTAAATCTTAATCCGCCAAAGTTTCACATCTAATATTAAACACGATGTATATGGCTTAAAAATAGGATTGTTGGCCTATGAAAAAACAGGTTAAAAATCGTTTTACTTTATGCTCATAGGTAATAGATATCTGGGAATAAAATGTCTGAGAATAATAAATGTCTGAGAATAAGATAATTGTGTTTGGTTCTACAAATGTTATCAGATTTTTATATAAATAAATGATATTTATAATTGTTTGAGATGAAATTAATATATAAATCTTATGTAATATATAATCACGATCTATAAATAATGTGAAATTTTATTTTATGAGATTGATCTTATAAATCTTATATAATTATTATCTATTATTAATAATAAAAATGAATTTGAAAAAGTAATTAATTAATATTTTTTAATAAAAAATTAATGGTTAATTGATCACAAATAGAATAATTAAATATAATGATTATCTTTAACATAAATTAATATTATTTGTAATTAGTTGATTAAATATAATATTAATTAGTGATTTAGTATTTTCATAATAAATGTTTATGTTTGTTTTATGAAATTAATCTTAAAATATTATTTTATTAACTAATCAAAGTTAATGTCAACTAATAAAATTAATTAAATAATTATAAATATTTTAATTAAATAATTAATTATAATTATTGAAAATGAAAAAAATATGTATGCTTAAATATTAATAAAGAAGAAAAGAAAAAGAAAGATGGATTAGTATAAAAAAAAACTCATTATTCTTAGAAGGTATAGAAAACTCATCCATCATGGAGAAAAGTTGATGCATGAGAATAAGTGATGTTCATGTCCATACTTACAAAACTTGTTCCAAATAAGGAGATTTAAAACTATTGCCAATTATCATCCCAAAACCTTATACCAAATGACTCCGTGAAGGTTATTTTGTTTTTTGTTTTTTTTATGTTTTTAAATTCTAATCCTTTCAAGGAAAAGAACATCTCTGACACTTAAAAGTTTTATAGTTTAATAAAATGGAAGACTTCGTTTAAATAAGAAAATGTATTTTTAAGAAGACCTTTTAGAACCCTTTTTTAAAAAAAAAAAATAAAAATCAACGTGTCTATATACGATTCACTTCCTCCAATAAAAAGTTATTAAATAATTTCGTTATGATGCGTTCAAACATGTGTTTAGTAGAAACATCTTTTCGATAAAGAACATTTCTATATTTGACTACTAAATAGGATGACCACTCTTGTGATAGTTACATGCTTGGTTGAAAATTTTTGGTTACAATATTATTTTCGTCCGTCTACTTTGAGTTTTGTCCCATTTTAGTCTCTATATTTTCAAATATTTTATCCTATTTTAGTCTCTATATTTTTAAATATTTTGTTGGGAGTGCGACCAAAATCTCATATGAGAAGTAGAAGATCATGGGTATATAAGTGAGATAAGATTCCATTGGCATGAAGCCTTTTAGGGTAAAATCAAAAGCAAACCCATAAAAGGTTTATGCCCAAAGTGGACAATATCATACCAATGCGGAGGGTCGTTGTCACTGCCTAATGAGTATCGAGCCCATGCTCCCCGAGCCGTGATCGGCTAGGCGGTGTGCTCGACCACATCTGCCACCTCAACTACGACTTTCTAAATACTTTGAGAACTATCTTATATTAATATAAATGAAAATTATGGTTTTAGTCTGAGATTTTATATTAAGTGCAATATGAAAACTTCATAACAAAAGTCAAAACAAATTTTAGTGTGGGGAAGGTTTTAGATGGACTAAAACAAAACACTACAAAGTTTTTCTTTACCAATCTTAATATAATACAACTGGTTAAGGCATATGCTCTTACCAAGATTGGAAGTTCGAATCTCATACCTCACATATTGTTGAACTAAATAAATTTTTTTAAAAAATCTCAACGAAAATTAAAAAAAATGTTCAAATCTAATTATCAACTCCAAAAATTTCATGTTTATTCTATTTCCCTCTCTTTTTTAAAATATTTCACTCTAATCCTAAGGCTTGCCTAGAATTCACTTTAGCATTAACTCTTTATTATCCTTTTAGTACATTATTTAAAACAAACCTGAAACAATCACATCTTTTAATCAATTACTTAATCAATAGATGTATACAAATAAATAAGTTAAATAAGCGAAGTTTTTCGAATCCTCCATTCCAAAGGTTGTGAACTCAAAAAAAAAATCAAATTCTTTTAAAACATTGATGAATGTAGAGATTTTCATTAACAAGAAATAAATAAACTTTATCCAATGGAAAGAAAAAAAAAGTATATGGAAACATCAAAAACCAAAAATAGAATATCTACAAACCAATAAAGAACTATTATATGGAATAATAATAAATGTGTTTACCTGAAGATGTAAATTGTAGAAGACCCTCCCTCCAATGGACAAAGATGAAGAAATATTAAGAAGATGATGAAGAATCCCATCTTCCTGTAAACCAAGCAAGATGCAAGACAAAGGGATAATTCCTTGAAAGCTGGAAATTTGGACAACAACTTCTCTGTCACTTAGCCTGTTGGTTGAAACAGACAACAAAGGGAAGCTCCGACCAGCTTTGTTTTTCCAGCTGCTTAGTACTTCTTGTCTCCTCGTCATCACCGACATAAGCTGTTTCTTCTTCTCAACAAGTTCCTCAACATGTTTCTGCAGATTTGGTATGTATTTTAGAGCTTGTGAAACTGTTGCTGGATTGCTTACTCTCTTCTGCAAAATCAAATTCATTGTCATTTGTGGTTAATGATATGTTTGGGAATGATTTTAGAAATATTGATTTTCGTGTAATTGATTTCTCTATTATTGATTTATTAAAAGTGATTTGCATATAATCATTTTCATATTTGGTTCTATACTTTTAATAGTGATTTTCATAAAATTAAGTGATTTTTAAAATGTATTTAGGAAACAACTTTAACATAAAGTGTTTTAAACTAATTGATTTAATTATAATTAGTATGTTTAAAAAGTATTTAGTTATAAATTATTCTAATATTTGGAGGGATAAAAATTAGAAATATGGAGGATAAAAATTTTAAAGGAAGAGACAAAAAATTCAGAGAGAAAATTTTAATAAATAGAATAAATTCAAAGATAGAGAGATTAAAAAAACAAAGGGCAAGATGATCAAAATTTTAGAAAGAAAAACTAAAATGAGGAGAAAAAAGTTAAAAGTTAGGGACAAATAGAAACAGATAAAAAAAACATTAGAGAGAAAAAAATTTAAAAAAAAAATTAATGAGAGTTAAACTATTATTAGAGAGAAAGGAAAGTGGAAAATATGAATTAAAAGAAAAAAAAACAATAAAGTAAGATACCTATTATAAAAACTTTTGAGATAGAAAATTGTTATTTTATAACCAATGACGGATGAACTTAATAAAGACGGTTTTGAGAAAATTCACTTTTTGATAGAAATTTATGAATTTTGACAAAAGATGACGGTTTTACCCGTCATTAAAAGTATACTATTTCTAAAAATGAAATAATAGTAATTTTAAATTATAATCACTTGACAAAAATCACTTGCGAATCACCTTCCAAGTGATTGAAAGAGAATCACTTCAAATGATTTTGAATTCTTCCAAAATCACTTGATTAATATTGTTAAACATCACACTTTTAGTAAGAAAGTGATTTTAGACATGTCAAAAGTGATTTTGGTCACTCCAAAATCACTCTCAAACATGCATGCCCTAAATTTTTAAGTTTTTAAGTTCAGTGGTGATTTGTTACAAATTAGCTAGTAATTTTTTAGTTCAAATTTGTGTAACAATTTAATGTTATCATTTTCACTGTTCTTTCTATTAATAGTTAGTTCTTGAGTTCTATGATGGTAAAAACACCCTAGCAGCTGTAGAAAGAATATTAAAGAAACCAACTAATCTAATTCCTCAACAAGTTCTGAGTTTTGTAAATGTTATTTTCTCTTTGTTTAATTCATATTAATTGTTCAAGAGTGTTCAATCCTGTCAATCAAAATTGATATTTGAGCTCACATCACATCTGAGAAAATTTATTTAATAGTGTTTTCAAAATTTAAATATAATGTTAGAATAGATTATATTTGATACAACTTTTAGAAATTTGAAATTATTTTTTACTATGACCAAAAGTATTAACTCTTCAAAGTTATAACAACGTTGGACTATATTGGCTATATGATTCAAAAAATTACTTAGATATACTTTAAATAATTTTGAGAAAATATTCAAATGGGTTTTCTTAAGCCACATTTTAAATTCATTCTTAAAAACATTAGTCTTTAAACTTAAATCTCCACGATACCGTTTTCTTTTCTATTTCATATCAATAGAGCCTACATTAAAACTTGTTGAATTTAATTAATATTTAAAGATACAATATTGAGATTGAATATATTAAGGGATTAATATCATTTGATCGAGTGAATATAATGAAAGAAAAAGGAGAGTTTTCAATATACCCTTTGATCATGAAGGGGAAGAACCGAGCGAAGAGAAGAAAAGAGAAGATTGATCTTCTTTCGACGATCGCGCTCGCTTGCATTGTGGTTGAATCTCCTTGACGCCGCCAATAGATCGTCAACACCATTAAGGGTTGTAGGTGTTGACTTATTATCATCAACTTTCATTGGAAAAGGAAAATGAAGATGGAACAATCTTGAAGAAGAAGATAATGCTAACATGGTTTCTCTTCTTAAATCTTATAAGTTTAAATAATTTCTTGTAGAGAAGGTCATTGAAAATGGTGACCATATATAAAAATTTTACACAATTTCTCCACCTCTCTCTCTCTCTTGCATGTACCTAATCCAAGAGTACTGCGTTCATTTGAAAAGGACAGAAGAAGACATTTAGAAACATTAGGGGACATTTGTAGGACAATAGGGTTTGTCTTATTTGCATACAAAATTATAGCCAATGAACAAAAGTTTTCGTGGAAGTTAGAAATAATTAAAATTAATTACTTCATAACTAACCAATAATATGCCCATTCTTTAAGAAAATATTATATAAATACGTAAATTTATTTAGTAGTTGCTTTCGTACCATTTTTTGTTTTTTATAACACAAATTATGTAAAAATTTGTCTGAGGGAGAGATGTTTTTCAAATGTTGTCTTCCCGCGCACAGTTCCTCCTCTATATCTAACGGTCGTCATAGTTACATTGTGACCATCTCCTTATTCTAAAGAGAATCATCTTTTGTGATAAGAACAACAAACTCTCTACATATCTCCGTAATGGTATGATATATTATCCACTTTGGACATAAACCTTCATGACTTTACTTTTGATTATTCCCCAAGAGACCTCATACTAATGGAATTCATTGTCCTCACTTATATTCCATGAATCTCTTTCTTCCCTTAGCGAATGTGGGACTTTGTCATTCACAATGTCAACATGAGGCTACTAATTTTTATTCTACTACTTTGAAAGATTTCTTCGGCACAACTAGAGTTTTTACCATGACTCTGATACTAAATAATAAGGATAACAACCTTCCACTCCACAATAGTATGATACTGTCCACTTTAGAGGTAAACCCTCATACCAATGAAGATAATTGTCCTCACTTAAATACCACAATTCTCTTATTCCTTAGTGAATGTGGAACTTTGTTAGCATTCTTAACACTTTGATCCTCTACAAAGATGCATATAAAATAGCTTCTAAACCTCTTTTATATCTCATCGCCCGAGAGGCGTAGAGAAGGTGAAAACTAGAACCTCAACCATATAGTTTTTGGATTTCGACTGCACTTTATTTTTTTATTCAACTTCGAGTTTGATTTCAACTAAACATATTTAGGGTGCCGTTTGAAGCGCACACAAGCTGGCACCCAAGTCTTTTATATAAAAGTTAAATTCTACCCCACCCATTCACATTTGTTGACCAACTGTCTACTATATTGTGCTTAATCAACCCAGATGGTTTTAACAAGGGCACTAATCAGAATAGAAGTATTTTTCGAAATTCAACAATATAATTGAAATTATTTAAAATTTAGCAGTAAAGTAGCCACAATACAGGAATTGTCTTAAGAATTGAATTTTGAATTTACGAAAAATACACTTTTAATCTTTGATATTTGAGCTTAGTGTTTATTTTATTTTAGAGATTTCAAAATCAAATCGTTTAAATCTCATTTGAGGATCAATTGGTTTTTGGTTTTTGAAAATTGTGGTTGTTTTTCCATAATTTATCTCTTCATCTTCTCTACAATGATTTCTATCTTTCTTAACATACCATTTAAGTTTCTAGCCAAATTTTAAAAACAAAAACAAGTTTTTGAAAACTACTTTTTTTAGTTTTCAAAACTTAGCTTGATTATTTTTGAAAACATAGGTTCAAAATAGATAAGAAAACATAAAAACTTATTGGTAGAAGTAGTATTTTTAGGCTTAAACTTCAAAAACCAAAAACTAAAGACTAAATGGTTATCAAATGAAAACTTAATCCTTAAAGTTTAAAAAATTGTACTAATAGTTTCAAACTCATTTGGGCGTATGTTGACTAATAAAAAGATAATGTAACAGTTACATTAGTAACTACATTTTAAAATGTGGGCAAAATATATAAATTTAATATATTCTTCTGTTGGGTCTCATGAGGTGATTTTGTCTGTTCTCTTCCTCTCTCATTCTTCCCTCCTCCCGCAATCGCGCGAGGGGCACAAGTTTATATTACGGTAAATGTTGTTTAGTCTCTAAACTTTTAGATATGTATATATAACATGCATCCCTAAATTTTAAAAAGTATATAATATTTCTCTGAGTTTTCGATCTCTAAGGTCCCGTTTGATAATCATTTGGTTTTTTGTTTCTGGTTTTGAAAATTAAGCCAATAAGTACTACTTCCATCCATGACTTTCCATGGTTTCTTATCTACTTTTAGGCGTGTTTTAAAAAACCAAGCCGAATTTTAAAAACTAATAAAAAAAAGTACTTTCCAAAAACTTGTTTTTGTTTTTGGAATTTAACTAGGAATGCAAGTGTTTTCTTAAGAAAGATGGGAACCGTAGTAGGAAAGATGAAAACCATTGTAGAGAAATGATGAGAAAACAAGTACAATTTTCAAAAAATAAAAAACAAAAAATCAAATGGTTATCAAACTGGGCCTAAACTTTAAAAAGTGTATTATAGGTCTCCAAATTTTCAATTTGGTTTCTAATAAATTTCTTAAATTTCAATTTTGTATCCAATAAGTCTCAAACATATTCAAAATTTTAAAAAATTAAATATTTTTTAACTTAAAATGTGTAGGTGTAACGACCCTAAATTTTGGGGGAAACATATCTAGGGCGTTATTTAAGACATGTCGTTCACGCCTAAATTTTGACAACATAACAACGCTATTAGGACTTTTCCAAAATTTTCAGAAACCTGATTTCAATAAATAAAACACTGCAAAGATATAACAAACCTCTCAGCCTTCCAACAAACTTCCAAAATACAAGGACTGGGACACAACAGTTAGAAATCCACAATAAGTTCAACATTCAAATCCAGAATCGCACAAATCACAACTTACAAACTTAAACATGTCAAGAAAACAACCAGACCAGGCAGTCTACAAGCGCGTTCAAAAACAAAGAAGGATTCCAACATATTCCTAGGTACTAAACTAAGCTTAAGGTAAATAGGAAGTCTTCATAGCCTCACAGGTTGTCACCGTCATCAGCCAGCTCACAGTCAAGCCTTATCTGCAATCAAAACATCATAGAAAGTAGTGTGAGTATTGAAATACTCAATAAGTAGCTTACTCAAGTCCAAAACACAACATGACAACCCCAAGCAGTAAGCCTCACCTTTATGAGCACATTAACACTCAAACCCCTATTCGAAGTTTCACGACCCTAGCCACTCACCTCACATCCTTTTAATCCTGGCCTCAAGAACTGGATCCCTGACTCACGACAAAAAAATCCAAGTCGTCACAAAGGCTATCTCGGTTTGCCACAAAGGTCAACTCGCCACAAAGGTTGTTTAGGTCTTGCCACAAAGGCTAACGTGCTACTTGTTGAGATATGTGCCTTAAACTTGTGTAATTTTAGTCAAATGAACAAAGAGTTATTTGATTTGATGAAATTATATTCTCGCTTTATAAAACCAATAAACTAAGCTTCAAGGTTATAATAGATCTTGAATATCAGTGTAGTTGACACTATTTGGATTATGTTCAAGAGTATAACCTAAATGGTCTATGGTATAAGAAGAAAACCTTATTCTGGTAACACCATGGATGCGACTCAGTTTGTAGTTAGTACAAATAAGGTAATCCAACTCATTCATGTGGATGACATGCGAGTTGGAGCATCCTGTATGAAGAGTTCATACAAGACCGAACTGTAAATTATTAGTTTAACTAATATAACATAATAATGATATAAGACTGATAATTTATAGATGGTCATTAGTGACTCGATCTGAATCCTGAGCAAGTTAAGAACTCCTGATTATAGAGGTTTGTCCTTAGACTAATATGGGTGAGAGTGGCCTGTAGCCAACTCAATAAGTCTACCATCTCAGGGACAGAACCTCATAGGTAGCTGGGGACTTAACTTTACAAGATGAAATTTACTCATTCCTAGACTAAGGAATTAGATAGGTTGTTCCCTTAAGAACTGAGTCCAGGTCTTGAACAACGAGGCCCCGCCCTCTAAACTAGCTTAAGAGGGTTGAGTTTATGGTAGGACCATAGACTTGCTGTTCATTAGAGGATCTGTGGTGCTTAAGGAATAAAGAGGTAATCATAGGGGTAAAACGGTAATTTGACCCAATTGTGATTACGAACAACCTGTGAAGAGTCAACTCATGGTAATGATTATATCGATGGACACATATAATCTACAGTGGGGAGAGTGCAACTACAAGTCTATAGTGGAGTGACTTGTAGTTAATGAATATTGATTAATTGGATCAAAGAGTTTGATCAGTTAATCTCACATCATTGGAGCTCATGAACTGTAGGTCTATTAGGTCCCTCCGTTGGCTCAACATGGTAATATTGAAGGTATAAAGTTAGGAGTCAAATTAAAGTGTTCAATTTCATGTATGAGGTGTTATATCAATTTTATGTGATATAATTGATATAATATACAGTTTTTAATGTGAATTAGATTCACATATTAACTATATACTAATGAGAGAATGAATGAGGGATATGAAGGTAATTTCCATCCTATTTTTCTATAAATAGTTGCCTGGGATGCAACTTTGAGTTTAAGTGATTTGACATACCATTTGTGTAAGAAAAAGTTCACCCCTTGTGTTGTTGGAAAAAGTTTCAAAACATTTCTCTCAAACCTCCACATCTCATCCTAAAGGAACCCACATTCCTCCCTCACCTAGAGAACAACGGAGAAGATCTAGTGGTTGATCTTCACACGTGTTGGGTTTAGGTCGCTGAGATCGTGATCGTTGGAGAAGGAGTATGTGAAGAAAGTGTTCTTCAAAGGTATGTTTATTTGTTGTCCTAACTTGTTATGTATGCTTAATCTTAGATATATTGATCTTGATATGAATCTAAGTAACACTATCATGAACACGCGATTCACAATCGCTTCCGCTACAGGATTCGATCCCTTCACTACAAAGGCTATGTGGCAAGCCCCAGCGCCACAAAAACTACAATGCCACAAAGGATATCTCGAGCTTGCCACCAAGATATCCTACCACCAAGGCTACCCATCACAATGGAGTCAGGTCCTAGTTCGCTTTCGAAGGTCAGGGGTTCTAGGGCTAGGTCTACACAGACTTGCTATAGGGGTAAGGCATTCTTGGGCTGAGTCTAACTGTTTCACCACAAGGCTAACTCTCACTCGGCCAGTCTACAAAGCTTGTCACCAAGGTTGACCAACCCACGCTAGGCCTACCTAAAGTTACCATACGCACCCACGCCTACCACGCTCTCGCCAGAAAGGCTCAACAAAGTCAACATAACAACCAACGCACACAACCCAACAAGATTCACAATAAGTTAAATAACCTACCCCAACCAACAAGCAAATGACTAGTCCAATAGGTAAATCATGCTAACAAGTCATATGTAAGTTCTAAGAGCTAACAAGGACATCCAATCAACAATCATAAGCATGGAAATACTCAGGGGTCAACACAATTCCTTTAATATACACAACAACATAGGATTTTATTTTACAGGCTACTCAAGCAAGCTCTCTCACTCATGAGTATGATTGTCAGATCCAACCAACTACTTACCTCGATTCAAGGTTTCACAAGACAAATACCCTTCAAGAGTAGAAAACAAGCTCGATTGAAACAACCAATAAGGAATGGTAGCCCAAAAGTGTTACGAGGTTGAACCAAAGACACCAACCAAAACTACACTAAGACCGAACCACATAATGATTTAAAGCAAGGTCGAGAGCTTACCCAACAACCAAGAATCTGTTGTCCCGATGCTAAGCAAATGTTGAACCCAAGTGAAACCTCCAAAGACAACCTTTTCGCGTAACTCATAGTCATGTCCAACAAGAAACAAACTAAACTGATTAGCCTTTTTTTCGAGTCTGAGAAAACGAGGGAAGGAAGAGGGTAGAAGGGAAAAATCTTTGGGGAGGGTTTGTCGAGCGAATAGAGGGAAAGAGGGAGAGAAAGGGATAATGAACCACGAATTGGGTCTCGCGTTCGCAAATCCCAAAGGGTACGAGTTGGTGTTCTTGGTGGCAGAAAAGCAAGGGAAAAGGGAGGTTTCAACGCAATGCTGCTTAGGACGACGAGGGAAAAGGCACGGGGAAGGGTCAGCGGCCACGGCGGAGCGGATCGACGAGGGGTGACGATTGCTGCAGTTTCCAAAAGGCTGAACGACAAGGGGGCGACGACACGCGCGAGGAGGACTTCAACCATCTAGGCTTCTTTTCTTTTCTTTTCTTTTAAAGGAAAAGACAAAGAAATGAAGAGGGAAAAAAGAACAGGTGCTTGCCAGATCGCTTCGTTCTGCAACCAAACTGCCAAGCCGAATTCAAACTCAAAATAGAGAAGAGGAGATATGGGATGAGTAGGCTTCACACACTTAACTTAACTAGACCTCACTAGGGTAGTCCAGGTCTATTATAAACTTTGAAAATGAGAGATCTGCCCCCAAAAACTTTTAAATTTCAAATTTCGGGCCAAACCACTAAATAACACAATTTAAACCACAAATTAAAACCAATTAACTCTCTAGTACCTGAATTAACCCGAGCGTCACAGAAGGAGTGGGAGATTCAAACCTCTAACTTCTTCAACCAAAAGTATATACTTTAAGCAATTGAGCTATACATATGTTGGCAAAACAGTAATTAGTTTTGTGTGTCTAATAAGGTTTCAACCTATTCAACATTTTTTAAAATTAATGTATTATATTTATTAGTTAGAAATTTCAAGGTTTAAGGTTTAATTTGGTACAAAATTAAAATTTATGTTTAATTGAACAATTAATTTTATAAAAATGTTCATATGTTGTTTAAGACTTATTTAATACTTATTTGAGTTCATAAATCTATAAAATATTTTTAAAGTTCAAGAACTTTAAGAAAGAAAATTAATAGTTTAAGGACATATCATACGCAAATTTTAAAA
Source organism: Trichosanthes cucumerina (assembly GCA_036507285.1). NCBI lineage: Eukaryota > Viridiplantae > Streptophyta > Magnoliopsida > Cucurbitales > Cucurbitaceae > Trichosanthes > Trichosanthes cucumerina. The sequence goes on along the minus strand of CM071837.1, from coordinate 56,973,133 downwards.
GCTTGTGATAAACTTGTAATTTAACCATTATATAAATATAATTTTATTATATTTAAATTAAGTCATATGAAATAACAAATCATAATAAAATATTATAGAATTATCCACCAAAAATATATAAGCAAATAATGAAACTTGAAATATTTAAGATTTTTTAAAACATAATTAAATTTTTTAATGCAATTAACTTTTCTTAAATAATTTACTAAATATTATATTTTTTTTTTACATTTGTATATATGTGTAAAATTATGAACTAACTTCTAACCCATTCCAACTTACTAAAAATTTAAAACAATATATAAGGATATATATTATAAAATTTTTAAATTGAAAACTCATATATATATATATATATATATATATATATATATAAAAATTAAAAATAAAATTGAAAATATATAATAGAAGAAAAACGAAATTAATATATACACACAAAATTAAAATATAATGAAAAACTTAGTCAACACACATCATCTTTTTCGTTAATCAATCAACTCAGTGTAAAATGAGTCTAGAATCATTTAGAACATTTTCTAAATTTCAAAGGCTAAGACACCAAGTGATAATCATGGTCTTTAAAATTTATATTTGTTTTCCAGCCATTTCTTTATATAGTTTTTACCTTTTTTAAAGAAACATTTAAATTCTTAATCAAATTTAAAAAATAAAACAAGTTTTTAGAAACTATTTTTTTAGTTTTCAAAATTTGACTTTATTTTTTGAAGACATGGATAAAAAGTAGATAATAAATCAAAGAATCTCAGAGATAGAAGTAGTATTTATAAACTTAATTTCCAAAAACAAAAAACCAAATATTAAGGCCCCGTTTGATAACCATTTTGTTTTTGGTTTTTAGGTTTTGAAAGTTAAGCTTATTTTCACCTAATTTCTCTACAATAGAGATCATCTCTCTTAAGTAAGCATTTGAACTCTTAGCCAAATTCTAAAAACAAAGTCAAGTTTTTGAAAACTACGTTTTTTAGTTTTCAAAAGTTAGCTTGGTTTTTGAAAACATTGGTACAAAATAGATAAGAATACATATAAACTCATGGGTAGAAGTAGTATTTTTAGGTTTAAATTTCAAAAACTAAAAACCAAAAACAAAATAGTTATCAAACTAGGTCGGCTCCTGTTTGATAATCATTTAGTCTTTTATTTTTGGTTCTTAAAAATTAAACATATTAAATACTACTTCCACCGATGTGTTTGCATGTTTTCTTATCTACTTTTTACAAACGTTCTAAAAAACCAAGTTAAGTTTTGAAAAAAAATTTGTTTTCAAAAACTTGTTTTTATTTTTAGATTTTGGCTAGCAACTAAAATTTTTCCTTAAAGAAAAGATGAAACTATGGTAGAGAACATGAAAATCATTTTAGAGAAAATAATGAGAAAACATGCAAAATTTTCAAAAACTAAGGGGTCGTTTGGTCCCCTATTTTGGATTTGGATGGTTTTGGTTCCGATCCAAAACAATGTTTGGCCCAATGTGTTCAAAACTCTTGGTTTTGAAACACAACCCCATGGGTTACAACAGTGCAACCTCATGGGTTTGTTCAATATTTTCTTATTTTATTTGTCATCTTTCATTTTCGGTGATTACTTCAACAACAATTTCGGTGACAACTCCAACAACTACACCGGTGACCCGACTACAACTAATGGCTACCTCCAGCAACAACTTCGGAGACCCAACCACTGCTGACATTTACCTCCGGCGACAACTCCGACGACCACACCGGTGATCCGCTATCACGACGACGACTACCCGGTGACTTCACCAATGATTTACTACCTCGACGGCAACTCCGACGACTATACCGATGACCCCGACCATCGCTGACCCCAACCCACCACTGACGACTACCTCCAACGACCACACCGGCGACCCCAACCACCATGACAACTACCTCCGATGGCAACTCCGACGACCACACTGGCGACCCCTGCCACATCGCTGACGACTACCTCCGACGACCATACCGATGACCCGACCACCGTTGACGATTACCTCTGACGACAACTCTGACGACCACACGGAAGACTTTAACCACCGCTAACGACTACCTCCGATGGCCACTTCGACGACCAAAAATACATAACTCGAAAGACCAAATAGACACTAAAATCTAAACCTTACGGACTAAAAATACATAACTTTGTCCTAAAATTTAACACTAGATTAATTAATAGATGACTTAAGTGGCCAAGTATTAATTGAAATCACAAGATGTAGACATCATGTTCACAAACAAATTTAAGTCTCCTTAAAGAATTAATGAAAAATCAACAACAAGAGAGAATTTCAAGAGAAATCAGAGAGCTAGCTAGAGGGAGAAGGAAAAATGTTTCTATTTTCTATATTTCTCACATTCTGTATTTACAGATTTATACACCAATTGGAATGTAAACCAGAAAGTAAAATGAAAAAACTAAATAAGGGAAATATACAATGGTAAATTCAATTAAAGAAAATATCACATAAATGGATCTTTTGACAAAATCAAGGACAGCTGAGATTGTGGAGGAGGTATTGGCTCAACCCTTGACAAAGAGCTTAAATGTTCAAATTTAAATTGTGATTTTGATAAATGACCAAATGTCACAAAATTTTAAATATAGCGAAACTGAATTTTTGAATGATTTTGCCTACATTTTTGTTCCTCTTTACCCTTCCGTCTATTTTATTTATTTATTTTTATGTTTCTTTTGATGCTAAAATCCAGATAGGGTAACACATCTGGCCTTCACGTGACAACAACCATAAGATTTGTATTCAAGGGGGAAGAACGTGACATACAAAAAAGAGAAACTTGCACATTGGTGTAGCGCTTGCGACACAGGCTAGGATGTTTAATTCATAGAAGATATTAGAGTGTAGCAGAGTGAGGGTTAAATTGAACTCCCTATTCTTGAGTTATAATGACCTATTTATAGGATCTTTCGACTTTTTCATATTCATTTTTAGATAAGGATTTAAATAGATTTTCTCTTCTATCTAGGAATGAGATTTAAAAAATGTTAACCTTATCTAACAAGATTCCATTTGTAATCCAGATTTATCTTCTTGGTCCAATTTCATCCATAACATTAGTCCTCACTCTCTAGTTGGAGTTCATGTTGTGGCTTATTGTTTATGAACGTAAAGTATGAGATTCGACTTGAGAGTATATATAATCCTTTTGTCAATTTTGAATATAACGTTTTTTTAACGCTCCAAAGTCTTGCTTCGGGTTATCCTTAAGGATTTGCAGGTCAAACTCCATGAGGTTGGATTGAGTCTTCCATAAGTCTAAGATCTATGAGAAGATGAAAATACATTCCACGAGAAAATTTTAGGGTTTCAAAGTCTTGCTTCGAATTATCCTTAGGTTGTGCAGGTTGAACTCCATGAGGTTAGACTTAATCTTCCATAAGTCTAAGAATCTCCTCTGGGAAGATGGAAATCAATTGCATTGGAGAAAGTTTTCGGTTTATAGTCTTCCTCTTAGAAAAATCAATTACTTGGGAGGCTATTTCTCTTAGAAACGTGGAGATCAATTTCTAGAGAGTAGCTTCTTTATCATCCACTCTTAGAAAGATAAAAATAAATTTGTTGAGAGATATTCTTCTTTTGCCATCAAGCGATATTTCCTTTGTAGCTGATGGAGATCAACTTCTAGAGAGTGTCTTCTTTATCATCATCTCCTAGAAAAATAAAAATCAATTTCTAGATATTCTTCTTTCGTTATCGAGCTTTCTTTATCATCCGCTCTTAGAAAGATAAAAATCAATTTCTAGAGAGGTAATTTTTCTTATGCTATCAAGTGATGTTCCCTTTGTAGCTTTCTTGTCTCTCGTGGCAATAAAAAAAATCAGCTCGACCTCAGACTAAAGGGGGTCAATCTCGCTTTGCTCTGCATTTTCTGATTTATGGTTGCTTTTATTTAATAGAGAAACATACCTCTTTTTCTTGCCTTTATTAAGTATGTGAAATGCTTCATCTGTATTCAAAATTTAATTTTCATGAATATGATACTTTTTCATATCACATGAAGCCATCCTCTAATTTGAGAGTCAGGAAAGTTAGCTATTGAATTTAAATGTTGCATTATAAAGTTTCAAGTTTGAAGTAAAGTTATCTCGTGAATTCGCATCTGGGCAAAAACCTTCAAAGTTGATTCCTCCAAATTTGTTTCATAGTCTTGTTTTTCAAGTTTAATTGTTTAAGCCTTCGATTTTCATATTTTATAATCTTGAGAAATTCTTGTCTTATAATTTCGCTGTTGATCAACCTTCTGTAGTTGTTGCTCTTAATCTCAGCAACTCTTGAGCATTCATGTACTTTTGTACTTTTGTTATGAATTCTATATATGAGGTTGGTTTCTTCTTGCCTATAAAGCAAAAGGATCCTTTTGTCCTACAATCCAACTGCAATGGCAATCAAGCTTGTCGTATCCTTCGATGAGCCTCATTATAGAATCTAGCAATGTATTTCCTCAGGCTCTCTTTGGGTCCTTGCTTATTGGTGAGCAGATGCATATGTGCCTTGTGTTATCTCGAGCCCCCCAAGACTGTGTAACAAAGGCTCAGGCTATATCTTTGTGTTGGGATTTATGTCCAAAACTCGTGTATTTGTAATTATTTGAGGAAATGAATAAAGTTTTTATTTTTCCTTCAATCTTGTATTCTCGCAATTACAAACTTAAATCCAATAAATTAAGCTCCAGGGTCACATTCTAATTTGTGACCCAAATGGTCTATAGTAGATGAATTAGGTTGGAAACCTCATCCCGTTAACACTATGGATGCGACCCACTTTGTATTTGATACAAACGAGGCGATCCAGCTCGCTCATGTAGTTGACATGCGAGTGAGGGCATCATGTACAAAGAGTTTGTACAAGACTTGACCAAGAATTGTTAGAGTAATCCAGTAACATCGTTGATAGGTTAGGGCTAATAATTCAAACGATGACCAATAGTGATTCAACCTAAATCCTGAGCGAGTTGCGAACTCCTGTCTGTCGGAGATTGTCCTTTGACTAGTACGGGTGAGATGGCCAGAGTTAGCGACTCAATATATGTCTACCTTCTCAAAGATGAAACCTTGTAGGGAGCTGGGGGCTCAACTTCGCAAGAAGGAATTCACTCGTTCCCATTCTAGGGTAACTAAATAGGTTGTTCCCTTAAGAGCTAAATCTAGGTCTTGAACAACGGGGCCCCTCCCTCTTGCTGGCCCGAGAGGGATAAAGTTTATGGTCGGACCTTAAACTTGTTGTTCATTAGAGGATCAGTGGTGCTTAAGGTGCAAGAAGTAGTCACAGTGGTAAAACGGTAATTTGACCCAACTGTGACTACGAACGACTTGTGAAGGGTTGATTCACAAGCATTGGTTAAATCAATGGACACAACTTGTCCTACAGTGAGGAGAGTGCAACTACGAGTCTTTAGTGGAGTGGCTCGTAGTTAACGAATGTTGATTGACAGGATCAATGAGTTTGATTAGTCAACCTCGTATCGTTGGAGCTCATGATCTGTAGGCCCATTAGGCTCAACATGGAATTAATAGAGGGTATAAAGTTTTAGAATGAATTTGAAATGTTCAAGTTCAAATTTAGGGATTATATCAATTATATGTGATATGATTGATAAAATATATAGTTTAGTGAATATGATTCATATTGAACTTAATTGTGTCTAATTATGGAATTAGGACATAACTAATGGTAGAATTTTGGAGAGATAAAATTGGATTTAATTAAATCCAATTTCTCCACATTATGTGAATATGATTCATATAATAAGATGTTTTACACGTTATATTATGCATTTATGCATTAATATGTGGAGTTACTGGCAAAATGGGTGGAAAATTTGTCTCCACCCACATTACCTATAAAAGCATCCTTTTGGATGTATTTTGTAACAATTGAACCATTTGTGTAGTTTTGCATCTAAGGCAAACACAAGAGTTCTCTCAAGTTCTCTCTCAAAACATCCCTAATCCAAAGGAGATCCCACCTCTCTCCCTCTCCTAGAGAACAACCGAGAAGGTCTTTTGGCAGTGTTCGAGGATTCGTTCGTAGAGAAGAGGAGCTCGTAGACGACGAGGAACTACTTGAAGAATCGGTCTTCAAAGGTATTCATCTAACTCATTTATGTTTTCAATTTGTATGCTTAGCTTAGATTTTCCATTTTTGAGTGTTTCTACGTCACACAATTGAGAGGAAATGTGATCACGGGATTCAATTTCCTTCACTTTGAAGGAGGCAATTAACTTCCTTTTCAATTTTCTGAATCATTCTTTTGTTGCCCCAATAAGGGTGAAAGAAAAAGCACGACATTGAATTGCATCAGAAACTCCATGGAGTTCCATCCACTATCGATAAGTGTCTAGGTGTGCTCACCGGATCACTCTTACCATCATAAGACTTCATAGTAGGTACCTTGAATTTCTTAAGTACCTTGTGTTGCATGATCTTGTCAGTGAACGACGAATCAATTTGTTCAATTAAGGCTTCTAAGTCGAAACCTCAGCTTGCTGAGGCCTTTGAATGTTTTCTTGAATAAATAACTCCCAACTTTTTTGAATCTTCAGAAGTTCGACATTCCATGGTGGAGTCTCGATCCCAACTTTGACCTCAACATCATCTCGCAGGCGTTTTTCTTCGATTAAGCTTCGTAGATCAAAGCTTGTCGTCCCATGTTGCCCTTTGGATGGCCAACCTTGGGGTCGACTTTGATTGGCTTTTCCTACAACAATTTGGATCACAGATTTCAATCTGCCTACCTTGCTTGTTTTATTGTGCTCATCATGTTACGATTCCCTTGATTGGTTCTCGCCAAGGATTAGTTTATCCTTTGGTTTAAGGATAGGGGAATTAGTTTCACCCACTTCCTTATTCACCATTGGGGCTTTTCCTTTGGCAGGGTCTCTTACTAGTGTGCCTCTTTGAGTTTTTGTTGTTGGATTTTCTTTCTCTAGAATGTTCAGAACCTGAACAAGATTTTGGTCCATGTGGTCCACTCACTTTTATAAAGCTTCAAATTGGTGGCCACCAGGGTGAGGTCAAGTAGGGTTGGTCGACTTTGTCCTCTGTGGATGACGACCACCATCTGAATTTTCTCCATCAACATTTCGATATTTTTTATCAACTTGATTGCTCATTCTCCTTGATCTTGTATGCAGGTTTCACAAGTAAGCATTTTTTTTATCCCTCCACAGGCGGCGCCAACTGTAGATTGGAAGATTCGTATTCCGAGGGGAACAAGTAAGGATTTTTTTTTTTTTGTAACACACTTGATCATCATGTGACAACAATTGCAAGATTCGTATTCAGAGGGGAAGAAAGTGACCTGCAAAATAGAGAAACTTGCACACGATGCTTAAGTCAGAGAGGATTTTATAGTGTAACATGGTACATAATAGAGAATGAGGGTTAAGTTGAATTCCCTATCTTTGAATCATAATTACCTATTATAGGATCTTTGTTGACTTTCATATAGATGAAGATTTAAATAGATATCCCCTTCTATCTAGTAATGAAATTTAAAAATGGTTAATTTTATCTAGCATGATTCCCTTTGTAATTCGGATTGTCTAATTTCATCCATAATAGTTTCCATGATCAAACTTAATTATCCTTTCATCAACAAAAAAAAAAAAAAAAAAAAAATCCTTTTCAAATCTTCTATACATTTGAAATCCTTTTCAAAATCTAGATTATTTGAATCATTTTTAAATTCCAGATCATTTATTTATGTAATTCATTATCTTCCAAATGTCATTTCATTGCTATATACTAGAGTTTGGAATTGATATATTTGTTTCAAATATTAAATTGTTCTCTAAATTTTAACATTAACCATAATTTTAAAAATTCATAACGTGATTCCCAATTTCATTTATTTTCCACATTACCAAACCACCTTTTATTTCTGTTTATTTACTTTTTAGCCTGTAACCACTCTTTTAGAACTTTTTTTTCCATTGAATCTTCATTTTTGTGATATATATCTCTTTTAGAATATATATATATATATATATATATATTTCAAATATTTTCCTTCTTTTTTTTTTTTTCACGGATCATGTTTATCATTGAGGTTCATCTTACAAACAAAATTGTGTGATATAGCGCAACGATGACCAATCATTCATTACATCAGTTGTACTTGGCAGGTTTGGAGTTAGCTTAACATACGAACCACATATCCTTGATTTCATCAAGCATTTTAAATAGTTTGAAAATTTTCAAATGACATTATTTTATTCAAATTACTATTGCTTATAGTCCTTTCTTTAGGTCAATTTACTGAAAATTACAGCTAAATATAATAGAACCCAATTACTACTTGTACTCATAGGTTTGATATATATATATATATATATATATATATTTATTTATTTATTTGCTACATCAAAATTGGCAATGGCCGTATAAATACCACTAGTTAGATAAAAATTAAGTTGCCAATGAATATATCCAAATGTAAATACCACTAGTAACAAAAGTAAATGAAAGTGTCAATGAATCTGACAGTGCAATTACCCATAGTTATTGATTCGAATGAAAATGTTAATAATATTCATTTCATTGCTATTTATTCGCTAATATAAATATTAGCCTACATCTAGTAATATAATCCTAAATAGGTTAAATTACAAGTTTAGTCCCTGAATTTTGAGGTTTGTGTCTATTTAGTCCCTGAACTTTAAAAGTGTCAAATAGCCCCACTTGACTTTCAATTTTGTATCTAATAAATCCCTAAACTTTGAAAATGTCTAATTAGTCATTGAACTTTTAATAGGTCCCCAACATATTCACAATTTTTTTTAAAATTAAGCGATCTATTATGTATAAAATTGATTTTTTTTTTACAATAGAAGCTTAAGTTTTCAATTTTATGCCTAGTAAGTTCATGAATTTTAAAAAACGTTCACTACGTAAAGGATCTATTAGACACAAAATTGAAAGTTCAGGGACTTATTGGAAACAAAATTGAAAATTTGAGGACTTATTAGACACATTTCAAAGTTTAGGGACCAAATAGATACAAAATTGAAAGTTCAGGGACCTATTTGACACTTTTCAAAATTTAGGGACCAAATAGACACATACCTCAAAGTTCAGAGACTAAACTTGTAATTTAACCTCACAAATATTTATATTTATATTCTCAAGAGGGAGATAGAGGGGAGCTCTCAATTTTTTTTTCTCTATTTATTTAATTTAATCATTGCTTGGAATTCAATTATAATTTTTAAAATCACAAAGTATTTATTTTTTATTTCGAATTTTACTTTTCTTATTTAAAAATTATTTTAGGTGAACAGAATTAGTCTTAATTACCTTAAAATAGGAATATGTTATTTGGAGAATAACTATCCTGTTAAATATTTTTGCTGAAGGATATATTTTTATGGTGATAAAATTATTTGATACACTAAAAATTAAGAAATCTAAATCTAATGGTCATTTGACAAAACAACTATTTTATTCTGGTCATTTATGTTGTTAATTAAGCCAATTTTATTTGCCATCATTTTCAACTTAACATTTGTGTCATTTTTTTATTTTTATTTCTAAAATTATTTGTGATTTATTTAAACATTCTCCTTTTTTTTTAACCATGACTTCTATGATTCCTCTCTCGATTCCTAGTCGGTCCAAATTCCAATATTGGTCCCAAAACCCAACTTGAAGAACTTTGTAAATACAATTATATATATATATATATATATATAAACATCGATTTAACCAATCACCAAATCTACTTATGAATAAAGAAAATAGATAAATAAATAAACTAATCATCAAACCTTCTTTTTAAACAAGTCTCTCTTTCTCTCTCTATTTCAATCAAATTTATTGGAATTTCAAGGGCTAACTTCCAAAGGGTTTAGTTAAAGGTAAAAAATGTGTCTCTCAAATTTATTTTTAGAGTTTGAAGAGCTTCCTTCCAAATGGGTTTGGTTGAAGGTACAAAGAGAATTTTTGAGAGTACAAATGCTCGTGGCATTCTCGTGCAGCCTCAGACCAAAGTTGGCTTCGCTTGTCATTTCCACGTGTAATGAATGCATCTCACGTTCTCACCACACTCCCACTTTTTTTTTTTTTTTAAGATTAAATTATAAATTCAATATTTGAGTTCAACTTTATTTTATGATTCCATTTAGTATTTGTTCCCAAGTAGGAGGTTGTTGTTTTTTAGGTATTCCGATGGAAATAAGAATAATTTTTAATTGGAATCCTGAAATTAGACCACAGATAAATTTAGAATACAAAGGAAATAGAAGGACAAGTATCTAAAAAATGCCCCAATACAAAAACGGACTAAGTTGAGCTAAAAGGTAGAAGAGATTTGATCTTCAACTCACGTAAGAGTTGAGGGTCAGGTCCGAAAGCCCGACGTCCTGGTTGACCTTGACCTGGCCTCGGCCCAAGCAGCTGGTCGACCATGGCCTAGATGGAGTCGGTCCGTCTCTTCTTCTCTTCTCGGTCTCGATCTGAATCCAAAGATAATCTTCTCCTTTTCTTGCTTCGTGATGTTGACACCCTAAAAAAATCCTATAAATATTTTTCTTATCGAAGGAAAGATAGCTTATTCTTCATTTTAGAAACTCTTGCTAAGCTTATCTAAACACTCTCTGACTTAAGCATCGGAACTTGTGTGGCAAGCACCATATCAATGTTCAAATCTTTCTTCTTTTGCATACCACGTTCTTTTCTCTTCAAACAAATTGACTTGTGTGGTTGTCACGTGAAGGTCCGGTGAGTTATCATGTTCCAATTTTGACAACAACAAAGTCAATGCAAGAATACCACGTGTCCCCACTCCAGTTGGCCACATGTTCTAGGCTCCAGTTGAAGAGAAAACCTCACTATTTTCGGCATAGTACGCGCTCAACGCATTGGCCTAGATAGCCAACTGGAGTGTCTACTGCTAGCAAAATTTAAGCTGCATCGTTGTGAGTTCTCTATGCAATCCATCATCTTGGTTGAGCCATCTCTGCCTAGGATCAGATATCAACAAGATTCATTACCTATAACAGAATCATGCATCAACTATTATTAGAATATTGATCGGATCATTTAAGTCTATATCCAACTATTTGTCGTACCACATCGTGAAAGCTCATTTAACATAATACTTTTGTAGTCATGTCATGTTAAGACCTAAATAGGATCATAATACAAAATTTAAGATCTAATTTGAACTTTTTTTTAAATTTGGAGGCTAAGTTAGATACATCCTCAAAGTTCAAGATTCAACTTTTATGATTTAATATTCGGAAAAAAAATTATAAGTATACTTTTGGTCCCAGAGTTTTTTTAGCATGATTTCTTATTTGGTCCTTGGGTTTTGAAATGTTATGGTTGTATCCTTGAGTTTTGAGTTTATTTTCTATTTACTCGTTGGGTTTTAAAATGTTTTTTTGAATTTAGTTTTTACTTGTTTCATAGATTTCAAAATGTTATATTTTTACCTTTGAGTTCTCACTAATACCCACTTTTAGTCTATGCCATAATAGAATTGTTTAACACTAATGGAATGTTAATTAGGGAAGATGAACAGGTCCATTTACTACAACAGAATAATGATTTTCTATCCCAAAGAATTTTGATGCATCGGCACATATGACTTTTCTCATCGCCATAATGGCGGCATCAAGAGAGCTTGTACACACAATCTCTCCCGACACGTTGAAATTCTCGCGTCGAGAGAGACCCCCTCTCTCGACGCATTAATTTTCGACGGTGTGATAGAGATTTGTTGGTATTTGCTATGGAAGCATTAACCAAACGAACTTTTTTCCGATTCGCGTCGAGAAAAATATATTTAAACCCCCTTTTCTCCTTTCTTTTCACAACCCTACCCTTTTTTCTTCTCTTCCTCTTTGAGTTTCTTCTTCACACAGTTGTCTCCTCCGTGGGTTCTCCATCATCGCCATGGGTTCTTTGTTGTCGTTGTCGTCTCCTCCGTCTTAAGCAAGCCATCTCCCTCCCACTCTCTTTTTTTATTGTGCCATCATCGATGACCTTTGTTGTTTCACCCGTTGGTAATCTTCCCTCTTTTTTTTTTTAATTTCCATAAGAATTTAAATTTGAATTCTCTCTATTTTTGTGGTGATTTATGTAACTTGTGAAGAAATAATGAATGAGTTCTTATGAGTTCTTCCTAAAAAAAAGAAGATCTATCCAATTCTAGAGTTTTTTTTTTCTTTGCGATTTGGTTTAGTGTTTGTAATTTTAGAGGTTTTGATGCAATGCAATGGATGAATGAAAAGGCAAAGGAAGAAGAGAATCACATTGTGATACCAATGAAAAATAATTAATTTAGAAGAGATTCAAGTTTATCTTCATTTTCTTCATTTTTTTTTTCATGTTTAGGTAGTTTTCAACCCAAAAAATTATTAATTTAGAATAGATTTCTAAGTTTGGAATGAATTTAGGTTGTTGTTTGTGGGGAATAATTTTATGCTAAATTTTTGTTGGTGGTAGGGAATAATTTTGTGCAAAATTAAGTTGTTATTTTTAGGAAATAATGTTTTGCTTTAGTGAATAACTTTGTGCAAAATTAAGTTGTTTTAGTGGCTTAAAGTTTGTTGCTTTATTTGTATAAAATTAGCATACATAGAGATGTGAGAGAGATCTCCCTAATTCAAGTCAAGAGCTCTAAAATTTTTGTAACAAAAACATCCACTATTTGAATTGGTTAGTTAATCTTAACCTTTAAGGGAGGCTTGAGGCGTTAGTTAAACTTAACCTCAACTTAACCTTCATAGGAGGCTTGAGACGATAGTTAAACTTATAACTTATAATTGAAAATTAGGCTTTCTCTACCACTTTTTTTTTCAAAGGCTCATAGGATTTTGGGAGTAAGTTTATCCTCTTTTAATTCAAATTGAGAATTAAGAAGATAAAAGTAGACACAAACTTAGAAATGATTAGCTTAAACTTGTATTTTAACTCAAAATTTAATGACGACCTTTCTATTTTGCATATATTAAAGTCATGAATTTTAAAACTTGTCTAATAATTTTGGGATGCCATAGACACAAAGTTCAAAATTTAGAAACTAATTCGAAACTCATAAAATTCAAGAACTTTAACTAATAGTGTTATTATACGCAAAGTTGAAAGTTAAGGACATACTAGACAAAATGGCAAAGTTCATGTTTACTAACTTATCGTCTAATTATTTAGGTTCTAACTTTTCTCAAATTAGGAGTTGGTATACAATATAAAGAATAGAGAGTGAATTAAACTAAGGGATAGAATCTCAACCAAGTACATGGAAGAAGTAGCCCGATTTTAGAAATGGCAAAATTTCATGTAAATAATTTGAGAAAACAAGATTTCTATACAAGATGTCATATTGAATTCGATATGTCAGTCATTAGCTATTTACAAATAAAATGTCTCCTTCCTATAGTTGTTTGGTATATCATGGGTTGGTTAGTTGACTTATCTAGAGGATTTGAAGATCACACAAGTCAATCAAGTACTACAGAGTGCAATATCGTTACTGAAAAAATAAAATTTTGAATTTTCTATATGATCTACAAGTCCCTCTCGTCGATGTGGATGTAGATGAAAAAGACATTGTGAATGAGACACCCACTAATGGCCACGAGAGGGATGCGTCAAACATATTTGAGGATTTAATAGCCGAAGTGTGCAATGAATTGTATCCTAGTTGTACATAGTTTTCTTCATTACAATTTTGATAAGGTTGATGCATATTAAGGTCCTTAACGGGGTGAGTAACAAGTCATTTAATATGTTACTAGAATTGTTGAATGAAGCATTTCCAACAGGTGCATCCATACCTAGTTAATTTTATGAAGCCAAGACAAAGTTACATGACTTAGGGTTAAGTTATAACTCCATCTAAGCTTACAAGTTTGATTGCATATTATATCGAATAAAACAATTTATCAATTGCCAACAGTGTCAAATATGTGGTGATGCTCGGTATAAAGTTAACGATGGAAAGGGTAAGAAGACTCCACACAAGATTTTACGTTATTTTCTACTAATACCAAAGTTGAAGTAATTGTTTGCATCAAAACATTTTGTTTATAAAATGTGTTGGCATAAAGAGAAGCATGTTTAAACAGAAAATGTGTTGCAACATCTAACTGGTGCCTCAAATTTTCAGCTAAAATTTAATGTTATTATTTAAATTCATTCCCTGCCATTATTATTTAAAACACATTATTATTATTATTATTATTATTATTATTATTATTATTATTATTATTATTATTATTATTATTATTATTATTATTATTATTATTATTTAAGCGAACATGGAAATAGATTGTATGTTGATATATTTTAAAATGTCATTCAAAATTCGGATAATTTGAATACTGTTGTAAAATTGGAGGTAAAATCAGGTACCGAAACTTTACCAAAACATATAATAATAATAATAATAATAATAATAATAATATAACAAAAGGAGAATGGAAATGTGATATATATAATATAAAGAAAAGATAGTGGAATTATATGACAAAATAAATAAAGAATAAATTAGAGAGAAAATGGAGGAAGAGAAAAAGGATGAGAGAATTTCACACCTAATTGTGTTTCTCATTATCCACCAAAAACCACTATTTATAGGCTATTTAACATGAAACAAGTTGACTATTTTAGTCACCAAACATGAGTAGACTTATGACACATGGCCACATGGATAGATGAGAGATGAACATCTATTTTCATGCATTTATAATAAATAGTACATTACTCTGGGCAAAATATTTCAATTCAACTAGAAGCAAATTATTCAATACAAATAATGATGACCAACTAGAAGCAAATTATTTGGGTTCTACTCAAATCTTATATAAATGACCTAGGATCTTATTTAATAATAGAAAGAATAGAATAAATAAAAAATAGTGTGTTTTCCTCCCATCTCCAATAGAGACGACCACTAAATGTTTTACAAATATTTTTCTACAAAATCTAATGAAGGGTGTAAATTGATACACTTATAAAAATTTTGGATTTTTGGGTTCAACAAAATTGTGAAGTTGAGGATTCAAACCTTTGACTTTAGCCAAAGATATATATCTTAACCAATTGAGTTATGTTCATGTTGATATTTTATAAATTTTAGATACACGTTTATACATAAAATCCTAACATTGTATAATTCAATAAAAGTCAAGATCTGTGAACTAGATGATTTCATAATAACATGAGTTAGAGTAACATACCTTGATTTATGATTTCGATCTTGTAAACAAGGATTGTGTTTCTCTCTCTTAACCTTCCTTTAGAACTTTATTAGGTTTCTTGATGGAGAGAAACTTCTACTTCACTAAGCAGAGAGATGATCAATCCCTAGGGTTTTATCTTTATACATACACCTTTCCATCACGGTATTTAATTAGAAAATTATCTTTTACTTGATTGGCCCACTTATTAGTGACCCTAAAACATAAAGTATAAATGAATGTTAATGAGTCAAATTAATGATTATTTTATATTTAAATAATTTAATAGTCTCCCATTTGGCACATTCGACATTATTTACCATATACGGTTATAAACATAATGCGCATACTTTCATCTTCATGTCATTGGTATCAATGTCAAGTTAAAAATTTGATAAGGATCATAGTGGTCCTACATCATTACATCGACATAATTCCTTTCATGTATCATGAGCCCTAGTTCTTGACCTAACATGATCTATAATAAAGATATTTAATAATGGTCCAACATAAGTGTCTTTGTCAAAGACCCTATTTGATTACGTAATTTATTTATGTATATACCAATCATAAGAAACATGACTAATCACATAAAATCATAAACAAAAATAATTGAGCTTAAAGTGTCAAATAACATTTATCATAATATCAATTATGATATCCACTAATGCTCATATGTTTGATATGTTCCTTGAATGTCTTAGGTGGCAATCCTTTCGTAATCGAATATGTAATCATAAGGTTAGTGCTAATGTATTTTATTGAAACTCTTTGTTTTTTAACTTCTTTAATGGCAAAATTTTTCAACTTCATATATTTAGCACCTTTAGTATACTTTTTATTTTGTAGAATTATCACAATAAATTTTCAGCACTTAGCGATGATTGTTGACAATTTTAAATTTTAAAATAAAGTTCTGCAGACATAAACCATGAGTTGTTGATAACACACAAAATGTGTTATCCTTAAGCTTTATTTTTGTAACGACCCTACTTTTAGACTCTCTTCCTAAGGGTCATTACTAACATGCATGCATTTGAGGCCCTAAATAACTTCAAATAAGTAAAACTTGGTAATTAAAATCAATTTAATTTGTGATCCCATAAAAACAAAACATTTGAAACATAACTAAATTTGGCCTCAATTTAAAGGTCATTATGCTACATAAGCGGAAAACTATAATTTCTTAAAATTACTTTCTAAAACATGTATGCGGAAATCATGACTCGTTTCCCATGACTTTCGTGAAGGCCCCCGTCACTCACTTTGATAAGCCCTCACCTTTACTCCGAAACATTTTTAAAACGGAGAAAACAAAATAAAAGAAAAGGGGGTGAGTATTATAATAATACCCATGAAGTGGGGTTGGAGAAATGCAAACACATGCAACATGACTTTTAAAACATGACTTTTAAACACGATTTATTAATCGTGACTTTTAAAATCATAAAACTTTATGTAGTGGGACCTAAAACTTCATTTCATAAAATCATGACTTTTCTCTTCAGCTATACGTGGTCAATTGAGTCTATCTGAGTCTTTTTCATGTTGAGTCTCTCACAAACCCTTATAGGTTTTGAGTCCCTTACAGACCCCTATAAGATTTGAGTCCCGCACAGACCCTTATAAGATTTTGAATCCCTTACAGACTCCTATAAGTTGACCCATAGGGTCTCTGATGCATGTTTGACCATGCATAAATCCTCAGGAGACCAATTGCTATAACCTTCATAAACATGTTCATATACATTACAATATGCATGAGGTCTCATTCTTCAATCACATATACATATGCATTCATAATGATGCAACAATCATATAAATCATATAATCATAGCATAACTTTCAATCATAAATCATAAATATATTTGCAATTTAAAATACATATTCATCACAATGGCATAATTGAAAATCTCAATATACATGAATATACATAACTATATCAAAACTTCTTTTCAAACACTTTGAAATTATTTTTGTTCGGGTCATCTCAAACCCTTAAATCTTTTGGAATCCTCTCAAATTTCAGATGAAATGCTTGTCTAAATTCTGTCTTTGGGATAAATCTTGGGAATCCATTCTTTTAAACTAAATCTTTCGAAAACATAATTTCTTCCCTTTTTAAAATAATTTGTAGAAAAATCTCCTCCTTAGCTCCAAGATATTCTAAAATTGAAACTCTGACTCATCAATCCTTTCGTTCGTTTCCAATACTCGAGTTCCTTAAGTCAAATCCAATTTTCTTAATTAACACACACACATAAATAATCTTATCTTTGAAATTTCATAAATAAACAGGTTGAATTACCACTAACTGAGACTGAAAACAAACTCGAGAGATCAAAACAGGTGGAATGGAATCAACTCCGGCGAGCGGCGACACGTGGTGACGACGCGACAACGCATCTCGACGTGTGCAAATTCGGGTAGCTCATGAGCCGGTCTATTCGGAACCGGTCGCTAGGCTTTAAAAATTGGTCGAAAAAGCAACGAACCGATAGAACCAAACGTCAAATCGGTGGTTCACAACTTAGACCTCCGATGACTTGATTCGTAGTGCTCGATTTGGTGGCTTGCAGTTCCGACGAGTATGGTGTCTGAAGCGGACGCGTGCGACGGTTGAAGATCGACGGTGCGTGCAGCAGTTCAACCACCAGTGGCTTCGCGTGATGGAGGTTGCAGCGGGGACGAGGGCGTGAGCTGATCTGGCGCGACTAACTCTATTAGCTTCGGATCGCCGGCGAGAGCGGCGGTTGAGCGGAGGTCTCGACTCGGTCAACTTGTCGGCGACGCGTGACGTGATTGACGACGTGGAGCATGGACGGTGGAGATGGTAAAGTCGTTGGCGGTTGGACGGGAAGCCTTCATGGTGGTTGTGCAGCGTGAACAAAAGAGAAGAAGAAGATGGAGTGCCTTTTTCTTGAAAATTGTGCCTCTCAACCCAAAACCCTAAAACAACAATTTCTTTTTCAATTTTTTCCTTCATTTTTCATTAAACTACCAACAAGCCCCTTAACAAAAAATAAATGTTCTCAATTGTCTTTGATTACACCAAATCTTTAATTTACATAACCTTTCATTAAATTACAAAACCTCAATGTCCAAATAATTGATTTCTCTTAAAAATAATCCAAAAATACGAATTAAAGGTACTTGAAGTTTAGGGGTGTTACAATTTTTGTTAGTCTTTATAGTCTATTCAAATTTTTTACGAGTTTATTTGCTTAAATTTCAGCTATTGAGCAAACACAAAAAGAAACGGGGTCTTTCTCGAGCTGCTAAACATCGACATAGTATAAAACGACGTCGACCTAGACTATGCCGACGCGTTCAACAGCGTCGACACTGTCGTCAGCATAGGTGCATCGATAGGGCCTCTGCCGACGCGTCTACTCGTATGTGTCGGCTAATCTTCTTGGCAGACATTCTGCCGACGTGTTGACCACAACGTCGGCAAGTCCTCGATATGCTGACGCGTTAGTGGACCGCGTCGGCATACATGATTTGAATACTCTATGCCGACACGTTGTTCACCGCATCGACATAACCTTGATATGCCGACGCGATCCATTACCCCGTATAGATGACTTGTTTGACCAGTTAAGAGAAGCATGAGTATTCTCTAAGATTGATTTAAGATCAGGATACCATCAGTTAAAGGTTAGGGAATCAGGTATTCCTAAGACAACATCTCGAGCGAGGCGACTTGGCATTATAAGTTTTTAGTAATGCCATTTGGTTTAACAAAATGCGCCAATAGCAGGTTTCATGGACCTCATGAACAAGATTTTCCATCAATATTTAGATCGGTTTGTGATAGTATTCATTGATGATTTACTAGTTTACTCGATTGACAAAAAAGCCCATGAGGAAGATCTTCTGAGGATTATTCTACAAACACTACGTGATAAACAATTGTACGCTAAATTCAGAAAATGTGAGTTTTTGTTGAATCAGGTAGTGTTTTGGGGGAATGTTGTTTCAGCAAATGGAGTTAGTGTAGATCCGCATAAAGTGAAAGTTGTGGTCAATTGGGAGAGACCAGCTAGTGCGACAGAGGTACGTAGTTTCCTAGGCTTGGTTGGATACTACAGACGATTTGTTGAGGATTTCTCACGATTAACATTACCTTTAACAACTTTGACAAGGAAGAATGCCAAGTTTGAGTGGTCAGATAAGTGCGAACAGAGTTTTCAGGAGCTAAAAAAGAGATTAGTGACAACACTCATTCTAACACTTCCTGTAACAGGAAAAGAGTATGTGATTTACTGTGACGCTTCAAGGCAGGGATTAGGGTGTGTGCCCAAGCAAGAAGGAAAAGTAATAGCCTATGCGTCAAGGCAATTGAAAAAGCACGAGTGTAATTATCCTACCCACGATCTTGAGCTAGCAGCAGTTGTTTTAACATTGAAGATCTGGGGGCATTATTTGTTTGGTGAAAGGTGTCACATTTACACAGATCATAAGAATCTGAAATATATCTTTGATCAGAGACAGTTGAATATGAGACAGAGAATAAGGTTAGAACTGATTAAAGATTATGATTGTACCATAGAATACCATCCAGGTAAGGCGAACGTAGTAGTAGATGCATTAAGCAGGAAGTCGAGACTTCCTAGGGACGCCTTGTGTGGTATTCGAGCAACCTTTTTAAGTACTCTAAGGGGGTTCTAAGGCAGTTGTGACTGCAGAGAATTCAGGGGGCCTTTTAGCTCAATTCTAGGTCAGGTCTTCGCTCGTAGCATCTATCGTTTATAGATATTTTCATAACGTGAAAAAAAATCATTGACCAACTAAGAGCTTCTTGTGGTTGCTTGCTCGACTATGTGTTTTGTTTGTTTTTCCTTCATACAATCCACGCAGGTTTCGAGATTAGTAAAATCTAAGTTTGGAAGGATTTCATTCTTTACCAATCTTTCAATTCTTTCTTTGGATATGTGACCTAAATGTTTATGCCACATGTAACCTAATGATTTATAAGGAACTTGAATGGTACAATTAGAATCAATCCTCTACGTATTTTAATGAACTTCAATTAAATTGATTCGATATATGTTAAGGTATTATACTTACATTTAATTTCGAACCATGCCCTTACATTTCAGGCACTTTTTCTAATAGTTAGTGCCCTTGTTTGTGGTAGAAACGAAACTTATCTTTAATAAAATTTTTTTTTTGTATATTTAAACAAATGATTGATCTATAGTTGTTCGTAGTTGCCCTTTCTATACTTCTTTCCTAGTTTCTTTTCAGCTCCTTTATGACCATGAGATTACCATAGTAAATTACTAGTTCATTAAATCTTGCTTTCTTTTGAATGATCATACTTTACCATTCATGCACATTCCATTTATCTTTTAGAGTATTATAATTCATATGGAATGAACCATATTTTGGAGGTAAGGAGTTTAGGATAAACATTAACATAAAATTTTCATTAATTTCTATTCCCATATGGACTATAGCCTTGCAGCTAAAGTTTTTCATTTTAAAGATATGCTCATGTATAAAACAAGAACCAACAAATTTAATGGTGGTTAAGATGCTCGTCAATGTCCTAATAAGTGACTTATTAGTCGAGTCAGACTAGGAACGATTTTCCACAAATTTCATAAATTCCTTAACACTTTCAATTTTTTGTAATTGTGGACTTGACATTGTTTGCTACATTCATTCGCATAAACATTAAGCTCAACATATTTGATCTTTCCCAAATTTTATAGAATGATCTTTCCTTTGCACTGCTAGCTAGTATTAGTAAGTGCAACAGGTTTCTTGTTAAGAGTATCAAATCAAGATCTAAAACACCAAGATGGAATATGATCTATTCGTACCAATCAAAGAAATTGAGTCCATTAAACTTAATATTAGATGTGGCTTGCAAATAAAGAGAAACTGAAGCAGTTACTTGCAAATACATAAAATATGTTTATGCCTTATTCCTTTAAAAAAAAAAATAACCTTGAATATATAATAATGTAAATTCATGAAACATTAAACAAACATTAAAAATATATTGGCCAAAGAGAGTTTAACTCAACTGCTATATCGAATTTGTTAATGACCATGAGGTTCTTGGTTCGAATCTCCCTGACTCCCATTGTACTAAAAAAAACAAAGAAGACATTGAAGTTCTCCTTTGGGAGATACAACAATATACAACATTAAAAAATAATTGATACTAGATTTAATTTCACATAATCGGTAATTAAAAGGCTCAAATTATATACATTAGTTATCTTTGGATATATTAAAAATACCTAACCAAGCATCTTAATTAACTATGATAAGGTTCAAAATTATAAAACTACGCCTAATCAACCTTTAAATCGATTCATGTTTTATAATAATGAATATCAATATACTCATGATGAAATTTTCAAATCTATAAAACTTATTAATTATGTTATTTTGGTGCCTAACAAATTATTCATAACATAGATATCATGATAAAATAATGATAATAATAATTTAAATTATGTAATTTGAAAAAAAATTAATGATAGTAGGTTTAGATAAATCAAACAAATTATTATTATCATTATTTTAAACATTTATTTGATTGAAAATAATAATAATAATGATAATAAATAAATAAATAACTTATTGAATTCTATGAATTTGAATCTATTGAAATTTAAAGTGAAGTTTTGAAATCTTGTGGAGCTCCTCACTAATAATTTGATAGGCTTACAATCAATAACATGATTAACTCAAACGAAATCAAATTAGAAAAAGAAAAATCTTTCTTAATCAAGAACTCTCATATGAAAAATCTCATGAAATCTTGAAAATAACCAAAATTACATTATCTTAATTACCAAGAACACAAATCTATGCAACCTAAGAGAAGATCGTGTAAACACTGAAGTTATGCACAACATTGATGCACAAAAATATATATTTTTTTAATCTAGAATTCATATACAAATTCACATGAAATCTTGAACATAGAAACTTAATTCGAAATTGCATTCCTATTGGATATAGATCGCATGATACATTAAAATATAAATATTAATTTAAATCAATTGAGAAAAACTCAATTCGTGAATGCAATAACAATGAATTCTTGAATACAAGAATGAAAATCAAGCAAGATACAAAATTCTTGAATACGAGAATAAAAAATGATTAAGATATGTGAAATTCTTGAATGCAATAACAACAATGAATTCTTGATCCTCATAAATTTGATTACTTGATTCATTAAGAAAATGCCAAATATAGTTATTTTCAGTGAAAATGTAAAATCAACCATTGAAACATCAATGGAAAATCTAATGTTCTCAACATTACTCTGATACCACGTGTAAATTTTAGATACGTGATTATACAATAAAACCCTAACATTGTATAATTCAATAAAAACCAAAATCTTTGAACTATATATTTTCACAGTAACATGGGTTAGATGATCCATGATATTGATCTTGTAAACAAGGATCACGTTTCTCTCTCTTGCCCTTTCTTTAGAACTTGATTAAATTTCTTGATTAAGTTATTTTTATGGAAAGAATTTTTTACTTAATTAGGCAGAAAGATGACCAATCATATGGTTTTATCTTTATATATACACTTTTCTATCACGGTGTTTAATTAGGGAAATTATTTTTTACTTAATTGGTCTACTTATTAGTCAACCTATAATATAAAGTGTAAATAAATGTTAATGGATCATATTAATGATTATTTTATATTTAAATAATCTAAAATATTTTTGTTATTATTTTTTTAAAAAAACCATACTAATTATAAAAAAATACATGAAAATTAAAAACTATTGTAAAATGTGTAATGTAAATGCCCATTCCATATGCCATTTGCATACCCATGCCAAGTGGCAAATGTCCCTTAGCCAAAGTGTCCTCTATGTGTCAAATTTTTACCAATGCTTAGTGTCCAAATGTACCAACTCATTCTTGTCATTTAGCCTATAAATAGTGGCTTATGGTGGTTTATGAAACATGCACAATTGGTGAAAGCTCTATCCAATCCTTTCCATTTTCTCCCACTTTCTCAATTTTGGTTATTATTTAATTTTTCATAAATTCCCACTATCTTTTGTTTATATTATATATATTTCGAATTATTATTATTATTATTATTTTAATATTGATAAAATTATACTCGATTTTCATCCTATTTTTTACAATACGTTATCAGCACGAAGCTCTGCCGGTTTTCCCACCGAAGGTAGGTCCTCCGGGTAAGCCATTTTTTTAATGTTATTTTGCATGTTTAATTAATTTCCTAATATAAATGCAATTTCTTTTTATATAGTATTATTATGGCAAATCTTGCAAAATTAGAATTTGCGACCTTGGATATTAATGGAAATAACTACTTGTCATGGGTACTTGATGCTGAGATACATTTAGACTCCATGAATCTTGGAGAAACAATTAAAAAAGGAAATGATGCATCAAATCAAGAAAAAGCAAAAGTTATGATCTTCCTTCGCCATCATCTTCACGAGGGATTGAAAATGGAGTATCTTGCAATAAAAGATCCATACATTCTATGGCATAGTTTGAAAGAAAGGTACGATCATCAAAAAACAGTTATTCTTCAAAAAGCTCGTTATGATTGGATGCACCTGAGGTTGCAGGATTTCATATCAGTAAATGAATATAATTCCGCACTATTCAAAATTATTTCAAAATTAAAATTATGCGGAGAAAAGATTACTGATGTTGATATGTTAGAGAAGACATTTTCCACTTTTCATGTCTCGAATATGCTCCTACAGCAGCAATATCGAGAGAAACACTTTAAAAAATATTCAGAATTGATTTCATGTCTTCTCATGGCTGAGCAAAATAACGAGCTATTAATGAAAAATCATGAATCTCGACCAACTGGAGCAACACCATTCCCTGAAGTGAATGCTGTGAGTTTTAATAATCGTGATCGAGGTCGTGGTCGTGGTCGAGGTCGTGACTGCGGTGGAGGAAGAAATACATATTTTCGTGGTGGGCATTGTAATTTTATGAAACTCACACGAAGTGATGATCATAAAGGAAAGGCTCCACAAGATAGGAGTTCAAAAGGTGATGAACATAAATGTTTCCGTGTAGAATGACTGGGCACTGGTCACGTACCTGTCGTACGTCAAAACACTTTGTTGATCTCTATCAAGCTTCCCTGAAGGAAAAAGGAAAAGGGAAGAATGTGAAGGTGAATCTTGCCATTCAAGAAGATGATGTGTTTGACCCCTCCAATATGATGCATCTTGATGTGGCTGATTATGTTGAATATCCTGGAGAGAGAATTGATGCAATCAAACAAGTAGAGGATGATTTGTATGAAGATATATAATTAAGTACTGATTGTAATTATAGTATGTTTTTGTTGTTTTTGTATATATATTTAAGACTTTTTGTAATCGCTTTCTTTTCTTATCAAGGAAGAAATATGGACAATTTCAATATGTTGAGTAACCCGAAAATTAGCAATGAAGATTTATGTCTGGCAGACTGCGCAACTACGCACACGATACTCATAAGCAGAAAATATTTTACTAAATTGACAATGCTGGAAGCAAAAGTCAATACTATATCAGGTTCTGCAGACTTGATTGAAGGTTTTGGAAAAACAAGTTTTATCTTGCCTAGAGGAACACGATTTACAATTAATAATGCTTTGTTCTCTAGCAGATCAAAAAGAAATTTATTGAGTTTCAAAGATATACGTAACAATGGTTATCATGTTGAAACTCATCGTAAAAATAATATAGAGTGTCTCTATATCACATCTATTGTTTCACATGAAAAACATATATTAGAAACATCACCGCTTTTTCTCTCGGATTATATTATACTCATATACGAGTAATCGAAAGTTATGCAACAATGAACCGTAAGTTCATGAATCCGTAAATATTCGATGTTTGGCATGATCGATCGGGTCATCCAGATCGATAATGATGAGGAAAATTATTGAGAATTCACATGGACATCCTTTAAAAAACCAGAAGATTCTTCAATCCAATGAGTTGTCATGTGATGCTTGCTCTCAAGGGAAATTAATTATTAGACCATCACAAGCTAAAGTGGGGATTGAATCACCTGCATTTTTAGAGCGAATTCAAGATGATATTTGTGGACCCATTAACCCACCAAGTGGTCCATTTAGATATTTTATGGTATTAATTGACGCATCCAGCAGATGGTCACATGTATGCTTATTATCAAGTCGAAATCTTGCATTTGCAAGATTACTTGCTCAAATAATTAAGTTAAAAACACAATTTCCTGATTATACAATTAAGACAATTCGACTTGATAATGCTGGTGAATTTACATCCCAAACTTTTTATAATTATTGTATGTCAATTGGGATAAGTATTGAACATCCTGTAGCTCATGTTCATACACAAAATGGTCTAGCAGAATCATTTATAAAACGTCTGCAATTAATTGCAAGACCATTACTTATGAGAGTTTAACTTCCTACATCGGTCTGGGGTCATGCTATTTTGCACGCTGCATCATTATTACGTATTAGGCCAGTAGCCTATAATAAATATTCCCCATGCAATTAGCTTATGACCAGCAGCCAAATCTAATCCATCTGAGAATTTTTGGATGTGCAGTATATGTTCCAATTGCTCCACCACAACGTACTAAGATGGGTCCTCAAAGGAGGTTAGGAATATAGGTTGGATATGATTCCCCATCAATTATTAAATATCTTGAACCCCTGACGGGTGATGTATTTACTGCACGATTTGCTGATTGTCATTTTAATGAAATACATTTTCCAACGTTAAGGGGAGGAATTAAGAAGTTGGAAAAAGAAATCACATGGAATGCATCATTATTATCTCATTTAGTTCCTCGTAGAGATCAATGTGAACTTGAAGTTCGAAAGATAATCCATTTGCAAAATATAGCAAATCAATTACCAGATGCATTCACAGATGCTAAAAGAGTGACTAAATCATATATACCAGCAGCAAATGCTCCATAAAAAATTGATATCCCAAAGGAACAAGTTGTCAATAATGAGTGCGAGACGCACGCGCGAGCGTGGTAGACCTATGGGTTCCAAAGATAAAAGTCCTCAAAAAAGAAAAGTAATTGAGAATCAAAATGATTCAATGAAAGGTATGGATGTTCCAGAAGAAATCCAGAATACAACTACTCAAAAGTGTATTGATGAAAATCAAACGTTTGAGGATAATAATGAAATTTCTATAAATTATGTTACAACAGGAAAGAGATGGAACCGAAATGATATCATTGTTGACAACATTTTTTCTTATAATGTTCCTCACGATATTATTCATGAAAGTGACGATTTTGACCCAAAATCTATCGAAGAATATCAACGTAGAAAGGATTGGCCAAAGTGGAAAGAAACAATCCAAGCAGAGTTGAACTCACTTTCAAAACGTGAGGTTTTTGGACCAGTAGTCCTAACACCAAAAGGTGTCAAACCTGTGGGATACAAATGGGTATTTGTAAGGAAAAGAAATGAAAAGAATGAAATCACAAGATATAAAGCGAGACTTGTTGTACAAGGATTCTCTTAAAGGCCTGGTATTGATTACGAGGAAACATATTCTCCTGTGGTTGGATGCAATTAATGTTAAGATATTTGATTGGCCTGACTGTATATGAAAAACTTGATATGCATCTAATGAATGTAGTCACGACGTATTTATATGGATCTCTAGATAATGACATTTATATGAAAATCGTGGAAGGATTTAAAATACCAGAAACATATAAATCAAGTTCTCGGGAATTATATTCAATAAAGTTACAGAGATCGTTATATGGATTAAAACAATCAGGACGAATGTGGTATAATCGCTTGAGTGAATATCTGTTGAAAGAAGGATATCAAAATAATCAAAATAATCAAATATGTACGTGTGTTTTTATAAAGAAATCTCAGTTAGGATTTGCTATTATAACTATATATGTTGATGACTTAAATATAATTGGAACTCCTGAAGAGTTATCCAAGGCGATAGAATATCTTAAGAAAGAATTCGAGATAAAAGATCTTGGAAAAATAAAATTTTGCCTTGGTTTGCAAATTGAACATTTAGCAGATGAGATATTTATTCATCAATCAACTTATACAGAGAAAATCTTAAAAAGATTCTATATGGATAAAGCACATCCATTGAACATTCCAATGGAGCTTCGTTCACTAGATGTAAAAAAAGATATATTTCGACCTTGAGATGACAATAAAGAACTACTTGGTCCTGAAGTATCATATCTTAGTGCAATTGGTGCACTTATGTATCTGGCTAATAACACAAGACCAGATATTGCATTTTCAGTAAATTTATTAGCTAGATCTAGTTAATGTCCTACAAAAAGACATTAGAACGGAGTTAAGCATGTACTCCGATATCTTCGAGGGACGATTGATATGAGTTTATTTTATTCTAACAAATCCAGTTTTGATCTGATCTAGTTGGTTATGCAGATTCTGGTTATCTATCTGATCCACACAAAACTAGATCTCAGACAAGTTATCTATTTACATGTGGAGGAACTGTTATATCATGGCGATCAGTGAAACAGACCATCACGGCCACTTATTCGAATCATGCTGAAATCCTCGTAATTCACGAGGCAAGTCGAGAATGTGTATGGCTAAGATCGATGACACAACACATTCGTGAGACATGTGGCTTGTATTCGAGTAAACCTCTTTCAACAATATTATATGAAGACAACACAGCGTGTATAGCTCAAGTAAAAGGAGAATATATTAAAGGAGATAGAACAAAACATATCTCTCCATAGCTTTTCTACACTCATGACCTTGAAGAAAATGGCGACATCTCAGTACAACAGATCTGTTCGAACGATAACTTGGCGGACATATTTACAAAAGCATTACCAACTACAACATTTGAGAAATTGGTTCACAGTATTGGGATGCGACGACTCAGAGATCTCAATTGATGTCTCCATGAGGGGGAGTAAATGTATTATATAAAATATGTACTTTTTTCCTTCACTAGAGTTTTTATCCCATTAGGCTTTTCCCTAGTAAGGTTTTAACGAGACACATTTTATATAAATGGACATTTAAGGGGGAGTATTATAAAATGTGTAATGTAAATGCCCATTCCATATGCCATTTGCATACCCATGCCAAGTGGCAAATGTCCCTTAGCCAAAATGTCCTCCATGTGTCCAATTTTTACCAATGCTTAGTGTCCAAATGTATCAACTCATCCTTGCCATTTAGCCTATAAATAGTGGCTTATGGTAGTTTATGAAACATGCACAATTGGTGAAAGCTCTCTCCAATCCTTTCCATTTTCTCCCACTTTCTCAATTTTGGTTATTATTTAATTTTTCATAAATTTCCACTATCTTTTGTTTATATTATATATATTCCATTTTCCAAACACTTGAATTATTATTATTATTATTATTATTATTATTATTATTATTATATTTAAATATTGGTAAAATTATACCCGATTTCCATCCTATTTTTTACAATAAAAACATCTTATTTTCGTGTTTCTTTCGAGTTTTTTATTCTTTTCGTTATTATTGGTTTTTTTTTCTTTCCCTAATTTGTTCTTGATAATGATTGATTTATTTACGCCAAATTTTGAGGAATGACATTGTAAATGGTTGACTAATTTTTATTGCAATAATTATTATCCTACTCTTAACCTTTTCAAATCACTACTATATACTCCATCATGCTGCTGATTAATTTTCAAATAGGAAATCACTTTCGAGTTGTATGTCTATATTGTCATTAAAGTTTAAAAATTTTCAATTATATCCTTGTACTTTAAATTAGGTTTATTTAAAGTCATTATCATTCATATTGGTTGACAAAATGCTAATGTATTACTTTTTGTTTTTAGTTTAATAATGGTAAGGGTAGAGATCAAACTATAGATTCTTAAGAATGGCTAAACTAATATCTTATCCATTCAAATATGTTCAACGTGAGAATATATTACTCCATTAGATAATGATGAGATATGATTTAATAGTCAAATGAATGAATTACAAATTTTAAAAAAGTGATACAAAATGACAATTACATTTCTCCCATATTTATTTAAAATGCTTAACTTGAGCACTTGATCTAAGTGCTGCCTATAAATCTAATTTAACACTAAAAAGTATCAAACTATTTGTTTGCAATGTATCCAACTAGCTAATAGATCTCGTCATCTCCTCGAAATTTTATCTAATGGAATGTCACTCGCATCAACACATATTATATAATTTATATTAACAATACGGTTAAAATATCATTTTAATCACTATAGTTTTGATCTTATTCCAAATTTAGTTTCTTTACTTTTAAACTAAATTTAGTCTCTTTAATTTCAATAACTCTTAAAGTTAGTTATTGTTGTTAATTTGAAACTAATTTTTATCGAACTTGGTAAAATAATAACAATAATTTCATTCACTTATAAGGAAACACTAATTGGGACTCTTTTTCTTTTAAAAAAAAATGTTATTACAAACTAATAGTAAGGCCTAATTTTAAAATATGTGAACCTACCATGACTAAACTTGACATTTGAAAATTCATGAACTCAAATTAAACAAATAATCAAGTAATAGGACCCAAATCATGGGGATCTACATAGGGACAAGGGGTTGCCATGGCTCTCCAAACATTTTAAATTTAGTACTCGGCAATATGCGACAGGAGTCTTAAAAAAACAATTTATACTAATATTATTATATAATGCACAAGAGTTATTGAAGCAATGTTTTGTTCCGGTGGTAAGATTCTCATCATTATTTCTTGTGTGCCCAAGTTTGAATTCCTGGAAATTTTCGGTACGCCTATTTATTCTTATAGTCGATAATTTTTCATGTCAACATAAACTTGTGTTCAAACTCATCTTTTGGTGAATTTTTTATTATATTTATTAAAATAATCTTTCGGCCACCAAACATCCGTATTTGGGTGTGCCCCCGATCAAAATGGTATTTTAACCTAAGAATAATGGCTAAAAATAAGTATAGTTTGAATTAAAACTTTATAAAGTTTAGCCTAATGAACTCAATAATGTTCAAAATAGATGGAAACAATCTATAATATAATCAGGCCATGTTGGTCAAACAATGTTAGATGCACATTCTCAAACATCCAACTTCTTTGTTGGCTAAGGTTTTACAGCAAAGGGTATTTTATGTCAGCCTTAGTAGGGAGGTATATGCTTCCTTTATATGGTGTAGCCTTATGTAGAGGTGATTGTTACTAAAACGAGGACTTCATTGGCGTATTAGAAATGGTTGTAATGTGCCTGACTATGAATCCAATTGGCTTTTTTAATGAAACTTCTCTCCAGATATGTTCTCTCTTCTCCCTTCCTAGTAGGGTGAGTAATTAATATGACATAAGAAGATCGATATCACAGGGTTGGGGACCTTGCTTTCTAAGTTGGGTCATTAAGGACTCGTTTGATAACGTTCTCGTTTTTTATTTCTGTTTCTCATTTTTTATGAAACAGACTTGTTTGATAATTCATCCTGTTTTTTGTTCCTAAAATTTGAGAAACGTTTCTAAAATTTGGACTAAATTTTAGAAATTACATAAATTAGTTTCTTTTTGTTTCGTTTCTTTTTATTATTAAATGTTCCCAATTATCCAATACAGACTCTCCAAGTTGTTGGTAAAGCGTGCGCCAACCGATTCTTCCTTCCAAAAAATGAATTACGAGTTCAATCCAAGGTGATTTGGTTGGTTTTTTATGATAATTTCGATTTTTTGCAATATAGTTTTAATTTTTATAAATAATAATAATATAAAACTTAATATTATTATTATATAAATTTATTTTTTTATTTCATTTCTTAATTTTACCATATGTATATTTATATTATTTTAATATAAAATTATATATATGTATTATTTGAATTTTGAGTTTTAATTTTGCAATCTTTATATTTATATATTATTGTAATTTTACAATAAATAAATTTTGTTCACTAAAACATGTTTTTAGTCTCATTTTAATATTTTTCAACCACAACATTTAGCAATATAATTGAGTTTGATCTGAGTCGACATCATTTAAGACGAATGGCTCGAGTAAGAGATAAGATTACAACTCAAATTTGAAAAACATTTGAAGGATACAACAATTTTATTTATTTACTTTTATTATTAGTTAATTTTGCATCGAGACTTGTTGGTATTTGATAATATAAATTTGTTATAATTAATTGTATATTTATATATACAAGAAACAATAAACAAGAAAGGGTTATCAAACAAGTTTATGTTTCTATTTCTTATTTTCAAAGAAACAAGAAATAGAAATAGTTAACAAACATATTCTTGTTTCTTATTCTTAAAAAATGAGAAACATGAAACAAAACAGGAAACAAGAACGTTATCAAACGGGGCCTAAGTTGCCTCTTCTCATGAATTGTAATTTTGCTTTACATACCATGAAGGAAATGTAGCATCTCACACATATTAGGTTAGTTAGCCCTCTAGCATCAGGGGCAGAATAAGTTAAGGCCCAGGGAGCTCGAACTCAGTCAAATTTTTTTACTTTAGGAAAAATCAAAATAAGATACTAAAAAGTCTTTTGGTTTAGTGGTTAATTAGTTTGTCTACAACCCCTTCTCATTCGATAAAAATTCTGGATCCATCACTGTCTAGCTAGCGTAACTGGAATGTTGGGTGGATGGAATTGTGGCCTATGGCCTAAGGAAGTTTCTCAGATTATCTTGAAGGAAAGTGTTTCTTCTATTTCCCCTTCGTAGTTGTTGTCTTGTATTCTGAATTCAATATATGTGTATGTGTGTGGTTGCCCAAAATAATTGAAATCTATAAAGTTTTGTTTTCAAAACTGGATGTCAAGTATTTAGAAAATCATTCTAACTAATATGGGAATGGAAAACACAAAGGAGTAGTTTACATATTTGAGATATATGAACATTTTGGCCATTTTTTCATTTAAACAAGGTAAACAAAGACATCTACCTTCCGAAAACTTAAACATAGCTTAACTTTAACATATATCTTCCATAAATAGGTCAAATTTCTGAATCCATCATCCATCTCATATATGGTTCAACCATAAACAAAAATTAAAAAAGAAAAAGAAAAAGAGGATATATGTTAAGAATTATGAAGTCAAAATTCAATCTACTAAAGAGAAGGCCCATTAGTCATCTAAGACCCAATATGTGCTTTAAGGCCTACTTAATTAGGTCTAATTTGGCAACTTATATATGTGTGTGTCTTTTTGTATTCATACTAGAGTGACTGAGAGACCTTTTTTTTTTTTTTTTTTTTTTTTTTGGCCTTTATCGATTTTGGCTGAGGATTTTAATGAGTAGCAATGGGTAGTGTGGGAATTTTAGGAAAAAAGGGAGTTTTCTTTTCTAGAATGGTGGGTTTTATCTTTTATTGTTTATTCCAAGCTATTAGGTTGTAGTACTGGGAAGTCAATAGTCTTTGTTGGTCAGTTGCAGAAGATTGGACGTAGTCCCAAGGGCAAATCAGTATAAATTTTGGTGTCGTTCTCTTTCTTATCTCTTTAAATTTATTATTTGTGACTCTTGATTTGTTGGTGTATCATTGGAACGAGAGAATTGATATTGTAATAATTTGTTTATAATTATATAATTATTTTTCTCCTAACAATTGGTATTAGCGAGCTTTTGGTTCAAGGGTCATGAGATACATGGAGCCAATGAGTTTTGATGGAGTCATGAAGTTTGATGTGAAAACTTTTGGGTACTAGAAGATGATGATCAAAGACTATTTGTCTGTTAAAAAGTTTGGTGATAAATTATTTGGTCTTTAAACTTAGTTATGCTTATGAACTATATTAATATTATTAGATGAAAACTAGGAAAATTGTTGAGTTTATTGATATTATGGTTGGAAGACCCTTAAATTAAGTAAGTAAAGAAAATAAAGCAAAGGAAAATAAAAATCACACTTGATGTTTTTGTGCAAGAATTTGAAGAATACAACTGAAATATTGTCGCCACGTACCTGCGACGCGTAGCGGCCGACATCCTCGAAAAATGAGGGATTTAAGGAGTCGCCATCAATCTTTTTTATGGTGTGATTGGGCACCAAAATAGAATAAAATAACTTTTAAAAAAATGGTATGCGAAAACCAGATTTGGGTTCGAGAGTTGTTTGTGTATGGGGAAGGTGTTAGCACCCCACAACACCCGTTTAAAACGGTGGTCAAATTTAATCTTGAATTGCAAAAGTTTTAGAACAAAGAAAAAAAACTTATTTAGGAAAATGAGATTTTTAAAATAATGTCTTATTTTACCCCTCATTACTCCAATATTTGAAGTCATGATCCCATAAAATAAGTGGATAATCATTTCCAAGACTTTGGGAATAATATCACCTCAAGAATATAAGAAAAAAATTAAAATTTCTCAAATTCATCATAGGATGGCCTTTTTCTAAAAGAAAGTTTTTTTAAAAAAAAATATTTTAATTTAATTCATTTTTTCTTGGGATTTAAAATCTCGGACTTCCAAAGATAATGATCCTTCACCTCAAGAATTCTAAAAAATCGGACTCCCAAATATTTCTAGATTCTGTCGTAGGAACTTTTAGAAAAAAAGGACCTTAAAAGAAAAATAACATTTTAAGAAAGGGTTTTAAAACTTAGAAAAAAGAATATTTTGGCTTTGAAAACAAACCTTTGTAAAACAAAAAGAGGCAATTTTAAAGAAATTGAGAAATAATATTACAAGAAATGATAATAGAGTTTATAAAAGAAATAGAAATCACAAAGAAAAATCAAGAAAATCAAAGTTAAGCAAAACAAATAAATGCAATGAAAAGATCAGTTGAGCATGCATGATAATTTATTCATAGCAAATAAGTGAACAAACATAATATACAAATATGATTAAATTTTCTAAAAAAACAACGTATTGGATTTGATATTTGACTTCCAAAGAATCAATTCCCCACCTCAAGAAAACTAGAAAATCGGACTCACAAATATTTCTAGATTCCGTCGTCCGCATATTTTTTTATAAATAAAAAATGGTTAAAAAAAGTTGGAAATAACATTTTTTTTTAGTTATAAAACATTGTAAACCCAAAAAAACAAGCAAAGTTTAAGGTTTGGAAATAAGTTTGCAAAAAAAATTTGAAACCATGAACGATAATAAAAATAAATTAAGTTTGAAAAATAAAATGCAAATGTAATTTAAAGATAGACCATGCTTAACATAACAAATTGATCATAACAAATAAATATAATGCACAAATATATATACTAACAATCACAAGAAAGAAAAATATTGAAATAACTCTATTCACCCATACTCAACTAATCTAAGGTATGTTACATAACCATCTTTGTTTAATTTCACAATAGTTTGCTTCTTTTTTCCTCTCTCTCTCCTTTAGTACAATGAACTCAAGAGCCAAGAAGAAGAAATATGGAGAAAAAAATGATAGATAAGTAGGGGAAGTAAACCATAAAATAAAGTTAGTAAAATCAACATAACAAAAGATCTTAGACATTAATGCAAACAAAAAATGGGCAAAAATTCACATGATAATACAAGTAAAAAGAGATGTAATAAACAACAAAAATGAAAACAAAACTCATAAAATCCTTACTCAACTATTGTTTTTCAGGGATATTTAGAGATGAAGTTAAATATAAAGTTAGTAGCAAAACATAACAATAAAATAGACAAGAATTCACATTGTAATAAAAGTAAAGAAGAAATGTAATGAACAACAAAAATGAAAGAAAAACTCATAAAACCCTTACTCAACTATTGTTTTTCGGGGACATTTCGAAATAAAGATGAAGATCAAGAAGTTGGTGTCAAGAACAAAGCAACTAGCTTGTTGTTTGAGGTGTGGATCCTTGGAACAAAATCCTACCAAATGCAACCTTCGACTAAGCTAGGGTTATTTTTGTGCTATGGGATTTTGGAGATTTTTTTTTACAAAAAACTCTCCATCTTTATGGTTGTGAAGGTATTTGGCTATGGAGTTTTGTAGAGTTGAGAATGGATGAGAATGATGTGTGGGAGTGTAGAAGAAGTAGGGTTTTTGTGGGTGTTCCCTTTTTGAAGAAGAGAAAGAGATGTATAGAAAGACTAAAAGCAATTCCTCTTTTGTGTATAAAACCAAAAACTAAATTGTTGCAATTTGAAAATCCTATGCCAAAAGAGAACTTACACTTAAAAAGACCTACAACAATTTGGTCAAACAAAATAAACAACCAAAACTTACTCACTTAATCAAAATTTTGTCTTTTCTCCAAAAACCAAGATTTATCTAACTTCTAAAAACACAGAAAAATTAACAAATAAATAATAAATAATCATGAGTTAATTTAAATACATACAAAAACATAGATATTGGTAATCTAACAATTTAATTAAAAAATTAGTCAGACAAAAATAGGTGGCTACAAATGCAATTGTGATTCCAGTAGATCTGAAAAACAATATGCACCGAAAATGCAATTGCATTGCAATTCACTACAACAATTTTGGCTTTCTATGACACCATATATAAACCAAAAAGGTGGGAGGGAATAAAAAGTGTCATAAAGTGGCTGGAAGCGCATTTTTGGCGGGAAACGGCGGAAAATTTCAGATTTTTAAAATTTATGACATTTTTTTAATATCATAAATTTATGATATTATTTCAATGTCATATTTTAATTACTTAGATATGCCATAGATGATTGCAGGTTCAGTTTTTGGCAGAAAAAGACATGTTTTAGGCGGAAAAGACGTGTTTTTTGGCGGGCAAAGTCAAGAAATTTTTCAAGATTTACAATTTTTAGTGTCATAAATTTATGGCAGTGTTTAAATGTCATTGTAATTTGGTTCTATTAGTACTTTTTATTTAAAAATGAAACGCAAAAAAATTAAATAACAACAATGAGTCCTAATTTTTTTTTCAAATATTTCGTCAACGTTCCTATCTTACTATGTATACATGAAACACTCTCTACTAATTTTTCCAATTGCTCGTTCACACAGTACAAAAAAGTTGGCCTATTTCGACCATTTTTTATCGAGGGTTCTAAAAAATCTTTGAAAAAAAATGTATTTATTGAAAGTATTTAAAACCCCTTTGAAAATATCTACTTTTTATCGAAGGTTATTAAAAACTTTTGAAAAAGATATGTATCTATCAAAGGATTCTTAAACACCTTTGAAAAATATATGATTCTTTATCAAAAGGATTCAAAAAGCCTTTGATAAATATCTACTATTAATCGAAAGTTCTTAAAAGCCTTTGAAAAAGAGGTTATATTTATCAAAGAACATTAAATTCCTTTGAAAAATATATTATCTTTTATCAAAGGTATTTAAAAAGCCTTTGAAAAATATTTACTCTTGATTGAAGGTTTGTAAAAACCTTTGAAAAGGAGATTATATCTACTATTTATCAAAGGTTCTTAAAAACCATTGAAAAAGATATTATATTTTTCAGAGAACATTAAAATCTTTTGAAAAACATATTATCTTTTATAGGACGTGTTAAAAAACTTTGAAAAATATTTACTCTTTATTGAAAGTTATTAAAAAAAACCTTTGAAAATATATATTCTTTATCAAGCACTACAACAAATATTACATTATTTCCTGATACTCTCCAACCTTCCAATTTTCCTCTTGCAAAACCCTCAATCCTTTAATCTCTCTCTTCCTACCCTCGATCAACAAACAACATGAAAAATTCAATCGAGAATTCACTCTGTCGGCGTTCTACAAAAATGAATGAAGAAAAGATTTTCTTTAATTAGATTTCATCCTTATAATCCTTATTTAGAGTTTTAATTCTATAAAGAAGAGGAAAATTAGAATTTAAGAGACCTAGTTTTCACTCGTTTTTTTATTTGTCAATTATTTTTTTGGTAAATTAAAAGTTAAAAGCGTAACGCCCCGCGTTATAAAATTAAGTTATTTTTTTAAGCAATTGGACTTAATTCCCCTTAGCGTTCTAATTTAGATAAATTAGAATTTGAACTCTAGCCCCTGAAGTCGGTAAATTAAATTTCGTTAATTTTATGAAAGATGAGTTTTAATTAAATTTTAATTCCAAGGTTTTAGGACGAAACTGATTTTTATCTTATTCTCAAGCTCAAAAGGAATCCAATTTGTAACGCTCATCACTTACTGGTACAATTGAAATTATAGTTTTATTATGTGATTTGAATAGTTAGCTACTTGAGGGCTTGTTTGTAGTTTTTGGAAAGAAGAAGGGTGCTTTGGAAAAGGGAAATTGAATTAGGGTTTTATGAATTAAAAAAAAAAGGAAATTAGTATTTTATTATTATATATATATTTATGCAAAAAATCTGAAAAATACAGAAAAATTAGAAATTTCCACGATTTTGGGAGATTTTATGCCAATTTTTACCACAAATTCAGTTAAGCAAGTTGACCCATAAAGATGAAAACTTTAGCACGTAATCCCTATATATTTTGGAGAAAGAAACCATCAAAATTGAGCTCGATTTAGAGGAAAAGAGTTTCGTTTTTAATTGGGTTTCATTCACGTTACTGCACTTTTGTTGTTTTGTTTTTCAATAGTTGTGGTTGTATTTTCATCTACTTCTCATTCCCGAACTCTTCCTCAATCTCATCACAATAAAAGTTAGAGGTGGTTTATGAACGATTCCTAGTTCGCTTGAGCAAAGGAAAAGGGATTTTCGTTAGTTTGATCCAGTTAAATTTTGTAATTTTTACTTTTGTTTTTAGCTACTGTGGCACTTCAACTTCCAACAATGAATTAATGTTGAATCGTTTTTAGTTTGAGTATAAAATATTCTTTTGACCTAAGAATTCTTGATAAAAGTTTCATGTATTAATAATTCTAGTTGTTTTCATCTTTTGGTTTTGGTTTTCTTATTCTAAAATCCAAATAAAGTTCTAATTACTTCTTAGCCTTGAACACATAACCACTCTTGACAAGATAAGAAATATAAATTTCTTGGGCTAACTTGAATTATTACTTCTCTTTTTTTTCAATGTTTTGTTTCAATTTAATCTCATTGTATTTTGCTAATTTTATCATGAGGAGCTAAATTTCTTTAGGGATTCATGTTTGTGAATGCCCTAAAGGAAAGATGTGAGGCTCGATAATAAAAATAATTTAGCTAAATTTCCTTAGGGATTCAAGTTTGGAGAGTTTACTGTTGGATTAACCATAGTTGACCAACTAGTGTTGCTTGTCGGACTTAAACTTAATACTAAAAGGGTTAAGGGAAGCAGATGTCGCAAAAGCAATGGAGGAAAAGACTTAGGCATAAGTCTTGAAACTCCGACCCTAGACATAGGGCAAGACTCCAAAACCACTGGAGTTGTGCACAAAAACATCTGAGTTAGATTAGTCATATAGATTTAATCACTCAGCCTTCTAAATATACTTCATAGAAGGTCGAATAGGAGTTGAACTTAGTTTAATTAGTTCTTGTGTTAGTTAGAATTGCAATTGTATCCTAGTTGCATTATGTTTTAAATGGGCATTGATAATTCTCATTTATGAGGATTATGCATACCTAAACTTGTTATTTTTTTCTATTTTATTGCAAATATTTATTTTTTGAAAAACTAAAAATATCATTAATGAGTAAAATTTTTCAAGGTTGCTAAAATTAATGAAAAATAAGAAATTGTTGGAAAATGGTAAAAAAATTAGCTATCTTGGTGTGTTTTTGTGAAGGAAAATGAGACAGAAAAAAATGTCAAGGAAATTGTGGGTCACATTTTTACCTACAAAATGCCTGGACCAGAACATACAAAATTCGAGCTAAAATGCAGGTTCCATTGTAAGAATCTGCAGAAAAATGAAGGTTGCACGAATTACGAGATTTTTTCCATTTTGAAAGTGTTGACAACCCAAATTCGTGATTGATTCATTCCCCACCATTCATGCGAGTCCAAACAAGAAACCCTAAAGGACATCACCTATAAATGCACAAGCAACCCTAGAGAAAGGAGACAATTTGTGGGAGGCTACTAGTTCATTTCCGTTATTTCATTTTTCATTCAAGTTCTTAGTGTCGATTATTTTATAGCAACAAGTTTCTTTCTTTTCCTTTATTTTTCCAGCAACCTTTTTCTTATTTCTTAGCTTGTAACGAATTCTTAGTTGATCCCTCCTTACGAAAGTGTTGGAGAGAAAGATTCCTAACTTCCTTTAGAATTTTGAAATCAATCAACGACAGGATTCTCTAAGATTTCTTTTGTTCTTCACGTATTATATTTTTTCAGTAAAGTTTAGTAATCAAGTTTAATTTCAGTGTGTATGGAGTTGTGTTTGGTAAAGTTCTATTTTTGAATAAAAAGTAAGGACCCGAAGGCCTCCATTTATTGCCAATTTCGATTTCTTTATTGCTCATCCTATTGTCATGTTTTACTTTCTATTGCAAGATGTCTTTTTATATTTCTAGCAAGCAAAATAATGTTTTCCTTCATTTTAATCATGAGTTAAATCATCTTTAGGGGTTCAAGTTGTGAATGCCCTTGAAGAGAGATGTCAAGCTTAAATTAGCAAAGTAATTGTGTCGACACCTACCCCTAACTTTGTTTTTATTGAATATATTTTGGGCAACCCTAGCTGATCACACTAGGATTTGCTCATCGGACTAGAACTTGCTACTGAAAGGGTCAATGGACAGCGAATCTCATAAAAACAATGGAGGAAAGGACTTAGACATAAGATCTGAAACTTCAACCCTAGACATAGGGCGAGACTTCATGACCAATAAGGTTGTGTACATAATTATCTAAGCTCAATTAGTCATAGGCATATAGGTTTAATTTCTTAGTCTACTAAAGGTTTTGGGAGCAAAACCAAATAGGAGTCGAATCCGGTTTACTTAGGTTTACGATTGCGGGCACAATTGTTACTGCATTTTTTGCACCATTTTCTCCAAAAGGACAAAAGCAACTTGAATTCCCTTATTTTCTCATTTTTTTCTTTAAATATTAGAAACACTCTTTCTTTTGGGATGTATGTCCTAATCTCGTGTAGTTTGTAATATTTCATGTTGTAAATAAATAAGAGTTATTTATTTGAACTTTGTGTATCACATATTTTATAAACTTAGTCCAATAAACTAAGCTCCAAGGTCATTGAATTATGAGAGAACTAGAACTTGAACGGTGTGTAGTGGACACACGGAGAGGATCACGTTCGAGTGAATGACCTGAACGGTCTACAGTATACGGATAAGGTTGGAGACCTAAATCCTGGATACGCTGTGGATGCGACCCGCTTTGTATTAGATACAAACGAGGTGATGCGGCTCGTTCATGTGGTTGACATGTGAGTTGGGGTATCCTGTGCAATGAGATTGTACAAGACCGGGCCGTGAATTATTAGACTTACTGATGTAACACCGTTAATAGTATATGACTCATAAATTCGTAGATGATCATTAGTGACTTGACCTTAATCCTGAGTGTGTTACAGACTCCTGTCTGCGGGGGTCTGTCCTTTGACTAGTACGGGTGATGGTGGCCACAGTTGCTTGCCCAATATGCCTATCTTCTCAGGGACAGGACCACATGGGGAGCTGGGAACTTGACTACGCGAGATGGAATTCACTAATTCCCGATTTTGAGAAACTAGAGGGGTTGTTCCCTAAAGTGTTAGTTCCAGGGCTTGAACAACGGGGCCTCACCCTCTCACTGACCGAGAGGGTTGTTGTATATGGTTGGACCATGCAACGTAGTTGTTCATTAGAGAAATAGTGGACCTTAAGGAGCAAGAGGTAGACACAGGGGTAAAACGATAATGTGACCCAGTTATGGCTATGAACAACATGTGAAGGGTCAACTCACTGACATTGGTTATATCGATGGACACAACTTGTCCTATAGTGATGGAGTGCAGCTACGGGCTTTAGTGGAGTGTTACCGTAGCTAATGAATGTTGAATAACCGTGTCAAAGAATTTGACAGGTTAATCTCAGATCATTGGAGCTCGTCACTATAGGTCCATTAGGTCCCTCGGTTGGCTCAAATTGGACAAATTGAGGGTTTACAGTTTGGTGTGGATTTTAAGTGTTCAAATTCATTATTTTGGCATTTTTGTTATTTATATGTGATATAGTTGACATAATATATAGTTTGATGTGAATGAGATTCATAATAAACTATAGTATAGCCTAATTGATTAATTAGTGCTACATTGGAGAAATTGAATTGAGAGAAATTAAATTAAATGTGATTCAATTTAAAATTCCACAATTATGCAAATGAGATTTGTATAATAAGGTATGAGATACTTTATATTATGTGATATGAAAATATGATTTGCATATCATATAGTTGTGGTAAAATGGTGAATTGATGTAGATTTTAACTCCACCACACACCATTATAAATAGATGCATTCAAAGGCATCTCACAACACAAGTTGTCATTTTTTGATTTTGCTTCCAAGAGCAAAAGAAATTCTCTCAAACTCTCTCAACTCTCTCTACCTCTTCTCCAAACCCAAAACCAAAAGAAGTCTCACATACTCTCCCTCAACCTCTCGAGAACAATCGAGAAGACCCTTTGGAAGTGTCTTACCATTCGGTTCGAGGATCGAGTTCGTAGAGATCGTTGGTTCGAGAGGGATCGTGACCAAAGGAGGAAAAGGTTTGAAGAAGAGTTCTTCAACAAGTAAGTAACAAGTTACTCACTGTTTTTCTTCTCTTTATGCATCTTTAGCCTAGAATTAAGTAGTTTAATTCAATTTTAAGAAATAAATTGCACAACGAAAACTACGACGTTTCATATCGTTTTCCACTGCGGGAATTTCAATCCCTTCAATTGGTATCAGAGCCAATCGTTGGCTATTTCGTTGTGCATTCTGTTGGGATTTTTGTCCTAATCTCGTGTTTTTAAATTACTGTTTGAAATTAATAAGAGTTATTTATTTCATTACTTTGTGTCTCGCAAATTTTACAAACTTTTCCAATAAACTAAGCTTCAGGGTCATTGAATTTCTGAGAGAACTAGAACTTGAACGGTGTGTAGTTGACATACAGGGAGGATCACGTTCACGTTAATGGCCCGAATGGTCTACAGTATATGGATATGGTTGGAGACCTAATCCTAGATACACTGTTGATGCGACCCGCTTTGTATTAGATACAAACGAGGTGATCTGACTCGTTCATGTGGTTGACATGCGAGTGGGGCATCCTGGGCAATGAGATTGTACAAGACCGGACTGTGAATTATTAGGCCTACTGATGTAACACCATTGACAGTAAGGACTAATAAATTCGTAGATGACCATTAGTGACTCCACCTGAATCCTGAGCGTGTTACGGACTCCTGTCTGCGGGGGTCTGTCCTTTGACTAGTACGGGTGAGGGTGGTCACAGTTACTCGCCCAATATGTCTATCTTCTCAGGGGCAGGACCAAGCAGGAGCTCGAACTTAACTACGCGAGATGAAATTCACTCGTTCCCGCCTTTAGGGAAACTAGAGGGGTTGTTTCCTTAAGTGTTGTCTCCAGGGCTTGGACAACGGGCGCCCACCTTCTCACTGGCCCGAGAAGGGTGTTGTGTATGGTTGGACCATCACAATATGTTGTTCATTAGAGGAGCAGTGGGGACTTATGGAACAAGAGGTAGACACAGGGGTAAAACGGTAATTTGACCCAGCCGTGTCTACGAACAACCTGTGAAGGGTCGACTCATGGGCATTGGTTATATCAGTGGACACGTAATATTCAGCACTGACGAGAGTGCAACTACGAGCTATAGTGGAGTGTTACCGTATCTAATGAATGTTGATTAACCGGGTTAAAGAGTTTGACAGGTTAATCTCGGATCATTGGAGCCCGTCACTGTAGGTTCATTAGGTCCCTCGGTTGGCTCCATATGGGTTCAAAGAAGGGTTAGAGTTTTGGTATGAAATTAAAGTGTTCAATTTCATTTAGAGGCATTTATGTCATTTATATGAGATATGAATGATATATTATATAGTTTAATGTGAATGAGATTCATAATAAACTATAGGTTAGCCTAATTGTTGAATTAGGGCTAATTGGAGAAATTAATTGAGAGAAATTAAATTGGATGTGATTCAATTTAATAAATCCACAATTATTACAAATATGATTTGCAATATGAGATATTAGATATCTTATATTATTTGGTTATGCAAATATGGTTTGCATAACCTATGGTTGTGGTAAAATGATGATAATTTGGAGATTTTAACTCCACTATTTAATCCCTTTTTGCAAGAAGGAAAATACTCTCACGCTCTCATTTTTTGGATTTCACCAAAGAGAAGAGTCTCAAATTCTCTCAACTCTCCTCCCTTTCCAAAACCAAAAAGTCCCACCACTTTCCTTCTTCCAAAGGAAGAACAATCGTTGAGATCGAGAAGCATGAAGTGTTCGTGACCAAGGAAGGAACTTTGAAGAGCTGTCTTCAACAAGTAAGTACGTTCTTCTCGTTGTAATTTCCTTCTTCTTTTGTATGTTTAACTTAGACCTAAGTGTTAGAACGTTTTAACAAAATTATAGTAGCGTAACGATACCTTGACGATTCGATCGTCTTCCGCTGCGCGGGAATTTTCATTCCTTTCACATTCTGGATTTCTTACAATTAGGTGGGTATGTTTTAATTCATGAGATGAATTGATGGTTTGCATGTTGGAGTTTTCGATTTTTGCCACTTAGTTTAGATTTACATTAAAGTTGATGAGATCAATGTAAGGGCCCAGTGTTTTGGATATTTTTTTTAATGTAAATCGAGTCTATAAGTCCGTATTGTTCGTGGCAAGAGTTGTTGTGAAGAAATCGGAGCGAAAACGGGCGAAATAGATGCAAAACAACAAGAGGAGCTTGTTGGAATTTCATCGGCGTTGCAATGTTGTTCCTTGGCATTACAACGCCAACCGAGCGGGAGGATGCGCGCTAAAACTCGTAGTTTGTAAATAATGTTCTAATTAAATCAATAAAGAGTTATTAATTATCATTATTTTCTATATTGCCTTAACTTAACCCTAAATCCAATAAACTAACATCTAAGGCTATTGCATGTCTCTTGATTGAATGTATAGGACATATAAGGATCTCAATTCGAGATACAACCTAAAGGGTCTATAGTAAAG
The DNA here is from genome assembly GCA_036507285.1 of Trichosanthes cucumerina. Lineage (NCBI taxonomy): Eukaryota > Viridiplantae > Streptophyta > Magnoliopsida > Cucurbitales > Cucurbitaceae > Trichosanthes > Trichosanthes cucumerina. The sequence continues at coordinate 56,928,821 of CM071837.1, read as the reverse complement.
GGATAAGGCTTGGGTACCTTACCCTAGTAATATTATGGATATGGTCCACTTTGTGTATGATACAAAGACAGTGATCCTAACGTGTTCGTGTAGATGACATGTGAGTGGGGATATCCTATGTCATAAGATTTCATAAGACCAGACCATGAAATAGTAACCACTAGATGTAACTCCATTGACTAGTTAGGTTTCTTTTTAAATAGGATGACCTAGGCAACTTGATCTCAATCTTGAGCAGGTTACGAACTCCTGTTTGTGAGGGATTGTCCTTTGACTAGTATAGGTGAGAGTGGCCCGAGTTACCGACTCAATAAGTGTACCTTCTTGGGGACAAGACCGAGCAGGCAGTTGGGGACTTAACCTAGCAAGAAGAAATTCACTTTTTCCCGCCTATTAGGGTAAGTAGATGAATGTTCCCTTAAGTGGTGTCTCCGGGACTTGAACAAAGGGCCCGACCCTCTCATTGGCCCGAGAGAGACTTTTGTTTGTTGGTAGGACCAAAAACAACTTGTTCATTAGAGGAGCACTGGAACTTAAGGTGAAAGATGTAACCCAGGGGTAAAACGCTAATTTGACCCAGCTGGTGTTGTGATCATTCGTGAAGAATTGACTTGTTGTTACTGGTCTATATCCGTGGACACAGAAATATATCTGCAGTGAGAAGAGTGCAACTGCGTGACTTAGTGGAGTGTTCCCGCAGTTAACGAATGTTGATTATGAGGTTAATGAGATTAACTGAATAATCTTGTATCGTTGGAGCTTCGGATCTGTAGGTCCATTAGGTCTACTTCCTAACTCGTAAAGGGTTCTTAGATCATTTGAATTTGAAATGTTCAAATTCAATTAGGGAATAAGCATGATGTATAAAGATACATTATAGTATAAAGTTTTTATGTGCATTAAAACTTTATATAATAAATTTAATTTGAATATGATTCTTATTAAATTAATTGAGAGAATTAAATATTTGAAAGAGTTCAAATATTATTTAAATGTGAATGAGATTCATATTTAAAACTATATGTTAAAATTTAATATACATCAGATGTAAATTAAAATTATAGGTTAGAGGAAAAAATGATTAAAAATGATTTAATCTTAATTAAATGTATGATATTTAATTTAATATTAATTAAATAGGATTTAATTAATTATATTATATTATTTAATAATTAATTTGATTAATTATTAAATTAAATAAATAAAAAAATGGAAACGTGTCATGAGGACACGTTCCCCACGTCTCCCAACTCCCCATCGATAGAGAGTGGGGAGTTAGAAGGTGAGATATAGAGGATTCATTCCAGTGTTAGTGGTTTTTAGAAAATCACATTACTGCTCTCAATCTAGAAAATCTCATCTTTTCTCAATTGTTGAGAGCCTTCCCACCTAGGCAAGATCTAAGACTTAGAGGATAGGGAGTTTTCTTCGTGGTAGTGTGATGTTCTTTCAGAGAAGAAATTTGAAAGTTCATGTGCTATAGAATTTACTGCAACGAGGTGCAAGGAGGTTTCAACTTATGAAACTACAAAGGTAATACTCGTTTCCCTTTTAGTTTGTAAACTTACAACATATCTAATTATGCTTATTCCATGCTTAATTTTCCTATCTCTGTTGTTTTTACCAATGTATGGATTTTTGAAGTAAACCAAAATAAAACAAGCAATTACGATTTAATTCACGTTTCCGCTGCTCAAGGGAATTCGATTTCCTTCATTATGTAAGACAAAACAAATTGAACCCATACTCAAACACGTATAACTCAGGTTGGAGGCAACACCCGAACTTTTCTTGGAGAGGGTAGAATGCAAGCGCACCAAATTCAAATCAATATGTGAGGTAAGGAACCCCACTAGGATTCAACAATCAACCACCACAATATATAAAAAAATGCCACACAATTCCAACCACAATTGTCAGCCTAAAATTCTTCATTGAAAAATCTGATGAAGGAATTCATGGCTAAAAATGAGGCCACAATGACAAAACATGATTCCATCATACAGAGCCAAGTCATCATCATTCAAAGTCAAGTTGCATCACTGCGTAATCTTGAAATACAGGTTGGACAACTGGCAAATGAGATGAAACATAGACCGCTAGGGGCATTACCAAGCACAACAGAGATTCCACATCGAGAAGGCAAGGAACATTGCAAGGTAATAACTTTGAGAAGTGAAACAAATTACGAAGGCCCCAAGATACCTATAGAACAAGAAGGTTCGAAGACAGGTAAGAAACCTGAAGAAAAAAAAGGAAAGGTTTCGTAGAAGAGAAAAGGCAAGAGATAAGCAAAGATAATGTAGGTGTAGCGACAGAATGAAGGATCAATAAGCAGAAGGAACAGAAAAAAAAAAAAGTGTGGCAGCAAAAGAACCTACATCCACTAAGAAATATAGGCCACCACCTCCATTTCCCCAAAGATTAAAGAAAAAGACTCAGGATGCACAATTTAACAAGTTCATAGACAACCTTAAGCAACTCCACATCAATATCCCATTGGTAGAGGCACTTGAGCAGATGTCTAGCTACGTTAAATTCCTGAAAGATATTTTGACAAAGAAGCATAGATTGGGAGAGTTCGAAATGGTGGCACTGATGGAAAATTGCAGCACACTTATCACGAATAAATTTCCACCAAAGTTGTGAGATCCATGAATCTTCACGATCTCTTGCATGATTGGAAGCACAGATATAGGAAGGGCACTATGCGAGCTGGGAGCAAGCATCAATCTAATGCCCCTATCAATTTTCAGGAAAATAGGAATTAGGGAAACAAGACCTACAACAGTGACATTGCAACTAGCGGACAGATGATAGCTTGTTCAATAGGGAAGATCGAAGATGTGCTAGTTAAAGTAGACAAGTTTGTCTTCCCTGCTGACTTCATCATCCTTTATTGTGAAGCTGATAAAAAGGTTCCCATCATTCTTGGAAGGTCATTCCTAGCAACTGGTAGAACACTGATCGACGTGCAGAAGGGAGAACTCAGAATACGAGTAAATGAGCAAGAGTTCAAATTTAACGTAGTCAATGCATTAAGATGCACAGGGGAAATGGAGGAATGTTCAAAGATCAAGATCGAATAATCTCTATATTTGTATGAGTTTCAAGGGCAATCAGATGAGGAAGAAGATTCTAAAATAAAATATGAAGAAATGACACTCTTAGGGTGTGTTTGGATGGATGGTATGAGTTGAGTTGAGTTGGTTTAAAAAACCAACGCATTGTTTGGGGCATTGAGTTGGGTTGAGTTATCAACTCCCCACTTCCCAAATATCTCCCTCAATTTTCTCACCTTACATCTCCCCACAAAATCAATTCACACACCTTTTTCACCAATTTTCCTAAACCTTGATTCCCTTCCGACCTCCGGCGGTGGTCTGGCGACTTCCGACGGTGGTCCGGCTACCTTCAGCAGTGATCCGACGACTTCTGGCGATGACCCAATGACTTCCAGCGAAACTCCGCCCGATTGTCCAACAAGATGAAGAGTGAAATGAAAAGAAAAGAAAGAGAAGAAGATAAGGTTTTGAAGTGCATCCTTTAAGTTGTAATTACTTTAGTTTAAATAGGTTGCAAAAAGTCCTAATCTTTTTAGAACAAGAAATCCTATTTTTTAGGAAATGAAATCCTAATCCTCTTTTTTAAAAAAAAAGATGTGACGCCTGAGGAAAAAAGGTACATGAATGAACCGAGTTCACATCTGAATGAGAGAGATCCTGAGGATATGAAAGTATAGTTGAGAAAGGCTTAAAAGAATTGATAGCTACTACCTATACCAACAAGGTACACCTTCATTTTCGGTTGCTCAAACATAGGAACTCGACAGTTAAGCGTGCTTAGCTTGGAGCAATCCCATGTTGAGTGACCTCCTGGGAATTTTTCTAGGGAGCATGTGAGTGAGGACAAAACATGCTGAAAAGACCTCGTGTTGGTTTGTGGGGATAGTGTCTTCACTCTTATAAGAAGTCATGGATGATATAGTGACGCAGCTAGGCCGCGGGAGATTCTGTCCCTGAGAAGGTAGGCTTATTGAGTCGGCTACAGGCCACTCTCACCCATACTAGTCTAAGGACAAACCCCTATAAGCAGGAGTTCTTAACTTACTCAAGATTCAGGTCGACTCACTAATGAACATTTATAAATTATCAGTCTTATCCTGTTAACGGTGTTATAATGGTTAGACTAATAATTTGCAGTCCGATCTTGTATGAATTCTTCATACAGGATGCCCCCACAATACATGTCAACCACATGAATAAGTTGGATTACCTCATTTGTACTAATTACAATGTGGGTCGCATCCATGGTGTTACCAGAATAAGGTTTCCAACCTTATTCTTATACCATAAACCATTTAGGTTATACTCTTGAACACAATCCAAATAGTGTCTACTACACTGATGTTCAAGATACATTATAACCTTGGAGCTTAGTTTATTGGATTTATAAAGCAAGACTATAATTTTATCAAAACAAATAACTCTTTATTTATTTGATCAAAATTACATAAGTTTAGGGCACAAATCCCAATAATCTCCCACTTGACCTAAAGCTTGTGGAGTACTAAAACATTACAATAATGTAAATACAATAAACTAGGGCATTTAAACCCTTTGTACAATATACTCTCACTTGCCCTAGTTGGGGAAGACTTGTAAACCTAGACCTTCTAGGTGACTCTCAAATACTTTAGTCGTGAGAGCCTTTGTAAAAAGGATCAACAACGTTATGCTGTGAGGCTATCTTCGTGACGACCACGTCTCCTCGATGCATGATCTCCCAGATGAAATGATATTTCCGCTCAATATGCTTTTCCCTCTTGTGACTTTGAGGTTCCCTTGAATTTGCCACGGCATCACTGTTATCACAATATAAAGTGATGGCCAAACTCATATTCGGAACAATTTCCAAATTTAACATGAATTTCCTTAACCAAACAACCTCTTTAGCTACTTCACAAGCTGCTACATATTCGACCTCCATGGTGGAATCAGCGATGCATCCCTGCTTGATGCTTCGTCATACTACGACTCCTCCGTTAAGAGTGAATACTAACCCTGATGTAGATTTCTGAGAATCTTTATCAGTCTGAAAGTCAGAATTCGTGTATCCTATAAGGATCAAATCCTTAGTCCCATACACAAGCATGTAGTTCATTGTTCTCCGTAGATACTTAAGGATTGTTTTAACCGTTGTCCAGTGTTCAGGTCCTTGATTGGATTGATACCTACTGACAATTCCAACTGCGAAACAGATGTAAGGCCTAGTACACAACATGGCGTACATCAGGCTCCCAACAGCTGATGCATAAGGAATTTGTCTCATATCCTCAACTCCTTGAGGTGTCTTAGGACATTGTGCCTTAGACAAATGAACTTCATACATAAAAAGCAATAAACCCTTTTTGGAGTCTTGCATCTTAAATCTCAACAACACTTTGTCAATGAAGATATCTGAGACAGGGCTAGTGTTTTATTCTTGTGGTTCCGGACAATCTGGATCCCAAAAACAAACTGCGCCTCACCCAAATCTTTCATTTGGAATTGCGTAGCTAGCCAATTCTTAATGTCAGTAAGATATCCTACATCATTCCCAATGAGTAGGATATCATCCACATATAGAACTAGGAATGCGAGAGAACTATTGATGATTTTCTTGTAGACACAAGGTTCATCATCATTCTGATCAAAGCCATAAGATTTGATTGCCTCATCAAATCTTATATTCCGGGACCTAGAGGCTTTTTTCAGTCCATAGATTGACCTTTTAAACCTGCAAACCTTTTGCTCTTGTCCTAGTTCAATGAACCCGTTGGGTTGGTCCATGTAGATGTTCTCGTCAAGATTGTCAATGAAAAAGGCTGTCTTGACATCCATTTGTCATACCTCATAGTCATAATATGCGGCAATGGCAAGTAGGATACATATAGACTTTACCATAGGAACAGGTGGAAAGGTTTCCTCATAGTCAACCCCTTCAACCTGGGTATAACCCTTTGCTATTAGTCTAGCTTTAAAGGTTTGCACCTTGCCATCTACACCACACTTTCTCTTGTAGATCCACTTACAACCTATAGGTTTTACCCCATCAGGTTTATCTACAAGATCCCAAACAGAATTGAAGTACATAGATTCCATTTCTTGGTCCATGGCTATGACCCATTTGTCTTTGTCAACCATCGCTTGATTATAAGAAGATGGATCCTCGCAGTTGTCATCTGGTGTAATAACTTGGATTTCAGATAAACTCATGTAACGTTCAGGTTGTGTTATAACCTTCCCACTACGTCGAGGCATACTCAACTCTTGAGATGGGCTCTCTTGACTAGACAAGCTAGTATCAACAACTTTTGTTGACGTACTAGTTTTATCAGTAACTTTTGCCATTGTTCTGTCTAACTCACTTAACATAACTTTACTTCTTGGTTTGTGGTCCCTTATGCGGTCCTCCTCCAAGAAAGTGGCATTTATCGACACAAAAACCTTATCTTCCTTAGGATCATAAAATAAACCACCTCTTGTTTCTTTTGGGTATCCTATGAATAGGCACAATTTTGAACGTGAATCCAACTTCTTTGGATTTGTCACAAGCACATGTGCTGGACATCCCCAAATCTTGAAATGACATAAACTACCTTTACGTCCTTTCCAGAGTTCAAAAGGTGTTTCAGAAACACTTTTTCATGGCACATTGTTCAAAATGTATCCCGCAGTCTCTACAGCGTAACCCCAAAAAGAATTAGGGAGATGGGCATAACTCATCATTGATTAAACCATGTCAAACAGGGTTATATTTCTCCTTTCCGATACACCGTTTTGTTGTGGCGTACCGGGAGCTGAGAGTTGGGATGTAATTCCATGTTCTATCATATAGTTCTGGAATTTTAAATCCATGTACTCTCAACCTCAATCTGATCGAAGTGTTTTAATTGTTTTACCTAATTGATTTTCAACTTCAGTCTTGAATTCCTTGAACTTTTCAAGTGCTTCAGACTTGTGATGCATTAAGTAAATATGTAAGGCCCCTACTTTCAACACATAAATTCCTAGAGACATTACTACTCATGCATGCATTCGAGGCCTTAAATAACTTTAAATAAGTAAAAATGGATAATTAAAATCGGTTTAATTTGGGATCCCATAAATACAAAACATTTACAACTAACTTTGGCCTCAATTTAAAATCGTTATACTACATAGGCGGAACTAAAATCCTTTAAAAATACTTTCTAAATCATGTATATGGAAAATCTTGACTTGGTTCCCATGATTTCATGCGCGCATCCCCACACTACTTTGGTATGCCTCGCCTTTACTCCTCGAAACCGTTTTTAAAGCAGAGAAAACACAACAAAGGTAGAGGGATGAGTATTATAAAATACCCAGTAAGTGGGAGTGGGGAAATGCAAACACATGCAACGTGACTTTCTTTTAAACATGACTGTGATTCGTGACTTTTGAAACCATAAAACTTTCTATTGTGGGACCTAAAACTCTGCTTCATATAATCATGACTTTTCTCTTTGGTCATGCGTGGTCAATTGAGTCTACCTGAGTCTTTCCATATTGAGTCCCTCACCCAGCACTCCTATAGGTTTGAGTCCTCACAGGACCCTATAAGATTTGAGTCCCTCACGCAGACTCTATAAGTTTTGAGTCTCTCGAGACTCCTATAAGTTTGACCCATAGGGTCTCTCATGCATGTTTTACCATGCATAAATTCTCGTGAGACCAATTGCCACACCTTTACATGACATGTTCATATACATACAATATGCACGAGAGTCTCATTCTTCAAATACATATACATATACATTCGTAATGATGCAACAATCACATAAAACATAAGATCATGGCATAACTTTCATAACTTAAATCTAGAGTCAAGCAATCATAAGTAATAAGTACGCTTTATAATTTAAGTTACATAATTAACACAATGACATAATCGAAAATCTCAATATGCATAACTATACATAAGCGTGTCAAGGCTCGTTTTAAAATACTTTGAAATCATTTCATTCGTGTCCTCCCTAAACCCTTAAATCATTCAAGCTCCTTTCTAAATCATTTGAAAATCATTTACTCATGATCCTTTAAAACCCTATGAAATATTACTTTTCTAAAGTCATGAGCGTAAGTCTTGAATTTCACCCTTTTGAACTAAATCCTTGAATTTCACCTTTTAAAATAAATCTTTCAAGAAATCATATTAATTCCCCTTTTTAAGATCATTTGTAGAAAATCCCTTACCTTGAGTTTCGATCCAAGATCTCCGAAAGCTCCTAAAGTCTTTTCCCTTACTTTAACGTTCAGTTCATCACGTTCAAAATTCCAAATCTCCTATATCATAACTAAGATTCGTAATTAAATAATACATAAGTAAGCTTACATTTGAAACTCAACAATAATAACAGCCGAATTACCCCTAACGAAGGCACCAAAAGCAGGCCGGAACGAAGCGGAGGCAATTGGCGGTGTCAGAGTGCAACGGCGCATGGCCGGAGTGCGGCGGCGTGTGACCGAAGTGCGGCGGCGCGTATGGCGACGCGTCTTGGCACGTGGAGGTCAGATCCGTGAAGCTCGTGAGCCGATCTATTCAAAACCGGTGTCGGATTAGAGAGAACCGGTCGAAAAAGTCACGAACCGACTGAACCAATTTCTTTGAACTGGTGGTTAAAGCTTTGGCAACCATAACTTCCGGCAGCTTTAGAGTTCGGCGGCGGCCTCACTACGGCTCGGGCTCGAAGCAGGCAGATCGGTTGGCGCGTGCGACGACTTCAAGCAAGAGGGAGATCCGGTAGCTCGATTTCTTGACGCACGGAGGAGACGAACGCCGAGCTCGAAGTTGCGAACTTCGCCAGCAGCGGCGCGTTCTCAACTGGCGTCCAGCGAAGGACTTACAGCTCGGGTCGAACTCGTGGAACGGCTACTACCCAGTCGAATCCGAGGAAGGTGGAGAAGCAGCACCGGCGGTTATTTTGTCGTGAAGATGAACCGGGGAGTGATGGTCCTCGATTTACGTGCGTGTGGAAAAAGGAAGAAGAGGTCTCAAACCTAAATTCTTTATTAACTAAATTACGAAACTGCCCCTTCTCTTTACTAAAACCACAAAAGTGCCATTTAACTTAAATAACTAAACCAACTCCACATATATGTAGTTAACCAAAATCTATTCTCTTAAATTTATGAAATTTGCTTAAACTAAGAGACTTTAGGGCTCGTTGAAGGTTAATTTCCATTAAATTAATCTAAGGTACAACCTAAATGGTACTTGAAAATTTCGGGACGTTACAATCTTCACTCCTTAAGAACTTTCGTCCTCGAAAGTTTCCAATCTGGAAATAAAATCGGGATAGTTCGCTTGACCTTCTTTACTGAGTTACGAAGTGTCCTTCGATCCTTATGCGAGGATGAACACTAGCAGTTTCTCAAGTGGCTCACACTAGCACATACTTCTTATCCCACAGTCTCATAACTTTGACTTGAGCTCATTCTTCTCCATGCGGTCTTTCTATTAAGGCCTACATAATTGATATTCTTGACTAGAATTCCAAATCTTGAAAGTTCCAAATCCAAATCCTTGTATAGCCTGGGATATCTCACTCGTGCTTTCTTCTCCTGCCCCCCACTTAGTCTCTTCTGTCTTGTGATTCCCTTTTGGGTTTATGGTACCATCCACTAGTATTTACTTCAAGTCATGACCCAAACATTTCGCCTGATCGTCGATTCCGTAACTTTATCACCTTTCCAAGAGATGTGACTTCATTAAGGATGGAGTTAGCAACTTTGTTCGGTTGTTCAAGTCTTTTTACATTATTGGTTAACCTCTCAGTACTCCCAACGACCTTTTTGTAAACGTTGCAGTGACAATCTCACTCACATACTTAACTAACTTTGGGCTTTCTATTGAAGTTAATATCCAGTTGACATCTTTAAGTCATGGTATGAGTAACTCAAACTTAGGTCTCCTTTGGTCGTCGTGACACATGGAATGTTCCATAAAACTTTAACAATTTTATTATGAAAATGCTCCGAAAATTTTGGCAGCATAACGACATAACTATAACAATGCCAAAATTTTCTCTAAACCTGTTTGATAGAAATTGCACTTCTAAAATCAGACAACCAACCAATCATGCCTCCAAACTTCATTTCAAGATTACTCAGGGTTTAGAAACATACAATACATAGGAATGTTGAACAACCAAATATAGGTGAAACTAAATTTCTTTAATTGTAAACAATGATTCTTCAAAAACAAGAAAATCTAACAATCAGGTTGCGACCTCAACTTTAAAACAAACTTTAAAAGAGTGTAATGAAATCCTCTTGACTTACCCTTCTTTAGAGCCTAAACAATTATAGATTATCACATTAAGTGTCAAAATTTTCATTGAAAGTTCTAGGAAATAGAATGAACCTTTTAAAGCAAGTTATACATGATACAACTCGTACTCTATCTCTTTTAACCTTTCCTCAGTCTATGGCACAACCCAACAGTCATTCATATCACTCCTCTTTAAATAACTCAACCGATAAAAACTTCGATACTAAGCGATCTCGCGAAAATTAATTTAGTCTTTTAAAACTCATTCTCCCTTTACCTTCCAACTCCTTAAATGTCCTATTCAGGTGATCACTCGAATGTAATGAAATCTTCTTATCACCCATAGGGTTGGACACTTTAGAATGACATTCACTACATCCTTTAACTTTTCCGCCTCTTTTGTCGTGAAACCTTAACGTTCAGACTTTGAATACGATTATTTCACTTAACACCTCTAGACTTTGACTTTTCGATGAATTATAGTATTCCTCTGTCAAGGTTCTACTTACGGAACTTAGTTGTTCAAAGTTTCGTGGAAGACTTTCACCTCGTAAAGCCCACTCTTTCCCTCTTTTGTCCAAACTGGCTCTTTTAATAACGTGCAGGTGAGTGTCTAATCTTGGCAAAATTTCTCTTAAGCCTTACATCTTCAACTCAAACCTTTCCCTTCTAACACTAAACACCTTAGGTCATCTATTCGTCTATTCTTAGCTCAACAGATTTCATTATGCACATTCTTTGAAATTTACTTGGGCACATAACTCCTTGGTGACCTCTCAACTAATTTCACCTCTTAGAACTTACTCTTCCCTCCTTTTGTCTACAACAATCCTTCCAAATTGTCTTTTCTGCCCCTTCTTAGACTGGGTTTAACTAGAATGTCTCCGGTGACTTAATCACCACAATGTTTTACTCTTTTCTTGAGCACTAAATCCATCAAGTCTATAAACATTAGGGGCACTTAAGTCAAATCTCTATAATCTTCATGATGTGGTTTGAAAGTAGTCTCGGGATATCTTATCTCTGATTCTTGGTGCCGATAACTTGACCCCATTTTCTTCTTTAATAACATTATGTTCCTTGTAGCTGGTAGAATAGGTCGTTCATCCAAGGACGAAAATATTTATTTTTTAGCAGCGACGTTCTTCCACTTCCTCCAACCTGTGCACAAACATAAAGATGCTTCCTTCTCCTTTACGAACGACACTAATACCCCTTAGGGTGCTACACTAGTATTAACTCTTATATAAAAGTTCTTGTACTTATAACTTGAGTTCTTTTAACCTCACTGAAGCATTCTGTAAGGAGTATTAAAAGTTACCGCTGCTTTCACTTTAACTTCATGCTTGAGTCTATCTCTTGTGTTAGGGGTAAGCTTAAAAGATAAAACCTTTCTTATCTAATACTAATGCATTGTTCTTCATGCTTACTCTCCTTAAACTTGACTTTCTCTCTTTAATAAGATTAAGGACTTTCTCAACTATCTGTACTAGTTTGGTTATAATGTCAAATTCACTAAAACCTTTCTTAAGAAACCATCAACCTAGCCTTTACTAAAGGAACCTTATAGTTTCATATTTCTAATGGTCGCTCGACCACTACCACTGTACACTTTACTAATTGAAAGGAGTTCCTCAGCTTGACTGCTACATAACGAAGAAGAGATTCAAAGCACTTTCCTCTATTAACCGAATCCTCTCTCCTTAATCCTCTGATCGGGGAAAAAGGAAACTTTACTACATAAGAATTCAAGGTTAACACCTCATGTTATCTCTTTCAAGCTGTACACATATATCTAGTCCAACAGGTAGAAATTAGTGGCAAGGTTCCTTACACATTCCACAAGCTTGAACACACGGGTGACCATGTGACTGTCGAAATGTGTACCAGGTTCTAGGGTCTAGGTCATCCATTCTCTTATGTTCTCGAACTAGAATTCTAACTACTTACTTTTACTCTTCATACTTGTAACGCCCCTACTTTTCTATGACCAAATCCCTAGGGACATTACTACACATGCATGCATTTATAGGCCGAGAAATAAAAGAACTTAAAAGAAATTTCCATTTAACGTAAATAGTTCCAGGGATCCCAAAACAAAACATTAAAAATCAGTTAAAACCTCAAATCAACTTGGCCTATTAAAACTGTAAAACAAGTTCAACTTCAATTAAAAACATAGAGACAAAAATAGTTCAAAATAAGAATATGCGGAAATCATGCTGGTTCCCATGGTCCTAGTAACGCTCCCCCGTCACACGCCCTGCACGCCCTTCCCTTTACCTGAAAAACATTTTTAAAAGAAAGGGTGAGTATTGTAAAACAATACCTGTGTAAGTGACCTCGCTACGAGGGTTTGGGATATGCATACACATACAATCATGATCTCTAAACTCATTCATAACATACATAGATGGGATCTAAAACTTTCTAGAGTTGCCAGGTCTTTAATCCATGGCTGCATATTTAATTGTCAGGTCTTTAATCCATGGCTGTTCATTTAATTGCCAGGTCTTTAATCCATGGTCGTTTCATTTAATTGCCAGGTCTTTAATCCATGGTTGTTCATTTAATTGCCAGGTCTTTAATCCATGGCTGTTCATTTAATTGCCAGGTCTTTAATCCATGGCTGTTCATTTAATTGCCAGGTCTTTAATCCATGGTTGTTCATTTAATTGCCAGGTCTTTAATCCATGGTCGTTCATTTAATTGCCGTGTCTTTAATCCATGGTCGTTTTCATTTAATTGCCGTGTCTTTAATCCATGGTCGTTCATTTAATTGCCAGGTCTTTAATCCATGGCTGTTCATTTAATTGCCAGGTCTTTAATCCATGGCTGTTCATTTAATTGCCAGGTCTTTAATCCATGGCTGTTCATTTAATTGTGAGGCCGACTGGTCATCCTGAGTCATTTCATTTCGGGTCCCTCACAGACCCCTGTACTTTGACCCATAGGTCTCTATTGCATGTTTGACCATGCACATAGCGATCTCAGGATAACCAATGTCCACACTATTCGTTAATTCATTTCGTGGCATACAAAACATGCATGAGGTCCCATCAGTCACATAATCATGGTGTACATATCACAAACATCATCATCAATATATCATTCATACTTTTGTAAGAAACATGAAACATTCTCATACAAACTACTGTCCCATTCTCACATGAAATAATGGGATCCTTATACATAACATACGAGAATACTTTCACATAAAATAATGGTTCATTTTCACATAATACATCGAAGTATTTGCACATAAGATATCACGTATTCTCAAAATAATAACTGTGTATTTTCATGTGAAAAATATAAACTATTTCGCATAAAATCATGAAAATCATTTTCATTTACTCCCATTAAAAGTTCGGCACGAGGTCCCTTACCTCGAGCTCCTATTTTTCTCCAAAACCTAATCGAACTCCCTGCTTACTCTCCTTTTAGTGAAACCTGCTTCACACCATAATTCCCGAAATCAAACTCCAAGTATTCACACTTAAACCCTAATCATGCGAAACTCGAAATACTGCATTAAGATGTCGTGTCCCGCTTACCTCGGTTTCAACGCGAGAACTCAATATTCCTTAGTTTGCTTGGCAATCGACCTCCAATTCCGTTCCAAGTTCGGTTCCTACAAAGACGTGTTCGAACCCACAACTTCAATTCTCAATCGAACGCTTAATCTAATCGATAGGTCGCAATAATACTAATTAGGTACGAAACTCGAATTAAACGCTCACCGAAGGAATCTCATTTCTTTGTGAACGTCTTTGCCGTGTTGTGGAGCTCGGCGGCGGTGAAGGAGGAGGGAGCTGGCGAGCGGCCGCTACCGTGGGCTCTCGGTGCTGCGGAATTTCAACGGAGAGGTCTTTGCTCGATAGATCCTCACGCCGCGGGCGAGTTTATTTTGCCGATCAACCAAACCTCGCCGACGGGCCGACTCAGTGAAACTCTCGGCGCGAGGCAACGCTTCAGCGCGAGGCGCCGATCGACCGAGTCTTCTTCGGCGGCTTCTTCGACCGTGGCTACTGAACGATCCTCGGCGGTGGATCGGACGTGCGACTCCACGGATCGCGGCGGTGGGAGACTTTGCTGCGGCTTGGTCGAAGACTTCGCGGACGGCCGGCTTCTTCGATCACGCGTTCGTGGATCGGCGGGGATGGCGGCGTCTTTGATGAAGACGATCGTGGCTTGCCGGATCGCCGCACCTCCTCGACTTCGAATGCAAAGACGGCGCGGACGAAGATCTCTCGCCGTGAGAGGTCGCCGCGGTGGTCGGAGGACTCGAGCGATGATGGCCGCGGGAGGCTGCAATCGAAGGAGGAAAGGCTGTCGGTTAGGTCAACTCGTGGAGGGAGAAGATGTACCTAGGGTTAGGGTTTTTTTTGCTACAAGAATGAGTAGATGTGGAGCCTAGGGTTTCTTATGATATATATACCATCTATCTAGGTCAAGTTGTGTGCTATTGATCACCCTAATTTAGGCCTAAATCACCAAAACGCCTTAAAATTACCTTTCCTTTTTATTTTCATAGTTAATCTCATCTTAAAAGAGATAATTCACATAAGTTAAACAAAATTACGGCCTCCTCTCGCGAAATGATTAAAACACCAATCCAACTAAACACAAATGGCTAATAAAGTGTTAAATAAAATAACTAATAGTACACTGGGATGGCGGTGCGTCACAATCTTCCTCCTTAAGAACTTTCGTCCTCGAAAGTTCCTATTCTTGGAATAGTTCGTGATATTTAGCGCAGACTTCCTCTTCTCGCTCCCGGTAGCTTCTTCCGTGCGGTGGTTCTCGCCACAACACTTTAACTAAGTCGATCTCGCGGATACGGAGGGTCTTTCGATCTCTTGCAATAATTTGAACCATTGCTCGCCCATAACTCGAGATCTTCCGCTAATCTGCAGCGGTTCAAGTCTATGACATGAGTCGGTCCGGAACATACTTTCTCGGCATGGAGACATGGAATACGTTATGAACATTGAAAGAGAAGCGGCGGTGCTAATCTGTCAGAGCCACTTTGCACCAATCCTCTCTAAAATCTCAAATGGTCCGATGAATCGCGGACTCAACTTCCCTTTCCGCCAAACCTTAGAATTCCCTTCATTGGGGCCACCTTAAGAAATACGTGGTCCCCAACATCGAATTCTAGGTCTCTTCGTCTCGTGTCGGCATAACTCTTCTGCTCGCTCGCTCAAGGCGTGCGCATCCGCGCCTAATCTTTTGCTTTTGCCTCATTAGTGACTCGCACTAATTCTCGACCCAACAATCGGCGTTCACCAACCTCCTCCCGAAAAACCGGAGTTCTCGCAACGCTTTCCATAGAGAGCTTCAAATGGAGCCATTCCGATGGTCGATCGTAAATCGTTATTGTAAGCAAACTCCATCGGATGTAAATGAGTGTCCCAACCGCACGGGAAGTCTAATGTGCAAGCTCGCAACATATCCTCTAATATCCGTTTTAATCGCTCGCATGCGCCCATCCGCTCGTGGATGAAAAGCTATCTTGAAGTTCAATCGCGAACCCAACGCTCTCGTAAACTCCTCCGGAGTTGGATGTGAAACGTGGATCCTCGCTCCAAATAATCTTGACCGGAATTCCATGCAAACGAACTATCTCCTCCGTAAAGTTGTGCCCACTTATCTGTAGAATAGGTGGGTTTCCCACTCAGTATGAAATGTCTTTGACTTTGTTAACTTTGTCACTATGACCCAAATCAACTGTGTAACCTCGTAAAGTTCTAGGCGGACCGACTATAAAATCCATAGAGATCTCTCCCATTTCCACCGAGGTACATGCAACGGTTGCGGTAATCCTGCGGGTCTCTCGTCTCAGGTGCCTTTACCTGCCGACAAGTCAAACACTTGCCGACAAACTCGCCACGCCGCGCTTCATGTTGCACCACCAAAACGATCGCTTGGATCTCGGTACATCTTGGTACCGCCAGATGCATAGAAAATGGTGAGTTATGGGCTTCGTTCAAGATTTCGGTTCTCGACTTGTCATCGTCGGCACACACAATCGTCCCCTGAAATAGCAATCCTCCATCCGTGGATAGGGAAAACTCACAACTCTCACACGTAGTTACCGCAGTAAGTTTTCCCACTAATCGAGGGTCCACTGCCGAGCCTCAATGATACGTTGCCTCAAGGTCGGTTGTGTATCGTTAATCGGGCTAATCGAGCCGTGGTCTTTCCTACTAGTATCGCAATTTCACTCGAGCAAACTCGCTCAGAATCTCTGCGGCCGTCTGTCACTTGCGCAGTAAGTATGCCTGCTTCTTCTGAGAGGGCATCGGCCACTACATTAGCCTTACCGGGATGGTACTGTATGTCAATACCATAATCTTTCACTAATTCCAACCATCTGCGTTGCCTCATGTTCAATTCCTTACGGGTGAACAGATACTTGACTTTTATGATCTGTGAAAATCAAATTTTCTCGCCATACGTGTAGTGTCTCCGGATCTTTAATGCAAATACCACTGCTTTGCTAGTTCCGTGTCATGAGTTGGATAGTTCCTCTCGTGCGTCTTCAATTGTCGGGATGCATAAGCTATTACTTTACCGTCTTTGCATCGATTACGACCAAACCCTTTCTTAGAAGCATCACCAGTAAACCACAAAACTCCCTCGCTCCCTGGAATCTGTGGAAAATCGGGGCCGACACTAATCTGTGCTTGAGTTCCTGGAAGCTCGCCTCACAAGCATCATCCCAAACAAAAGAGTTTCCTTTTCGCGTCAGCTGAGTCATAGGCATGGCTATCTTGGCAAAATCCTGCACGAAACGCCTATAGTATCCTGCAAGACCCGAAAACTACGTACCTCAGCATTCGCGGTGGTCGGACGAGGCCACTGTGACGGCCTCCACTTTCGCTGGTCAACAGAGACTCCGACTTTCTGGACACAACATGCCCTAGGAAAGATACCTGTCTGAGCCAAAATTCACACTTGGAGAATTTTGCATACAACTTATTCTCTCTCAGTGTGAGTAAGACTTTCCTCAGGTGCATTTCATGCTCTTCATCACATCTGGAGTATATCAATATATCATCGATGAATACAATTACGAGCGTAACGACGAAAACTCCTTGAACAAACGGTTCATCAAGTCCATGAATGCGGCGAGCATTGGTCGGACCAAAACGGCATCACTGTGAACTCGTAATGCCCATAACGTGATCTCAATCTTCGCTTTAGGGATATCCCCTTCACCGATCCTCAATCGATGGTAGCTTTGATCTCGGATCGATCTTAGAGAACACCGCCGCTCCTTGCAAATCGATCGAACAAATCATCTATCCCGGGAGAGGATATTTATTCTTGATGGTAACTTTATTCAACTCCGGTAATCTATACACAAAGCATGGATCCGTCTTTCTTTTCACACGAACAATACCGTGCTCCCGGGTGAAACGCTTGGCGTATAAACCCTTTGTCTAGCAAGTCTTGTAAATCAGTACTTTCGCTTCTTTCAACTCTGCCACGCTTATTCTCATGCGGGGCCTTGGATATCGGGGTCGTCCCCAATTCCAATCTGATGTTAAAATCTACCTCCTCGATCGGGGTATTCCGGGAGGTCCTCGGGGAAGACGCGTCAGAAACTCATTCACGATCGCACCGATGTCACCGAGATTTCATGTGCACTTGCATCTAGTATGCAGCTAGGGCGCCCAAAGCTCCCGATGCAACAATTTTTCTGGCCTTAAGGCGATGAATTACCTTAGGCCTACTTCCTCGCTCATCGTGCCTCTCAACTCAGAGTAGCCGGGTTGGTTAGGAGGAGTGAACACTACCTCCTTCCGGAAACAATCAATACAAGCATGGTTCTCTGCGCTAACCACCCATGCCCAATATTACATCAAAATCAACCATGTCTAAGACCACTAGATTCACTGCTAACTCATGGTCTGCGATGGTCACACTACCATCCTTGACTTTCATATTGGCTAACAAATTTATTCCCGCAGGAGTGGAAACAGACAGGGGCATCACAATCGTTCTAGTTCTAACTCACTTGACTAACAAAGGATGCGAGAAATAAAAGAGTGCGTGGAACCGTAATCAAACAATACAAAGGCAAGGTGCCCAAGTAATGGAAGTGTACCAGTAATTAACCGAGTCTGAGCCATAGATGTCTCTACTGGTGCTTGCATAGGCTCTCCCCGATGTATGGCTTCTGGCACAAAGAGCCCCACTATTCATAACCCGTGGTGGCTAGTCTTTGGCTTGACTCGTGCGATTATTAGCTCTGTGCCCTTCCTTTCCACACTTGAAACACGCTCCGGACGGGCCATACACTTACCCCAAAGTCTTTGCTACCACATTCCTTGCACCGTGGCTCATCTCCGCCGCTATTTCCGATCTGTTGACTTGTGGTTTCTGGCCTAAACTGCATGAAAATGCCCCTGGTCTATGCGATGTACGCCGGGGCGCCAGTGTGAAGCTGAATTGGGCTGGTCCCACTTCCTCTTATGATTTCTTGTGGGTCGCCCAGGTTAATTACTACTTGCACATGCGATGCAGGCTCGCACCCAAATCAATTCCGCCACTCTCACCGCGAGGCGTAGTCGAGGTGCTAATGCTTGAATAAAGCCTCGAACATTCTCATCCACCCCCATAATGAAACGCTCGATCTTCTTTGCCTCAGATTCACACAAATTTCGGGGCAAAACGGGACAAACGGGTAAATTCCCTCTCATATATCTCCATTGCCCTCCTGTTCGACATACATTGTAGAATTCCACCGCTTCACAGAACGAGCAGTGCAGCAGGGATAGAATTTCCGCCAGAATGCTTCTTTAAACAGATTCTGTGTAATCGTTTCCCACGGCGACAATGGTTCCTCAAGCGGACTCCCACCATAAATATGCGTCATCTCTCGGCATGAAGGTAGCACAGACACCTCTCGGTCCTCGTGGCGGTTCATCGGTCGAAGATGGTCTCAATGGAGGACGACCATAACTTTCGACCACGGTGGGGTCACTGGAAGACCCATTGAAAGATCTCGGATCATACTTCCACGAAGTCCTTCGTAACGACTCTCGAGTTGCATCGTTTCGCCCCGATTTGCTTGGGCGGTTGGGTGGCTATCGTAGCTCGCACTGCACTCTGCATAGCCTCCACCATCATCGTCCATAACATTGGCGTTCCCCGGTCCGCCACAGGGCAATCGCAGTACATTCTCCGCGGACGGCCGGTGATCCCGGGGAGGTCTCGAGCGGGTGGAGCAACCTCTTCCCGATCCAGGGTAATTCCGTTGGGCGTCAACGCTTTTCCCTTGCCCTCCGGCCCTACCACGCCCCTACCTCTCCTCGGCCTCTAGGTGGCATTATGTCAAAACTACAATATAGAGAGTTTCTAACTCGGTTTCCTTTACTTTCAAATCATAAGATAGGATCACCCTTGGGCTTTTAAGGTTATGTATATGCATAAAATCGTATCATATCATAATCATTTACTTTCTTAATAAAATATCAGAACATACCTGGCGGTGACTGGAAGCGTTGTTAAACCATGGGAACTACTCTGTGCTTACTCTGTAAGCAAGTCTACAGAAACCCTTAAACCTAGGGCTCGATACCAACTGTAACGCCCCTACTTTTCTATGACCAAATCCCTAGGGACATTACTACACATGCATGCATTTATAGGCCGAGAAATAAAAGAACTTAAAAGAAATTTCCATTTAACGTAAATAGTTCCAGGGATCCCAAAACAAAACATTAAAAATCAGTTAAAACCTCAAATCAACTTGGCCTATTAAAACTGTAAACAAGTTCAACTTCAATTAAAAACATAGAGACAAAAATAGTTCAAAATAAGAATATGCGGAAATCATGCTGGTTCCCATGGTCCTAGTAACGCTCCCCCGTCACACGCCCTGCACGCCCTTCCCTTTACCTGAAAAACATTTTTAAAAGAAAGGGTGAGTATTGTAAAACAATACCCAGTAAGTGACCTCGCTACCGAGGTTTGGGATATGCATACACATACAATCATGATCTCTAAACTCATTCATAACATACATAGATGGGATCTAAAACTTTCTAGAGTTGCCAGGTCTTTAATCCATGGCTGCATATTTAATTGTCAGGTCTTTAATCCATGGCTGTTCATTTAAATGCCAGGTCTTTAATCCATGGCTGTTCATTTAATTGCCAGGTCTTTAATCCATGGTTGTTCATTTAATTGCCGTGTCTTTAATCCATGGTCGTTTCATTTAATTGCCGTGTCTTTAATCCATGGTCGTTTCATTTAATTGCCGTGTCTTTAATCCATGGTCGCTTCATTTAATTGCCGTGTCTTTAATCCATGGTCGTTCATTTAATTGCCGTGTCTTTAATCCATGGTCGTTCATTTAATTGCCGTGTCTTTAATCCATGGTCGTTTCATTTAATTGCCGTGTCTTTAATCCATGGTCGTTCATTTAATTGTGAGGCCGATCGTCATCCCGAAATCATTTCATTTCGGGTCCTCACAGACTTCTTCACATTTTTTGACCCATAGGTCTCTATTGCATGTTTGACCATGCACATAGCGATCTCGTGGATAACCAATGTCCACACTATTCGTTAATTCATTTCAGGCATACAAAACATGCATGAGGTCCCATCACACATAATCATGGTGTACATATCACAAACATCATCATCAATATATCATTCATACTTTTGTAAGAAACATGAAACATTCTCATACAAACTCATCATCCCCATTCTCACATGAAATAATGGGATCCTTATACATAACATACGAGAATACTTTCACATAAAATAATGGTTCATTTTCACATAATACATCAAGTATTTGCACATAAGATATCACGTATTCTCAAAATAATAACTGTGTATTTTCATGTGAAAAATATAAACTATTTCGCATAAATCATGAAAATCATTTTCATTTACTCCCATTAAAGTTCGGACGAGGTCCCTTTACCTCGAGCTCCTATTTTTCTCCAAAACCTAATCGAACTCCTACTTACTCTCCTTTTAGTGAAACCTCGCTTCACACCATAATTCCCAAATCAAACTCCAAGTATTCACACTTAAACCCTAATCATGCGAAAACTCAAATATCGCATTAAGATGTCGTGTCCCGCTTACCTCTCGGTTTCAACGCGAGAACTCAATATTCCTTAGTTTGCTTGGCAATCGACCTCCAATTCCGTTCCACGTTCGGTTCCTACAAAGACGTGTTCGAACCCACAACTTCAATTCTCAATCGAACGCTTAATCTAATCGATAGGTCGCAATAATACTAATTAGGTACGAAACTCGACCAAACGCCACCGGCGAATCTCCGCCGCCGTTGAACGTGGCCGTCTTTGCCGTATTGTGGAGCTCGACGGCGGTGAAGGAGGAGGGTTTCGCGAGCGGCTGCTACCGTGGGCTCTCGGTGCTGCCGGAATTTCAACGGAGAGGGGTGCTGCTCGATAGATCCTCACGTCGGCGGCTGGAGTTTATTTTGCTGATCAACCGAACCCTCGTCGACGGCTGAACTCCGTGAAACTCGGCGCGAGGCAACGCTCGGCGCGAGGCAGCGATACGACTGGAGTCTTCTTCGGCGGCTTCTTCGACCGGCGCTGGAACGATCCTCGAGCGGTGACTGGACGTGCGACTCCACGGGACTGCGGCGGCTGGGAGACTTCGGTTGCGGCTTGGCTGAAGACTCGCGGACGGCCGGCTTCTTCGATCACGTTCGTGGATCGGCGGGGATGGCGGCGTGCTGATGAAGACGATCGTGGCTTGCCGGGATCGCTGCACCTCCCTCGACTCGAATGCAGCACGGCGCGGACGAAGATCTCTGCTTCGTGAGGCTGCCGGCGGTGGCTGGAGGACTCCGAGCAGTGATGGCCGGCGGGAGGCTGCAATCGAAGGGAGGAAGCTGTCGGGTAGGTCAACTCGTGGAGGGAGAAGATGTACCTAGGGTTAGGGTTTTTTTGTTACAAGAATGAGTAGATGTGGAGCCTAGGGTTTCTTATGATATATATACCATCTATCTAGGTCAAGTTGTGTGCTATTGATCACCCTAATTTAGGCCTAAATCACCAAAACGCCC
Source organism: Trichosanthes cucumerina (assembly GCA_036507285.1). Lineage (NCBI taxonomy): Eukaryota > Viridiplantae > Streptophyta > Magnoliopsida > Cucurbitales > Cucurbitaceae > Trichosanthes > Trichosanthes cucumerina. The sequence goes on along the minus strand of CM071837.1, from coordinate 56,906,411 downwards.
TTAAAATTACCTTTCCCTTTTATTTTCATAGTTAATCTCATCTTAAAAGAGATAATTCACATAAGTTAAACAAAATTACGGCCTCCCTCTCGCCGAGCTGATTAAAACACCAATCCAACTAAACACAGCGGCTAATAAAGTGTTAAATAAAATAACTAATAGTACCTGGGATGGCGGTCGTCACAATACTTGTCTTTATTAAGTTCATTACGCTTATGGTATTACTTTTGAAGATTCACATCATGCCTATCTTTAGTAACACATAAGTGTCTTATATTTACAACGTTTCCTCTAGGTAACAATGTTTTACTCAACTCTTTCTTTTCTACTACTAACAGTAGTAATCACATGCACTCTTTTTCCTCAGCGTAGAAACACATCACTTTCACAACATATATACATTTAGCTTCACATATACGTATCTTCTCTCTATAATCAAAGAGTCAGAATCACTTATTTTCATTCTTTCATATCTTAAAAGACATTATGGTCATATCTCATATACATGTAACCTTACCCATGAAAATACATAATTTTCTTTTCATAAACGAAACAATTTTTTTTTTTATTTCGAAAGCATACCTGACGATGACCGGGAGTTGCTACTTAGCCATGGGATGCTTGTTGCTTCCTCTGTAAGCGAGTCTACAAGACCTATGACCTTGGGCTCTGATACCAACTGTAAGGCCCCTACTTTTAACACATAAATTCCTAGGGACATTACTACTCATGCATGCATTCGAGGCCTTAAATAACTTTAAATAAGTAAAAATGGATAATTAAAATCGGTTTAATTTGGGATCCCATAAATACAAAACATTTACAACTAACTTTGGCCTCAATTTAAAATCGTTATACTACATAGGCGGAACTAAAATCCTTTAAAAATACTTTCTAAATCATTATACCATGCATAAATTCTCAGGAGACCAATTGCCACAGCCTACATGACATGTTCATATACATACAATATGCACGAGGTCTCATTCTTCAAATACATATACATATACATTCAGAATGATGCAACAATCACATAAAACATAAGATCATGGCATAACTTTCATAACTTAAATCTAGAGTCAAGCAATCATAAGTAATAAGTACGTTTATAATTTAAGTTACATAATTAACACAATGACATAACTGAAAATCTCAATATGTATAACTATACATAACTGTGTCAAGGCTCGTTTTAAAATACTTTGAAATCATTTCTGTTCAGGTCCTCCCTAAACCCTTAAATCATTCAAGCTCCTTTCTAAATCATTTGAAAATCATTTACTCATGATCCTTTAAAACCCTATGAAATATTACTTTTCTAAAGTCATGAGCGTAAGTCTTGGAATTTCACCCTTTTGAACTAAATCCTTGAATTTCACCTTTTAAAATAAATCTTTCAAGAAATCATATTCATTCCCCTTTTTAAGATCATTTGTAGAAAATCCCTTACCTTGAGCTTCGATCCAAGATCTCCGAAAGTTCCTAAAGTCTTTTCCCTTACTTTAACGTTCAGTTCATCACGTTCAAAATTCCAAATCTCCTATATCATAACTAAGATTCGTAATTAAATCATACATAAGTAAGCTTACATTTGAAACTCAACAATAACTAAGTCGAATTACCCCTAACGGAGGCCTGAAACAGACCGGGGAACGAAACGGAGGCAATTGGCCAGGTCTGGAGTGCAACGGCGCATGGCCGGAATGCGGCGGCGCGTATGGTGGCGCGTCTTGGCACGTGGAGGTCAGATCCGTGAAGCTCGTGAGTCGATCTATTCAAAACCGGTGTCGGATTAGAGAGAACCGGTCGAAAAAGTCACGAACCGACTGAACCAATTTCTTTGAACTGGTGGTTGAAGCTTTGACAGCCATAACTTCCGGCAGCTTTAGAGTTTGGCGGCGGCCTCACTACCGCTCGGGCTCGAAGCAGGCAGATCGGTTGGCGCGTGCGACGACTTCAAGCAAGAGGGAGATCCGACAGCTCGATTTCTTGACACACGGAGGAGACGAACGCCAAGCTCGAAGTTGCGAACTTCGCCAGCAGCGGCGCGTTCTCAACTGGCGTCCAGCGAAGGACTTATAGCTCGGGTCGAACTCGTGCAACGGCTACTACCCAGTCGAATCCGAGGAAGGAGGAGAAGCAGCACTGGCAGTTGTTTTGTCGTGAAGATGAACCAGGGGAGTGATGGTCCTCGATTTACGTGCGTGTGGAAAAAGGAAGAAGAGGTCTCAAACCTAAATTCTTTATTAACCAAATTACGAAACTGCCCCTTCTCTTTACTAAAACCACAAAAGTGTCATTTAACTTAAATAACTAAACCAACTCCACATATATGTAGTTAACCAAAATCTATTCTCTTAAATTTATGAAATTTGCTTAAACTAAGAGACTTCAGGGCTCGTTGAAGGTTAATTTCCATTAAATTAATCTAAGGTACAACCTAAAAGGTACTTGAAAATTTCGGGACGTTACAAAATATGCCGAAATCTAGAATAATCATCTATAAACGAGATGAAATATTCATAACCTCCTCTGGCTTTAACATTCATCGGACCACAAAGGTCTGAATGTATAAACTCAAGACGTTCTTTGGCTCTGTAACCTTTTTCACTAAAAGGTCTTTTAGTTATTTTGCCTTCTAGCAAGATTCACATACAGGTAAAGTATTTTCTTCTAACTCATTTAGAAGTCCATTCTTTAGCAATCTCTCAATCCTATTGAGGTTAATGTGACCCAATCTAAGATGCCAAAGATGAGCATTTTCTTTAGGAGAAATTTTTCGTTTCTTAGTTTGTGTGTTTGCAGTTTGAAATAATTCAATGTTCAAAACCATTTTGACTGAATTAGGCCTTAAAACATACAACTCATTTTCTAATGAAACCGAACATATTTCCACACCTTTATTTAAAATAAACACTTTATTCAAAGAGAAAGAAATAGAAATACATTGTTCTATAAGGCAATAAATTGAAATAAGGTTTCTAGTAAACCCTGGTATCACTAATATATTGTCTAACAACATATATTTCTTGCCAAAATTAAGTTTCATCGTACCTATTGATACAGCTGAGACGACTTCTCTATTTCCAACTAGGAGCATTATCTCTCCTTTCTGTAGCTACTTCCAGGAATCAATTCCCTGAAAAGAAGAGCAAACATGATTAGTGGCACCTGAATCAAGTATCCAAGCAGTTTTATTATTATCCACTAAACAAGCTTCTAAGCAAAGTAAATCATATTTAACTTCTTTCTTCTTTTACAATTTACTTCGGACAGTTCCGTTTCCAATGCCCGTCTTCGTTGCCGTAGAACCACTTTCCTTTGTCAGCAACTTCTTTGACTTTCTTGCCCTTCTGGGTGGCAAATTTGTCAGCTCGTTTTCCTTTACCAACCTTCTTCATGTTCTTCTTCTTCCCTTTCAGGTTAGAAGAAGATAAAGCCACTGTTTTTGATCCAGAGGTCGAACCTCTATGATAACTCCTATTGGCAACATTTGTCTCACCTTTCGATCCCTGAATTTTCATCAAAGATTGAAAGGTTTGGAGTTCATTCAGAAGGGAGGTAAGATTAAAAGTAAGTTTGTTCATAACAACATTACTTCTAAACTGCAGGAACTATCTAGAAGAGTTTCCATAATGAAGCTGACCTGGCTGGATCCAACGATGGAAGCATCATTCGACTCCGCGATGTTAAAGTGTACCATCATATCCAGGACATGATCCCGAACAGATGAACCCTCTGGCATCCTCGAGTTGAATATATACTTAAGGGCATTGTGTCGGCCTGTGTAAACTGTTGTCCAAACATACCCTACACTGAATCCATGATTTTCTTAGCGGTCATCATGCCCTCGTGCTTCTTGGCTAATATGTCAGACATACTTGCCAGCATGTAAACCTTGGCCTTATCATTGGCCTTGATCCATCGATCATATGCATCACGAACATTTTGTGTAGCATTCGAGCCTGACACCTGAGAATACTCCTCTGTTAGCACAAACTTCAGATCATCCACTACCAATATAGTGTTGAGTTTGTTTTTCCACGTCATCATATTCTCTCCGGTTAATTTTTTCCGCACCCAATAAGGAAATTAACTAATTATTGGGTGCGGAAAAAATTAACCGGAGAGAATATTGTATAAGCTCCTTGCTACATTTTTCTAATCCAATCATGTTTTAACTAATTATCAAATGATTCCTAGGTCATTTATAATTTGCAATGATACTCTAAAGGGTTAGAATGTATGACACCGAAGGGTAATATAAAAACACTCCTCCTTTGGATGAAGACAGTCTTGACCAAAACCTAATGCCAGAATAACTCTTATTCCTATAGGCTTTAGTTACCATTATTCGGTCAGGATACATACATTTCTTATGTACCTTGTGAGTGTAACCCTCTGTCTTTAGACCCCAGAGTCCTCATCCAATAAAATCTGCCGAAGGGAGGACTAGATTGAAAAAAAGACTAAGGAAATCTTTATCCCTTTCGGGTGTCTACTGTGTTCGATCCCCTATGATCAAGCCCTCTGAAGGGATTATGTCAGTCCAGCCCAACTAGCAAGCTGACCATAGTGATCTTACGGTGTAAACCGACAGAAGAGACCATAGGTTTTGTTTTCACTAAATCTGCTCCCACTCACTATAAGTACCCTCTCCATTCACCTTGATATTGACTCATACAAATACCATCCGAAGGGGGACACTCTCATTTGCTCCACGAGGCCAAGTATGAGTCTCACGGTGTGAACTTCCCGGAAATACGTAGGTGGAAAAATATGTATCATATACATTTTTCCTCCCACTGGATACTTTAACTCCATCGGAAATTTACTTAGGCTAAAACATGGCTAATGGTTTTACCTAAACTTATCAATATAACTCTTATATTGATTTTATCCTAAGTTTGCTAATATAACTCTTTATATTAAACCTAGGATTTCGAGTTTATTAACCCCTTAATAAACCCGCTGACGCTACTATAATTTATAAACTCTCTGATTAAAATTCACTCACAGGTCAGTTCTCAGGTAGGGGTGTTCCGTTTCCGTCACCTTAAATACCCCAACTTAGACAGAACCTTCCTTAGACAGAGTTCCTCTTTTAATCATTGTTTATAAATTACTTGGTTCCTAATTCTAATCTAATTAGAACTAGATAACCTAAGGTCTATTAATTCCAAGTTCTAAACATTTTAAAACTAATAATTAACCTTAGGTGACATGCATACTATGTCATAGTGCTTGATCATTCATCTCATGAATAATAAAACATACATAGCATAATCATCTCATGAAATATTATGTATGTCAATGTTATCCATAAATTAATATAACACTTTATATTAATTATACATGCAAACTATATGATCTAACCCTTTATATTATAAATGGTGCATGGAAATGCTTAACCTTAGGTGGGATATCTAAAATAAAAAACATACATTATGCATGACAATAATTATACAACAATTGCATAATATAAATAGCAAAATTAGACCAATTTTGGCACCCTAAAATTAATTTTAATTAATATAATCTAATTACATTAATTAAAATTAAATAAAATAAATAATAATTAAATATAAAATATTTTCTATATTTAATATATAATAAAAAATCCATTTTTTTTGCCCGTTGTGAAATGCCTTCGGCGTTGCAACGCTGATGGCAGCATTGCAACGCTGCAATTTGTCCGTTTCTGGCCGTTAGAGCGCGCTGCAAAACGCCTTCGGCGTTGCAACGCTGATGGCAGCATTGCAACGCTGCCTGTGATGCGTGCCTTCGTCCGCAAGCGTGGCCTTGCAACGCGAATGAACAACGTTGCAACGCTGCACGCAGACAACAAGGCATCCTCCATAGTTTTGCCACGTTTTTACTCTATTCTTTTCAGCAACCACTTTGCCTCGGTCGACACGGACTTACGTGATTTACAATTAAAATTGCTCAAAACACCGGGTCCTTACATTGAATAATTCGATGAAAAAAATTATAAATCTAAGTGCCAAAATTGAAAACATCTAATTTGCAAATCGTTCATTCATCTCATGAAAAACAATATATCCCAGCTTTGATCTTGATAAATCCAGATAAAAATCAAGAACACAATTGGTCTCTGATATCAATTGAAGGGATTGAATCCTGCAGCGGAAGCGATTGTGAATCGCGTGTTCTCATTTTGTCTCATGGATTTCAATCAAGATAAAAAATTAACAAGATTAAGCATGCTATATATGACATAGGACAACAAGAAATTACCTTTGAAAAACTCTTTCTTCAAGTGCTCCTTCTCCCACGATCACGATCTCAGCAATTCGAACCCAACGAATGAAGACACCACCATTGAATCTTTTCTGTTGTTCTATAGGTGAGAAAGAAAGGTGGGTTCCTTTAGGATGAGGTGAGGTGATCTTATGAGATTGTGCTTGGAACTCTTTCCAACATAATTTGAGAGAATGCTAGAGTTTTGTCAAAAAGTCTCCACCTTAAAATTGCATCTCATGCAACTACTTATAGGGAAATAGGATGGAAATTACCATCTTATCCCTCCTTCATTCTCTCATTAGTATATAGTTTATATGTGAATCTAATTCACATTCAAACCATATATTATATCAATTATATCACATATAACTGATATAACACCTCATATATGAAATTGAACACTTCAATTTCATTCCTAACTTTATATCCTCAATATTACCATGTTGAGCCAACGGAGGGACCTAATGGACCTACAGTTCATGAGCTCCAATGATGTGAGATTAACTGATCAAAATCTTTGATCCAGTTAATCAATATTCATTAACTACAAGCCACTCCACTATAGACTTGTAGTTGTACTCTTCTCACTGTAAATTATATTGTGTCAATTGATATAATCATTACCAATGAGTCGACCCTTCACAGGTTGTTCGTAATCACAGCTGGGTCAAATTAACCCTGTGATTATCTAATTGTTCCTTAAGCATCATTGATCCTCTAATGAACATCAAGTCTAAGGTCCTACCATAGACTCATACCCTCTTAAGTCAGTTTAGAGGGTGGGGCTCCGTTGTTCAAGACCTGGACTCAGTTCTTAAGGGAACAACCTATCTAATTCCTTACTGTAGGAATGAGTGAATTCCATCTTGTATAGTTAAGTCCCCAGCTACCTACGAGGTTCTGTCCCTTAGAAGGTAGGCTTATTGAGTCGGATACAGACCACTCTCACTCATACTAGTCTAAGGACAAACCCCTATAAGCAAGAGTTCTTAACTTACTCAGGATTCAGGTCGAGTCACTAATGACCATATATAAATTATCAGTCTTATCCTGTTAACGGTGTTATACTGGTTATACTAATAATTTGCAGTCCGATCTTGTATGAACTCTTCATACAGGATGCCCCCATCGCATGTCAACCACATGAATGAGTTGGATTACCTCATTTGTACGAATTACAAAGTGGGTCGCATCCATGGTGTTACGAGAATAAGGTTTCCAACCTTAATCTAATACCATAGACCATTTAGGTTATACTCTTGAACACAATCCAAATAGTGTCTACTACACTGATGTTCAAGATACATTATAACCTTGGAGCTTAGTTTATTGGATTTATAAAGCAAGACTATAATATTTATCAAAACAAATAACTCTTTATTTATTTGATCAAAATTATATAAGTTTAGGGCACAAATCCCAACAAGTTAACTGTCTTCACCACAAAGTGTCAGTAAGTTGAAACGAAGGTACAATTGACTAACGAACCCCCTTAAAAAAATTAATAGCTTGACTGTAAAAAGAAATAAGTTTAGGGGAGTTTTTCTTTTTTGTTGAGTTAAGATTGTGTCTCAAGAGATGGCCTATGTAGGAAGCAAGTAAGATGACATTAGAAGAGAAGAAATACATTTTTTAGGAGAGTATGGGTGAAAAAGTGTTAAGGTTAAAGACTAAGGTAGGATAAAAGTTGGTTGTGATAAATGTGTGTTATGAGCTTGAGATGTCCTCTGAGAGGATTTTTGTTTTGTCAATAATTTGAGATTAACTGTTGAAATTCATATGTGAATACTCTGATTGTTTGATTGCTTGAGGATAAGCAATGACTTATGTTTGGGGGTGTGATAATTCTCATTTATGAGAATTTTGTATACCTAAACTTGGTTATTTTTGTCTATTTTATTGCAGATATTTATTTTTTGGTAAATTAAAAATATCATTCATGAGGAAAATTGTTCAAGCTTGCTAAAATTAGTGGAAAATAAAAAATGGTTGGAAAATGGTGAAAAATAAGCTAACTTGATGTGTTTTTGTGAAAGAAAATGAGACAGGAAAAAAAATACGCCAAAGAAATTACGGGTCGCATTTATACCTACAAAATACCCAAACCAGAACAATGGAGGAAAAGACTTAGATATAAGATCTGAAACTTCGATCCTAGATATAGGGCGGGACTTCAAGACCAATAGGGTTGTGTACAAAATTATCTAAGCTCAATTAGCTGTAGACATAAGGAGTTGAATCCGATTTACTTAGGTTTACGATTGCTGGCACAATTGCTATCGCATTTTTTGTAGCATTTTCTCCGAAGGGGCAAAAACAACTTGAATTTCCTTCTTTTCTCTCATTGTTTTCTTTAAATATTAACAACACTCCTTCACCACCAAAACACTCTCAACAACATTGTTACCATACTTGCATCTTCATAGCAATTCTTGTTTTCCCAAAGTAACTTTCTCAAGCTCGTTCCCTATGGGCTTCATACTCTAGAGTACTCTTGTTTTATTGCTTCGATCACGTGCGCACGCATGTAACGACCGATCAGGCATAAACATTTTTTTAATCTGTTTTGCATTTTTATTGCTCTTAAACACTTTTCTTTAACCCAAAAATACCTCAAAGCCCTTTTTATTACCTACGATTACCTTTCATTGCAATTTATCAACGATTTGTGATTTTTCAATAGGTTTTATTAAAACCATTCTCTTGGGTACGATACTCTAGAATACTTCAGTTTCTTATTACTTCAATCATGTGCACTTACATGTAGCATATCGTCGATCATTGGGTAAGACTTTGAAAAAGAGACCAAAAGGTATGAATGATAAAGATTGAAAAACTTTGGAGGAAGAGCAATTGTTGCGATCAGAATGTTTGTGTCAATGGGCGCAGCTAGTCAGGTAGTCAGTGAGACAAGTACAATTAAATTGATGGAAACATTCACAAACAGGTATGAAAAACTATAACGACCCTAAATTTTAGAATGATCCTAATTAGGGCGTTAACTAAGTTACACTGCCTATGCTCGAAATTTTGGCAAGATAATGGCGTAAATTGGAGTAATCCAAAAATTTAGAACCTACTTAGGACATCAAGACACTCCTTATAACAATAATAGAATGCCCAACCTACACCAAACTTCATTCACAATTGAGGCTAGGCTTCTCATTCACAAAATTTTCCAGAACAGATCCAAACCCACAAATAGTTTCGAAGCTAAAACCACAAGTTTACTAAAGCAGAACTTATAGCATATTAAGATTCGAAAGATCAATAATCAAGCAACTACAACACGGTACATGACCAATTACAAGAGTTTAGAGAAAGTCATAAAGACAACTTCGATGAGTAAAACTGAGCGTAGGGACCAAAGAAGCCTTCATAATCTTGTCAGGTTGTCGTCGTCGTCATCCACCTTGTGGTTTAACTTTATCTGCAAAAAATATCAAAATAGTAAGGTGAGTATTAACATACTCAATAAGAAGCTCATTTAAGGTCCAAACAACAAATGCAAAACCAAAAAGGTAACACTACTCTTGTTGTGCTCACGTCTCTAAACAAACCAATCACTGTTCATGCATCCACAGTTCACACCTCTCACCCTGGGTCCACTCCGTGCTAAAGCCTCTAGTCCTACTCTCGGTCCCATATGTTGAGGAATGGCAGTGAAAGAACCCAACGCTCACACCCATACACCTTACTAGCACAGAGCCATGAAGGGAGGCAACCCTCACGCTCCAAACAACGGGGAATCACCCCTAAGCCAACACATCGGATGAAGGAACACAATCAACATTTCACGCTTGTTGGAGAATCTAAGCCAACACATCACGCTCCAAACAACGGGGAATCACCTCTAAGCCAACACATCGGATGAAGGAACGCATCCAACATCTCACGCTCGTTGGAGAATCTAAGACAATGTACCGAATGAAAGAACACATCAAACATCTCATGCTCGTTGGAAAATCTGTTGGGTTTTATGTCCTAAGACTCGTGGTTTGTAAATTGATTTTGCAATAAAGATGTTATTGAGGTTTATTCAGTAAATGTGTTATTAAATAAAATGAATTGTGCATTTTGTAACCTAAACCAACAAAGAGCCCTTGGCTATAGGATGTATACCTAAACTTTATGTGTGACATAAAAGTGGATCAAGTTCAAGTAAATAGCCAGAACGGTCTATAGTATAGGGATAGGGTTGGGTACCTTATCCTGGGGACACTATGGGCGTGACCCATTTTGTAAAGGACAAACAATGTGATCCTAAAGCGTTCATGTGGAGACATGTAAGTGGGAGTGTCCTATGCAATGAGTTTGCATAAGATCAGACCGAGAAATAGTCACTTGGACTTTATAACTCTGTTTACTGTCATAACTGACTATTCATACGATAACCTAGGTAACTCGATCTTAATCCTGAGCGTGCTATGAACTCTTGTTTATTTGGGATTATCCTTAGATTTGCATGGGTGAGAGTGGCACGAGATCGGCGTGCATTCTGGGGATAAGACCAGGTACATAGATGGGAACAGTCTTGCAAGATGGAATTCACTCCTACCCGCTTTAGGGACTAGTAGAGGCGTTGTTCCCTTAAGTATTGACTCCAGATCTTGAACAATGGGCCCACTCTCTCATTGACCCGAGAGGGATTTGGTTTGTTGGTTAGACCACAAACCAATTGTTCATTAGACGATCAATGAGACTTAAGGAACAAGAAGTAATTACAGAGGTAAAACGATCCATTTGACCTAGTTGTAATTACCAACAACCTGTGAAAGATAGACTTACTAATCATGGTTATATCAATTGAAAATAAATATATCTATAGTGAGGAGAGTGCATCCACTGGGTGTAACGCCCCTACTTTTTCATAACCAAATTCCTAGGGACATTACTACACATGCATGCATTTATAGGCCGAGAGATAAAAAGAACTTAAAAGCAATTTCCAATTAACGTACATAGTTCCGTGGATCCCAAAAGAAAACAAAACATTAAAAACAGCTGGAAACATCAATTCAAATTTTTGGCCTATTAAGACGTAAATGAGTTTAACTCCAATTGAAAACATAGGGACAACAACAGTTCAAAAATAAGAATATGCGGAAATCATGCCGGTTCCCATGGTCCTAGTAACGCTCCTCCGCACACACGCCCGCACGCCCTTTCCTTTACCTCGAAAAACATTTTTAAAAGAAAGGGTGAGTATTGCAAAACAATACCAATGTAAGTAACCTCGCTACCGAGGTTTGGGATATGCATACACATACAATCATGATCTCTAAACTCATTCGTGTAACATACATAGATGGGACCTAAAACTTTCTAGAGTTGCCGTGTCTTTAATCCATGGTCGCATATTTAATTGTCGCCTTTAATCCATGATCGCTTATTCAGATTGCCGTGTCTTTAATCCATGGTCGCTCATTCAATTGTCAGTCTTTAATCCATGATCGTTTATTTAATTGCCGTGTCTTTAATCCATGGTCGTTCATTTAATTGTGAGGCCGATCGGTCATCCTCGAGTCATTTCATCTCGAGTCCTCACAGACTTCACGTATTTTGACCCATAGGTCTCTATTGCATGTTTGACCATGCACATAGCGATCTCGGGATAACCAATGTCCACACTATTCGCTAATTCATTTCGTGGCATACAAAACATGCATGAGGTCCCATCACTCACATAATAATAGAGTACATATCACAAATATCATCATCGTGATATCAGTCATACTTTCTCATGGATAGTTTGAAGATCATACTTTTGTAAGAAACATGAAACATTCTCATACAAACTACTGTCCTATTCTCACATGAAATAATCGAATCCTTATACATAACATACGAGAATACTTTCACATAAAATAATGGTTCATTTCCACATGATACATCAAGTATTTGCACATAAAATATTACGTATTCTCACATGAATATCTCAGATATTTTCGTATAGAAAATCATAAACTGCTTTCACATGAAATCATAAAAATTCGTTTTCATTTAATCCCATTTAAATTTCAAAGACGAGGTCCCTTACCTCGAGCTTCGATTTTACTCCAAAACCAAATCGAACTCCCCATTTATTCTCCTTGTAGTGAAACTCGATTCACATCAAAATTCCCGAATTCAAACTCCAAGCATTCACTAGAACCCTAATCATGCGATGCTCAAATTACCGCGATAAGATATCGTGTCCCGCTTACCTCGGTTTCAACGCGAGAACTCAATATTCCTTAGTTTGCTTGGCGATCGACCTCCAATTCCGTTCCAAGTTCGGTTCCTACAAAGACGTGTTCAACCCAGCATTTAAATTCTCAATCGAACGCTTAGTCTAATCGATGAGGTCGCAATAAATCTAATTAGGTATGAAACTCGAATCAAACGCTCACCGAAAGGAATCTCCGCCACAGAACGCGTGTTGGCGGCTACCGTGGAGCTCGGCGGCGTGTGAGGAGGAGGGGTTCGCGAGTGGTCGCTTCGTGGGCTCTCGGTCTGCCGGAATTCAACGGAGAGGGGTGCCGCCGATAGATCCTCACGCTTGCGGTGGAGGTTACCTTGCCGATCAACCGAACCTCGCCGACGGCGAACTCCGTGAAACTTCGCCGCGAGGCAACAGCGGCGACCGAGTCTTCTTCGCGGCTCCTTCGACCGGCTGGCTGAACGATCCTCGAGCGGCGGTGGGCGCGCGACTCCACCGAATCGCGGCGGTGGGAGACTTCGGTTGCGTTTTGGTGAAGACTCGCGGATGGCGGCCGATCACGTTCGTGGATCGGCGAGGACTCGCGGTTGGGAAGCGCGACGGACGGTGAGAGTCTGCCGCACTAGGGCTTCACGACCCGCAAGAGAGGCGGCGGCGTGGGCGTTCCTTTCTTTGGAGTGGGTGTGTGGCCGGCCGACTACCGATGATCGAGGGTGTCGTCGACAGAGGTAGAAGCGCAAAGATCCACCTGCGCCTAGGGTTTAGATTAGGGCAAAGATATAAGGAGGAGGAGGAGATGAGAGTGTCTATGGTTTTTAGGGTTAGGGTTTTGATTCCATCCTTTTTCTCTTGTAAATACATATATATATATAAATATATGGTTGAACAATGGGGTCTAGGTCATTGTTAAAAGTCCCAAATAACCCTTACCTAGGCATTATTTACTAAGTGTCTTTGTCATTTCCTTTCCCTTTAATTTCATAAGTAATCTTATTCTATAAGGAACCATTCACTTAAACTAAACAAAATTAAGGTTTCACTCTCACCGAGCTTGATTAAAACACCAATCCAACTAAATACAGCGGCTAATAAAGTGTTAAATACAATAACTAATAGTACCTGAGATGACGGTCGTCACAATCTTCCCTCCTTAAGAACTTTCGTCCTCGAAAGTTCCTATTCTTGAAATAGTTCTGGATATTTAGCTCGCACTTCCTCTTCTCGCTCCCAGGTAGCTTCTTCCGGGCGGTGATTCTGCCACAACACTTTAATCAAGCTGATCTCGCGGTTACGGAGGGTCTTTCGATCTCTTGCAACAATTTGTACCGGTCGTTCGCCATAACTCAGATCTTCTGCTAATTGCAATGGTTCGAATTCTACGACATGAGTCGGGTCTGGAACGTACTTTCTCAGCATGGAGACATGGAATACGTTATGAACCGCTGAAAGAGAAGGCGGCAGTGCTAGTCTGTAGGCCACTGCACCAATCCTCTCTAAGATCTCAAATGGTCCGATGAATCGCGGACTCAACTTCCCTTTACGGCCAAACCTTAGAATTCCCTTCATTGGGGCCACCTTAAGAAATACGTGGTCCCCAACATCGAATTCTAGGTCCCTTCGTCTCGTGTCGGCATAATTCTTTTGTCCGACTTGGGCGGTGCTGCGTGATTCGTGCCTAATCTTTTGCATTGCCTCATTAGTGACCTGTACTAATTCTGGACCCAACAACTGGCGTTCACCAACCTCCTCCCAGAAAACGGGAGTTCTACAACGTCTTCCATAGAGAGCTTCAAATGGAGCCATTCCGATGGTCGATTGTAAACTTTTTATTGTAAGCAAACTCCATCAAATGCAAATGAGTGTCCCAACTGCCTGGGAGTCTAAAGTGCAAGCTCTCAACATATCTTCTAATATCTGATTTAATCGTTCTGCCTGCCCATCCGTCTGTGGATGAAAAGCTGTACTGAAGTTCAACTGCGAACCCAACGCTCTCTGTAAACTCCTCCGTGTTGGAGGTGAAACGTGGATCCTCATGCGAAATAATCTTGACTGGAATCCCGTGCAAACGAACTATCTCCTCCAGGTAAAGTTGTGCCCACTTATCTGTAGAATAGGTGGGTTTCCCTGGTATGAAATGTGCTGACTTTGTTAACCTGTCCACTATAACCCAAATTACTGTGTAACCTCGTAAAGTTCTAGGCAGTCCAACTATGAAATCCATAGAGATCTCCTCCCATTTCCACTGAGGCACATGTAAAGGCCGCAGCAATCTGCGCGGTCTCTGTCTGCAGTGCCTTCACTGCCGACAAGTCAAACACTTGCTGACAAACTCTGCTATGTCGCGCTTCATGTTGCACCACCAAAACGACTGTTTCAGATCTCGGTACATCTTGGTACTGCCAGGGTGCATAGAAAATGGTGAGTTATGGGCTTCGCTCAAGATTTCAGTTTTCAGTTTGTCGTTGCCTGGCACACATAATCGACCCTGGAATAGTAATCCTCCATCTGAGGATAGGGAAAACTCTGTCAACTCACTCGTAGTTCTCGCGATGCGCTTTTCTACTAATCGAGGGTCCACCACCGAGCCTCAATGATACGTTGTCTCAAGGTCGGTTGCACCGCAATCGGGCTAATCGGGCGCCGTGGTCTTTCCTACTAGCACTTGCAATTTCAACTCGAGCAAACTCGCACTGTAACTCTGCACCATCTCGTCACTCGCGCGCGTAAGTATGCAATCGCTTTCATCGAGGGCATCGGCCACTACATTAGCCTTACCGGGATGGTGCGTATGTCAATATCATAATCCTTCACTAATTCCAACCATCTGCGTTGCCTCATGTTCAATTCATTCGGTGAACAGATACTTGACTTTTATGATCCGTAAAAATCTGAATTTTCTCGCCATACTGTGTAGTGTCTCCGATCTTTAGTGCAAATACCACTGCTTTGCTAGTTCCGTGTCATGAGTTGGATAGTTCCTCTCGTGCGTCTTCAATTGTCGGGATGCATAAGCTATTACTTTACCGTCTTTGCATCGATTGCACACGACCCTTTCTTAGAAGCATCATCGTAAACCACAAAGCTCCTGTTCCTCTGGAATCAGAAGAATCTCGGGGTGACACTAATCTGTGCTTGAGTTCTCGGAAACTCGCCTCACAAGCATCATCCCAAACAAATGAGTTTCCTTTACGCGTCCACCGAGTCATAGGCATGGCTATCTTGGCAAAATCACGCACGAAAGCGTCTATAGTATCCCGCAGACCCGTAAAACTACGTACCTCAGAACGGTGGTCGGACGAGGCCAGCGTGTGACGGCCTCCACTTTCATTTGGATCGACAGAGACTCCAACTTCAGACACCACATGCCCTAGAAAAGATACCTGTCTGAGCCAAAATTCACACTTGGAGAATTTTGCATACAACTTATTCTCCCTCAGTGTGAGTAAGACTTTCCTCAGGTGCATCTCGTGCTCTTCATCACATCTGGAGTATATCAATATATCATCGATGAACACAATCACGAACGTATCAAGAAACTCCTTGAACAAACGGTTCATCAAGTCCATGAAGGCGGCAGGAGCATTGGTCAGACCAAACGGCATCACTGTGAACTCGTAATGCCCATAACGTGATCTGAATGCTGTTTTAGGGATATCCCCTTCACTGATCCTCAACTGATGGTAGCCTGATCTCAGATCGATCTTAGAGAACACTGTCGCTCCTTGCAACTGATCGAACAAATCATCTATTCTGGGGAGAGGATATTTATTCTTGATTGTAACTTTATTCAATTCTCTGTAATCTATACAAAGGCGCATGGATCCGTCTTTCTTTTTCACGAACAATACAGGTGCTCCCCAGGGCGAAACGCTTGGGCGTATAAACCCTTTGTCTAGCAAGTCTTGTAACTGTACTTTTAGTTCCTTCAATTCTGCTGGCGCCATTCATGACGGGCCTTGGATATCGAGGTCGTCCCCAATTCCAATCCGATGTTAAAATCTACCTCCACGATCGAGGTATTCCGGGAGGTCCTCGGGAAGACGTCAGAAACTCATTCACGCATCGTAATGCGATGTCACTGAGATCTCTGTGCACCTTGCATCTAGTATGCGAGCTAAGACGCCTAAGCTCCCCGATGCAATAACTTCCGGCCTTAAGGGCGATAATTACCTTAGGCCTACTTCTGCTATCGTGCCTCAACCTCAGAGCTGGTTGGTTGGGAGGAGTGAACACTACCTCCTTCCCAAAACAATCAATACAAGCATGGTTCTGCGCTAACCACCCATGCCCAATATTACATCAAAATCAAACATGTCTAAGACCACTAGGTTCACTGCTAACTCATGGTCTCGCGATGGTCACACTACCATCCTTGACTTTCATATTGGCTAACAAATTTATTCCCGCAGAGTGGAGAGCAGATAGGGCATCATGTGAATCGTCTAGTTCTAACTCGGCTTGACTTACAAAGGATGCGAGAAATAAAAGAGTGTGTAGAACCGTAATCAAATAGTACAAAGGCGAGGTGCCCAAGTAATGGAAGTGTACCAGAATTCACCGAGTCCGAGCCATAGATGTCTCTCTTGGTGCTTGCATAGGCTCTCCCACGATGTATGGCGACTTCACCGCAGCCCACTATTCATAACACCGTGGTCGGCTAGTGCTAGCTTGACTCGGCAAACTAATAGCTCTGTGTCCTTCCTTTCCACACTTGAAACACACTCGGACCAAGCCAAACACTTACCCCAAGGTCGCTACCACATTCTTTGCATCGTGGCTTTATCTCCGCCGCTATTCCCGCTCTGTTGATCGGTGGTTTCTCGATTGGGACCAGCATCGGAAATGCCCAGTCTGTCTACGGTTGTCTGGCGGCGCGCTGTGAGCCGGAATTGGGCCGGTCCCACTTCCTCTTGTGATTTCTTTGTGGGCGCCACGGGTTACTACTACTGCTTTGTGCGATCTGCTGCACCCCAAATCAGTTCCGCCACTCTCACTGCGGAGGCGTAATCAGGAGGTGCTAATGCTTGAATAAAGCCTCGAACATTCTCATCCAGCCCCATAATGAAGCGCTCGGTCTTCTTTGCCTCTGTATCCACCAGCTCGGGGGCAAAACGGGACAAACGGGTAAATTCCCTCTCATACACCTCCACTTTGCCCTCTGTTATTCATACGCACATTTGTAAGAATTTCGCCGCTTCACCTGAACGAGTCGCGGCGAGATAAAATTTTCGCGAGCAACGCTTTTTTCATGCAGATTCGGTGTAATCGTTTCCCATGGGGCGACAATGGTTCCACAGGCGGACTCCCACCATAAATATCGTCATCTCTCGGCATGAAGGTAGCACAGATACACCTCGGTCCTCGTGGCGGTTCATCGATCGAAGATGGTCTCAATGGAGGACAACCACAACTCGACCCACGGTGGGGTCACCTGGAAGACCCATTGAACGACTGGGATCATACTTTACGAAGTCCTTCAGGTAACGGGACTCCAGAGTTGCATCGTTTCGCCCCTGATTTGCTTGGGCCAGCTGGGTGGCTACTGTAGCTCGCACCAGACTCTGCATAGCCTCCACCATCATAGTCATAACATTGGCGTTCCCACAGTGCGCCACGGGGGCAATGCGCAGTACATTCTCCTCGACGGTCGGTGGTCCCGGGAGGTCTCGAACGGGTGGAGTAACCTCTTCCCGATCCAGGGGGTAGTCCGGTTGGCGTCAACGTTTTCCCGCCCTCCGGCCCCCTACCACGTCCCCTACCTCTCCCTCGGCCTCTAGGTGGCATTATGTCAAAACTACAATATAGAGAGTTTCTAACTCAGTTTCCTTCACTTTCAAATCATAAGATAGGATCACCCTTGGGGCTTTTAAGGTTATGTATATGCATAAAATCTGTATCATATCATAATCATTTACTTTCTTAATAAAATATCGAACGTGCACAGCGGTGGTCGGAGGCGTTGTTAAACCATGGGAACTACTCGTGTACTTACTCTTGTAAGCAAGTCTGAGAACCCTTAAACCTAGGGCTCGATACCAATCGTATAACGCCCTACTTTTTCATAACCAAATTCCTAGGGACATTACTACACATGCATGCATTTATAGGCCGAGAGATAAAAAGAACTTAAAAGCAATTTCCAATTAACGTAAATAGTTCCAGGGATCCCAAAAGAAAACAAAACATTAAAAATTTTGGAAACATCAATTCAAATTGGCCTATTAAGACGTAAATGAGTTTAACTCCAATTGAAAACATAGGGACA
Organism: Trichosanthes cucumerina; assembly: GCA_036507285.1. Classification (NCBI taxonomy): domain Eukaryota; kingdom Viridiplantae; phylum Streptophyta; class Magnoliopsida; order Cucurbitales; family Cucurbitaceae; genus Trichosanthes; species Trichosanthes cucumerina. Next base: position 56,887,680 of record CM071837.1, on the reverse strand, counting down.
ACAACGGTTCAAAAATAAGAATATGCGGAAATCATGCTTTGGTTCCCATGGTCCTAGTAACGCTCTCCGTCACACGCCCGCACGTCCTTTCCTTTACAGAAAAACATTTTTAAAGAAATGGTGAGTATTGCAAAACAATACCCGATAAAGTAACCTCGCTACTGAGGTTTGGGATATCATACACATACAATCATGATCTCTAAACTCATTCGTAACATACATAGATGGGACCTAAAACTTTCTAGAGTTGCGTGTCTTTAATCCATGGTCGTGCATATTTAATTGTCGAGCCTTTAATCCATGATTTGCTTATTCGATTGCAGTCTTTAATCCATGGTCGCTCATTCAATTGTCGTCTCTTTAATCCATGATCGCTTTATTTAATTGCCGTGTCTTTAATCCATGGTCATTCATTTAATTGTGAGGCCGATGGGTCATCCCGAGTCATTTCATCTCGAGTCCTCTCACGGACCCTGTACTTTGACCCATAGGTCTCTATTGCATGTTTGACCATGCACATAGCGATCTCGGGATAACCAATGTCCACACTATTCGCTAATTCATTTCGTGGCATACAAAACATGCATGAGGTCCCATCACTCACATAATAATAGAGTACATATCACAAATATCATCATCACTGTATATATCAGTCATACTTTCTCATGGGCGGTTTGAAGATCATACTTTTGTAAGAAACATGAAACATTCTCATACAAACTCATCCCTATTCTCACATGAAATAATCGAATCCTTATACATAACATACGAGAATACTTTCACATAAAATAATGGTTCATTTCCACATGATACATCAAGTATTTGCACATAAAATATTACGTATTCTCACATGAATATCTGTATATTTTCGTATAGAAAATGTCATAAAAGCTGCTTTCACATGAAATCATAAAAATTCGTTTTCATTTAATCCCATTTAAAATTCAAAGACGAGGTCCCTTACCTCGAGCTTCGATTTTACTCCAAAACCAAATCGAACTCCTGCCTATTCTCCTTGTAGTGAAACTTTGATTCACATCAAAATTCCCGAATTCAAACTCCAAGCATTCACTAGAACCCTAATCATGCGATGCTCAAATTACCGCATAAGATATCGTGTCCCGCTTACCTCGGTTTCAACGCGAGAACTCAATATTCCTTAGTTTGCTTGGGGATCGACCTCCAATTCCGTTCCAAGTTCGGTTCCTACAAAGACGTGTTCGAACCCGTGCTTAAATTCTCAATCGAACGCTTAGTCTAATCGATGAGGTCGCAATAAATCTAATTAGGTATGAAACTCGAATCAAACGCTCACCGAAAGGAATCTCATTCTTTGTAACGTGTTGGCCGTGGCTTGTGGAGCTCGGCGGCGATGAAGGAGGAGGGTTCGCGAGTGGGCGCCGGTGGGCTCTCGGTGCTGCCGGAATTGAGCGGAGAGGGGTCTTTGCTCGATAGATCCTCACGCGTCGGCGGTGGAGGTTACCTTGTTGATCAACGAACCTCGTCGGCGGTGAACTCAGTGAAACTTCGGCGCGAGGCAACGATGCGGCCGAGTCTTCTTCGGCGGCTCCTTCGACCGCTACTGAACGATCCTCGGCGGCCCGGTGGGCGCGCGCGACTCCACGCAGGCTGCGCGGCGGGCCGAGACTTGGTTGCGCGGTTTGGTGAAGACTTCGCGGATGGCGCCGCCGATCACGTTCGTGGATCGGCGAGACTCGCGGTTGGAAGGCGATCGGACGGTGAGAGCTGCCGCACTAGGGCTTCACGAATTCGCAAGAGGCGCGGCGACGGCGTTCCTTTCTTTGGAGTGAGCCGTGTGGCGTGGGACTACCGATGATCGAGGGTGCTTTGTCGACGGTGAGCGGCGATCCCACGGCGCCTAGGGGTTTAGATTAGGGCAAAGATATAAGGAGGAGGAGGAGATGAGAGTGTCTATGGTTTTTAGGGTTAGGGTTTTGATTCCATCCTTTTTCTCTTGTAAATACATATATATATATAAATATATGGTTGAACAATGGGTCTAGGTCATTGTTAAAAGTCCCAAATAACCCTTACCTAGGCATTATTTACTAAGTGTCTTTGTCATTTCCTTTCCCTTTAATTTCATAAGTAATCTTATTCTATAAGGAACCATTCACTTAAACTAAACAAAATTAAGGTTTCACTCTCACCGAGCTTGATTAAAACACCAATCCAACTAAATACAGCGGCTAATAAAGTGTTAAATACAATAACTAATAGTACCTGAGATGACGGTCGTCACACTGGGCTTTAATGGAATGTCCCGGGAGTTAACGAATGGTGATTAGCTAGGCTAAAAAGTTTGGTCGGTTAATCTCGTATTGTTGGATCCCATGATCTTTTGGTCCTTTAGGTCCCCTTACTAGTTCGGACTAAGCCTTGTAACAATTTGAGAGAAAAAGAATTTGAATTGTTCAAATTCGATTTTGGGAGAAAATGTTAATTATATGTGATATACTTAACATTTCATAGTTTAATTATGAGTTAAACTATGATAAAGAAAATGTGGACATATTTAATTTTGATTTAAATATTGGTTCGGTCTAAAATATAAATAGGGATTCATGTTCGAAAAATCGATTTTGAGATCAGGATTGGTCAACTTGTTTAATTTAATATTTGATATGAAATTAAATTAAATTATTTAATCTATTAAATAATAAATTTATTTTAATTTAAAATTAATTTTATATTAATTTTGAATTAAAATTAAAAGAGAAATTCAATTTTTATCTTGAATTTCAAATTGTCGACTTACCCGTCCTACTCATTCTCAAAACTAGCCAAAATTGACCACCTCCTTCTCAAATCATCCCCATCACTCATGTGTTGGCTTCTTCACAAAACTTAATGAAGTTTTAATTGAAGAAGAATTGGGGAGAATTAGAGGAATTTTACATAAAATTTTCAAATTCTCAGTTTGAGACCTTTCTTCCTACTTCTTCCAAGTTCTCTCAATCAAAGATCTCACCACTACAAGAAAAACCACATTATTGACGCTTGCAACTTTTAATTACTTGACGTTTTTATGAAAAAACGTCAAGTAAAATAGATTTTAAACAAAAAAATGTCAAGAAAATGAAAAAAAGGCGGAGGCTGACGAACTTTTTCGGATTTATATGAAACTTGACACTTTAAATATTTCAAATTAAAAAAACATGGAGGTTGACAAAAGCTTACATTTACTTGATATTTAAAAAACATCAAATGTAAATCTAATTTGAGTTTTTATTTATAAAAGTAACGAAAGGAAAAAGGAATTAAAAAGAATAAAAGAAAATCCCTAATTCATCGGACAAATTTTATTAAAAATGTTTTTTTAAAACTTATAAGAAAAATAATGCGCATTCCAAACTTTTTAGCAAAATAATGTTGATTTAATGGCGTGGAGCAAGGTGTGTTTATGGATCAAGGTCGTCTCTTGAAGTTTGCTTATGTGTTAGAGTAGGTCGTCTCTTGATTTTTTTAGTAATAACATTTAAAAAAAATCTAAGAAAAATCCAACCAAATATTTTTTAAATTCAATCCAACAAATCAAATTCAACTAAATATTCTTTAAATTCAATCCAACAAATAAAAATCAACTAAATATTTTTTAAATTCAATCCAACAAATCAAAATCAACTAAATATTTTTTAAATTCAATCCAAGAAAACAAAATCAACTAAATATTTTTTAAATTGAGTCCAACAAAAATTCAACAATCTTTTTAAATATTCAATCCAACAAAAACTCAAAAATTTCTTTTTTAAATATTCAATCCAACAAATAAAATCCAACAACTCTTATAAAAAATATTTTTAAATATTTTCACAATTCAAAAAATTGTTGTTGGATATTTTCACAACATTTGAAAATGTTTTTTATAAGAGTTTTAGTTTTTAATACTTTCATCTATGAGCCATAACACGAATAGGTTCATTTTGGTTAACCATAAGCCATGGAAGTCGATTTAGCAAAAGGAAGTTGATCTGAGCATCAACTAGCGAGGCTTTGAGCCATTTTGGTAAGTCTAATTGCATTTTAATCTTTTTCGAACCCCTGTAAGTGTTGTAAGTATGTTAATCATCTTAATCCTCCTTGGTCGACATTTATGACATTAGGCTAGATCTCATTCCCTGCCTTTGAGCATGCTTCTTAGGATTAGCGTGAGGGTTGCTTTCCTTCACTATTCGGGATGCGAGGGAGTGAGTGGAGTAGGCAGATGGGTAGCCAGTATTCGAAATCGTTGTGTTTTAAGAGGGGTTAACATGATTGAGTAAATTCACTCGTTGCATGTTTTAGAGTTCTGAATTATTAGAGGTAGGTTGCTTACTTAGTATGTTTATGCTCACCCTTGTTGCTTAATGTTGTGTTTTGCAGGTAATACTCAACTACTTGGCAGGTGACAAAGGTGTTGCAGAATTATGGTGACGTTTTCAAAGTTTTGGTCATAATGTTGTCAATAAGTTTCATGTGTAAACCCTCTACAGTATGTTAGACTAGTGAATGTAAAGTTCTCTTGTTTTGTAAACCTCCTTGAATGTTAGTTGAGTTTATGGCTTAGGATCGTTACAATAGTTCTTGTAATTTTTGAATTATTGACATGAGGTTTGATAAGTCCATGTAATTTTAGAATTGTTCATGAGTTTAATATTGTTAAATATGTGAGAATTTTAATTTGTTAAAGTGTGGAAGAGTGGTTGATGAAATTATGCATTTTTCAATATAACAAATTATTGGAACACAGTGCAGAAAATTCAAGATAATAGGAAATATTTAATAGATTGAAAAAAACACAAACCAACAAGACATGTATAATGTGTCAAGATCTAATTCCTATTGACATTTTTGAAACGTCAAGATAAAATTATATTTGACTCATTTAAATCGTCAAGTAATTTATATTTGACATTCTTGAAACGTCAAGATAAAAATATATTTGACACAGAGAAAACGTCAAGTATTAACACAAATTTGACACTTTTTTAAAGTCAAGATAAAACTACATTTGGCGAATAAAAAGTGTCAAGATTTCATGTTAAAAATGACACATTATAAGCGTAAAAAAGACTATATATAACACTTTATAAGTGTTCAAGTATTGTATATTATTCCGGACGGTGAATTCCTTGACGGTTTGAAAAACGTCAAGTAAAACAAAATTTGACATTTTATAAGTGTCAAGAGATATAGTTTTTGTTGTAGTGCACAATCTGTTCCAAGACCTGAGGATAGTACGGAAGGCACTAGAAGTGCTCCACGAAGTATTCGTGTTGCAAATCATCCATCGGGTTAGGAGAATTTGATCAAAAAAGTTGAGTTTTCTTATTCTCTGTGTTTTCTTTGGTAAAATTAATCAAATTAGAGTGCTTGAGATCCAAAATTGTTTCTTCTTTTTTAATATTCACTCCTTCAAAATCACCCTTGAACCAATACACCGAATGAAAGAACGCATCCAACATTCCATGCTCATCGAAGAACGACCCCTGAGCCAATGCACTTGATGAAGGAATGCATACAACATCCCATTCTCGTCGTAGAATCACTCCCGAGCCAATACACTGGATGAAAGAACGCATCCAACATCCCACACTCATCGAAAAATCACCTCTGAGCCACTACACAGATGAAGGAACACGTCTAACATCCTTGGAGAATCACCCCTAAGCCAATACTAGTTAAATCAACCAAGAGGTTTGGACTCGACGGAGGTGACACGAGGATCTGTGGTGCTAGCAACCCTTGTGCCCGCTCCAATAAAGTTTTAACTATGACTAGGTTTCCATTCTAACCACGCACATACCACTCATAACCTTCCGACTTCAAGGCAGACAAAGCACAAGCATCAAATAATCAGCTCAAGTATTTCCATACATAAACATACCAACCAACAGGTATCCACAACATGCCAAGCCTCACAAAGCAACATATCTAATGACCTGATAACATGATAACAATTATGCACCCAAGCATGCTATCGTAACAGTCCAATAAAATCATACATTCACCAAATCAGATAATACACATCAATATCGCCACAATCGTATCACACGACAACTCCGCTCAACAACTCTTGCACTTATGAGTTTGGTGCAATCCAACTGGCTACTTACCTCAAGTCGAGAACACGAGTCGGCTACCCTTCCCAAAGTCAATGACAAGCTCGCCTAAAAATAGACTAAATGGAGCGTCAGTCCATTAGTGTTATTTAGGCTAATATTTAACAACCCAAAATGAACCACAGTCACACATTCAACTTATATATGAACAAAAGCTTAAGGCATTGCATCGAACGGTCACCTTTTGGTTAACTTACAGTAACTAAACAACCCCAACAAGGCAGAACAGCATCACGACTAAGCTATGAAAAGTCAACCCATGTTGACAACACTGAATTGAGTCCCCAAATTACCGACTCTAGCTAAACTTCCCCATGACAGAATCTCTTTGTTGCTCACCATCTTGTCCAAATAAAACCTCACCATGTTCCACACTCCCACATATAGGCATGTATGTTTGTTCACAAATCAACAAAATCATAAACCAAACTTATTCAATCTCAAACATAGGTTAAACTCGGAAGGTTATATAATGAACTTGAAACTTTAAGCCCCTAACTCCATTAATGGTCACATACTTAGGCCATTAGCTCAAAACAACGCCCACACGAATCCTCTAACCGTTACAAGCATTATCAAATATAATTTTAGACATGCTTTCACAATTCACAACTACTCATACATAAAGTAAATCAAACAATAACTTAAAGGGACTTAAATCCAAATGACTACTTACCAGTTTACTACTACAAGATTCAAGATAGCTCAGAACTTAATTGTTTGATCTTGAATCGCCAAGCAAAGTTCTAACAATAATTATTAAGTCATTCTTAAGATCCAACCATGAGTTCAAACAAGTTGAGACAAAAATGACCCAAGAAAAACTTACCCAACAACATCTTTTCACTAGAAAAATTGTTGTCGAATTAGTCCAAACTCGACAACCCGACTTCCAAACGTAATGGGTAACCTCACACTAGGTCCGATGCATTATGGGTAAGTTTTCAAACATCAAAACACCCTTCAATTATGTTTTACAACCCATAAACCACTCCAAACCATTTTCGAAACACTATCCCAAGGCAAAAGCAATGTTACTCACCTTGAAACAAATAGAACGCTTTCTGGTCTTAGCTTTGAAAGGTTCAAATTCACGTATTTGATATCCCAAGACCCTGGGTAATTTGAAGCGAAGTCCAACAAGTCATGGGCTAAAATAAAACTACCTAAATAGTGTCAAAATCAATGCTTAAACTCACGATTTGTCATAAACTAGTGTCGGAACACTTATCCACAACCTATAGAATGTTGCCCAAAATATCCTCCTGATGATGGAACCCATTAGCGATCTCAAATAGAGAGGGAGAACAAGCTGCAACGATTTGGCCATTCGGGCTATGGTGACTCCTAGTGTGTACTGATGCAGCAAACAACCACCCCAATGTGTGGTGGAAAGAGCAATGACTCACGGATCGGCAACACACTATTGGAGACTTCGGCTAAGTACGACGGTTTGATCAGCGATGGGTTGTAGGCCGACGTGCATTCGGGTTGAATCACGAATGGATGATTTGGGCAAAAGAATGAGTTGGCAGTGATGGAGAGAATAAGAAGAAGAAAGGAAAATCGAGAAAGAGGTTTGTTCTTCTTGTTGATGCCGGAATTTGGTTAGACGGATCAACGGTGAATTTATATCGTTGGGGACAACGATCTCCTGCAAGAAAGAAAACTAACACCGGTGCGGTGCTCTGTCACACACACTCCGACGCTCAAGTTAGAGAGGATAATTTCAAGCTAGAACTCACAGGACAAATGATTGCTTACCTCTGTTGGGCTATCCAACGAGTTAATAGAGCTCTCATATGTAACGGTCTTTCAAGGTTTTATTATCTATGAACTCTCCATAATTGAGCGTGCTTAATGACGGCGGTTACTGGAAATGAACCGTTTCACGGCGCCCTTGTTTCTCTTCCTATCCGTCATAACAACGTTCGCGGCAGTGACCTCTACGGCGGGTCGACCTCGAGGGTCGGCCTCGTCCCTGAATCGGCGGAGCCACCCTCTCGGGTCCGCGATAAAGGTCGCCCATCTTCGGCCGGTGGCCCCCCCAGGGGTTGGCCTCCCGGTCTTGAACCGGTCGGAGCCGACCCTTTGGGGTCTGATAAAGGTCGACCCATCTTCGACCGGGGCTGACCCCCTTGGGGGGTTGGCCTCCCGGTCTTGAACTGGTCGGAGCCGACCCTTTGGGATCGGTTCCTTGGGTCGGGCCGACCCCATGGGATCGACCCACCTTCGACCGGGGCCGACCCTAGGGTTGACCTCCCGTCGGGCCGACCCGCCGGTCGACCTCATACGGCTCGGTCGGGCCGACCCGCGGGGTCGGCCTCCCGATTCTGAACCGGTCGGAGTTGCACCCAAGCGGTCGGCTTCGACTCTTCGATTTCAACCGGTCGACTACTCATTCGCCTCTCTTCGACGCTGTCGGACCGGATCCTATTTTTGGCCATAACAGTTGGCCCTACTTCTAGTCTAACTTGTTCTCCTCTTATAGTTTAGACTTGAAGTAAGTGGACATACCCCTCGGACGATCCTCCTTCCACCTCGATAGGCGTGTCTGTAAGGCTTTAAAAGCTCATCTCAGCTTCATTCTTCTCACACCTTCAATCCATTCCAAAACCTTAGTTTCAAGATCATACTCTCCCGACTTCTTTGGCGTTTGGCAAGCGCCTTTCGAGTAACCCCACTTACGTTTACGAGCGATGGTTAGTAGTGTACCTCTCGCATTGTCCCACGCCCGGTTCTTACGATCCTAAGACGTGGATTTCAGTCTAACCCACCCCTAGAGTCCAAAAACCCTCGAGTCTCTGTGGAGTCCGCTCAGTAAAGCTCCTAGTAGAGTTAGAACAATTCACCGACTCGCTTTAGGGAGAGCTCAGTTCTTTTCACGGCATCCCAAACTATGTCACCATGAGGGTTCCCGGGAGAGGAGAGGAACCTGGCTCCCCTCCCCCGGGAGAGGTTGCTTTCTATCCTGACATGTTGGCTAGTGGAGTTAGGTTGCCCCTTATTCCCATAGTTCAGAATTTCCTTACTCTCACAAGACTGGCACCTTTCTAGATACTACCGAACTCCTGGTGCTCACTCATGGGATGTTGTGTCCTTTGGCATCAGACTGGGAACCCGACTCCCATGTCGGCCATTGACTTCCTTTCCCTTCATATCTTCAAACAGAAAGACAGATCCAAGCCCTTCTACTATACCTGCCCCCCGTCCTACGTCGAGGTTATCGTCAAGAAGCCCAAATCAGTCAAAGACTGGAAGAAACCATGGTTCTTTGTGGGTGGGCTTTGGGCGTGTCTGACGAGGCGTGGTCTACCCTCTGAGTTCCAACCAGCTTCGGAACGTTAGGCGAGTCCGCTTTTGATGCGCGAACGAGACCGTTACCCTGCCGTTTACGACTCTACTTTATGGTTTTATTTTTCTCGTTTTTTGACACTATGCTAACTGACTTTCTTTTTCCTCGGCAGTTGACGTCAGACCGGAGGCGACTCCTACTACGCTTGCCTTTCGAGCTTCCGCTTGGAGGATTGCCGAGTCTCGACGGTGGGGTCCTGAGTTAGTCACGAACGAACTCCTTTCAACGTGCGATCTTATTCCTCCTCTAATTGACACACGGAAGGTTAGGCTCTCTCTACAATGCTTTTGCACGACATCTTCTTATTACATTCTCTCACGATACTCTCTTTCTACCGAGAGATGACGTGAATTTGGTGGAACAAGAGCGAGGAGCTCTGGCCGAACGGGAGCTTGCGCGTAATCGGGGCGTCCCTCGAGCCAGTCACGTTTCAAACATCGATAATCGTGCCACCAGGCGTTCTTGCAGGCGATCGTCCCCCGCATGCTCCTCTTTCCCGGAGATCTTACCTGATCTTGTCCCTCCTCCTACCAATCTGGGGAGTAGGTCTGACCAACCTGATCCTTTCAGGGATATCGGCAATAGGGGCGCTCTTCGCCTCACCTACGCTGGACCTTATGATTCTTCTTTTGATACGACTGTCGAAGTAGAGCGAGCCTTCGCTCTGTGGGGTGGCCTTTCTGACAGTGGCTCCTCTCGTGGTTCTTCCGAGCGCTTTGATGTCAATCACTGCCCAGAGTCTACTCTGAACGCCGCAATACATTACACTCGCGAGGTGAGCGCCTTTTTTCATCACCTCCCTTCTCTTCTTCACTTTCTGCTAATTTTGCCTTCTATGTGCAGGCTTTCATTCTCACAACCTTGGCTTCTCGTCGTATGTCGAGCGAACTCGTTCACCTCCGTCAGAACCGCGTCTCAGGGGTTGAGCTGGAGCAAGCCCAATTCCTTCATGCCCAAGCGTAGCGATCTCTTCAATCTTTGCAAGCGAGATTCGACTCTCTGGTGAGCATCGTGACTATCATCGCTGACTTCGAAGGTGAGTTGTCCTCTCTTCGGTCTGAGCTATCCTCGCTCCAATCTCAACTGAAAGGGGTCAAAGATAAGCTCAACGACATTGGCTACTGGCCAAGCCCTTCAAGCGTTACGATGCGTACAATGACTTCTCGAATAGAGCTATGCTGCGGCGTAAATTGGTCGATCCGGAAGGTTCGAGAGCGACATCCTGAGACTTATTTGGCATGGGTGAAATCTTCCTTCTTGGAGTGCATTGAGGCTTGTAATCCCCTTGGATTTGACATCGGCCAAACTTCTGGATCTAGGGGTCCAACTTCTGCTCTGGAGAATGTGGTTCTAGACGAGAACTTCCTCGATGACATCTCCATGGACCAACTGCCTGACCCCTAGATGCATCTGAGTACTTCGGTTGAATTAGCGTTGTCTTTGATTGTCTTTTTTTTTTTTTTGTGTCTCTTTCAATTTTCATGTATCTTGTATCTCTTTTACTGGACTTTTTTTGTTTGTACCCTTATCGTATCTTAATCGAGCTCTATCTTTATTGCAACGTACCTACCCCCCACTCACGCAGTTTTGATTCAAAGCAAATTGCTTGAGTAGAACGTTTTACATTAATGATAACAAACAAATCCGAATACAAAACAAAACAAAGAAAAGAAATACAGAACTACTGATAATAAATTTTTAGATGCTCTGCATTCCACGGGTGTGGCATCCGTTTTCCGTTCATGTCAACAATCTCGTAAGTTCCAGGACGAACTATCCTTGTAATTTTGTATGGGCCTTCCCAATTGGGACCCAAAGCGCCGAGAGTCGAATCTCGGTGTTCTCGCATAACACGCGCGGCAAGTCGAGGTCACCTTTCGGCTGAAGCTCTGCTGCTTCACACGGGAGTTGTAGTACCGAGCGACCCTACACTTGTACTCTTTTGTCCGCAACCGGGCTTTTTCCCTCCATTCTTCCAATAGATCTAGGTGCAGACTTAGGAGATCAGGATTCATACTGGGGTCAAAATGTTCTACCCGGGGAGACGGGAGTCCAATCTCCACTGGGATAACAACCTCGGTACCAAACGAGAGGGAAAAATGAGTCTCCCCAGTCGAATTTCGAGACATCGTTCTGTAAGCCCATAATACGTTAGGCAATTCCTCCGCCAATGAGCCCTTCAACTCTTCCAACTTGGTCTTGAGGTTTCTCTTGAGGATCTTATTCACTGCTTCCACTTGACCGTTGGCTTGTGGGTGGGCTGGAGAAGAGAAGAAATGCTTGATATTCAACTCCGAGCAAAACTTTCGGAATGCTTCATTATCAAATTGGCGTCCGTTATCTGTCACTAAGGCAAAAGGTATGCCGAATCGGCATATGATGTCTCGCCATATGAAATTAGTCACCTTTTTCTCGGTAATAGTTGCGAGTGCTTCTGCCTCTGCCCACTTCGTAAAGTATTCTACTACGACCACTGCATACTTTGTTTGCCCCTTACCCTGCAGGAGAGGTCCAATGAGGTCTACCCCCCACCGAGCGAAGGGTCGGGGACTCATCACTGCTTGGGTGAGCGGTTGAGGAGGTTGTCTCTCTATTACCGCAAAACCGCTGGCATTGGTCACCACGACTTGTGACGTTAACGCTGCATCGTTATGCATCGTGGGCGATGTAGCCTGCCTCATTCCTTTCTGCGCAAGAGAGACCGAGCGCGGAGTGATTACCGCATATTCCTTCGTGTATCTCCCGTAAGAAATATGTCGCCCGTCGAGCTCGAGACATCGAGGAGCGACGATAGAGTAGCTTCTCGATATAACTTATTGTCTTGTAGGACATATCGCGCCGCCTTATACTTTAGCCGACGTGCTTCAAGTTTGTCGGAAGGGAGTCTCGCGTCCTTAAGGAACTCGACCAAAGGAGATATCCAGGTTCGCTGCTCGGTGGACGTACCATCCAACTCCATGACTTCACTCTCTTCGACACTTGGTTCATCCAAGATCTCAACCGGGACGGTTCTCCGTAGCTCAGTGTCGTATGCCGCGGCCAATCTTGCAAGCGAGTCAACGTTGGCATTCTCAGATCTTGGGATCCGTCTGATTTCGAACTTATCGAACGTCCCCAGGTACTGTTTTGCCTTGGCTAGGTAGGCGACCATGCGCTGTTCTTTTGCCTGATACGCTTCCGCTACCTGGTTCACGACAAGTTGAAAGTCACTTAGAATGATCAAGTTTTTTACCTCGAAACGTTTGGCGATTCTCAGCCCTGCTAGCAATGCCTCATACTCTGCTTCGTTGTTCGATGCTCGAAACTTGAACCTTAAGGCATACTTGAACCTTTCCCCGTCCGGAGATATCATAAGCAATCCTGATCCGCATCCACGACTGTTTGATGATCAATCGACGTCTGATCGCCAAAGGTAGATCGTCATCATTCGTAGTTGGACTAAATTTATCTCTTGTGATGGGGTCATCTCAGCTACGAAATCTGCTACGGCTTACCCTTTCATGGCAGTTCGAGGTCGAAACGAGATATCATACTCGTTGAGTTCTATCGCCCATTTCATCAGTCGTCCGGAAGCCTCTGGCTTTTGTAGAACCTGCCTCAATGGATAGTTAGTCAGTACTGCTATCGTATGAGCTTGAAAATACGGGCGAAGTCTCCGTGCAGAAATCACTAAGGCTAAAGCCAGTTTCTCTACCTGCGGATATCTGGACACCGCCCCTATCATGGACTTGCTTGTGTAATAGACAGGGGACTGTCGACCGTCTACCTCCTTTATTAGGACGGAACTTACAGCAGTGTCGGAGATGGCTAGGTACAAGACGAGCTCCTCCCCTGGCGTTGGCTTGGACAACAACGGAGTTGAACCAAAGTATCTTTTTAGTGACTCGAATGCCTGTTCGCATTCATCCGTCCATTCAAAATTAGCTTTCTTGCGTAAGAGTTTAAAAAATGGGAGACACTTATCGGTCGCTTTACTTACGAAGCGGTTCAGCGCTGCAATCTTTCCATTCAGACTCTGCAGCTGCTTCATAGTTTTTGGAGACTCCATCTCCAATATTGCTCGGATTTTGTCGGGGTTCGCCTCGATTCCTCTTTGATTGACCATGAATCCCAAGAACTTACCAGAAGTTACTCCGAAAGCGCATTTGCTGGGATTCAACTTCATCCGGTATACGTAATGTTGCGAAGGCATCTGCCAAAGTCGATGCGGGTGTAGATCAAAGACGTCTGCTCTTTTTACGAGCATGTCATCGGCGTGACCTCCATGCTCCCGCCAATAAGATGAGAAAACATCTTGTTAACTAGCCGTTGATATGTTGCCCCCGCGTTTTTAACCCGGCGGCATAACATTGTAGCAATACAATCCTCTGCTAGTAATGAAGAACGCTTTCTCACGATCTGGAGTGTACATCCGTATTTGATTATACCCGAGTACGCGTCCATGAAACTGAGCATTTCGTGGCTGCGATCGCATCCACAGGTGATCGATCCTTGGTAGCGAGTAGTCATCGCTGGACATGCTTTGTTCGGTCGGTGAAATCTCGCGCACATCCGCCATTTCCCCGTTAGCCTTCTTCACCAGATTACCACGTTGGAGAGCCACGGGGATAATTAACTTCCGGATGAACTCGGTCTCTAAGAGATCCTTGACTTGCTCAACTACAATCTCATTCCGAGCGTGGTTGAAGGCCCGTCGTTTCTGTCGGACAGGCTTGTAGTCTCTGTCAACATTTAGTCGGTGTGTGATTACCTTTGGATCGATACCTGGCATATCACATGTCTTCCATGCGAATACGTCGACATTCCTTCGGAGGAACTCGATAAGGTTCGCTCTGCAGTCGGTGTGATGACTTGGTTCCAATGTTCACACATTGCTCGGGGATAACGGTTATGCTGCTTTCCAGTAACTTTGGTCGGTTCGCCTTGCTTGAATGTGGAAAGTTCCTCCGTGTCGTCCTCTCGACGACTTACGGTTCGTTCACCGATGCTGGTGTGCGAGATGTCAATGTCCATCTCGGCCTCTCCCGCACTGCTTAAACGTTTCTGGATACCCTTCTATGGCTGCCACCTCTTCTACCTCCCCATTTGATTCTCTCATCGCATTGTGGTATAATTCCCGAGACATTTGTTGTTCTCCATATACCACCCCGACTCCACTGGGAGTTGGGAATTTCAGCATCTGGTGGTAAGTCGAAGCTACCGCCTTCATAGCATGTATGGTGGGCGTCCCAAGATGGCATTATAGGCTGAGTCGTGATTTACCACCAGGAATTCTACCATAGTTGTTACACACGTCGATCCGCCGCCAAAAGTCACCGACAGTTCGATGCTCCCCTCGGGATACACCTTACTTCCCCCGAATCCCACTAAGGGAGATATGCTAACCTTGAGCCGGTCTCGTCCTATCTTCATAGCGTCATAGGCACTTAAGGATAACACGTCAGCGGAACTACCTCCGTCGACCAGGATACGACGGACTTTGATGTTGGCTATCAGTAAAGAGATCACCAGTGCGTCGTTATGAGGTTGGTGCAATTTGACTGCTTCCCCTTCTGAAAAACTAACAATTTCGTTAGATAAGGAAGTCGAACAAATTGCCCACCCGTAGGCGCGAGGGCCGGGGCGGCGGGCCTCTCGCCTTCCTCTTTCTATTTGAGTCACCTTGGTGATCCCCCAAGAATAGTCTGAATTTCTCGGGGAGGGGGTGACCCTCCTCCCTTATTGCTTGGCTCCTGCTGATCCGACCTGGTCTCACGTCGTCCACTTCCACCGATGTATTCTTTCAGCTGTCCGGTCTGGATCAATGCTTCTATAGCCTCCTTCAGGTCGTAGCAATCTGAAGTGGAATGTCCATGGTCGCGGTGGAATAGACAGTATTTGTCCTTATTCCTCCTATGGGACCCTGCCTTCAACTTAACTAGCCATTTAAGGATATTTTTGTCGCGTACCTCCATCAGGATCTACTCGATAGGTACGCTTGTCGGGGTGTACCGCTCAAATCTGCTCGGTGGCAAACCCTTCCTCACGGGTTTCTCGCTGACGTCGGACCGCTCCTCGTGCTTTCGCTTTCGAGAGTCGCTTCGATCTTCCTCCGACCGACCCTTATTTTTCTCGCGGTCCCTGCTTTGCTTGTCGTCTGGCGCACGTCTCGAGCGAAGCAATTCCCCTGCACTCATGTATTTTTGAGCTCTAGTTAGTAACTCAACATAACTCGTAGGAGCTTTCTTACCTAGTGACCACAAGAACCTTTCGTCTCGCAAACCGGCTACGATGGCTGTTAAGGCTGCCCCGTCAGTATATCCTTCAATCTGTAGGGCCTCGCTGTTGAAACGAGACACATACTCCCTCAACGTTTCGTTATTTCCTTGTTTGATGGTCAGGATGTGTGTCGCAAGACGCTACTGATCCCTTCCTCTCGAGGAATTGAGTCACAAAAGCTCGGGCCAACTCCCGGAAGGAAGCAATCGACTTCCTCTTTAGGTACTTCTCAACCACTTTGGTGGTCCCGTCAACGTAAACGAGAATGCCCTGCACTTGATCGCATCTCGGACTCCATGGAGTTCCATCCATGACCGAAATGTGTCAAGGTGCTCCACTGGGTCTTTCGATCAATCGTAGGCTTTGATTGTCGGAAGTTTGAACTTCGGGGGGACTTCCTCCTGCATTATTTCGTCAGTAAAAGGAGGGTCTACCTGGTCAACAAGATTCTCCAAGTCCAATTCGTCGTGGTCTTGAGCCTTCTTCATGTCTCCGAGCTCATTCTGGATCCTCCGTAGTTCTGATGCCCAAGGTTGACTTTTAACCTCCACTTCTTTTCTCTTCTGGTTGATCAATTCTCTAAGATTTGACCCCGTGCTAGGTCTCCTTGATCGGTCGTTCCTTCGGTCATGCTGTCGCTTGACTTCAGACGCATGGTGATTGTTGTATCCTCGGTTCCCGTGGATCACCTGAGTCCTGACTTGGGACTCTCCCACTCGAGATGCGGCCCTCTGTTGCTCCGCATGATGGGATCGCCTTTCGCTGCTTCCCAACCGTGGCTTGTCATCAGGCTTACGAGGTGGGACCCGAGATTCGCCCTGCCCCTCTTCCACCGGGCCCTTACCTTTGGCCTGGTCTCGGACTGAAGGCAAGGACTTACGTGGTGCCGGAGCATTAACCTGTTCTTCGTTCCGGACACCGTTGAGATTCTGCTCCGGTCCATCTTTTAGAGCCTCCACGATTGGGTTTGGACGATTCAGTATCTCCAGAATTCTGGCGATGTTTTCGTCCAAGCCCCGAACCCGCTGCTCCAGTGTCGCGTATTGATCCGCCCCCACCGGTACAACACGTTGGTTAACTTCCTCAGGTTGGGCATTTTGTGTCCTTGCCGGAATCCGGCGTGGATGTCGGTTGTTATCCGACTCCTCTCCATCGTTCATCGGGTTGAGTTGATTCAAATGGTTACTCATGGTAAACAGTGTAGGGTTTCACAACACGTGACACTTTGTATCGTTGGGGACAACGATCTCCTGCAAGAAAGAAAACTAACACCGGTGCGGTGCTCTGCCACACGCACTCCGACGCTCAAGTTAGAGAGGATAATTTCAAGCTAGAACTCACAGGACAAATGATTGCTTACCTCTGTTGGGCTTTCCAACGAGTTAATATAGAGCTCTCATTTCTAACGGTCTTTCAAGGTTTTATTATCTATTAACTCTCCATAATTGAGCGTGCTTACTGACGGCGGTTATGGGAAAGGAACCGTTTCACGGCGCCCTTGTTTCTCTTCCTATCCGTCATAAAAACGTTCGCGACGGTGACCCTCTGGCCGATCCGACCTCGAGGGTCGGCCTCGCTATCTGAACTCACGGAGCCACCTCGAGGTCGATAAAGGTCGACCCATCTTCGACCGGGGCTGACCCCCTTGGGGGGTTGGCCTCTCGGCCTTGAACCGGTCGGAGCCGACCCTTTGGGGTCTAATAAAGGTCGGCCCATCTTCGACCGGGGCTGACCCCCAGGGTTGGCCTCCGATCTTGAATCGTCGGGCCGACCGCTTTGGGATCGGTTCCTTGGGTCGGGCCGACCCTGGGGTCGGCCCATCTTCGATTGGGGGCCGACCTAGGGGTCGGCCTCCCGGTCATGAACCGGTCGGCTCCTCGAGTCGGGCCGACCCCATGGGATCGACCCACCTTCGACCGGGGGGTCGGCCTCCCGGTCTTGAACCGGTCGGCCTCCGGTTGGGCCGACCTTAGTCGACCCTCTTGACGGCCGGGTCGACCTTGGGTCGGCCTCCGATTCTGAACCGGTCGGAGTCGCACCCAAGGGGTCGGCTTCGACTCTCCGATTTCAACCGGTCGACTACTCATTCGCCTCTCTTCGACGCTGTCGGACCGGATCCTATTTTTGGCCATAACACTTCTCTTTTTATTTTTCTTTTTTTTTTAATTACTTCTCATTAATTTGAAACCCAAGATACCTTAAAATCACTTTTTCACTCTAATTTTTCCCTTTCCACCATTTTAAATTCCAAATTAACCCCATTAAAATACTTATTTGAAGGCCATTCAAATTAAATTCCAAAAATTTCTAAATTAAAGACCGTAAATGAGACAACTACAATTAAATTGATAGAAACGCTGACAAAAAGATATGAAAGCCCTTGCACATATAATAAGATTTATCTGCTTTTGAAGCTTTTCAATATGCATATGGTTGAAGATGTTTCTATGAATTCCTATATAAATGAGATAACTACTTTGATAAATAAGTTGAAATCAATTCAAATAAAGTTTACTGATGAAGTGAATGTTATTCTATTATTAACCTCTTTACCTAATAGTTTGAAAATGATGAAGACAACAACGTCTAATTCAGTAGGAGAAAATACTAAAAAAAAATTCAGGTATTTGTGATTTAGCCTTAGCTGAGGAAATTCGTAGAAATGATAGTAGTAAAGAGTCTATTATAGGATCAAGTTTGGTTGTGACTAAGGTAAAGAAAAAATTAATGAAGAAATTAGGTCGAATAGTAGTAGGATGAAGTGGGATTATAATAATAAAGTATAATGTTTTTACTGTCACAAAAAAGGTCACATTAAGAGTAGGTGTAGAAAGTTCAAAGAGGATCTACAAAAGAGAGAAAAAGGAGAGGAAAATGCAATGCATGATGCCTTAGTCTATGTTGGGAGTGACATGGAGAGTTGTAGTAATGCATCTGAGTAATTTTTAGATATCATGGCTACATTTCACATAGCTTCAAGTAAAAGTTTGTTCACATCCTTCACAGGATGTTACTATAGCTTAATGAGGATGATGAATGGTAGAACATCGGAGACTAGTGAAATTGGAGATATTTGTTTGAAGACAGAATGTGGAAGTAATTTGGTTTTGCGAGATGTCAAGTTTATGCCTATTGTTAAGATGATTCTAATCTCCATTGGCAAATTAGCAAATGAAGGTTACATGTGTGAGTTTGGTAGACATCAGTGTAAACTCAAGTTAGGTTCTCAGGTAGTCGCAATTGGTCACCGAAAATCTACATTGTACAGATGTTAGTTAGATATTGCCAAAATTTTAAAAAGACAGTGGATGCAAGTTAAAGCTACAAATGGTAGTAGTAGAGGTACAAATGAGCCAACAACAATGATAGCCAATTTTTATCAATCAGATCAGGATCTTTAAGTTCAAACACAATTTAAAAGTCAAGAAGAGAAAGTCGATGGCTATTCTAAACCCCCAATTGTCTAATGCACAATTAAATTAAAGAAGTTGCCTAGGAACAATAATTCAAAAATAATTTAAAAGTCAAGAAGGGTTTGAACAGAGGATTCAAACCCTTTTCAGAGTGTATCTTCTTCAGGAACGATGATTCGGGGCTAAGAAGATGTGAGTTGTTACCATTTAGCTGAAGTGGGAGTACGTGTTTGTCTTTTTCGTCTAGAAAATAGATCCATGTAGCAAGCCTATATCTCAGAGTGGGCACAAATGCACTACAGTTATATTTTAATGGTTTTCGTTTTTTTTTTTATATTTAAAATTTTTTTTTTTTTAGCCTTGAAGTTTGTCAAGAAGATCAAAACAACAATTATAGTGGGAGTTTGGCCTTTAAGTTTTCCAAGGTGATGAGAACTTTGTTGCAGTAGAAGACAAGGTTGTATTTTGTCTCTAATGGAAGATTGTTAAGAATTATGGAGTCAAAATTCATGATACTGGAAAGAGAAGACTCATTAGTCATGTAAGACCCAAATTGTGTTTCAAGGCCTTTTCAATTATGTCTAACTTGGCAACTTTTATATATATATATATATATACCTACATACATACTCCTTTTTCTATCTGCCATAGAGTGATTGAGAGCTTTTTTTACCTTTATCGATTTCGATTGAGGATTTTGGTGTGTGTGGCAGCGGGCAGTGTGGTGATTTTAGGGAGAAAATGAGAGTTTTCTCTTCTATAATTGTAAGTTTTTTTTTGTGTTATTGGTTATGGTACTTAGAAGTCAATAGTTTTTGTGGGCTATTGAGGGTTAGCTTGTACTGTAATATTTGAGGGCTTTTTGTAATCTCCTATTATAGTAGAAGATTAACTTAGTCCCAAGTTTGGGGTGAACCAGTATAAATTTTGTGACTCTTTATTGGTTGGTCCATCCTATGAAAGGGGGAGAATTAATATTTTTGTAATTTATTTAGTAGTATATTATTATTTTTCTCCCAACAATATCAACACCAATTTCTCTAGTCATCAAACTGAGGAGATTTTAATAATGGGTCTAGTCCAAATGGAGAGAGGGGTCATAATATCCTTTAAATTCATTCCATGACTCAATCTCTCTAACTCATTTACGAAATGTGACCCATTTGATAGGACAAATTATTCAATTAGATCGCCACAATATGGTTGACTCATAATAATTGTTGGATATGAATTTAATAATTTCCATACCCATTAATAGTCATTAGATAGAAATTCGAGATATTTCTCTCTTCTCATCCAACAATGAATAATGGTCGTGCCTGCATTATTGAAAAATTTCTCGTTTGGTAAGCAATTTAGATTTTGTTTTATGCTTTCGAATTCATTGAGTTTAGTGAATATATGTTTGACATATGCATTTTTTAAAATTGTTATCAGATTCTGTAATGTAAATAATGGAAATTCTAAAGACAACATTTTTTTTGTTTTTATTGTATCTAGATTTTGAATTTGAAAGTATTTAAAATACAAAATTATATTTAAAAAGATAAAAACTTTAATAATATAATATTTCAGGTTGTAAATTCAATTTATTTTTTAAAATTAAAAATATATATAATATGATACATTATAAATTATATGTTATTGTAAAAATAATAGTTATACAAAAGTTATAACAAAAGAATATGTTCATAAATTAAATAACAATGGCTTATATTCAACCTAATATTTAGTTTTGAAACTACAACTAGTTTCATGATCTCTATAAATATATTATATAACACTTTTGAACTATTATTTAAATTGGAATTCAATTTCTAAATCTCCTACCAAACACATATCTGAAAACATCAAATATAACTTTGTTTTCATTGAATTTCTTATTTTCAAAATTTTGTTTTTAGATTACCTACTATTGTTGTCAAAATCACGATAGGATAACTCATCTAACCTTCATGTGACAACAATCGTGAATTTATTTGGTTGGGAAGAATGTGGTTCGCAAAAGAAAGAAATAATAACACTGATGTGGTGCTTGCCACACATGCTCTGATTCTTAAGTCAGAGAGTATTTTGGTGTAGCAAGTTAGGGTTTCTAGGATGAGGGAGAACTTACATTCCCTCTCTTATAAGGAGAGTATTTATATGGGCGTCCTAGGATGTAAACCCTAATCCATCATGAGGTAGGAGGAGAGGAGGGCTCTCTCAAGTTCGGAAGAGAAAGGGAATCGACGGGGTCGGCGTCAGCCTGACCAAGGTCAGCCAAGGAAAGATGAGGCTCGACCCTATGATGGGTTGGCCTCAACCTCGATCGAGGCCAACTAGGGGATCGGGCCTTCGGACCTGATTCTCTCCTCTTTGATTGTCTGGAGGCCCGATCTGTTCTGCCTTTCAGCTCAGTTGGATCTGTTTGGTCCTATTTTGGGTCATTCTCTACGTATTTGCCTCTCCATTTCCTATGTATTTCGAGTTTGTTCTTATGGTCAAATTTCACCCATAACACCTACCAAACATTTTCTAATCTTCCAAACATGTTTTGAATGGGAAGAAGGATAACAAGAAAATCTGTAACGCCCATGTAAAAAAAAAAAAAAAGGAGAAAACGCAAGACTGCGTTCGCGCCCCCCTCCCCCCAAACTTTCTTCTTCATCTTCTCTCTCTTCGCAGGTCCGACGCCGACGCCACCCAGCAGCAGTCGTAACACCTCCCTCTCTCCTGCTGCCCCCATCTGCCCTCTCTCTTCCTCCGCCGATCTCTCTCTCTCTCTCTCTCCGTCGAGTTCTCTGTCCTTCGGCCGACGAGCAAGCCAGGCCTTGCCGCCGCTTCAGTCAGCAACCAACGATCGCCAGATTTCTATCGATCCTCTCCCCGTTACCACCGACAGCGAGCTTAGTCAATGTCAGTGAGTTTTCTTTAAATCGTTTGAGTTTTGGTTCGATTGGTTCATGGGTTTTTGGTTCGATCCTCCTAAAATGAATGTTGGTTTTGGATAGATCGGGTCGTGGGCTTTTCGGTTTGGTGCTTGACTTTCCATTGTTGTTGCCGATGTGTCGTCGTCGTGTCGCTGTCGCTGTCGCCGCCGTCGCCGCCATTGAATAGGTACCGTTGTCTGCCTTCGTTATCTCGATCACGTTTTGAGCCTCATGTACCTGTTTGGTCATATAAGTTGAGTTAATTAATTGAAGTTGTTTGGATCGTGATTTAAGTTCTATGATTGCCAGATAGGGTCTCAATGGTGTTTAGGACTTTGCGTGGAGCATGAGATCGGGTTCTTGGATCTTCGGATATCGGTAAATAGCCATTTAGATTTAAGCCCGTTAAGTTATTGTGGTTGTGATTATGTGAGGACCTTTATGGTTTGTGATAGTATGCTCGAATTTGTGCCTTATGACATGTTTGTTAGTTGGAGGGATTGTATGGGGGTTGTTTGAGCTAGACGACCTAAAAGTACATGGTTGGCATGGAATTAGGGGCTTAATGTTTACGCTAGCATGCTACCTTAAAGATCGAATATGTTAAGGATGGGTTAAGTCGACAGTGATTTGGATTTCGAATACTTACTTAATATGGGTAAGTGGGGTACGATGAAGTTGACCAAACCGAGCAAAGGATTAGTGTGTTGGGGCTTAAGGTCGCCTAAGCGTGAGACTATTCTTGTAAAAAGGGAGTTTGGTTGCAAGCTAATGTTTTGGATACTGTGGTTCGGGTCAAACGTGACCTCTGGGTGCAACACCTTAAGTTCCAATTCGTATTTAAGTTGTTTAGATCGCTATAACTGTTGGTGGACATTAAACGCGAGCCCTGGGCAATGTTAGTGACTCATTGTTTCCTTGGGATTGTTTTAGGCGAGCTTGTGTTTAACCTTTAAAAGAAGTGATTGTTCCATGGGTTCTCAAATCAGTGTATGTAGCCAACTTGATCCGATAAGCGAGCTCATAAGTGAAAGAGTTAGCTTGCATAGCTTGTAGGTTGAAACCTCGTGTTGTTGTGTATGTAAAAAGGGATGGGTTCTGACCGGGAATGAGTTCGCGCATGTGTGGTGGAGGATCATAGTCGATATGCAGCTAGTATTGCTCACATGATTATTAGTATGTACCCTCGATGATGGTTTTAGTACCAAGTCAAGTGAATGGTCATGGAACCCCGGGGCTAGTAGTCCATACCTTACTCCTCATTTAGGTGACGTTATCCTATAACTTTGTGTGGCAAGAAACTAGCATGGAGTATGAGTATTGATGATGTCTCGTGGTGAGTCACAGCACGTGTGGCAATAGACCAGGGGCAATGATGTCTTGTGGTAAGCCATGGTAGTCATGGCGACAGGCCAAAGACAAGAATGCTTCGAGGTGAGTCATTATGAGTGTGGCAACAGACTCGGAGCGAAACTTAGCGTATGAGCATCCTGCGGGGCGGGTCTGGGCTATGTCGGAATGCTAGTTAGGGAGACGTTTACCGACGTGAAGCAAGGAGCTGAGCAATCCGGTGTGGGCTTGGGGTAAGGCTAAGTCAGACATCTAGCTGACTGTGGTTTGAAAGTGGAATTTGAGTACTCTAAGGGGTTGGTTAAAAGTGAAAACCTGGTTGAATTTGGACCCTTAAGAATGGGTCGGGGATAGTAGAGTTGTCGGGGTAAAATCCTAAATAACCTTATGAAACGCAAAACCCAACACTTACTAAACCCTGAGTTACCCCTGAGCGAGTCGGAACCTCTAGATTGACGATATATGATAGGCTCGTGAGACTGGTGTGTGTCCCCGATGAGATTCGGGAGTGGTTGCTTTTCATTATCCCGTGCTAGCTGAGGGGTGGTTATCACACCCCCTCCCGAACTACCTGCTAACTCAGCTCGAAAGGCGGCGTGAAGCCAACAGACATTGTTACCTCTTAACAATACCTGCTGACACTACTTTACCTGAAAACAAACTATGTTCGCATATGGAACACTTTAAACTTAACACAACTGGCTGGACATCTATAAGACGTACATGAGGAGAAACTCTTCTTAAGTCTCTCTTGAAACTAAAACGAGCAAGAACATCGTAACCACAAACAGTCAAAACCACTAATTAAACAACCACAACCTCTAAAAAGCACATACGACAATAAATACATAGTTCTCTCAAAATAATTAAAAAAAAAACATATGGACTTGCTATACAACACCAGCCACGTACAAAATATTAAACTTATGAAGCTTCAAAGAGACTATGGCGGAGTTTTCGAGCACCTAAGCTCGATCTCTACCGGAAAAGTGGGAAAAACACTGAAAGAATGAGTTATGACGCTCAGTGAGTGACTTGAGTTTAAAAGAAAACTTTAACTCGTAAATCATATCACCTGGCCATCTATGAGCATATGCATCCTGTAATCAAATGTTAAAAGTAACTATGTAATCATAATAGCTTTTCATGAAAACCAAAGCAGTATCTGAATTAAAATCTCGTAAGGCATGTAAATGATATAAACTCTTTTTAAAACATGTCACAATCTACGTTGTGTAGGGCATGCCCAGTACACCAACGTTTATTCTACGATGTAGTGGGGCCCGCCCAACACTCTCATCGTCTTTGTCGTAGTGGGGCACACCCAAAGACTCACGACAAACAGTATTTGTCACTCACGAGTACACTCAACGTCGACAACGAGAATAAGACTGTGTGTGCACACGGTACTATATAGCCTCGGGCTCAATATCTCGTAAGATCACATGAAAACATTTGAACATGCCACTTATCTTTTTCTTTCATAAAACTCAAGCTTACTTAGCTTGTTCATAAAACTAGAAATCTTTAAAACATACTTGCTAGTACATGGTTGCTTGAAATCATAACATTTCCATAAGTTTTGGCAATCATTAGACATATGCTCATGTATAAATTCCTTCAAGACATTTAGGCTCACAACGAGCACTTGAAATCATTTCTTAGAAAATATGAATACTCATAAACATGTGTTTCAAGGAAAACATTAAGCATTCAAACCATTTCGTTTTAGCAAAACCTTGCATTTTCATAAGCATAATACAAGCCTATAAACCATTTTCAAGCTTCGTTTTGTCACTCACCGTGTTTTAGAACCTTGGCCCGTACACTCGACCTATCTCCTCTTGGACTGCCAAACAAACCAAAACCATGTTTTAGAACCTCGAGCTCATGGTTTTTAACCTTACTACAAGAAAACACTCCAACAAAAAAAAATTCCAGAATTTTCAGATTTTCTGCCCTGTTTTCAGACAGCTATAACTTCTTCATTACTTATCCAAAAATAATGTACTTTATATCAAACTCTTCATTTTGGAACCCTCTAAAAATAATATGAAGACATGAAATTTAAATTCCACACATATTGGTTCAGAAATACCTCGAAAGCTTCTTTCCCAGGAACTAACTTCTGCTATTCCAGATTCGATTTTCTGCTGCAACCCGAAACTTGACCGGCTATTTACAACATCTTCCAATCATTTTCTATTCACGATTTCTTCACAAACGTTGTAGGAAATTCAATAAGCTTTCCAACCATATCTAATAGAGCTTCTGATTCCAACTCTACAGATTAGTACAACCAAAAAATCAGAGACTTCTCGGATTTGACAGCAAATTCTGTCTTCTGTCTTCCTCTTCACAAAACAGTAGCTTAAGATCCGAATTTGCTCGAGCTTCCTTCACGAATTTTGTTCCAATATGATTTAACTTTCATGAAGCAAAACCTAAAATCTTACCTCTTCCTGTGGAGCTCGAGATGAACAGAAAACCAGAACAGGGTTGGAGTTGATCACCTTGCTGCTATTTAAACAAACTTTGAGTTCTCCTCCCTCTCTTCTGCAATTCTAGCACCAAAATCACCTTATTCCTCTTCCCTTAAGCTTCTCCCACGAAACCCTTACCTTATTTTTCTATAAATGAAGAAGAAGATCGATGGAAACATGGTTTTTAAAAAGAAACTTAGGTGGGGTCCCACCATCCACTTCCCTTTTCCCTTTTTCATTTTTCCTTTTCATTCTTTTCTTTTTCCTTTCTTTTCTTTTCTTTTCTTTTCTTTTCATAACAAAACTTAACATGATTTACATTTGTTTCATTTTCTTTTCTTCTTTTATCTCTTAAAGCAAACCAAACCAAAAATGGTTTAAGCTTTTTCTTTCTTGTTTTCCTTTTGTCTTTCACTTCATTTCTTTTCTTTTTAAAACAAGGAAAACCAAGTTTTATGCATTCATTTCTTCTTTTCTTTTTTTTTTCTTTATAAGGAAATTCCAAAGAATGATTCTCGGGTTTACAACTTACCTCCCCCTTAAGAAATTTCGTCCTCGAAATTTAGTAGTCCTTAGGTGAAGATCGTCAAATAATTCCTCTTCATTTGGTCCTCTAATTCCCAGGTTGCCTCCTCCACTCCGTGATGTCTCCAACGACTCCGTGATGTCTCCAACGAACCTTCACGAGTGGGATCGTCTTGTTTCTTAAAACTTGTTCTTTCCCTCGTCGAGGATTTGAACTGCATCCTCTACGTAACTCATGTCTTCTTCAATCACAACTAGTTGTGCTTGTAGCACATGTGTCGATCTGAATATATTTCCTCAACATGGACACATGAAAAACATCATGTACTCGAGATAGTTCTCACTGCAACTCCGGTCTATAGGTCACTGCCCAACTCGTCCCGTTATTTGATAAGGACCGATATACTTAGGGCTTAGCTTACCCTTCTTGCCAAAACGAAGGACACCTCTCCACGGAGATAACTTCAAGAAAACTTGATCTCCGACTTGGAATTCTAAGTCCTTTCGTCGCTTATCTAAAAAACTCTTTTGACGGTCTTGAGCTACCTTCAAATTCTCCTTGATTACCTTAATATTATCTGTCGTAACTTGCACCAACTCAGGACCGATTAGCTTCCGCTCTCCTAGTTCATTCCAATATACGAGCGTTCTACACGGTCTTTTATCCAGAGCCTCAAATGGTGCCATGCTAATACTCGACTGATAGCTGTTATTATAAGCGAACTCCATAAGTAATAGGTGTGTATCTCAACTTCCCTGAACTTGAAGGACACAGGCTCTTAACATGTCTTCTAGGGTCTGGATGGTCCTTTTTGACTGACCATTTATCTGAGGATGAAGCGTTGTACTAAAACTCAGCTTTGTCCCCCATAGCTTTCTTTTGTAAGCTAGGCCAAAACATAGAAGTAAATCTTGGATCTCTATCTGGAACTATGGACACTGGCACTCCGTATTGACTTACAATTTTGTCGACGTATAGCTTAACAAGCTAATCAAGTGTAGACGTCGATTTTAATTGGTATCTTGCTGTCTTAGTGAGTCTATCGACCATTACCATATACCATCATGTCCACTTGGAGTATGATGTACAAACAACAGAAATCCATAGCGATATGCTCTCATTTCCACTCAGACACCACGAGTAGTGGATTAAGGAGTCCTCCCGGTCTCTGTCTAATCGGTTTAACTTGGCGGCGATTAAACATCTATCAACATAATCAACTATCTCCTGCTTCATCCCAGGCCACCAATAAGTCCCTTTCACAGTTTTACACATCTTGGTGCTTCCCGGATGCATAGCGTAGCTGAAATGTGAGCTTCCTCTAGAATACCATCTTAAGCTCACTAATACTCGGGACACATAGTTTTCTTTGCTTAACTATGGTTTCATCTGTTCTCATTCTAGATTATACCTCTGGCCCTGTTTGTACATTTCAAACATTTTCTGCAAGTTACTATTCTCTGATTGTCTTCTCACAATCTACAATTATGAGTGAAGACTGATGCTGAATTAAACTAAAGACCCCAATTCTCTCTCTGCAGCTTACAACCGCCTTAGAATCCCTTAGAGTACATAAAAATGTTGCTCGAATACCACACAAGGTATCCCTAGGAAGTCTTCACTTCCTGCTCAATGCATCTGCTACCACATTCACCTTACCAGGATGGTATTCTATGGTACAATCATATTCTTTAATCTGTTCTAACTATCTTCTCTGCCTCATAATAAACTTTCTTTGATCAAAGATATACTTCAGACTCTTATGATCTATAAAAATATGACATCTCTCACCAAACAGGTAGTGTCTCTAGATCTTCAATGCTAAAACAACTGCTGCTAACTCAAGATCATGGGTAGGGTAATTACATTCATGCTTTTTCAATTGCCTTGACGCATAAGCTATTACTTTTCCTTCTTGCATCAGTACACACACCCTAATCCTTGTCCTGAAGCATAACAGTAAATCACATATTCTTTTCCCGTTACAGGAAGTGTTAGAATAGGTACTGTCATCAACCTTGTTTCTAGCTCCTGAAAAACTCTATTCACACTTATCTGACCATTCAAACTTAGCATTCTTTCTTGTTAAGGCTGTTAAGGGTAATGCTAATCGTGAGAAATCTTTAACAAACCGCCTGTAGTATATTGCCAAGCCTAGGAAACTACGTACCTCTGTCACACTGGTTGGTCTCTCCCAGTTGACCACAGCTTTCACTTTATGCGGATCCACACTAACACCATTTGCTGAGACAACATGCCCCAAAAACACTACCTGATTCAACCAAAACTCACATTTGGTGAATTTAGCGTACAACTGTTTATCTCGTAGTGTTTGCAGAATAATCCTCATGTGTTCCCCGTGGGCTTTCCTGTCAACTGAGTAAACTAGTATATCATCAATAATTACTATTACAAAGTTATCCAAATATGGTGGAAAACCTACCCATGAGGTCCATGAAAAACTGCTAGTACCTTGTTAAACCGAATGACATTACTAAACACTCATAATACTCGTACCTCATTATGAATAATGTCTTAGGAATGTCTCGATTCTCTCCTTTTTAACCGATGATATCCTCGATCTTAAATTAATCTTACAAAACATCGATGCACCTCTTAACTGGTCAAACAAGTCATCTATTCAGGGTAAAGGATACTTATTACGTATCGTGACTTTGTTTAACTGTCTATAATCAATGCATAATCTACGGGTATCATCTTTCTTTTTCACAGATAACACTGGAGCTCTCCAAGGCGATACACTAGGTCTGATGTATCCCTTATCAACTAGTTCTTGTAACTGCATCTTTAGCTCCCTGATCTCACTTGGAGCCATTCTATACGACGCTTGCGAAATAGGTGTTGTTCTGGTAGCAATTCAATAGTGAACTCTACTTCCCTATCAGGTGGCAACCCTGACAGATCTGCTGGAAAAACATCAAGAAACTCATTTACCACAAGAACATCTTCTGGTTTTAGCTTTCTATTCGGTTAGATAGGAACAAACTAGAAACAAAGGAATGCGTAGCACCTGGATCTATCAAAACACGTGCAGGTATATTACAAATAGAGATCATACCAGTAATCACGTCTGGTGCATCCTCTGCTTCCTGTTGAGTCATAGCATAGACCTTTCCCTGTTGCCTAGGTCTCCCTACAACTCCTTTCTGCTTTTGCACCACCGGGTGCCTCTCCTGTAGCTCTTTGGAATTCTTGGTTGTTCTACTGCCGGGACTCACCCCTAGTCCTCTCGTGCACTTGTCCATAGCTGTGGACAATCCTCTTGACATGTCCTGGTTGTCAAGACTTTGGTAGCATGTACCAACACTCACAAGACAATGACCTTGATGATTCTTGCAACAGTCACACTCATGGAGTTTTCCTTGCTATCTTGGCAATAGACTCTTGCCCTCCCTGCAACTTGCTGCCAATCAAACAAACTAACTAGGTCGTCTTTAACTTTGCCTCTGATAGGCACTACCCACAATCATCTGCCTCGATGCCTGGCTACTTGGCTACTAGCTTGCTCCTTAAAGTCATATTGACTTGAAACATTTACTCCAAGTGTGAACCTCATTGCTCACGACCTTGAAATCGCTTGTTGTCGAAGCCTCCACAACTAGGCTTCACTAATGACTTCTCCTCTGCTATACTCTGCTCAACACGTAGAGCGGTCTCTACCACCGGGAAAATCAATCCACTTAGCAATGGTCATGGCGGGTGCGTATCTCGTGTCGTAACCCTCTTTCAAATCTTCGATACCTGTCACTCTTAAATGCCACATTCACATCAACATACCGCGACAACTCGGTATATCTTCTCTCATACTCAGCCACTGAAAGTGTCTCTTGTTTTAATTCTAAAAATTCATCCCTTTTAGCCTCACGATATGTGTTAGGGTAATATTTATCTTCGAAGAGGCTTTCGAAGGTTGCGGTGTGAAGTACGTGCATCACTACAATCTGCTAACATCGATTTCCATCATCCTTCCGCTTTTTTAGCGCGTGAGAATGTGGCCAACTTAACATTTCGCTCCTCAAAGCAACTCATAACATCAAAACATTTATCAAGCTTATTCACCAAATCTCGCTTCACTGGATCTTTGGAACCTCAAACACTGTGTGGCTCCTAATTCTTTTAGGTGATCTATTCTATATGTCTTATCTCGGATTACTTAGCCTGCGCTCCCCCTGGGCTTACCTACCTCCCTGTAAGGAATTAGCATGTTTGCAATTACGCCCCTATCCGAACTCTCGGGGCACTAGATCTCCACCGGGATTGATCTTGGGTAGGATCCTGCGTCCCGTCCTGATCTTGTCTGCATCGTCCGCTAGTACGTGGTGGCATAACTTCTATAACATATCAACATACTAGACATGTAATGAGTACTCAACTCAAATGCACAATTCTAGACTTGTGTTCACATTCTAGTCCTGACTGGACTTACTCTTATCATTACTTGGACCATGCTCTGCTAGTTCTATTGAACTAACTCAATAACTTGCTATGACTTTTACTTTATTCTCAGAGCTAACTCGCCCTGTCTCATTCCCATGGAGCTAACTGCTCTAATACCAAGTTGTCACACTCCCTCCCGAACTACCTTCTTAACACTTCTTGGAAGGCGGCGTGAAGCCAACAGAGACATTGTTACCTCTTAACAATACTGCGACACTACTTTACTAGGAAAACAAACTATGTTCGCATATGGAACACTTTAAACTTAACACAGCGGAAACTGGACATCTATAAGACGTACATGAGGAGAAACTCTTCTTAAGTCTCTCTTGGAAACTAAAACGAGCAAGAACATCAGAACCACAAACAGTCCAAACCACTAATTAAACAACCACAACCTCTAAAGCACATACGACAATAACTACATAGTTCTCTCAAAATAATTAAAAAAAAAAACATATGGACTTGCTATACAACACCAGCCACGTACAAAATATTAAACTTATGAAGCTTCAGCAGACTATGGCAGGTTTTCAGGCACCGGGAGCTCGATCTCTACCTGAAAAGTGGGAAAAACACTGAAAGAATGAGTTATGACGCTCGGTGAGTGACTTGAGTTTAAAAGAAAACTATTAACTTAAATAAATCATATCACTGCCATCTATGAGCATATGCATCAGTAATCAAATGTTAAAAGTAACTATGTAATCATAATAGCTTTCCATGAAAACCAGCAAGTATACCGTTAAAATCTCGTAAGGCATGTAAATGATATAAACTCTTTTTAAAACATGTCACAATCTACGTTGTGTAGGGCATGCCCAGTACACCAACGTTTATTCTACGATGTAGTGGGGCCCGCCCAACACTCTCATCATCTTTGTCGTAGTGGGGCACACCCAGCACTCACGACAGCGTTGTTGTCACGGAGTACACTCAACGTCGACAACAGAATAAGACCTGTGTGCACACGGTACTATATAGCCTCGGGCTCAATATCTCAGAAGATCACATGAAAATATTTGAACATGCCAGCTTATCTTTTTCTTTCATAAAACTCAAGCTTACTTAGCTTGTTCATAAAACTAGAAATCTTTAAAACATACTTGCTAGTACATGGTTGCTTGAAATCATAACATTTCCATAAGTTTTGGCAATCATTAGACATATGCTCATGTATAAATTCCTTCAAGACATTTAGGCTCACAACGAGCACTTGAAATCATTTCTTAGAAAATATGAATACTCATAAACATGTGTTTCAAGGAAAACATTAAGCATTCAAACCATTTCGTTTTAGCAAAACCTTGCATTTTCATAAGTATAATACAAGCCTATAAACCATTTTCAAGATTCGTTTTGTCACTCACCGTGTTAGAACTAGAACCTTGGCCCGTACACTAGACCTATCTCCTCTTGGACTGCCAAACAAACCAAAACCATGTTTTAGAACCTCGAGCTCATGGTTTTTAACCTTAAAACTACAAGAAAACACTCCAACAAAAAAAAATTCCAGCATTTTCAGATTTTCTGCCCTGTTTTCAGACAGCTATAACTTCTTCATTACTTATACAAAAATAATGTACTTTATACCAAACTCTTCATTTTGGAACCCTCTAAAATTCATATGAAGACATGAAATTGAAATTCCTAACAGATTGGTTCAGAAATACCTCGAAAGCTTCTTTCCTAGGAACTAACTTCTGCTATTCCAGATTCGATTTTCTGCTGCAACCCGAAACTTGACCGGCTATTTACAACATCTTCCAATCATTTTATATTCACGATTTCTTCATGAAAGTTGTAGGAAATTCAATAAGCTTTCCAACCATACCTAATAGAGCTTCGGATTCCAACTCTACAGATCAGTACAACCAAAACATCAGAGACTTCTCGGATTTGACAGCAAATTCTGTCGTTTGTCTTCCTCTTCATAAAACAGTAGCTTAAGATCCGAATTTGCTTGAGCTTCCTTCACGAATTTTGTTCCAATATGAGTTAACTTTCATGAAACAAAACCTCAAATCTTACCTCTTCCTGTGGAGCTCGAGATGAACAGAAAACCAGAATAGGGTTGGAGTTGATCACCTTGTTGCTATTTAAACAAACTTTGAGTTCTCCTCCCTCTCTTCTGCAATTCTAGCACCAAAATCACCTTCTTCCTCTTCCCTTAAGCTTCTCCCACGAAACTCTTACCTTTCTTTTGATAAATGAAGAAGAAGATCGATGGAAACATGGTTTTTAAAAAGAAACTTAGGTGGGGTCCCACCATCCACTTCCCTTTTCCCTTTTTCATTTTTCCTTTTCATTCTTTTCTTTTTCCTTTCTTTTCTTTTCTTTTCTTTTCTTTTCATAACAAAACTTAACATGATTTACATTTGTTTCATTTTCTTTTCTTCTTTTATCTCTTAAAGCAAATCAAACCAAAAATGGTTTAAGCTTTTCTTTTTCTTGTTTTCCTTTTGTCTTTCACTTCATTTCTTTTCTTTTTAAAAAGGAAAACCAAGTTTTATGCATTCATTTCTTCTTTTCTTTTGTTTTTTCTTTATAAGGAAATTCCAAAGAATGATTCTCGGGTTTACAGCGGTTCCCCATAGGGCGTGTTGGTTACGTACCTCACTGCACTATGCTAGCGTGTTGCATTGTGAGAGCCTGGGGTACGTCCCCGTCAGGGAGTGGTTGTTTTCCATTATCTCGTGCTGGCTTAGGGGCGATTCCCCATAGGGCGTGTAGGATACGTACCTGCTCTGCTCTATGCCAGTGTATAGTGGCATGAGAGTTGCTTTCTCTCATTGCATCGTCAATCAAAGTTCCAGGACCGAAGTTAAAGCTCGAGTTATTACCGCAGAAAAGCTCAGGTTGGAGTGTGCTAAGTGTGAGACCTGTGTTGGGGTTGAGTGAATGTAGAAGACGAGTCTGGTTGGTTGCATGTTGGTTTGTTTGGACGTGAGTGGGTTGCTTACTGCGTATTTTTATACTCACCCATCTACTTTGTTGTTTTTGGTTGCAGGTAAGAAACCATGAGGCGGTTGACGATGATGACGACCGGACGAGGCTGTGGGACCCTGTTCTTTCTTGTTTTCCTTTAGCTTGGAGTTTAGTTTGAAATGGTCATGTTTTAGTTTCTGTTTTATTTGTTTGGTCGTGCAACATTATGTTGTCTCATGTACTTCTTAGTTAGTAATTTTCATTCTGGTTGAGTTGTCTCTCTGTTGCGTGTTCGTTTGTCCAAGATATTGTGCTTTGGAACTCTAGTTGTAGCCCAACTCATTCTCTGATTGTAGTTTGGTGGGGGTTGGGCATTATTTGAAACTTTTTGAAGTGTTTTCTGCTTGTTAGGTTCCAGGAAAAAATTTCAGTTTTCTCCTTGTTATGTCGTTATGCTGTCGAAATTTCGGCGCGAACGGTGTGACGGAGTAACTTCCCTAACGTAGGTTCGTCTCGAATTTTAAGGTCGTTACAAAATCTCAAAAATACTTTCTTTTCCAGCTACTTTGCCCTTTTTTTCTTACTAGACTAGCCATTCCAAATCCTTCATTAGTGCCAAATTGCTTCTTCACTTTTTGGATTTGCCAATGACTTATTTCCCTTTTAATTTGTTCAATTTTTTTTGTCCTATGTTGCCTTTGGATTTATACTCAAATCTTGGGGTTTTTGTACGGAAGACCCCTTTTTAATATTTTTAATGCGAAATGACCTGGCGCTCAGATATAATGAAAACTGACCTATTCTGACGTGGCAAAGCGCGCAAAAATACGCTAAAGGGCATTCAAGTTATACGCGAACGTTCATCCGCCGCTCACCCGTGTTTTGAGACTCGCTTACTCGCTTACTCGCTTCTTCGCTCACTCGGACTCGTACTCGCTCACACGTACTCGCTCATCCGTGCTCGCTCACTCGCTATCGAAGCAGTACTCGCTCTCGCGCACTCGCACTCGAAGCACTACTCTCTCTCATTCGCTCGCTTAGCACTACTCGCTCACTCGCACTCGATTACTCGCTCATTCGCACTCGTACTCGAAGCACTGAAGCACATCGCAGCATTACTCGCTCACTCGCACTCGAAAGCTTAACATTTGAAACAGAATATGCAACCAGAGATATTTATAAAAGTTGAAAAGAAAAAACGGGAAATATATAAAAATTACAAAACATAAACAAAATAAAGAAAATGTAGAAATGCCATTTCGTCCCCTAGTCTGACTCGTTTGAGGAGTCGATTATGATTAATGGCGCATCTTGAATGGCCTTCCTCTTGAGGCGTTGTGTAGGAATGTTGACCGAACATTCCGATGGCACCTGTTCGGCAAGGGGTGGTTATGGTGGTTCGCATGCGTGGGGAGTAAGGTCAGTGTCCCCAAACGGGACTTCGGAGCACTCGAGGGAGTCATGTGA
The DNA here is from genome assembly GCA_036507285.1 of Trichosanthes cucumerina. Taxonomy (NCBI): domain Eukaryota; kingdom Viridiplantae; phylum Streptophyta; class Magnoliopsida; order Cucurbitales; family Cucurbitaceae; genus Trichosanthes; species Trichosanthes cucumerina. Next base: position 56,852,408 of record CM071837.1, on the reverse strand, counting down.
GGACTTCTTCAATGACTCGCTTGAGTCCTCTGAGGACTCTTCGGAGGACTCGCTTGAGTCCTTAGAGGACTCCTCCGAGGATTCCTCCAATGAATTGTTCGGGGCCTCCCCAGGATAGTTGAAGAAACTATCCTCCGACGACTGTTCAGCAGGTGTGGTGAGAGAAGAGTCCGGCTGGTCAACCTCTTCTCCGACAATGTTGCCGGATGTAGTTTTTTCAGAACTGAATTCGGTTGTGTTGGACTTCATGATGAGGAGGTTGAAGAAGATGAAGATAGTTTAATTGTGTGTTATGATAGAATTTGCATTAGCCTCGTCGTTTGTTAATACTAATAACTCAACGGTCGAAATTAAAGACGCCTAAGCACTCATTATTGCGCCGATTGGTTCCCCGAATCAAGAATTAATAAATTTTAGAATAAATTAATAATAAGCGAGTAAGCGCGTCAACGAATGCGGGAGTGAGTTAACGGGGGCGAGGCCACGAGAGCGCATTAACGGGAACGAGACAACGTGAGTAAATGAACGGGAGCGATCCAACGTGAGTAAATGAACGGGAGGGATTGAACGAGAGCGAGCAACATTTCATATAAAAGGGGTTTCTCATTTCACTGTCTTTCTTAAGTTCGGTCTCTCTCTCTAAGGAACGCTCCATCTCTCTCTAAGTCTAGCTCTCTCTCTCTGTCTAACGAGCTTTGTCGCACGAGCCACCGCCGCCGTCAGCCGTCGCTTGTCCTCAACAACTGCCGCCAACCATCACAGTATGATATTACGTTATTCGTTGTTGTGAGTTGTATTTTTTTTCTTCGTAAGTGTGCGATTTTGAGATGTTGGTTTTGTTTTGTGAATGTTACTGTCTGCCGTAGAGATACATGTATTTTATCGAGTTTGTAGGGAGAAGAGAATAGAGCTTACGTTAAGTTTAGGGTATAATGAGGGTTTACGGTTGCGACTGTACTAAGATGAAGGAAGAAGACGACGAGAGTGTATTGGTAGGAGTTATAGTGAACGAGTAAGCATGAACGAGTCAGCATGAGCGAGTCAGATGGAGCGTTCCTCTATTGTACAGAATGAATTTCGTACCTTCTGTAAACTTTTTTTAATTTATGGTGTTCGTAGTTTTCTTAATTCTTGTGTGGTGCCCTCTATGCACAGATTTACAATGGTAGCTATCCTTAAAATAGCTAAAAGAGATTGGTTTCCAGGACAAGCCTCTAGTTTAGCACACATCAGCAGTGCCAATAAGGTATTGAGGCGGTTGACACACCTACACAACTAACAATCATTGAGACGGACGATGATTCGGTCCTTTCGTTGATGTGGACCTCATTTTCAACAGTCCACTAGTCCATCACATACTTCTTAGGGAGGTGAGTGGAGGTGATGAAAACAATGAAGTCATGTGGTTCAATATGAATGGAACCGTAGTGAAGTTCGAGAAGGAGGAGTTCATCCTCATGACTGGTTTGTGGCCATCTCCACAGTCACGTGAACGTCCTGAACCATCTGTCGCCCTACAAGAGAAATATTTCGATGGGCTGGGAACTGACATACATGTGAATGATTTGAGTCTGTGTACAAGACACGAACTTTTGACAACGACGAAGATGCAGTCAAGGTGTCGCTGATCTATTATTGCGAGGCGGTCATGATGGGGAAGAACAAGTCGAAGGTCGTCGTCGACAGTTCCTTGTTTGGTGACATTGAAGACCTCCATTACTTTAATAGTATCGACTAGGGTTCCAGAATATGGGAGAGGACTATACGTGGCTTAAAGGTTGCCTTGCGGGACAAGGTTGACACGTATAAAATTAAGTCTCGGACAAATAAGCGTTATACCTTTAAGTATAACCTTCCTGGATTTCCTCCCGCGTTTCAGGTACTGCAAGTTCTACACAGCACTTTTTATTTTGTTCTAGATACCGATGTGATTAAAGAAATGTTGTTTATAGGTGTGGGCGTATGAGACACTAGCATCTGTGGCAGATCGGATTGCTACACGGATTAGTGATGATGCAGTGCCACGGATTCAAAGCTGGTCATGCAAACACTCTGTGACGTTCAAGGCGTTAGAACGCGACGTATTTGCATCGACAAAGGTTTACTATTAACTTACATTCAATATGTGTGGATCATGATGTTTACTCACATACTTTTTCGTTTGTAGCTGATTTAATTTTATTTTCCATTCGTTGTAGCTGGTTGTCGTATCGGACATGGTCCCATCCAATTCGAAGTTGTAGTACCGTGACACACTTGTCCATAATAGACTTCACACGGTATCTGAAGATGAGTTGGACTCTGATGATAAAGAAGATGAGTTTGACCACGTCGAACATATGGATGTTGATGTTGACGAGGACATTAATAATAAGGAAGATAGGGACACTATCAGGTTTCCACATCAGGAGCACATGTCCCCTGTTAGATCCCCTCTCCGCTCCCCTATCAGATCCCCTCCTCGATCCCCTCTTCGATCCCATATGAGATCCACTCGTCGCTCCCCTATCAGATCCCCTAACCGCGCACATGTTACCCCTCCGTTCCATACTCAATCCACCGGTATACGCACTGAAGCATCAGAAATTGAATACCTTCAGGATATAAACATGTGTGTCGATGGTATCGAGAAGTCTGTAGCCAATCTGAAAGAAGACATAATGGATTTGCGAGGAGAAATGAGAATAGAAATGGGTGAGGTTAAAACCCATTTGATATATATTCGTGAGTTCATTCATAGAATGAACAAGGTACGTTACATTTCCTCCCTTGCCTAATACATTTATTGTTGTGTTAATACATACAGATGTTTAATTATGTGGAGATGGAGGTTGCAATATGGAAGTGGATAAAGCCACTGATGTCACCACTCCCGTACATGACCCAACCCCCACTCTCACTGATCCCTCCACCACTCCCACCGTCCTCCCACCATCTGCCACCGATCCCTCCACCACTCCTACCGTCCTCCCACCATCTGCCACTGATCCCTCCACCACTACCACCGTCATCCCACCATCCGCCACCGATCCCTCCACCACTACCACCGTCCTCCACCATCTGCCACCGAGCCCTCCACCACTACCACCGTCCTCCAACCATCTGCCACCGAGCCCTCCACCACTACCACCGTCCTCCCACTATCCGCCACCGATCCCTCCACCACTACCACCGTCCTCCCACCATCCGCCACCGATCCCTCCACCACTCCCACCGTCCTCCCACTGACCACTGTCCCAAGTCCTCCCATGTCACCCGGGCCATCCACTACTTCGACCGTCATCTCGATTCAGACCGAAGCATCCCTTGCCATCGTTCCAATTAAGGCATTGGCCGAGAAATCAACAATCGATGCCTCCACCGAACACACTCAGCTCATGTCCTCCCCAATGGACTATCCATCTGATTTAGATAATCTCGATACAAATGCAGCTACCGCATTGGATAGTCTAAAAATGGGAACATTGACCACTGTGATTGGTGGAGTGAATGTACCCAATTTGGAGATCGAAAATGTTGACGTCACCGTCCATATTGCTTTTTGCGGACCGGATGAAGCGCGATTATTGCGAAAGAGGCGATCGCAAAAGAACAACATGACGTTGTTATTCGCCTAGCGACAAGACTGTAAGTAAAACCACTGGGAATATACTCACACCAGCGCGTAAAAGTCTAAATATCCTATCCCTGGTAAGATCACGATGCTTCATCCACCGACCGTACAGTATAATCCTGCACATGATGTGGATGTTAAGACATTCGACGCCATGATGTCATGGATTCAAGACTCATCCACAGCTCACGATATACGACCGGGATTGGGGACGACTTCAATGCCGATGGGGAAAAAGTTCTTCACTGATCTCCTTACGCCGAGCTCATGGGTCGAATGTGACGTAAGTGGTAGATTATATCTTTATGATTGTGCATAATACCGCGAATTCCCATTATGATGTTTTCTTTTTTTGTTGTTTTGTAGACTATGAACACATTATGTATGTTCGTGAAGAAAAAGTTGTTTGCACGACCCGATATGTGCATAAACAAATTTACCATTCTACCATCTGGGATATTGGTAAGTTTATGAGCAATGTTTTCACTCAGTTCTATAAGATTAAGTACATATAATTGTCTGAGTAATTCTATTATGAGTTTGCAGTCTCATCTAAATGCACGGGGCAAAGATAGTCTATTCCAGAAAATAAAGAATAAAACCAAACACAAAACTGCTATGATTTGGGGTACAGAAGATACGTACACCGAATACGTTTGAGGCGTTCATGATGATTACAAACCGGCGTGGAGTGAGGTGGATTTCGTATTCTGTCCAACAAACCTCAAGGAGCATTGGTTTTTGTTATGTTTAGATATGAAGAGGGGATGTATAATGGTTTTTTATTCTTATCCGTCGTATCTTAAGGTTGAAGAAGTCAATAAATTTCTAGAGCCCTTGACGTATACACTCCCGTCACTACTGTATTATTGTGACCTGCAACGTGTCAAGGACGGGTTACAAACAGATAGATGGCAATTGCTTCGGTCAAGGGGTGAAGATTTGCAGAAGAACTCCTTGACTGTGGTATATTTTGTGCGAAGTGGATTGAGTATCTTGTAACCGGTGCAGACAGATCACAGTTCATCCAAGACCGTATGACGGACTTTAGGACCCAATATGCTTGTCAACTATGGGATGGTTCTGCTTTTTTTTTATTCAGACAAATATAATGTAACTGTACAATGCTCTTACCCCATGTAAATTTACACTATATACATATTCTGAATGTATTTACAGGTTACATTATATTTGCGATCCCTTCACAATTACAAAATAAATAAATGGTGTCAGCAGCAGTTTAGCAATCTAACGAGAGCGTTCCGACGAGAGCGATCCAACGAGAGCGATCCAACGATTGCGATCCAACGAGTGCGATCCACCGAGAGAGATCGAGCGAGAGCGATCCAACTAGATCGATCTAACTGTCGAGCGTTTTACGATAACGGTCATAGCTAGAATACACAACAGTATGTAAACCTCAGAACAGTATGTAACATCCACGGTTCAACAAGAGCGTTCAGATCTGAAGTCTGATTCTAAAATACACAACAGTATGTAAACCTCAGAACAGTATGTAAACCTCAACAGTTCAGAATGATTATTAAAACAGTAACTTATAATTCATAATGAATACCTTATGATTCAACTGGTCAGTCGAAGTTCATAGTGTTGAGTGGTTGATTACATGATTGACGATTGTGTCCGACATTACCACACCGACCACATTTTTTAGGTCGTTTATGCTCTCCACCGGAAGGAATCCTTTGCACCCTTCGTCGTCCAACCCTGATCACACGTTTCGGTGGTCGTATATGAACATCTACATAACCAGATGGTTTCGACCATTCAGATATGTGACCAAGTAGGTATATTAGTTCTTGATATACCGCTTGAAGAGCTTCAACTTTATAACAATTGTTGCAAAGGATCGACGGATCAATGTTGCGCTCTCTAGCAGCCATGATAGCATGGGAACAAGGGATTTCATACAAATCAAACTCCCTGCAGGTGCACTGTCGTGTTTGAAGATTGACGATACCATCCAAATGACCATCCCGTACATGATAATTATAACAGTCAATTGGATCCACACGATAACGTCTACCTTTATCACATTCGGTGGCAAGTCGCTTTCTGCTGTAATCTGAAAGCAGAGTTGTTCTCGTGAACCAATAATTCCGCCGCTCATAGAACCACCCCTGTAAATGTCCTCTCACAAAATCAAACAACGCAACAACGGGGAGCAATCGTGCCTCAGCAGTAAGTGAATGGAAACATTCAGCACTGATAGACGTCATATTGTCGTAACGTCTACTTAACTGAAAACATGTTGCCCATCGTTCCATACCTACGCTCTCTAGATATCGGCCTACAGCACCTTCACGTAATAAAAGAAGTTGATCCCAATACCACCGGAATTCGGACTCACGTACCGCTCTCGCTTCACTCTTGTACAATTGGACAGCGACCTTGTCCTTGAAATTATTCATCACATTCAGATCCAAGTGATAAGTACACAACCCATGAAATGCATGTGGGAAGACCGTCTGAACACTGTTGGCAATGCTTGCATGGCGATCGGATACAATCACCAAATTAGGTGAATCACTCACAAATAATTTCAGTTTCGTCATGAACCATGTCCATGACCGATCGTTCTCACTGTCAACGATCGCATAGGCCAGTGGGTAAATTTGATTATTTCCGTCCCTCCCTACGGCTACTAACATACAACCTTTATATTTTCCCTTTAAGTGAGAGCCATCCACAATGACAACATCTCGCATGCGGGAATATGCTCGTACGCATGACGACCCCAATGCCATGAATGCATATTTAAAATATACCTCATCTTCAACCTTTATATCAAAGATGGTGCCCGGATTAACAATTTTAAGGGCTTCACCATATGCATGGAGCATGGCATATGACTCCTCTGGAGTACCTTTGGTTAGTGCATGTGTCATCTCCCTCGCACCTCATGCTTTGTCGTAACTGATGTTAACTCCGTATTGTTGCCTTACATCCTCAATGATGTGTTTCGGCTTGTACACTCGACCAACTCCCTCAAACTTGCTTCTTATTATGTGACCAATGACTTCAGCACTTGCTTGTCTATGATCATGATTCAACAATCCAATGGAGCATGAATGTGTGCATACATACTTGTTTATTCTGAACAAGTTTGTTCCTCCCATCTGTACAGCCCGTAACCTCCATGTACATGTCTTCTCCAAACAACCAATTGTGTACAAATCCTTCGTAGATTTTTTTACTCTAAATTCAAAATTCTTATTCATGGCCAACATGGAGAGTCTCTTCTTCAACTCTTTCTTACTTAAAAACAACTGACCAACCTCAACGTCTTCGCTACAAGTGGTTCCAGATGACGATGACGTAATCAATGTACCTATTAGTCCTCCCTGAGTTGGAGAAGGATTGTCATTTAGATTTAGTGTTGGAGTTGGAGTTGATAATGGGGTTGGATTTGGTATTGGAGTTAGAGTTGGTAATGGGGTTGGATTTGGTATTGGAGTTGGAGTTGGTAAAGGGGTTGGATTTGGTATTGGAATTGGTATTGGAGTTGGAATTGGATTTGGAGATGGCATTCGGGTTGGATTTGATATTGGAGTTTGAATTGATATTTGAGCTGAAGTTGGTATTGGATCTGGAGTTGGAATTGAACATGCTTCATGCCGATCCATCTCGCATTGTCCATAAACATCATGAACATCTTGTGACTCCCAAGGGTTGGCCTCGTCGTTCGTTAGGGAGACTCCTATATCATTGGTTGGTATATACACCTCCTCTCTATGTATATTACGGGAGTCAACGTTTGAAGTTCGGTGAATATCATGACTCGTAGGGGGGCGTCCTCATTCGATTGTACGTTACCATTATTCCTTTCTACCGTTGATATAAATAGCTGCAACTTTGAGACAAGTTCTTGAACTAGAAGAAATTGAAGGTCCCGGTCACTCCTTATATACATTGGAGGGGATTGCTCTAGCAATGTCATCTTCAATCTTATTATAATGTCGAACATAATCGGGCTAATATTTGTAACATCATATATAATATTTTTCAACTCCTCAAACCTAATGTTGTCCACCACAAGAACGCCTGTTAGACAACCTCCGATGTAACAGTTTTCCAGTTCATCCCAACATCCACCGTATCTTATGAATAAAGATTTTTTTGTCCATCCTACAGAAAACAGTAAGTCGAATAATATTCGACGCAACACAAAAAAACAGCAACAATATTAATACACAACAAAAAATGAATGAAACTAAGAACTCTGGAAGTTCGGACTCGATCTCGCTTACTCGCTCGGGTGGACTCGCTCTGTCTTTGACGCTCACGCACCCATTAATATTGAAAACTACAAATTTCAACGTACTGATAACTCACCATAAGTGAGTTATTTTACTAGAATTTTAGTGTTTAATCCACTTGAATTGCATTTAATTTAGTGATCCTCATGTTAGTTTATCCCTAAATTATGTGTGTTAGCTTTAAAATCTTGCATTTAAGCATTAGGTGCAAAAAGAATTAATTTTGATGTTTTTATGCTTTAATTTAAGAAATTTGGAAAAATAAGCTAACAGTAATTAAAGACCGAAAAACGAGATTTTTAATTCTAGAAAAATCCTATCATATTTATTGGATCCATATTTTAATTAATGAATTTATTATGATTTTTCTATGTGCAGGAGATGTTTGAAAATTACAGGAACCCTAAGGGCATTTTAGACATTTTACCCAAAGGGTAAGATGGTCTTTTTACCCCTAAGGGCATTTTTGTAAATTATAGAGTTAGGGTAACACCATCTTGTATAAGGAGGCTAGGGTTCACAAGTGCCAAAGAGGAGTTGAGCGGGTGAGAATTTGCGACAAGAGGAGAGATCGAAAAGAGAAGGAGAACCAAGCGATTGCTACAACAAAGTGTGCGTTGGAGAGACAAATTCATGATGGTGTCTTTGTTGTAGCAATCGTGAGGTCCATTCGTTTATGAAGCAAAGAGCGAGAAAAGAAGAAGGGCGTTGCTACAGCAAGGCCTAGAGAGAGGATTCGAGAGGGCCAAGGGAGAAGGGAATCGATAAGGTCTTTGCTGCAGCAAACTGGAGAAAAATCGTGAGAGGTTGTCTTTGCTGAAGCAATCACGAGAGAAGTTGAGCTGTTGATTTTGCTACAACAAAAGAAGGAAAACCGAGAGGACCATTCTAACTTTTGCTGAAGCAATCATTAGGGAGAAGAAAAGGAGTTGCCGAGAGGTTTGCTACAGCAATTGGCGTAAGGTTGCTGAGAGGTTGCTGATCGCCGAAAGTTTGCTGAAGCAATTGTTGGGAGTCACCGATGTTTGTCGAAGCAATCGCAATCGCCTTGTCATTGTGAAGTAGGAACCCGAGAACCCTTTTGCTGAAGTAATTGGCTGATCTGTGTCGAGGCCATCCAAAGGGTTTTGCTGAAGCAAAGTACCCTACTGCAGTCCATCGATAGAGGGCTGCTGCTAGGCAATTGCTGTAGCAAAACAAGGCCATTTGCTGTGTAAATTGTTCCCTTTCTTTTAGTGCTTTTACCTATTATTTTGGCCAATTATCACTACTTTTGTTGGGTTGTTTATACACTAATTAGAGGTTAATTTGCTCATTGTTTAGACAATTGTGTGATTATTTTCGTGCTGCTATTTATAAATCTCTTGATTAGTGAAAGCATGTTCAACTTAAAGATGTGCAATTTGACCCAAAGTATGAGCTAAAATTCTTCTAGGCACAGGTTAGATTGTTCTTCAATGTATAAATTGTAATAAATTAATGGTTGAGGCCATAGTTGGATTTATGAGATTTTAATGTTTGCAACGATGCATGAGGGTTAAAATTTGGCCACTTTAACTTCTCTTAAAATTCACGAACTTGGAAAAGCTAGTGAATTAGGAAATTAAAATTTCATTCTAGGATCTTGAGTTAATTAGGGATAATTAACCCACCTAGAACCTTTAAATCATGAGCGTAATTTAGGTCTCAATTGGGAAATTGTTGGTTTTAAAATTTAATGATTTTGGAAAAATTCACTTGATCACATGTATAGGTAAATTCAAGGCATCAACCACATATTTGTTATTCTAATTATACATGAAACTTCAACTTAACCCTAGCCTCTCTTAATCTAAAAGCCCCAGTTTTCTCTCGTTTAGTTTATGTTTAATGTTTTCACATATTTTGATTTATTGCATTAGTTTTAATTATATTTAACTCATTCAAACAACAAAACAATCGAATTCCTATTATTGCATTCATTTATTCCTAACAAAAACTTGCATGCCCATGCATTGCACCAAAAAAATAAGGAGAAAAATTTCTACGACACTCATTGGTTTAGATTCTACTAGTCCTCGTGGGATCGATACTTTTCTTATCACTTGCTGCACTTGACCGTGTATACTTGCACGTCACAAAAGAGTCAGAGTCTCATCCTAATTTGCATTAGTTTAGGGCACTGACATTTTCGCATCACGTACCTATTACGAACGAGAGTTAGTTGATGCACGAAGGTAGGGAGGGTTGTAAGAGGATAAATCGAAGAAGAAGAAGTATGCGACGAAGAAAAAACGTATGAACATTTGATAATTCGAGCACACGAGGTTCGATTTTACACACTAGTTAAATATATTATTTTAATATTAATATTACAATCATTCCTTTGTCAGACTCTTCGGCTAATAAATTGCAATGTCATTTCATACAGTGTCTTGATCGTACAAGTAAACACTTATAATAATAACCGGGAGCAAACGTCTAGCTGGTGAGTAAATCGAGTGCGAGTGAGCGAGTAATGCTGCGATGGAGCGCTAATCGAGCGAGTGGTGCTTCAGTGCTTCGAGTGCGAGTGTGAATGAGCGAGTAATCGAGTGCGAGTGAGCGAGTAGTGCTAAGCGAGCGAGTGAGAAAGAGTAGTGCTTCGAGTGCGAGTGCGCGAGAGCGAGTAAGAGAGTACGAGCGAGCGAGTGAGCGAGTGAGCGCTCGAGGGAAAGAGCGAGTACTGCTTCGATAGTGAGTGAGCGAGTACGGATGAGCGAGTACGTGTGAGCGAGTACGAGTAATCGGGTGCGAGTCCGAGTGAGCGAAGAAGCGAGTAAGCGAGTCTCAAAACACGGGTGAGCGAGTGTGCGGATGAACGTTCGCGTATAACTTGAATGCCATTTGGCGTAATTTTGCGCGCTTTGCCACGTCAGAATAGGTCAGTTTTCATTATATCTGAGCGTTAGGTCATTTCGCATTAAAAATATTAAAAAGGGGTCTTCCGTACAAAAACCCCTCAAATCTTCCTATTTTCATTTAGTTTTTTTTTTCCTTTCTCTCTTTTTTTTATTATTTTTATTATTTTTTTTTTTTTTTTGGTATATCCTCATTCTCTGCCAATCTTGCATTTGATGGAGAAAACTATGTATTTCCCATTGATTATTTTTCCTGGTTGATTTTGATGGTTTCCAAATTTTTCCTTTATTTTATTCTATTCCATGTGTTTGTTCTTTAATTTTGAACCACATTTTGTTTGTTACCTTTGTGCTGTTAAAATAGATGGAATCTTAGTACACAAAATATTAAAACTATATTAATTGTTTATTTACTTATAAATTTTGTGTGTTTCTTTCTAAATAAATTTCCAAATTCTTGAAAATTTTGGAACTAAAAACATCTTTAATGCAAATAAAAATAAATTGAGATATATCTATGGAATGTGTGCTTTTTTTAAGTGGGCTTTGAGCATATTGTGATTTAATTCTCATAACATTATGATATCTATCAATTTTTAAGGATGCCAATGATACTTGGTCCCTACTTTACAAAAATTAAATGCCTATGTTTTAAAAATAGTTTCTAACATATTGTAGTTTGTCAATATACAAACCATACTCTCCCTACTTTACATGGTGGGATTGGGATTTAAACTTCTATTTTCTTTTCTGGTTGTTAAGAGGTATGTCTTAATTTTTTTTTTTTTTTTTTTTTTTGTAATTCGAACATTGGGGAGGAATGAAAAGTCAATTGATAATCTTTTATAGATAACTCTTTTTTTAGTACATCAACAATTAGGGGTGTGGGAATTCAACGCATGATCTCTTGGTCATGAGTCATACTTGATGTCAGTTAAGTTATACTCTTATCGGTGATAACTCCTTAGTTGAATATATTTTAAAGGAAATTCATCCTCAAATAAAATAAAAGAAGCAAAAATAAACTTAACTTAGTTCCAAATTATATATAAATAATAATAATAAATAAATAAAATCCTTGTTGATGCTCTATATTTAAGGCATACCTCTTTATTAGGGAAGAAAAAATTATTATCTAAAAATACATTATTTAATTATGTCATTTAAAAAAAGACACATTGTTTGGTGTACATTATATAAGATTTATTTAATAGCAATTCTTTCAATTTTTAAAACCACGTTTTCTTATCAATAATAATCTTTGTTTTGTAATATATTTTTAAGAATACAAAACGCAACAAATTCGAATAGCAAAGTGTAGGTTGAACTCAACAAGAAGAAGAAGGGAAAAAAAAGTATATGTTGATGATAGTTTTATTTTTATATAGATTTTATTTTAGATGAATTACCCTTGTTTACTAAAAAGAATTGTGCATAAATAAGGATTTAATTTTTTTTATGAAATTATATGCTAAGTCCATAAGCCTTATTTTTAATTTAGTCTCTATTATTTAATAAAACTTTATCCCTCTGGTTAGTGGAGTGTAAACATATATATATGGTCCTAACTTCGTTTGTGAATACAACAAATTTATTTAGCAGGTTTATGCACCTTGTCAAATTACACCATATCTTATTTTTCATTCTCAAGAATGCTAAATAAAACTTAGGGTAAAAGCTTATGCACCTTGCTAAATGTATTCTTATTAGTTTATAATTCCTATTTCAAAGTTTGAGATTCAATCTCTCAAATGATATTTTTTTCTTCTAAATTTTCACTCATTCACTAAATATTGTATCATATTTATCTATGAATGGTATAAACTGAAAAATATTAATAAAAAGAGACTGAATTGAAAATTTTTAAATAATAGAAAAAATATATCCAATGGGACAAAAACATACATTAAAAAGAAGATTTGGTGATTTCCTTTTTTTAGTTTAATTTGACGATTCGTTAAACGTATGTTTTTTTAAAAATAAAATAAAATAAAAATTGTATTCACCAAGTTGGATTATGTCACCATTTACAATTCAACCAACTTTATTTTAATTCCAATATGTATATGTTTCAGGTGATTGCGTATTGGACCTATTAGAATAAAAAAATAAAAATAATAAAAAAATAAAAAATAGAGATTGAAATGTTAGAAGCTTGATTAGAAAAGTAAGAATGTTTAAAAACAAATTTATGCAATAAGCTAGATTAAATTTGAAAACTATTTAAAAAGTAAGATTAAAATTGAAAAATGACACAAATACTTCATATACTTAGCAAATAAAATTATTAAGCTTTTACCATGGATTGTTTATTAATTATTTAAGGGGACTCAAATTTATCTGTGAATATTATATTGAAGTTTTAAATATTTGAAATATATAAATTTGGTCTATAAACTGTAATTTAATTCTTTAGATTTTGAACCTTAGGTCTATTTTATCGCAAATTTTAGAAAGTTTTAATGATGTTTTTTAATTTTGAAAAATACTTATATTTTGAAGTGTGTTGTGATAGATGCATGTTAAAATGTCATATTTTTCATTCAATACGACGTTGTTATGGTTCTTTCACTTTTTTTAGTTCAACAATTGTAATGTACCTAGTTCTTCTAAGACTCACTTTCTAGGGACCTTACTACTCTTGCATGCATTTTCAAGTCATAAACTCTTATTGGAATCTCAAGCAGTTAAAATCTTAAAATAAAAAGAATTAAAGTCTTGCCTTGATTAAAATTAAGATTCTCCTTAAACAGAAATAAAACATTTAATATCTGAAATAAAATTTAAATAATGCGGAAGACATGACTTCAAGGTTTCCTATGGCTTGCGTAACTCATCCCCGTCACTCGTCCTATATGTCTTTGTCTTTACCTGAAAACATTTTTAAAAAGAAAAGAATGAGTATTATGAAATAATACTTAGTAAGTGACCTCACTATCGAGGTTTTGGAATATGCATACACATACAATTATGACTTTAAAACTTCGTATGTGGGACCTAAAACTTCCTTATAAAAAATTCATATCACATACATGACTTCACTTTGGCATTGGTGGTAAATTGGTCAACCTGAGTCCTTTCGCTTAGGAACTGGATGAAGGATTGGCTTCGGTACGTCCATTGGTACTGGAATGTCGCAAATTCACGGGATCTTTCCTTAAATGATGGATTTTCTGCATCAGTCTATGAGAAAGAATGGAGGATCAGACGCAAATCGAGTGAGTTCATTCGCTTTGGTTTTCTCTAGAAGATCTATGATTTGGTAGCAAAGAAGGGTGTAGCTTGGAGCCCGCCATGTCTTCAAGAACACCTCCCTGGATTTCGGGGTTGATTACTGGAAGAAGTCTCCGACATCGATTTCTTAGTCGAGCCTGATTGTTTAATCGGCTTTGAAAGGAATCATCATAAAACTTTAGACGCACCTGGGGGAAGGACTATCCTTTTTTTAATATATGCAATTAATAAACGATACCGAATTAACTGATAAAGAGACGAAACTAACAACTGCCATAATGAACCTAAACTAAAGACGGAAAGAGTCACTCAGGATGGGTGGTATTCATATACCAGTTATTCCGAGGCAAAACCAAAGAAAAATCTCGAAAGAAAATGAACTAAGTAGGAAAGTTTTGGTAAAGACAGACGAAGAAGTTGTCCAAGCATCGAAGAGCTTAGTGTGAAACGCTCAAGAAATGAGTAGAGAAGAGGTTGTGCGCCCTCCACCCCATCTTACTAATAATAATGAAGGGTTGCCAACAAGCACCCTTATTGTTGTTGTTGGGGAGTATGGTTCCAAACCTTGTTAGTCTTTTTATATAATAAGCCCCCTTATGTGTTGCTCACTCTAAAGGCTTTCCAAGAACTTCCTTGGGTGGGAAAGTCTAGACAAGAGCCAACGACTCGTGAAGAGATAAACAGCTAGAAGCAGGTAAAAAAGTCCCTCCCTTATTCTTTATTTTGCTATTGATAGGGACCCTCATTCATTCCGTCATTCTCGTCACTACGGATTGATTGTCCTACCTAACTACATGGTAGTGGTCTAGAGAGCGCAGTTGCTAGAGCACGGGAGAATTTAGAGTAATGATTTCAGCAAGAGCAACCGTCACTACGGATTCATTTCCCTACCTAACTACATGGTAGTGGTCTAGGGAGCACAATTGCTAGAGCACGGGAGAATTTAGAGTCGAGTTGTTATTGAGTCCCTCACAGTTGACTCCTATAAATTTTGGAGTCATCACAGCACTTCTATATGTTCGACCCAAAGGGTCTCTAATGCATGTTTGACCATGCATAAATCCCCAAGAGATCAATTGTCACAACCTTCTACAATTAATTCATGACATACATATATGCATGAGGTCCCATCAATCATTCATAAGCATTAGATGCACATATCATGAGAAAAAAAAACAATAAATCATAATTCATGGCATGACTTTCATAACTTTCAGTTTTAAAATGCTTTAGGACATAATAATTTCAAAATAAAAAATAATAAAATATTTTTGAAATCTACAAATCTTTATCTCATTTTAAAGGTTGGGCATGAGATCTCTCACCTTAACCTTCGCTCTAAAATCTCTAAAATTTGATCCATAACTCAGAGTACTTTCCAAATATGTCCAACAACCAAATCCTTAAATTAAGTATGTAATGGATTTTAGATTTGCAGGAGCTTGAGGTCTTCATTATTTTCAGAGTACTAGCTCACGACAGAGAGCGACGAATGCGAGCAGCGGTTGCGGCTGCGGCTGGCAAGGGGCGATGGTGGCTAGTGTTCGCTCGTTGACGATGTGTAGCGTGCGGCGAAGACACTCCTAGCGTGTGGTTGCTTCCCGACTGGTCGCGACGAAACCGACAAGTTAACTGCGATGCCGGGGTGCGGGACGACCACGAGCTTTGACGATAATGGTAGTGTGTGGTGGCCGACGGTAATGGAGAAGAGTTGGTGGCTAAAAAAATCGTGAAGGAGGGCTTGGAGGGGAGGTAGAAGACAATGAATAGTAAACCTCGCACTAAAGGACAAAATGTCATTTTGAAAACCCTAGATCCAATCTTTTACCAAATTGCCCCTTTTACTTTAAATAAAACTACAATAAAGCCATAACTCATTTTCTAGACATTAAAATATCTCAAACAATAAAATAATAAAATTCAAACTTTGAATTTAATAACACTTTAATATGGCAGCATTATGACAATATTTGGGAATGGGCAATAGAAACAAAGACACTGAGTTACGACCAATGGTAAATTAGGTCTCTTAGAATTCAATTCTCATTTTCAACCCATGACTAATATGAGCTCAATGTTTCCTTCATAACTTTTGGAACTTCTTCGCAGTGACTTCATTTCATGGCTTATTTCAAAGATAACCTCAAAGTGGAAACCTCTTGGTTGAAGATACATGTCAATTACCATTGAGTTAAGCTCACTTTGGTATGTTATAGTTTCTCGCTTAAATGCTTTTATCTCATACTTTTAGTTCCATGAAATTGGACCCTAAGCAAGACAAGCTACAATAAGATGCCTTAAACTTAGGCTGCATTTACCAACGCGTAAATGCAATAAATCAAACGTAATTCGAAAAGTAGTCTCACTCGATTACATTTGTTTATGTTTGTCGTATCCTGCAATAAAATTGAGATATGGGGCACACTCTTAGATCCATAATCTATCTCGCTAATTGAATTATACCTGAAATCATCCTCAATCCGATTACAAAAATTTATTACATAGTACACATTGCACTTGTTGAGCGCACTTTACATGAATTTCCCTTTCTCTCTCGTCCACGTGTGGTGATTTTCCTCAATGTTCTCATCCTAATTGCTATAACTCTTATTGATATCGTTGGTCATTTTTAATCTGAGTTTATCAATATGGGTATGCAATAAGTGGTAACGATAATGTGATTTTAATATATATTTTTTATGCGTGAGTTTTGGCCCGACTATATTTTAATCGAGATGATGGGATCGATAATATTTTTTTTATATTTTGATCAAGATAAGATTGATAATATATATTTTTTATATGTGAGTGTTGGTCAGACTATATTTTAATTGAGATAATGAAATTGATATCGATAATATATATTTCTTATCTATGAGTTTTCACAGTCATATTTTGATTGAGATGAGACGATAATATATATTATTTTTATGCGTGAGTTTTTCCCATCTATATTTTGATGAGATGATGAGATCGATATCGAGACCGTTAATTTATTTTTTTGATACTTTGATCGGGATGAAATCGATAATAAATATTTTTTATGTGTGAGAGTTTTGGTCAGGCCATATTTCGATAGAGATGATGAAATCGATATTGATAATATATATTTGAAATTGATATCGATAATATTTTTTGTGTGCATGAGTTTTGACAACCATATTTTGATTAGGTGTGAGTTTTGGTCATACTATATATTTTGATCTAGATGATGAGATCAATATCAAGATAGATAATAAATATTTTTTAGGCTTGAGTTTTGACAGTCATATTTCAATCAAGATGATGAGATCGATATCGATATTGGTAACACCACTAACTTGTTTATTATTAGCAAGGCATAATAATTATCAAGCATATTGGGAAGTTTGGATTGTCATTACCGATTACACAATTCGTAAACAACGTCAAACGTAATATTTCTCTTTCACATTTATCCCAAAACTTATTATGTTTACCCCACAATCTTATTACGTTTACACTCAAATCTATTACAAATGGATAAACACACCCTAAGATAAATGCCACAATTTTTACCTTCTAAATAGATATTTGTTTGAAGAAGCCTGAAAAGAAAGTCTCATTTGTGTTTGATGATTTATAGAACCATATATGTTTGGAATGAAATTGTTGAGAGGCTTCGAGAAAGATGACACTATAGCTCAATTTTGTTGAGATTTGTTTTCAGAGAAATATATTGATTAGTCTTGTACATTGATGATAATTTTTTACAAAGAATAATTGTCTCCCTATTATCAACTATGAGGGCTCTGGTTTTCGACCGTTGGAGAGACATTCTCTCCCGAGAAGTTGATATCCATGAGCAAAGGACAACTCAAAAGGTTGTTGATAGCACACAAAATGTGTTATTCTTAAGCTTAGATTTTGCTAGTTTTTGTATTGATTTCAGAGCTTTCGCGAGAATAAATTATTGAATTTCAGGATATGAGCAAGAATGGACCAAATGGAGAGATCATGAAGAATTAGGGCTTAAATGGGAGCCAATGGAGTACAAAAGATGAAGAGATTGGAAGCATAAGAGCAAAATAAGCCATTGGACTCGAGGGCATGGCGTTGGACGCCACTGAGGGTGTTGCAATGCCATGCCATGAGAAGAAATAGGTTGAAGAACCGTGAAGACGATGTTGAGACGCTACATTGCAGCGTCGCAACGCCGAAACGCGTGTTGTTTGCGTCAATGTTTTATGCAACATTGAGACATTGTGTGGGAGTGTGTTGTTTTCACTTGTTTGAGATGTCCTAAGTATGTGTTAAATTGTTGATTGATCTTATGCATAAGTATAATTATGATGGCGTAGGATGAGATTTAATTGAAATTTTTGTGATCGTGTAACTTGAGAGCATGATAGGAATTTGAGTAAATTTAAAAAATTTCTTGAGTTTTTCTGTAATGTTTATACACATAGCCTTTGTTCCTGTAGTTTTGAATGCTTAGAACAGAGTTATTAGGTTTATAAGTTTGATGTCACCTCGATAGGTGTAAGGACTGATTTGAGAGTTAAACTGCATGATAGGATGAATGATAATATGAAGTGCATGGTTTGTATTGTTTGTGCGTACTGAAAAAATATATATATATTTGTTATTTATTGTTTCTGAATTGTGATTAAAAGAATTGAGGACAAAAAAAGCTACTTTCACTGTGATCAGTTAGGTCGGTCATTGAGCAAGTACTCTAGGGAAGAATTTCTGCAGTGGATGTGTGAAAGCTAGTGTTCTTGCATCAAAAAAAATATTGTTGAAAGAAAAAAATGAAGTATTAAATAGAGTTGTTAGTGTCTTGACTGTGGGGAGACTTAAGGATTGGGACTTATGGCCAGTGTAGGGGGAAGTTGAATGGAGAACCTGATGAAGTTGTTCCGGGTCTGTAAAGATGAAAGGAAAAGAGGCTAATCACATACATGCAGAGATACTTAGGAAAAGTTTTAAATTGCTTGTTGAAGTATCATGTTTAATTGTTAAACTGTGATTGCTGAAATTTTCCTTTTAATCTTTGAGGCTTGAATCTGATGTATGCATAAGAAAGATCATTTATGGTTTTGTTTTGTTTTTGCTCAGGACTAGCAAAAGTTTCAGTTTGGGGGTGTTTGATAGCACACAAAATGTGTTATTCTTAGGTTTAGATTTAGTTTTTGTATTGATTTCAGGGCCTTCACGAGAATAAATTGTTAAATTTTAGGATACGAGCAAGAATGGACCAAATGGAGAGATCATAAAGAATTAGAGCTTAAATGGGAACCAATGGAGCACAAAAGATGAAGAGATTGGAAGAAGAAGAGCAAAATAAGTCATTGGACCGGGGGCATGGCATTGAGACGTCACTGAGGGTGTTGCAATGCCATGCCATGAGAAGGAATAGGTTGAAGGACCGTGAAGACGGCATTGAGACGCTGCATTGCAGCGTCGCAACGTCGAAACGCGTGTTGTTTGCGTCAATGATGTACGTAGTGTCTCAACGCTGCGTTATTTTCCTTAAATAATTTGTGCCCTAAGGCACGACGTTGCAATGTTGTGCCTAGTGTTGCAAAGTCGTGTCGATTGTGTATAAAAGGATGTTTTTGCCCCAGTTGAAGGGAGAGTCAAATTTAAGAGATTTTTACCCCTAGTTTTCAAAACATACACTATTTAGAGAGGGCTGGAAAGAATTCTTTGGAGGCCAAGCACGAGAGTGGAGGCTCTAGATCATGACGAGAGCTCAGACACGAGGACCGACATCATCACCAAAGCATTTTTCTTCCTTTTCTTTTAATCTTGTAGTTTTGTTTATGGATTTTATTATGGATTTAGCATGTTTTGTAGTGATTATGAGTAGCTAAACTCCATAGTTAAGGGATTGATGTAGCTAGTTATGGATTTATTTTAGTAATTGTATTGATTATTGGTTGTGTTGCATTTTTTTGTAATTCTTTCTTAATGCTTGTTTTTCTCTGGTCAAGATTTGCATGTGTTTACTTGTTTAAGTTTAATTCGAGAGAATAGACTAGGATTAGATTAAAATTGCCAAACCCCTTAATAAATCCTTACACGAGAGTGAAGGGTTCTTTGGAAAACGTTTAAAAAAGTTGTTTAATGTCTTGCATGCTTTTAAAATCTAAATGGAGACTTTAGGTTTATTTTTATTCATGAGATCACTAGAGCTCGAGAGAGTCTTTTGATTACTCTTACTTCTTGTTTATAATCTCACAACCAAAGTCAATTTCATGCGCTAAATTAATGAAATAACTATTGAAATCAATTTCCTAACGTTTCTCTCATTTTTGTGTTTCCACTTGTGTATTTAGTGTTATTTGCATTCCACTATTGACAAGTTTTGTTTGTTTTAGATAAAATTAGGAATTAGTATTTTGGTAGTTGATCATTCTAGAAAACCATTCCTGAGGACGATACTCGAATCTTAAATCACTATATTAAAACTTGATTCGTACACTTGCGGTATTGCAATTATCACGCAATAGTTGTGGAAGGGATCTGAGCTACTTCGTGATCGTCTTTAGGTAGTGAGACTTCCTAAGAGTCATGTCCTACTTCTTGGAGAGTAGGGTAAGGGCTCAAAGTCTTTTTAGTTGGGCTCTCTCAGCGTCAAGAATGGCAGCAGATCAACTTAATACCCAACTCGAAAACCTGAAACTAATAGAGGATGAACAAGAAGTGTTGGTCGAAATAGGAGATGATGATATTGATGAATCAAATAGAGACCTCCAAGATGCAACCGTCTGAAGAATCCTTTCAACAAAGCAAATAATTCCTAAAGTCTCCAGTACGATAATGTCGAGAATATGGAATATGCAAGAGAAAGTGGAAATAGAGGCAGTGGGAAAAAAAACACTTTCTTGTGCAAATTCCAAAATAAAAAGGCAAGCTAAGAATAAGTTTTGGAGGACCCTGGAGCTTCGACAAGGGCTTACTTTTTTTCGAGGACATAAGAGGACATATGAAAATTTCTGCTATGGAATTCAGGTATACTTGTTTTGGGGTACATTTCCATGGCTCACCAAGGGTTTGTTTTTGCAGAAAATGGCCAATTGCTTTGGGCAACTCAATAGGAACCTTCTTGGATGTGGAAACAAATGACAAAGGAATTTGCACGGGGGATTCTCTAAACGTAGAGATCAAAATAAATGTAACGAAACCATTAACGAAAGGCACAAAGATCAAAACTAGATCGATGGAGAGAGAATAGTGGATTAAGATTTTCTATGAAAGGCTACCCGATTTCTGCTACATGTGTGGGAAGCTTGGCCACAGCTTGAAAGAGTGGTAAGAAAAAGCAGGAGCAAATGAAGAAAAAGAACTCCCGTATAATGAGAGCTTGAGAACAAACTACTCGCCAAGAGCTGCTCACAAAAACTCTCGCCTAGAAAGAGACTTTGGAAGGGGACGAGGTAATGGTAAGGGATCTAGATCAAATAGCTCTGGAAGACAAAAATCCCTAATGAAGAAATTGTTTGTCCAGAAAACCTAAATGAAGAAGGCCTCACAGAAGCTACTAACAAAAATTCCAAAGAACATATGGTCAACACCCTAAACAGTCAAGTGAAGGATAACACCAATGAAAAATTAGAAGGAATTATAAAAGCTCAATGTTCCCATCAGATGATATTGAAAGGATCGATCAGTGGAGCGGAGACAAACCAAGTCATATAAGTTCTGTTAGAAAATGATGCAACTCGAACAGGGGAACGGCGAGGGTTGATTCAAACCCAAAAAGGCAAGCAAAAACAAATTGAATTGGCCCCGACTCTCTCTCGAACCCCAAAACAAAACTCGCAACATTTGGTAGAAGATATGAAGAATATGGGAAAAGACAGAGTTGAAAAGTTACTTTTAGAGAAAGTTGAAAAGGAAGATCCTAAACATGAAGCAGAAAGAAAAAGTAGCAACCAAAAGAATAACAAAAGCTTGAGAACTTGGAAAAGAACGGCTAGAGCTAATGTTGAAAATCAAGAAGCTGGAAAAATGGAAATGGAGTTTGGGGGTAAGCGACCTTTAGAGGTTAAAGAAGGACATAGTTTGGTAAAAAGACAATGCACTTCACACTTTGAACTAAGCGAAGGGATATCGGCGGAGGCTGCGGGACAGCCTCGCTAGAAGCCATGAAAATCCTTTGCTAGAACGTTCAAAGAGTGGGGAATCCTCAAACGATCTGTAGCTTATGCACTGTAGTGCATAATCAGAACCCCTCAATTGTCTTTTTACAATAAACAAAAAACAAGGAAAAGGTGGAAGAGAGGATGAAGAAAAGGAGTGGATTTGACTGTGGTTTTTCTGTTCCTAGCACAGGAAATAGTGGAGGGCTTGCTCTGTTGTGGAACAAAGATCTTAAAATTGATATAAACTCTTACTCCGATGGCCATATTGATATTGTTATAAAGAATCATAATTGGTGGAGGTTTACTGGCTTTTATGGAAACTATTATCCTTCTAAGTAAAAAGTCCCATGGAACCTGCTGGAAAGACTTCACGGGATGTTTGAACTTTCGTGGATAGTGGGTGGGGATTTCAACAAGTTGATGTTCCATAATGAAAATGAGGGAGGGAGCCCAAAAAATAAAAGGCTCGTGGATAATTTTAAATCTTCTTTGAGTCTTTGCCATTTAGAGGACGTTGGTTTCGAAGGAGACAGATTTACTTGGAAAATGAGGGATAACAAAGGGGAGTGGATTAAGAAGAGACTGGATAGATTTGTGGCAAATACTGCTTTCTCAAACCGCGACCTCAGAATCACTGTTAATCATCTAAACTACAATAATTCTGACCACAAGCCTTTTATGGTTCAGATTCTTACTGGGTTTAAAATGATTGATAACAAAAGAAAAAAGAAAAGCCACCAAATTTGAAGAATCCTTGACTCACCATGAGGATAGCAAAGACATTATTAGGGATTCTCGGGGCAGTTAAGGTAAAGGCAGTATGCACAACGTTACTTGGAAAATAAGTCATTGTCTTACTAATTTAGGCAAATGGAACAAAATAAGGATCCAAAGGTCCCTCAAGGTCGCTATTGAAAACAAAAGTAGAGAAATCCAACTTATGGAATTGGGTCCTAATAAGAGATCAGATAATGATATCCTTAAGACCAAAAAGGAGTTAAATATTTTGCTTGAAGAAGAAGAGGTCTACTGGAAAATGAGAGCAAGGGAAGATTGGTTGAAGTGAGGGGATATAAAAATACGAAGTGGTTCATATGCGAGCTAGTCAACGCAGAAAGAAAAATGAGATCAGAGGCATTTTTACCATCGATGGGATATGGGTGGATTCCGAGGAAGAAGTTGGGAAGGTGGCCTGCAATTACTTTTCAGATCTGTTCCAACCCTCAAATTCCTCAGAGGTTAGTATGGAAGAAGCCCTTTGTGACCTCTGTTGGATCGGTATGGCAACCCCAGAGGGGGTGAATAGGGTTTAATTAAACTTTTTGCAAAATATGGCCAATTTATCTAATTAACAAACTTTTGAAGAAACAATTAAAAAAAAATAAGAGAAATTAATGCAATATGAAAGATAGATAAAAAGTATAACAAAAATTAATTTTATCCAATACTTAGCAATTAATTAAGGAACAAACTAAAGCATGCATAAACTACTACAAGTAATTGCAAAAAAAAAATAGGAAAGAGTTAGAGAAGAGGACACCGTAATTTTATAGTGGTTCGGTCAAACACGACCTACTCCACTCCCCAAGCGCCTCTTGGAAATTTGAATAAAAAAATGCACTGGCTCTTTCCGCGGATTAGAGCCCAACCGCTACACCACTCTTTTTACGGGTTTAAGAGCAAACCCGATCCTTTCCACGGCTTAGGATCAAACTGTTACAAAGTTTGGTAAAGATTTGAAGAACACACTAATACACTCTCTTGATAGAGTAGATTCACAAATTTTAACTCTCACAAAATAATCCTCACAATACAACAAAACTCTCTCAAGAAAAAGATGAAAAGAAAAAAGAGAGCTTGGAGAGAGCAACAATGGAGGTTTTTTATTTTTGGAGGTTTGTAAAATGCCAAAACTTGTTGTAAAAATTTGGAGAAGAAAATGATATAAAAAGAGAAGGAAATGAGGTAAAAACCAAAATTTAATTTGGACCATTGGATTGTGATAAAAGAGAAATGGATGGTGGAGATTAAAAGTAAAAAGAAAATAGTTATTAAAAGAAATAAATAATAATAATAATAATAATAATAATAATATATTATTATTATATATGTGAGTAATGGTTAAAATGAAAAAAAGTTTTGATTTTTTTTTAACTCCAACAGTCAGAATTGCATTTAATGCAATTCTGATTTTTTTTTTTTTAAGTTTTCAACTAACGGTAATATATATATATAATAAAAATAATAATTTTTATTGTATTTTCTTTGTATTTTAAAATAAATAAAAGTCCACCAAATGTTACTCTCCCATAGGTCCACATATCACACTTTAATTGGTCTACAATGGTGACTTGGCAGTCACATCATCGCGCCGAGAAATTTCCGTTCAAATTTACTTTGGTCATAACTTCTTCGTTTTAGCTCCGATTTGAATGATTCAAGGGGCGTTGGAATCGTTATTCCGAGTTCTATGCAATAGATACTTCAAAATAATTAAACTATTAGTAATTAATAGCACGTTTGTTATCATCAAAATATTAATTAATTAATAATTAAAATTAATTAATTTTAGATTAAGGGCCAAAAAGCCAACAATCTCCCCCTTTTTGATGATGACAAACCATTAAAGAAAAATAACTCGAAATTCACAAAATAAATAAGATAAGTCAAGTATTCAAGTAATAATTTCAATATAAAGTCCAATATGCCACCATAAATCTCATACTTGAACAATCACTCAAATAAATATAATATATCATTCTCCCCCTAAATTAATGCAAAATTAAAACATGATACAAATTTTAAAACATATTTTTCTTAAACTTCTCCCCCCTTTGGAATCATCAAAAAGACACAATTAAGAAAGATTAAGAATTACATGCAAGCTCCCCCTAAGAACATGAATACATACTTTACATAACTTCCCCTATCAATATCCCATAGAAAACTAAAATTATAGATTCAAGAGGCAACACAACGAATAATACCAAGCTCAAGCCTATTTTTGTAAAAGTTTTCTTCATTTAAAGGCTTGGTGAAAATATCCGCTAATTGATCATTAGAGCTCACATAATCAAGAGTAATATGACCATTTTGCACATGTTCTCTAATAAAGTGATGTCTAATATCAATATGCTTAGTCCTAGAATGATGAATAGGATTTTTAGTCAAATTAATAGCACTAATATTATCACAAAATATAGGCACATTATCAAATAAAGTGATGTCTAATATCAATATGCTTAGTCCTAGAATGATGAATAGGATTTTTAGTCAAATTAATACCACTAGTATTATCACAAAATATAGGCACATTATCAAACAAAGAGTTTGTTTCATCCAAAGAACTTGAGCACAACAACTAGTAACCGCAATATATTCCGCTTCGGTAGTGGATAAGGCAACCGAATTTTGCTTTTTACTAAACCAAGATACTAAAGAGCTACCAAGAAATTGACAAGTTCCACTAGTACTTTTACGGTCAAGTAAACTTCTGGCAAAATCCGCATCGGAATATCCTACCAAAGTAAGCTCAACATTTATAGGATACCATAAACCTAAATCAATAGTCCCAAGAAAATATTTAAATATTCTCTTAACGGCATGCAAATGGGATTCCTTAGGACAAGATTGAAATCTAGTACAAAGACATACACTAAACATGATATCGGGTCTACTAGCGGTTAAATAAAGTAGAGATCCTATCATACCTCGATAAGTTTTTATGTCCACACATTTACCTTTTTCATCCTTGTCAAGCTTAGTGGATGTGCTCATAGGAGTTTTTGTCATTTTACCTTCATTGAACTTGAACCTTTTGAGCAAATCTTTTGTGTATTTCTCTTGACTTATGAAGATACCATCCTTGAGTTGTTTGATTTGAAGTCCAAGGAAGAAACTAAGTTCTCCCATCATACTCATCTCAAACTCACTATGCATACATTTAGAAAATTCTACACACAAAGAAGGGTTAGTAGAACCAAAGATAATATCATCTACATAGATTTGTACTAAAAGCATATCATTTTCCTTAGTCTTAATAAAAAGAGTAGTGTCAAGTTTACCCATTTTAAAACCATTCTCAAGAAGAAAATTACGAAGCCTATCATACCAAGCTCTTGGAGCTTGTTTTAAGCCATAAAGAGCCTTTTTCAACTTATAGACATGATTAGGTAAATCAAAACATTCAAAACTCGGAGGTTGTTCTACATAAACTTCCTCCATAATATAACCATTTAAAAAGACACTTTTCATATCTATTTGATACAAGATAATATTTTTATAAGAAGCAAAAGCAAGTAACATTCTAATAGCTTCTAATCTAGCAACGGGTGCAAAAGTCTCTTCATAATCTATACTTTCCTCTTGACAATAACCTTGAG
Source organism: Trichosanthes cucumerina (assembly GCA_036507285.1). Taxonomy (NCBI): domain Eukaryota; kingdom Viridiplantae; phylum Streptophyta; class Magnoliopsida; order Cucurbitales; family Cucurbitaceae; genus Trichosanthes; species Trichosanthes cucumerina. The sequence goes on along the minus strand of CM071837.1, from coordinate 56,825,909 downwards.
CAACAAGTCTAGCTTTATTTCTAATGATATTTCCATTTTCATCCATTTTATTTCTAAAAACTCATTTAGTCCCAATAATAGAAGCATTAGAAGGCCTAGGAACTAACTCCCAAACTTTGTTCCTTTCAAATTGATTTAATTCTTCTTGCATAGCTAAAATCCAAAATTCATCATTTTCCGCATCTTTAAAACTTTTAGGTTCAATTTGAGAAACAAAAGCAATACTACTAAACAAATTAAGAGAGGAACGAGTTTTCACACCTTGTTTGGGATTACCAAGAATCAAGTTCTTAGGATGGGATGGAGCATACCTCCATTCTTTAGACATAGATGAAGAACCATTTTCCTTCTTTTCATTGAAGCTCACTTCTTGCTTACTTGAGTCAATTTCCTTGCCTTTGTCACTAACAAGTAAATCTCCAAAATTCCTTTCTAAATCATCACTACAAATAGACTCATTAGAAACATTATTGCAAGATTCATCAAATACAACATGCATAGATTCCTCAATAATTAAAGTTCTCTTATTGAAAACTCTATAGGCTTTACTAGTAGATGAATATCCTAGAAAAATACCAACATCCGTCTTAGAATCAAATTTTTCAAGTTTTTCTTTGTTGTTCAAAATAAAACATTTGCAACCAAAAACTTTGAAATACCCAATATTTGGAATTTTGTTATGCCAAATCTCATAAGGAGTTTTATCTAAAGAAGGTCTAATTAAAACTGTATTTAAAACATAACAAGCGGTGTTAACGGATTCCACCCAAAAGTATTTAGGTAAATCATACTCATGCAACATTAACCTAGCAAATTCTTGCAAAGTACGATTTTTCCTTTCAACCACACCGTTTTGTTAAGGAGTTCTTGGAGCGGAGAAGTTATGAGAAAAACCATTTTCTTCACAAAAATTTTCAAAAGCAATACTATCAAATTCTCCTCCATGATCACTCCTAATTTTAGAAATAAAAAATCCTTTTTTTCATTTTGAACTCTTTTTGCAAAACTAGAAAAAAATTTCAAAGCATCATCTTTATGTTTTGACATCAAAACCCAAGTAAATCTTGAAAAATCATCAACTATCACAAAGGCATAATAATTCCCTCCAAAACTAGCAATTCTAGAAGGGCCAAACAAGTCCATGTGTAATAGTTGAAGGGGTCTAGATGTAGAAATCACATTTTTAGATTTGAAAGAAGACTTGGTTTGCTTATCCATTTGACAAGCATCACAAACTTTATCCTTTTCAAATTTAAATTTAGGTATACCTCTAACTAAAGAATTCTTGGAAATATTTGAAATTAAGTGCATGCTAGCATGTCCTAGTCTTCTATGTCATAACCAAGAATCATCATGCAAAGTCAAAAGACATTTATCACTAATAGGGAAATCATTCAAATCAATAGTATACACATTTTCATCCCTATTACCAACAAACAAGATTTTTCTATCACTAGCATCTTCGATGATACAATTCTTTTTATCAAACACAACTCTAAAACTTTTATCACATAATTGACTAATACTAAGTAAATCATGCTTTAGACCATCAACTAAAAGTACATTTTCAATCAAAGTAGAAGAACTATTACCTATACTACCCTTACCAATAATTTTACCATTCTTGTTGTCACCAAAAGTTACTAAACCTCCATCCTTTTTGGAAAGATTGACAAACTTGGATTGGTCTCCCGTCATATGCCTCGAGCAACCACTATCCAAGTACCATTTGTTTTTCTTGGAGACTTTCAAACATACAAACAAACAAAATTATTCAAGATTGATCTTTTGGTACCATACTTGTTTGGGTCCTAGAAGGTTAGCATTTGCAAACTTGGGAACCCATATTTTTCCATTCACATTTAAAGCATTGGATTTAGACAAGTAACAAAAATAAGGTTTATGTCCATACTTGCCACATGAGAAACTATAACGCCCCAAAACTTTAAGTACCTTTTAAATTTGTGTTTTAGTCTAAGTTCTTAGAATTTAAATTAGTTAGACCTTGAAATTCAAATCCAAGATAATAAAGTGTTAATTGAGAATTTTGGATAATTAGAGGCCTTTTGAAAGAAATTAAATGTGTCAAAGGGACATCTTAGTGGTTATGTTTGGACAAAGGGGCATTATTGTAATTTTAGTTTTAAAAGAGGAATTAGGGTTTTCTTTATTAAGGGGGCCGCAATTTGAGGACCATCTTCTTCCTTCCTCCATTCGATGTGCACACCACGGAGAAGCCCTCAACCTTTTCCGTCCCACCACCGCTGCGGCCTCACCGGGAGAGTCAAAGGAGCCTGCACCGATCTTGCAACTAAAGTCGCCGTCAACGAGCGCGAGTTTTGGTGCCACCGATGTTGCGTCGATGAGTCGCAAGCCCGAGCGCCATCGGCGAAAGCGGCGCTTCATCCACCGTCGCCGCGGCGTGGTTGAGCTCACCACGACCCTCGATCGACCAAAATGGATCCTACCGTTGTGCCTCCACCGCGCCACTTCTTGCAAAGTCCGCCGTCGGCGATTGATTCGCGGAACCACGACCTCCTCGTGCCGCCGTGAATCGTAGTGGGCGAGCGAACCAACCGCGCCGCCGCCTTGGGTTGGCCGGTTCATTAGTTTTATGGTTGGTTTTGAAGTCCTCTAGTTGGTTTTGGATAGATCGGCTCACGGCGTTCCCGGATCGATGTTCACGCGCCATGACGCGCGCCTCCTCCACCACCACGCGCGCGCCGCCGCCGCCCTGCGCGCCGCGCCGGCCGGCCACGCTGCGCGCCGCCGCTCGCGGAGTCTGCTCCCGATCCACTGTTTGACCTCCCGAGTTCGTTTTAAGCGTCCGTTTGTGGTAATTTAGCCTAACGATGCTTGGATTCAAAATAAGTGTCTAATTATGTAAGTTAATTAAAGAATTGATGAATGTGATTTAGGGGATTCGACTATCGAGCATGACTAAGCGAAACTTTGAGCTAGGAGCGGAATGTAAAGAGTTTCGAGCTAAGGTAAGGGATTTTCTACAAACGATCTTAAAAAGGGAAGTGAATACGATTTCCTGAAATATGTATTTGTTTTAAAGGATGAAAATTGAAGAATGATTTTAAAAGGTGAATTTCCAAAACTCATGCTTAGGGCTTGAATTTAGAAACGAATATTTCAAAGGGTTTCTCGAGAATCTCGAGTGAATGATTTTCAGAAGGTTCAGTAAGGGACCTCGTGCCGAACTTTTAATTGGGAGCAAATGAAAACGATTTTTATGATTTTTTGTGAATCAGTTCATATTTTTCCACATGAAAATCCACAGATATTATTTTGAGAATACGTGATATTTTATGTGCAAATATTTCGATGCATTATGTGAAAATGAATCATTATTTTATGTGAAAGTATTCTCGTGTGTTATGTATAAAGATCCCATTATTTCATGTGAAAATAGGGCGATAGTGTGTATGAGAATGTTTCATGTTTATTACAAAAGTATGATATTTCACACTGTCCATGAGAAAGTATGAATGATATGTTGATGATGTTATTTGTGATGTGTACACCATGATTTTGTGACTGATGGGACCTTATGCATGATTAGTATGTCACGAAATGAATTATTGTATAGTGTGGACATTGGTTATCCTGAGATCATTGAAATGACTCGGGATGACCAATGACGCCTCCATGGATTTATATGAATAACCATGGATTAAAGACACGGCAATTATCAATGAATAGCCATGGATTAAAGACACGGCAATTATGAATGAATAGCCATGGATTAAAGACACAGCAATTGAATGAATAGCCATGGATTAAAGACACGGCAATCAAATGAATAGCCATGGATTAAAGACTGGCAATCTGAATGAATAGCCACGGATTAAAGACTGGCAATTAATGAATAAATCATGGATTAAAGGCACGACAATTAACTATGCGATCATGGATTCAAGACACAGCAACTCTGGAAAGTTTTAGATCACATCTATGTATGTAATGTAACGATGAGTTTAGAGATCATGATTGTATGTGTATGCATATCCCGGCCCCACTTACTGGGTATTTTATAATACTCACCCTCTACCTTTGTTGTGTCTTTCTTTGTTTAAAAAATGTTTTCGTGTAGAGACGAGAGCATACCAGCGAGTGGCATGGAGGCGCTACACGAAGCCATGGGAACCAAGTCATGAATTCGCATCCGTGATTTAGAAAGAATTTTAAAAGATTATGGTTTTCCGCTTATGTAGTACAGAGTTTTGAAACTAGAGGCCGAATTTAATTATATTCTTGTAAACGTTTTGTATTTCTACGGGATCCCAAATCAAATTGATTTTATTTATCAACTTTTAGTTGTTTAAAGCCCAGTTAAGGCCTCGAATGCATGCATGAGTAGTAATGCCCCTAGGAATCTATGTATGAAAAGTAGGGGCGTTACAGTTGGTATAAGAGCCCAAGGTTATAGGTCTTGTAGACTCGCTTACAGAGTAAGCAACAAGTATCCCATGGCTAAGTAGCAACTCCAGTCACCGCCAGGTATGCCTTCGAACTAAAAGTTTTATTTGTTCATGAAAAGAGAATTTAGTAGTCTATGAGAAAATATTTTATATAAAAATCGAGTTTGATGAATTTCCAAACTAAGAAAGAATGAGAATGTATGAGTTAAATTATATGTCTATAAAAAGGAAATGCATAAATGAAATGCTTATATGTGAATCTATACGCGTATATGTCATAGAGTTGACGTAATCTTACGCTGAAAGGAAAGAGAACACATGTGATCCCTACTATTGATGATAGAAAGGAAAATGTTTTAGTTAAGAATGTTTACGCTAAAAATGAAGTTTTATAGCCATAAAACACGTGTTGAGAATTATTAAAAGGTCCGCTTTGACCAAGGGAGTAAAGAGTAAGACTTAAGAGACTAGAGCGTTAAGGGTTGTTAAGGATCACTTGAGTATAGTTTCAATAATAAAACTAGATCACTCATGAGTATAGTTTCAATAATAAAAAGAGTTAAGACTACTCATTCATGAAGTTCAAAGTTTGAAGGTGTTATGAATTTAGAAACGAGATTAGCGGTTCCTGAATAAAGTCCTTCATTCATTCATGCTAGATCAATTGAATAGAGAGGTATGCCAGTTGTTGCCCGAGATGAAAAGTAATTCTTTCAAAATATTTGAAACACTTCGCTTTTATTTAGAACATTGCTCGGGATATACACAGTGATGTGTGATACTACAGATAGGCATGATACGAAGTTTCAAAAGCGTTACCTTAAGCTAAACAAACGTAATAAAGACAAGTATAAAGAAGAAAAGTAATGAATTAGGGTTGCAGTTTGAGAACACAAAAGAGTTGATTGTCGGGACTCTAGAAACTGGAGCACGAGTAGACATTCATATGATCACTGGTGTGTTCACGCTTGTGGAATGTGTATAAGGAACCTTGCCACTAAATTCTACCTGTGGGACTAGATGTACGTGTACAACTTGAAAGAGATGACATGAAGTGTTACCCTTGAACTCTTATGTAGTAAAGTTTCCTCTTCCCCAATCAAAGGGTTAGGGAGAGAGGATTCGGTTAATAGAGGAAAGTGCTTTTAATCTCATCTTCGCTATATAGCAGTCAAGCTGAGGAACTTCTTTCAATTAGTAAAGTGTATAGGGGCAGTGGTCGAGCGACCATTCGAAACATGGAACTGTAAGGTTCCTTGGTAAAGGCCAGAGTGATGGGCCCTTAAGAAAGGTTTTTAGTGAATTTGACCTTATGAGCAATTAGTACAGAGAGTTGAGAAAGTCCTTAATCTTACTAAAAGAACAAAGTCAAGTTTAAGGAGCGTAAGCACGAGGATCAATGCGTTAGTATTAGATAAGGAAAGTTTAATCTTTAAAGTTACCCCTAACACAAGAGACAGACTGAAGTATGGAATTAAAAGTAGAGAGTGACAGTAATTTCTAATACTCCTTACAGAATGCTCCAATAAAGTAACAGAACTCCAGTCACAGGTACATAACCTTCCAGGTAAGAGTTAGCAGTGGTTTATCGCCATAAGAAGTATTAGTGTGATGCATAAAGGAGAAAGTGGTATACTTATGCGTGTGTATAGGAGATGAGAAGTGGAGACAGTTGTTGCTAAGGTTAAATCTCTTCGTCTTGAATGAACGACCTATTCCACCAGTACGAGGAGCATAGTGTTCCTTAAGATGATTTTGGAGTCAAGTTAGCGCCCGTCATAAACCAGGGATTGGATATTCCGAAACGACTTTCAAATCACTTTTCGAACATCATGAAAATTATAGAGGTTCGACTTAAGTAACCCTAATGTTGATAGACTTGATGGATTTAGCGCTCAAGAGAAGAGTAAAACACTGTTGTACATAAATTACTAGAGATGTTTCGGTTTAGCCGAGTCTAAGAGGGGATATAGAAAGTACTTTAGAATGATTAGTTTAGGCATAAGGAGGGAAGAGTAAGCCCTAATAAGTGAAAGTAGTCGAAAGGTCACTAAGGAGTTAAGAGCTTAAGTAAACTTCAAAAGAGAAGCATAATAAAAGTTGTTAAGCTAAGAAAAGACGGGTATGTGACCTCAGGTGTTCGATGTTAGAAAGGAAATGTCCGAGTTCAGGATGTAAGGCTTAAAGGAAACTTTGTCAAGATAAGACTCACTTGCGCGTTATCAAAAGGGGTAGTTTGGACAAAGAAGGGATGAGTAGACATTACGAGGTGAAAGTCTTTCAAGAAACCTTGAACAACTAAGTTCGCGAGTAGAACCTTAACAGAGGAATATTGTAGTTCTTGAAAAGTTCAAAGTCTAGAGTATTGAATGAACCATTCGTATTCGAAGTTGAGCGTTAGGGTTTCATACAAAAGAGCTTGGAGCAGTTAAGAAGTGTAGAGGATACGCTTAGAAAGTATCCGAGTAGTGTTAAGAAAATTTCATTATATTCGAACGATCACTGAACATGATATATAAAGGAGTTGAAAGGTAATGGGAGAATGAGCTTTAAAAGACTAATTCATGTTCGCGAGATCGCTTAACATCGAGGTTGTTATCGGTTGAGAGTTATATTAGGAGGGTGACACGAATTGACTGCTTCCGTTGTGCCATGGACCGAGAAAAGATTAAAAGACATAGAGTATGAGTTGTATCTTGAATAACTTGTTTTAAAAGGTTCATTCTAATTCCTAGTACTTGCATGAAAATTTTGTCATAATACGATAACCTATAATTACTTAGACTTTAAAGTAAGGTGAGTTAAGAGGACTTCATTACACTCTTTTAAAGTTTGTTTTTTGATGTCGTCATGTCGATTGTTGGATCCCTTGTCTTTAAAGAATCATCACTTGCAATTAAAGAACTTAGTTTCACTTATATTGGGTTGTTCAACATGTATGTGTATAGTGTGTTTATGAGCCTGAGTAATCTGAGATGAAGTTTGGAGGCATGATTGGTTTGTTTTCTCGATTTTAGAAGTGAAATTTCTATCTATCAGTGTAGAGAAAATTTGGCATTGTTGTAGTTACGCCCGTTATCTTTGCAAAATTTTCTGGGCATCCTTGTAATAAGAATGACGAGTTGTACAAAACATTTCATGTGTCACGACAACCAAATAAGACCTAAGTTTGAGTTACTCCCACCATGGCCTAAGACTTTCAACGAGTTATTGATTGCAAAGAAAGTCCAAAAGTTAACTAAGTACGCATTGAGATCGTCATCGCAATGTTTACCAAAAGGTCGTTGAGAGTAGCGAAAGGTTAACCATTAATGTGAAGAGTCTCGAACAACCGAACAAAGTTGCTAACTTTATCCTTGAAGTCACATTTCTTAAAAAGGTGTTAAGGTTATGGAAACGATGGTCACCTTGGAATGATCTAGTTATGTCTTGAAATGAATGCTAGTAGGCATGTGCACAAACCTTAAAGAGGATTTTGTGACTCAACAACAATGTAATGGTTTTAACAAAGAGTTCCATTCTAAAATCACAAAACAGAAGAAACTAATTAAAGGACTAGAGAAGGAAAAAGAGCTAAATATCCCGAGTTATTGTAGAATTTAAATCTGAAACTCCCCAAAATTTAGAATCCAAGTCAAGGGCCTCACTCATGAAGGCCTTAGTAGAAAGACTCAAATGAAAAGAGAACGAGCTCAAGTTAAAGTCGTGAGGTCTTGTTGGGTAATAAGTTTACATTAAGATGTGATACTTGAGGAGCAGTTAGTGCTAATTCTTGCATAAGGATCAAGGCTCGTCGTAACCAAGTGGAGCGGGTGTGAGCAAGCTTGCCCAAAGTATTATAAGATTAGAAACTTTCGAGGACGAAAGTTCTTAAGAGGAAGATTATAACGCCCCAAAACTTTAAGTACCTTTTAAATTTGTGTTTTAGTCTAAGTTCTTAGAATTTAAATTAGTTAGACCTTGAAATTCAAATCCAAGATAATAAAGTGTTAATTGAGAATTTTGGATAATTAGAGGCCTTTTGAAAGAAATTAAATGTGTCAAAGGGACATCTTAGTGGTTATGTTTGGACAAAGGGGCATTATTGTAATTTTAGTTTTAAAAGAGGAATTAGGGTTTTCTTTATTAAGGGGGCACGAATTTCGAGGACCATCTTCTTCCTTCCTCCATTCGATGTGCACAGCCGCCGGAGAAGCCCTCAACCTTTTCGTCCAGCCACTGCAGCCTCACCGGAGGAGTCAAAGGAGCCTCACCGATCTTGCAACTAAAGTCGCCGTCAACGAGCGCGAGTTTTGGTGCCAGCCGGTGTTGCGTCGGTGAGTCGCAAGCCCAGACGCCATCGGCAGAAGCTGCGCTTCATCCACCTGTCGCCGGCGTGGTTGAGCTCACACAGCCCTCGATCGACCAGCCTCGTGGATCCTACCGTTGTGCCTCCACCGCGCCACTTCTTGCAAAGCTGTCGTCGAGCAGTTGATTCGCCGGAACCACGACCTCAGGCCGCCGTGAACTGTAGTGGGCGAAACCACTCGAACCAAACCGCCGCCGCCTTGGGTTGACCGTTTCATTAGTTTTATGGTTGGTTTTCGAAGTTCTCTAGTTGGTTTTGGATAGATCGGCTCACGACGTTCCCAGATCTGATGTTCACGCGCCATGGCGCGCGCCATCTCCGCCACCACACACGCGCCGCCGCGGCCGCGCCGCCGCCGCCGGCCGCCGCGCCGAGCTGCTCGCTCTCATCCACCTGTTTGACCTCCCGAGTTCGTTTTAAGCGTCCGTTTGTGGTAATTTAGCCCAACGATGCTTGAATTCAAAATAAGTGTCTAATTATGTAAGTTAATTAAAGAATTGATGAATGTGATTTAGGGATTCGACTATCGAGCATGACTAAGCGAAACTTTGAGCTAGGAGCGGAATGTAAAGAGTTTCGAGCTAAGGTAAGGGATTTTCTACAAACGATCTTAAAAGGGAAGTGAATACGATTTCCTGAAATATGTATTTGTTTTAAAGGATGAAAATTGAAGAATGATTTTAAAAGGTGAATTTCCAAAACTCATGTTTAGGGCTTGAATTTAGAAACGAATATTTCAAAGGGTTTCTCGAGAATCTCGAGTGAATGATTTTCAAAGGTTTAGTAAGGGGACCTCGTGCGAACTTTTAATGGGAGCAAATGAAAATGATTTTTATGATTTTATGTGAAATAGTTCATATTTTCCACATGAAAATCCACAGATATTATTTTGAGAATACGTGATATTTTATGTGCAAATATTTCGATGTATTATGTGAAAATGAATCATTATTTTATGTGAAAGTATTCTCGATGTTATGTATAAAGATCCCATTATTTCATGTGAAAATAGGATGATGTAGTGTGTATGAGAATGTTTCATGTTTATTACAAAAGTATGATATTTCACCTGTCCATGAGAAAGTATGAATGATATGTTGATGATGATATTTATGATATGTACACCATGATTTTGTGGTGATGGGACCTTATGCATGTTTAGTATGTCACGAAAAATGAATTATTGAATAGTGTGGACATTGGTTATCCCGAGATCGTTGAAATGACTTAGGATGACCAATCGGCCTCACAATTATCTGAATAGCCATGGGATTAAAGACACGGCAATTATCCGAACAATGAATGGATTAAAGACACGGATTAAAGACGACCATGGATTAAAGACACGGCAATCGAATTAAAGACTGAATTATCACCATGGATTAAAGACTGCAATTAATGAATAATTAAAGACATGGATTAAAGACACGGCAATAAAGAATGAATAATAGCCATGGATTAAAGACACGGCAATTAATGAATAGCCATGGATTAAAGACACGGCAATGAATGAATGGATTATCATGGATTAAAGGCAAATCGAATAAGCATGGATTAAAGGCTATGCGACCATGGATTAAAGACACAGCAACTCTAGAAAGTTTTAGATCACATCTATGTATGTAACGAATGAGTTTAGAGATCATGATTGTATGTGTATGCATATCCCGACCCCACTTTACTGGGTATTTTGTAATACTCACCCCTCTACCTTTGTTGTGTCTTTCTTTGTTTAAAAATGTTTTCGTAGAGACGAGAGCATACCAAGCGTAGTGGCATGGATGCGCTCTGGAAGCCATGGGAACCAAGTCATGAATTCCGCATCCGTGATTTAGAAAGAATTTTAAAAGATTATGGTTTTCCGCTTATGTAGTACTGAGTTTTGAAACTAGAGGCCGAATTTAATTATATTCTTGTAAACGTTTTGTATTTCTATGGGATCCCAAATCAAATTGATTTTTATTTATCAACTTTTATTTGTTTAAAGCTCGATTAAGGCCTCGAATGCATGCATGAGTAGTAATGCCCTAGGAATCTATGTTGTGAAAAGTAGGGCGTTACGATTTGGTATAAGAGCCCAAGGTTATAGGTCTTGTAGACTCGCTTACAGAGTAAGCAACAAGTATCCCATGGCTAAGTAGCAACTCCAAATCACCGCTGCTGTATGCCTTCGAACTAAAAGTTTTATTTGTTCATGAAAAGAGAATTTAGTAGTCTATGAGAAAATATTTTATATAAAAATCGAGTTTGATGAATTTCCAAACTAAGAAAGAATGAGAATGTATGAGCTAAATTATATGTCTATAAAAAGGAAATGCATAAATGAAATGCTTATATGTGAATCTATACGCGTATATGTCATAGAGTTGACGTAATCTTACGCTGAAAGGAAAGAGAACACATGTGATCCCTACTATTGATGATAGAAAGGAAAATGTTTTAGTTAAGAATGTTTACGCTAAAAATGAAGTTTTATAGCCATAAAACACGTGTTGAGAATTATTAAAAGGTCCGCGTTGACCAAGGGAGTAAAGAGTAAGACTTAAGAGACTAGAGCGTTAAGGGTTGCTAAGCAACTAGATCACTTGAGTATAGTTTCAATAATAAAAGTTAAGACTACTCATGAGAAGTTCAAAGCTTGAAGGTGTTCGGTAAGAGAATAGCGGTCTCATTCATTCATGCTAGATCAATTGAATAGAAAGGTATGAAATTTGCCATTGCCTTTGGAGTTTTCGCCTTTGTTGGTTCCTGATATACCTTTCATCTTCAAGTGATTGCATCACTATAGTATTTAAGGAATTGAAAAGTAAAGAGAGCGAGAGTGTTTTGAAAATGGGCTCGAGTTGTAAAGAAAAAAAAAAATATATATATATATAGACTGTTATTGTTGAGATGAAAAGTAATTCTTTCAAAATATTTGAAACACTTCGCTTTTATTTAGAACATTGCTCAGAGAGGAAAGCCACAGGGATATACACAATTAATGTGATACTACTGATAGGCATGATCTAAACAAAAGCGTTACCTAATAAACAAACGTAATAAAGACAAGTATAAAGAAGAAAAGTAATGAATTAGGGTTGTAGTTTGAGAACACAAAAGAATTGATTGTCGGGACTCCAGAAACTGGAGCACGAGTAGACATTCATTTGATCACTGGTGTGTTCACGCTTGTGGAATGTGTATAAGGAACCTTGCCACTGAATTCTACCTGTGGGACGAGATATACGTGTACAACTTGAAAGAGATAACATGAAGTGTTACCCTTGAACTCTTATGTAGTAAAGTTTCCTCTTCCCCAATCAAAGGGTTAGGGAAAGAGGATTCGGTTAATAGAGGAAAGTGCTTTTAATCTCATCTTTGCTATATAGCAGTCAAGCTGAGGAACTTCTTTCAATTAGTAAAGTGTATAGGCGTTGGTCGAGCGCGACCATTAGAAACATGGAACTGTAAGGTTCCTTGGTAAAGGCCAGAGTGATGGGCCCTTAAGAAAGGTTTTTTAGTGAATATGACCTTATGAACAATTAGTACAGAGAGTTGAGAAAGTCCTTAATCTTACTAAAAGAACAAAGTCAAGTTTAAGGAGCGTAAGCACGAGAATCAATGCGTTAGTATTAGATAAGGAAAGTTTAATCTTTAAAGTTACCCCTAACACAAGAGACAGACTGAAGTATGGAATTAAAAGTAGAGAGTGACAGTAATTTCTAATACTCCTTACAGAATGCTTCAATAAAGTAAAAGAACTCAAGTCACAGGTACATAACCTTCCGGTAAGAGTTTAGTAGTGGTTTATCGCCATAAGAAGTATTAGTGTGATGTGTAAAGGAGAAAGTGTGTATCCTTATGCTCGTGTATAAGAGATGAGAATTTGAAGACAGTTGTTGCTAAGAATAAACCCCTTCGTTTTGGATGAACGACCTATTCCACCAGGACGAGGAGCATAGTGTTCCTTAAGATGATTTTGGAGTCAAGTTAGCGCCCGTCTTAAACCAGGGATTAGATATTCAAAACGACTTTCAAATCACTTTTCAACATCATGAAAATTATAGAGGTTCGACTTAAGTAACCCTAATGTTGATAGACTTGATGGATTTAGCGCTCAAGAAAGAGAGTAAAACACTGATGTACATAAATTACTAGAGATGTTTCGGTTTAGCTCGAGTCTAAGAGGGATATAGAAAGTACTTTAGAATGATTAGTTTAGGCATAAGGAGGGAAGAGTAAGTCCTAATAAGGTGAAAGTAGTCGAAAGGTCACTAAGGAGTTAAGAGCTTAAGTAAACTTCAAAGAGAGAAGCATAATAAAAGTTGTTAAGCTAAGAAAAGACGGGTATGTGACCTCGGTGTTCGATGTTAGAAAGGAAATGTCCGAGTTCGGGATGTAAGGCTTAAAGGAAACTTTGTCAAGATAAGACTCACTTATGCGTTATCAAAAGGGTAGTTTGGACAAAAGAAGGAATGAGTAGACATTACGAGGTGAAAGTCTTTCAAGAAATCTTGAACAACTAAGTTCATGAGTAGAACCTTAACAGAGGAATATTGTAGTTCTTGAAAAGTTCAAAGTCTAGAGTATTGAATGAACCATTCAGATTCAAGTTAAGTTAGGGTTTCATGAGGATACTAAGGAAGAAGAGGATACGCTTAGAAAGTATCCGACCACATTAGTGTTAAGAAAATTTCATTATATTCGAACGATCACCCGAACATGATATTTAAAGGTTGGAAGGATAAAGGGAGAATGAGTTTTAAAAGACTAAATTCATGTTCGCGAGATCGCTTAACATCGAAATTGTTATCGGTTGAGTTATATTAGGAGGGTGATATGAATTACTTGCTCAGTTGTGCCATGGACCGAGGAAAGATTAAAAGAGATAGAGTATGAGTTGTATCTTGAATAACTTGTTTTAAAAGGTTCATTCTAATTCCTAGAACTTGCAATGAAGATTTTGTCACTTAATACGATAACCTATAATTATTAGACTTTAAAGTAAGGTAAGTCAAGAGGATTTCATTACACTCTTTTAAAGTTTGTTTTTTTGATTGAGGTCGCAATCTGATTGTTGGATCTCCTTGTCTTTAAAGAATCATCACTTACAATTAAAGAACTTAGTTTCACTTATATTGGATTGTTCAACATATATGTGTATAGTGTGTTTATGAGCCCTGAGTAATCTGAGATGAAGTTTGGAGGCATGATTGGTTTGTTTTCTGATTTTAGAAGTGCAATTTCTATCTATCAGGTGTAGAGAAATTTGGCATTGTTGTAGTTACGCCGTTATGCTGCCGAAATTTTCGGGGCATCCTTGTAATAAGAATGACAGAGTTGTACAAAACATTTCATGTGTCACGACAACCAAATAAGACCTAAGTCTGAGTTACTCCCGCCATGGCCTAAGACTTTCAACGAGTTATTGATTGCAAAAGAAAGTCCAAAAGTTAACTAAGTACGCATTGAGATCGTCACTGCAATGTTTACCAAAAGGTCGTTGAGAGTAGCGAAAGGTTAACCATTAATGTGAAGAGTCTCGAACAACCGAACAAAGTTGCTAACTGTATCCCTGAAGTCACATCTCTTAAAAAGGTGTTAAGGTTATGGAAACGATGGTCAGATGGTACGATCTAGTCATGTCTTGAAATAAATGCTAGTAGTGGTGCACAAAACCTTAAAGAGGATTTTGAGGCTCAACAACAATGGAATGGTTTTAACAAAGAGTTCCATTCTAAAATCACAAAATGTAAGAAACTAATTAAAGGACTAGAGAAGAAAAAGAGCTAAATATCCCGAGTTATCTTAGATTTAATATGGAACTCTCCACACTTAAAATTCGAGTCAAGGGCATCAGTTATGAAGGCCTTAGTAGAAAGACTCCAGTGAAGAGAACGAGCTCAAGTTAAAGTATGAGGCTGTTGGGTAATAAGTCTACATTAAGATGTGATACTTGAGGAGCAGCTAGTGCTAATTCTTGCATAAGGATCGAAGGCTCGTCGTAACCAGGTGGAGCGGGTGTGAGCAAGCTTTCCCAGAGTATTATAAGATTAGAAACTTTCGAGGACGAAAGTTCTTAAGGAGGGAAGATTGTAACGCCCCAAAACTTTAAGTACCTTTTAAATTTGTGTTTTAGTCTAAGTTCTTAGAATTTAAATTAGTTAGACCTTGAAATTCAAATCCAAGATAATAAAGTGTTAATTGAGAATTTTGGATAATTAGAGGCCTTTTGAAAGAAATTAAATGTGTCAAAGGGACATCTTAGTGGTTATGTTTGGACAAAGGGGCATTATTGTAATTTTAGTTTTAAAAGAGGAATTAGGGTTTTCTTTATTAAGGGGGCACGAATTTCGAGGACCATCTTCTTCCTTCCTCCATTCGATGTGCACAGCCGCCGGAGAAGCCCTCAACCTTTTCGTCCAGCCACTGCAGCCTCACCGGAGGAGTCAAAGGAGCCTCACCGATCTTGCAACTAAAGTCGCCGTCAACGAGCGCGAGTTTTGGTGCCAGCCGGTGTTGCGTCGGTGAGTCGCAAGCCCAGACGCCATCGGCGGAAGCGCGCTTCATCCACCTGTCGCCGGCGTGGTTGAGCTCACACAGCCCTCGATCGACCCGACCTCGTGGATCCTACCGTTGTGCCTCCACCGCGCCACTTCTTGCAAAGTCGCCGCCGAGCGCTTGATTCGCGGAACCACGACCTCGTGCCGCCGTGAAATCAGTGGCGAAACCACTCGAACCAAACCGCCGCCCTTGGGTTGACCGGCTCATTAGTTTTATGGTTGGTTTTCGTCCTCTCGGTTGGTTTTGGATAGATCGGCTCACGACGTTCCCGGATCGATGTTCACGCGCCATGACGCGCCTCCTCCGCCACCACACGCGCCGCGCCGCCGCCGCCACGCGCCGCCGGCCCACGCCGCCGCTCGCTTCGGAGCTGCTCGGCCCACCTGCTTTGACCTCCAGAGTTCGTTTTAAGCGTCCGTTTGTGGTAATTTAGCCTAACGATGCTTGAATTCAAAATAAGTGCCTAATTATGTAAGTTAATTAAAGAATTGATGAATGTGATTTAGGGATTCGACTATCGAGCATGACTAAGCGAAACTTTGAGCTAGGAGCGGAATGTAAAGAGTTTCGAGCTAAGGTAAGGGATTTTCTACAAACGATCTTAAAAGGGAAGTGAATACGATTTCCTGAAATATGTATTTGTTTTAAAGGATGAAAATTGAAGAATGATTTTAAAAGGTGAATTTCCAAAACTCATGCTTAGGGCTTGAATTTAGAAACGAATATTTCAAAGGGTTTCTCGAGAATCTCGAGTGAATGATTTTCAAAAGGTTTAGTAAGGGACCTCGTCTTAAACTTTTAATGGGAGTAAATGAAAATGATTTTCATGATTTTTGTGAATAGTTCATATTTTCCACATGAAAATCCACAGATATTATTTTGAGAATACGTGATATTTTATGTGCAAATATTTCGATGTATTATGTGAAAATGAATCATTATTTTATGTGAAAGTATTCTCGTGTGTTATGTATAAAGATCCCATTATTTCATGTGAAAATAGGACAATGAGTGTGTATGAGAATGTTTCATGTTTATTACAAAAGTATGATATTTCACCACGTCCATGAGAAAGTATGAATGATATGTTGATGATGTTATTTGTGATATGTACACCATGATTTTGTGATGATGGGACCTTATGCATGATTAGTATGTCACGAAATGAATTATTGTATAGTGTGGACATTGGTTATCCCGAGATCATTGAAATGACTCAGGATGACCAATCGGCCTCACTACTCTCAATAACGACCATGGATTAAAGATGAAATAGCCATGGATTAAAGACCTGGCAATTAAATGAACAGCCATGGATTAAAGACCTGGCAATTATATGAACAGCCATGGATTAAAGACTGGCAATTATCTCGAATGAATGAATTAAAGACCATGGAATTATATGACAAACAGATGGATTAAACACGGCAATTAAATGAATAGCCATGGATTAAAGACACGGCAATTATATGAATGATAGCCATGGATTAAAGACACGCAATTATATGAGCGACCATGGATTAAAGACTGGCAATGATTAAAGGATCATGGATAAAGGCTAACTATGCGACCATGGATTAAAGACACGCAACTCTAGAAAGTTTTAGATCACATCTATGTATGTAACGAATGAGTTTAGAGATCATGATTGTATGTGTATGCATATCCCGACCCCCACTTACTGGGTATTTTATAATACTCACCCCTCTACCTTTGTTGTGTCTTTCTTTGTTTAAAAATGTTTTCAGGTAGAGACGAGAGCATACCAAGCGAGTGGCATGGATGCGCTACTGAAGCCATGGGAACCAAGTCATGAATTCCGCATCCGTGATTTAGAAAGAATTTTAAAAGATTATGGTTTTTCCGCTTATGTAGTACGAGTTTTGAAACTAGAGGCCGAATTTAATTATATTCTTGTAAACGTTTTGTATTTCTACGGGATCCCAAATCAAATTGATTTTATTTATCAACTTTTAGTTGTTTAAAGCCCAGTTAAGGCCTCGAATGCATGCATGAGTAGTAATGCCCCTAGGAATCTATGTATGAAAAGTAGGGGCGTTACAGAAACAAACAACATTATGCAAGGATTTATCTCTTACGACAAATTTATGCACTCTACTTTTCTTTGAGAAATTCTTTCTTGGAGCATTGTGAAGCTTTGTTTTTTGAGAAAAAATTCTTCTTGAAGAAGTAGTATGAGCATATTTTAATTTAAAGCAATTTGGTCTAATATGACCTTCAACACCACAATGATGACATATAGGCACAAAACTAGATTTATCATGTTTAGACCCAATCTTAGGCATATTATGATTAGGCACAATGGGAGATGTTTTAACAAAGATAGTTTTAGAACTTGAAGGAGTAGAACATTCATCAATATAGCCTAAACCTCTTTTATCACCATAAGGTTTGCCAACTTCAATTATTTTGTCCAATCTTTGAGCACCTATTGTCAACTTTTTAATGGACTCTTTTGCCTTACCAAGTTCTTGCAAAGCATTTAATTCATTTTCCTTAAGCAATTTAATCAAATTATCTTTTTCATAACTAACATGCTCAAGAAATCTAACTTTATCAAGCAAGGCATTTTTCTCATCACAATCAAAAGCATGTTTATCACAAGAGATATTCATTTCATCAATTTTCACAACATTATGCTCATTTTCTTTTAAGCATGCAATTTCAACAAGTAAAGACTTATTTTCACTAGTTAGAGCATTGTATTTCTTTTTAAGCACAACATATTTAGAACCAAGCTTTTCTATGTCATTTTTCATGTTTTCAAAAGCTTCAAATAATTTATTATAAGAAAGGGGCTCTAGAGTTACCTCATCATCTTGTTCATCACCCTTGCCACCCTGAGCCATGAAGCAAAAGTTTGCTACTTGTTCATTGTCACTTCCACTTCCACTTTCATCACTATCATCCCAAGTGGCTTTCATTGCTTTCTTCTTGGATTTCTTGGATGATTTGAGGAGAGGGCAATCCGTTCTTATGTGACCCGGTTTCTTGCATTCATAGCATATATCCTCATCCTTTTTACTCTTTTCACCCTTTGACTCTTTTTGGTTGGAAATGTGTTTATTGAATTGTTTCTTCTTCTTAATGAACTTTTTATACTTACGTGAAAAATATGCAATATCTTCTTCATCAAGAACGCCCTCATCTTCAGACTCAACTTCCAAGGATAAAGTCTTTAAAGCAATACCTTTCTTCTTTTTGGACTCATCCTCCATGTGTTCCTTCATAGTGATCTCATGTGTCATGAGAGAGCCAATAAGTTCCTCCAAAGGAAGTTTGGTGAGATCTTTTGGTTCTTCAATTGCCGTCACCTTAGCTTCCCAATTCTTAGGTAAAGATCTAAGAATTTTCCTAACATTTTTCGAGTTAGTATAGACTTTACCAAGACCTTTCAAAGTATTTGTAATGTTAGTAAATCTAGTAAACATCTCGGTAATAAATTCATTAGCATCCATCTTAAACAATTCATAATTATGAACTAGCATGCTAATTTTTTATTCTTTAACTTGATTAGTTCCCTCATGAGACACTTCAAGAATATTCCATATTTCTTTAGCCGAAGAGCACATAGATATTCTATTAAATTCATCCTTACTCAAAGCACAATAAAAACAATTTATAGCTCTAGCATTAAGACCACACTTTTTCAAATCAATTTCATCATATTCATTTTCTAATTTTGGCACATCATTTTTATTAACAATTTTCATGGGAATATAAGGACCATTAATCACATTTAACCATAAACTATAGTCAACGGATTGCAAATAAATTTTCATTCTAGCCTTCCAATAAGAATAATTTGACCCATCAAAATAAGGAGGCCTAGAAGTGGATTGTCCTTCAATAACACCATTTACTACTAGGTTTGCCATAAAGCTCAAACAATCAAGTTTATAAACAAAATTTTAAAAGAGCAACCTCTCTCTGATACCAATTGTTGGATCGGTATGGCAACCCTAGGGGGGGTGAATAGGCTTTAATTAAACTTTTTGCTAAATATGCCCAATTTATCTAATTAACAAACTTTTTAAGAAACAATTAAAAAAAAATTAAGAGAAATTAATGCAATATGCAAGATAGATAAAAAGTATAACAAAAATTAATTCTATCCCATACTTAGCAATTAATTAAGAAACAAACTAAAGCATGCATAAACTACTACAAGTAATTGCAAAAAAACAATAGGAAAGAGTTAGAGAAGAAGACACAGTAATTTTATAGTGGTTCGGTCAAACACGACCTACTCCACTCTCCAAGCGCCTCTTGGGAATTTGAATAAAAATGCACCGACTCTTTCCACGGATTAGAGCCCAACCGCTACACCGCTCTTTTACAGGTGTTCAAAAGCAAACCCGATCCTTTCCACGGCTTAGGATCAAACCGTTACAAAGTTTGGTAAAGATTTGAAGAACACACTAATACACTCTCTTGATAGAGTAGATTCACAAATTTTAACTCTCACAAAATAATCCTCACAATACAACAAAACTCTCTTAAGAAAAAGATGAAAAGAAAAAAAAATTGAGAGTTTGGAGAGAGCAACAATAGAGGCTTTGATTTTTGGAGGATTGTAAAATGCCAAAACTTGTTGTAAATGCAATTCTCAATCCTAGAGTATACTAATTAAAAATAATCAAATCCTTGAGGAAAACTTATACAAATTGGCTACAGAGTGATTGGAAAAGCTCATCAAAATTTACTGATATGAATCCTTCACAAAGGCTCCAGTGATTCCCTGATGGAGCCCATGCCCACTTCTAATTAAACTCTTAGTAATTAATAAGGTTTGTTATCATCAAAATATTGGGATATTTATTAATTAATTTTAGATTAAGGGCCAAAGAGAGTGACAACATAATATCTTTCTTAGCATCCTCAATGGTGGTGAGAATGTTGGCCCCATCAACCATACTTGGATTTCCCTCTGCCTAAAGACTAGTGACCTAAAAAGAATGTGTGACTTCAGACCTATAAGCCTTTGTAATTTCTTGTATATGATCATATCTAAAGCGATATCAAATAGGCTTAAGAGGGTCCTCGTGAAGGGAATGGAAATCTCGCAGCGAAAATGACAAGAAACGTCGTGGTTTTACGTTATGCTACTGATTTCTTTAAATTGAATTTAACTCTTAAATCTAGGTTAAACATGTTGAATTTCAAGAAGAAAACAGAAAGTAAACAGAATACTTACTTGTTGAAGAACTCTTTTTCGACGTTTTCTTCTCCGATCACGAACTCTTCGTACCAACGATCTCTGCACACGATCTCTCAAACCGAACAGTTTGGACACCTCCAAAATGATCTTCACGGTTGTTCTCAATCGATTGAGGGAGAATGGTGGGACTCCCTTTGATTTTTGGGTGGAGAGAGTTTGGTGAGAATAGAGAGAATTTGAGAGAGAACTCTTCTTCTCTTGGATGCCAAATCCAAAAAATCAACTAATGACTTACAAAAAGCTTCTCACCAATCTTTTATATAATGGTGAGTGGTGGAGTTGAAATCTCCACCAAATCACCATTTTACCACAACCTTATAATATACAAATCATATTTGCATATTACATATAATAATGTATTTGTTGCGTATAATTTTGATAATGCAATACCGCAAGTGTACGGAGTGAATTTTTAGTATAGTGATTTAAGAGTCCAAGTATCGTCCTCGGGAATGGGTTTCTAGATTAATTAATTACCAAGATACTAATTCTCAATTTTAGCTAAAGAAACATAACATGGATAGGTGGTGAAACAAGAATTAAAGACAAACAAACACGTGGAGACACGAATTGATAGATTAGGAGAAAATTGACTTCACAAGTTAATAACTTAATTAACACATACAATGAACTAATGTAATGAATTTATAAACAAGAAGTAAAATACTCAAGAAAATCTCTTGATTCTTAGTGAGTCACGCACATGCAATAAATTCTATAGTCTCTATATGAACCTACAACATGCACGGCATTAAGCAACTTGTTTATGTGTTTCCCTTAGACTTCTAGGTCATTCTCATGCCAGACTCCTAAGGGTTTTGACAACTTTGCTCTAATCTAAGTTTTATCTCTCGAGTCCACTTAAACCAACAATATCAAAGAGTTAAAGAACGAATTGCCAAAAATAAGAACAAAACATGATTCAATACATGACAAATAAGTCTCAACATGCAAATCAAATCCTAACTACAACAATTAGCTACTCTAAATCACAAGAAAACCAAGCTAACGTGTAGAAAACGTCTTAAAACGGTATTACAATATGAAAAAAAAAAAGAAATTAAACTTATGTGTCGATGTCGGTCCTTCGTCTCTGAGCTCCCGTCTTCGATCTCGAACCTCCACGAATGATTTGGCTCCCAAGAATGCTCTCTTTTCTCTTCTTACAGAGGGTATTTCGAAATTAGGGTCAAAAGTCTATCAAATTCGACCCCCTTTGCAAGAAGATGTAAGGATGTATTTATAGATAAAATTGGTACAGCGTTGCAACGCTGTACCCTAACCATGTGGTATATATGGAAATAGTCGGCAACGCTGCAACGCTAGGCGCGTTACAAACGGCTACCTTAACGCCGCGTTGTTATCGATTGTTATTGCGCGATCGGCGTTGCGTTGCAATGCCCTCTGCACGCCTTCCTATCGTCTTCCTATCGAGACAGGCGGCGTTGCGGCAACGCAAAGCGGCGTTACAATGCTATCTCGGCGATGTTCTTCAATGCTTCAAAGATGCACGTTCGGCGTTGCAACGCCATCGCCTCGGGTCTTCAAGCTTGGATTGATCCTTCTACTTCCAATTGATGTTATTTTTAGCTCCAAATAGCCTCGTTTCGATCCCGAGTGATCCAAAATGTCTCCAATTGTTCTATTTAAGCTTTTAATCAGAATTTGAGTAATTTAAACACGTAAAAGCTCTGAAATCATTATAAAACTAGCAATAATTAAGCATAAGGATAGCACATTTTGTGTGCTATCAGTATCTCATACCTTATTATACAAATCTCATTTGTACCTTTTAATTTCTCACAAATTTAATTTCTAATTTCTCCAAATTAGCACTAATTAATCAATTAGGCTAACCTATAGTTTATTATGAATCTCATTCACATCAAACTATATATTATGTCAATTATATCACATATAAATGACATAAATACCCAAATAATAAATGTGAACACTTCAAATTCATACCAAACTGTAAACCCTCAATTTATCCAGTTTGAACCCACCGAGTGACCTAATGGACCTACAGATGACGAGCTCCAATGATTCGAGATTAACCTGTCAAACTCTTTGACCCGGTTATTCAACATTCATTAGCTATAGTGGACATTCCACTAAAGCCTATAGTTGCACTCCCATCATTGTAGGACAAGTTGTGTCCATTGATATAACCAATGTCCGTGAGTCGACTCTTCACAGGTTGTTCGTAGACCACTAGGTCAAATTACAGGTTTACCCCTACGTCTACTTCTTCCTCCTTAAGTCCCACTGCTCCTCTAATGAACAACAACGTTGTATGGTCCAACGATAAATAATATCCCTCTCGGGCCAGTGAGAGGGTGGGCGCCCATTGTCCAAGTCCTGGAGACATCAATTAAGGGAACAACCCCTCTAGTTTCTCTAGTTCGGGAATGAGTGAATTCCATCTCGCGTAGTCAAGTTCCCAGCTCCCCACGTGGTCTTGTCCCTGAGAAGATAGGAATATTGGGCGAGTAATCGTGACCACCACCTCACCCGTATTTAGTCAAAGGACAAACCCCACGCATGCGGAGTCCGTAACACGCTCAGGATTAAGATCGAGTCACTAATGGTCATATACGAAGTTATTAGTCTTATATTGTTAACGATGTTGCATCAGTAAGTCTAATAATTCACGATCCGGTCTTGTACAATCTCAGTGCACAGGATTCCCCCACTCGCATGTCAACTATATGAACGAGCTAGATCACCTCGTTTGTATCTAATAAAAAGAGGTTCGCATCCACAGCGTATCCACGATTAAGTCTCCAACCCTATCCGTATACTGTAGACCGTTCGGGTCATTTACTCGATCCTGATCCTCCCTGTGTGTCCACTACACACCGTTCAAGTTCTAGTTCTCTCATAATTTAATGACCCTGGAGCTTAGTTTATTGGATTAAGTTTATAAATATGCGAGACACAAAGTGATGAAAAAATAACTCTTATTTATTTCAACTTGGTATATTACAAACTTACACGAGATTAGGACATACATCCCAACACCTAGAAGATATCATCTCCCAAAATCAATCTTCTTTCTTGCCAGGTAGATTAATTACTGATAATGTCACCCTTGGGTTTGAATGCATACACTCCATAAACAATAAAGAATCCAGAAAAGAAGGCTACATTGCTATGAAGCTTGACATAAGTAAAGCCTATGACCGAGTAGATTGGAGATTTCTAAGGAAAATCATGGCAAAGATGGGTTTCAAAGAGGGTTGGATTCATAAAGTCATGAATTGTGTAGAATCTACTCCTTTTTTTATTCTCATCAATGGATACCCTTATGGGAAGATCACCCCTAAAAGAGGGCTAAGATAGGGTGATTTGTTATCCCCTTAACTTTTTCTCCTCTATGTTGAAGGCCTCACCACTCTATTAAACAGAGAGGAACACCGGTTAAATTTCTCTAGTTTGCGTATCAACTACCATTGTCCTACCATTACCTACCTCTTCTTTGTCGATGACAGTTTGATTATGTTCAAAGTCTCTGAGAAAGACTGCAGAACAATAAAAAAAAAAAGTCCTAAAAGATTATGAGAACATCTCGGGTCAAACCATCAACCTTAACAAATCCTCTTGTATGATTAGCAAGTCTATCCCAAAGGAAAAGGCTACTTTCTTTAGTAACATCCTGGGTGTGAACCTTGTGGAGTCTTTAGGTCACTACCTTGGCATGCCTTCTCAAACGGAGAAAAATAAAACAAAAGTTTTTTGGAAGATAAAGGACAGATTGTGGAAGACTCTACAAGACTGAAAGGTAAAGCTCATCTCAGTTAGGGCAAAGAGATCTTGAAAGTAGTGGCTCAAGCTATTCCAACCTATACAATGAGTTGCTTCAAAATTCCTAAGACTTTATGTGATGAGCTTAATAGCCTTTGTGCTAAATTTTAGTGGGGCTCAACACAAGGTAGAAACAAAATTCATTGGATAGGGTGGAAAAAGCTTTGTCGCAGTAAAGCAAAAGGGGTCTTGGCTTCAAAGACTTATCCCTTTTCACTCAGGCTATGCTTGCTAAACAGAGTTGGCGTATTTTGAAATACCTAAACTGCCTTCTTGCTAGAATCCTTAAAGGAAAATATTTCAAAGATGGAGACTTCATTCGAGCTCTTTTGAAAAACAATTCATCTCATACTTGGCGAAGCATTCTTTGAGGAAGAGATTTGTTCAAACAGGGTATGCCATGGAGAGTGGGGAATGGTGAGACTATAACTATTGATGAAGACCCTTGGCTCCTCAAGGAGGGCTCAGGAAAACCATTTCTCATTGCCTCAGTTATAAAAGGTAGGAAAGTTGTGTTTATTAATGAAAGGAAACGGTGGCATGAGTATGTGCTAAAAGACATCCAAGGTGATGTTGAGGAGATCCTCAATATCCCTCTTTGTAGGAGTAACTCTATTAATGAAATCTTTTGGTTCCCTGATTCTAAAGGTTTGTTTTCGGTTAAAAGCGCCTACCATCTGGCTGAGAAGCTTAATCGCGATGACAGGGCCTCTGCCTCCAACCCAAACACCTCAGACTCTTTGTGGAAGGAGTTTTGGAACATTAAAGTTATCCCGAAAGTGAAAATAAATGTGTGGAAGTTGTTGAACAATGACATCCCAATCTTAAATCTCTTAAGGAAAAAGGGAATTGATACTACCTGCGTGTGTTTCTTTTGTTGGGAAAAAAAAGAATCCATAAATCACTTGGTTTGGGGTTGCAAGCACACAAAAAAGGTATGGTTTTATTTTTTCCCTATTTTAAAAGAGTCCTTTGATATGTTCAGGGAGCATTGGGACATAATTGACTGTTGGCAATGGTTCACAAAGAATCTTAAGGAAGAGGAGCTGAGAATCGGTGTCACAATCCTATGGAGCATTTGGACTTTCAGAAACTTACTCTACCATGAAAAAATCCATAATCACTCAAAAAAATCAGACTCATCATTAAACAAGTTGAAAGTTTCGTGGAAGCTAGCAATAGTACTTACTCTCACATACCAGCTTTGAAGCTTGACGGAAACCAATGTGTGTGGTCTCCCCTGTTTCTGGCTAGAAAGTTAACATTGACGCTTCGTGGAATCAAGCTTTGGGCAAGGGAAGGTTGGATTGGGTCATTCGCGAGTGCAAAGGAAGTCTAATTGGTGTCAGTTTACAAAGCATAAACAGGAATTGGAAGATTAAAACAATGGAATTGAAAGCTATTGTTGAGAGTTTGAGAAGTTTACTCACTGAATTTCAAGCACCCTACCCGTTGATCACCATTGAGTCCGATTCGGCAGAAGCAATTGGAGCTCTCAACATCCCGAACAACAATTGTTCGACTTCAAAAAGCTTCAGCAAAGAAGCTCTTGACCTAGCTCTTAGGTTAGGGGAGGTGTCCTTCTCGACTTGTTGTCGATCTAGTAATGGAGTCGCTCACAACCTGGGGCGAACGACGTATTCTCCTTCTTCTTTTTTTTTTTGTATGGCACACTCGAGTTTCTTGCATGTAAATGACTCTGGTTTTAGTTTCTGGAAGGGTAACTACTCTCTCTAGTTTTCTCCTCTCTCATCGAGGAGTTGTTGTTGGTGGTTAGTTTTATTAATGAATCTCTTTATTCCAAAAAAAAATGCCATTTAAATTAGTAAATTTTAAGAGATTTATCTTGGTTTTTTTTTTTTTTTTGTTAAATTTGATGGGTTAAATAATGTAATAAACGTTGAACAGAATGTAAAAATTACAACATTGTAGTGCAAAAATTTATAGTCACCAAATTCTAG
Organism: Trichosanthes cucumerina; assembly: GCA_036507285.1. NCBI lineage: Eukaryota > Viridiplantae > Streptophyta > Magnoliopsida > Cucurbitales > Cucurbitaceae > Trichosanthes > Trichosanthes cucumerina. The sequence continues at coordinate 56,799,575 of CM071837.1, read as the reverse complement.
GATAAGATTTATTTTTCCTCCAAAAGCTTATTAAGATATCAGATATTTTTTGTCCTTAATTATTTTTATTAAATTAAGAAATAAAAACTTTTTACTTAGTGCTCCCTTCTCAATCTTTTTTTTTTTTTTTCTCTAACTTGCCAATTCAACCTCCACTTAACTTCGAACTAAAAATATCTCACTTATCACATCAATTCACTCGCACTAATAATAAACTCTTTATTTGTTTAGTCTCATGGTACACAAAATCTCTATTTAATATCTATTCTTTAATGGTTACAAGCTAAGGTTTAGACAATTTTTTTAAAAAAAAATCAACTATCAATTTTATCGATCTTTGATGAATTTGATTTTAAAGCAATTGAGGCCATTCAAATTTTAATAGGCAATTAATTATATCTAACAAAAAGAAGATAAAAGTTTTGACATCATTGAACATGTTGGTTAGAGATCAATTCTGGCCAAAAATCGAATAAGATCATCCTACTAATACTCCCAACTCTTATGAATGAACTAAAGAACTTTGCTTTGTTTTGCATCTCACTTTATTTCACATATTTTGTTTAATAAAGAAAAAGAATATCAATAATATCTACCTAAACCACCCAAGAATATTAAATGGATTAATATGAATCACATGTATCAAATTTGTATTGTCACCTATCAAATCTTCTAAACAATGATTTCTTGTTGGGCTTAATGAATTAAAATTATAGTTCAAAATTGACCCATATGCCCAATTGGACAACCCATGTTGTTGTATATACCCATATAAGAGGTAATATATTTGATTAATTTATGTTGTATTGACAAGAACTTCTTATTGTTTCATTCTCAACTGAATGGGGGAATCTATTCCTTTGTCAAAATGCCAAACTTAGCTTAATGATTGATGAAAAAAATACAAAATTGGTGGTTCATATTTTTGCCAATATTTTAGGAAATTTGATCTTCAAAATGAAAAATGAATTGAAAAAAAAAAAAACCCCAACAACTATATAACATATGGTTTTGCTAAAAAGTATACTCATAAACCTAACAAGGAATTAGAATATTCAAAAGAAATCTCTTCCTCATGATTTCAATATACATTTTGTTTTAGAAAAGTGGAGAGTTTGAGGAGGTGTTTTGAGTGACCCATTAGGGTTTCCAAAGGACACTTGAAATCACCCTTTGAAAGGTATTTTTTATAAGACAGTATCCTTAAGCTACATAATATGTTTATATTTGCTTTTTTGAGGATGAAATCAAGATAGGGTCTCATTTTTATGATAAATCAAAATTCCAAAGTATGCCACTTTTCCTAGGGGTAAGATTAAAAAACATTTAAATCTTTTTTGGATATGAATTATAGGTATCTGATAATGTTGCTTTTTTCTTTTGCATATGTGTAACTTGAATGTGTCACCATGATATCTCAAAGTGTTGTTATCAAGATTGAAAAATGTCTCTACAAACTAGCTTTCTATAACTTTTTTTTTAAGACTTCGCCTAACAAGAAAGAATCTAAAAAGAATGTACATCTTTTTTCTTAATTATATCGTTGTATACTTACATAAATTCAAAATCGCTCTCATTCTATTATAGTATCAGTTTGTTCATGAGTCTCTTTTAGTCTACTATGAGTCACTCGTTCTCGTCCATACTTCCGCTAATGCACAAGTAACCAATCTTCCTCTACTTTAGTCTTGGCGTTACATTTAAAACTTTTATTTTAGAATGTTTTATAGAAACGTCTCTAGCCCTTGTCATTTTAATTTATGTAGTTCATGTAACTGAAAAATTACATGGTACTACCTTAATTTTGTTTTAAATCATTATAAAGTATGTTATTGAGTTTTACTCTAAGATTTGTAGTATTTTGGTTTTGAAAAATTTACTTTTATGAAAATTTTTGAATACAATAAATTAATTTAAAAATAGAATTGGTATGTCGCTTCACTTTGACCTTTTTAATACAATGATTTTGGATTGTTCCAAAATCACTTGGGATGGAGATTTGAACTCCAAACTAATTTTGGTGTAAAATCAGTAGAGACGTCTAACCAAACGATTATGTTCATGTTGATGTATGTAATTTTTTACTCTAAATGCAACAGATGGTGTTAACTAAACGATTAAAGAAATGTATTTTACACTGTGAAATTACATATCGTTATTCTTACATATCGTTATTTTTTTTTTTTTTTGTCGTCGTTTAATTTACAACAGTGATTTTAGTCCCCAAAAATTCTTTTTAGTCAACCTCAATTTTAGCATCATTCGTTAAATTTCACATTTTATTGAGATGTTTAAATTTCAAATTTTATATTTGTGCCATAAAGATGAGAATTTGGTATGAGATATACAAAAATAATTAGTATGTATCACAATATGTTTTGGTTATCATTCTCAAAAAAAAGGAAAAAACAAAACATATTATCATATTCATATATATAGTTTTACTTGTTAGAATCTAGTATTTAATTTCTATCAATATAACATTTTCATACATTCATAAATTCTATATTGATATATATCAAAAGTGAAACTACATTTTCAAAGTAATCGAAGAAATTAAAATATATATATTAACAAAAAATTACTAATAAAAATTACTAACAGGAACATAGGATGAATCATTAAAAAAATTAACTTATCAAAAATAATGAAATGTGTATTTGTTAATTTTTATGGTTTTTCCCAAATATCTATCAACATCCATGTTATATTGATATTTCTAATATGACATTTCATAAACTTAAGCACTCGATATTTGCATCAACGTCACTATTTTAACTTCAACTAAAACTAAATTTAGAAATTAGAATTAAAAAATTGAAGACAAAAATCAAATTATAAAAAATTTAAGGGTATTTAGAGTGTATTTGGTTAGTGACCTGAAAACATAAATTTAGAAACCAGAGATTTGATGGGAAACAAAGTTGTATTTCATATTTTTAATGTTTTCAAATATGTGTTTTTGATAGCAAATTTAAAAACTAGATCTCAATTTAAAAAGTTGTTCAAATGTGTTTTTTTATAGTACAAAGTTCTATATGTATATAATAATACATTTATGGAAAATTTTCAATTTTGACCCCTAAACTTGTCAAGTTGTTAAAAACGAAAACAACAGATAAAGAAAGAGTCATAGAGAGAAAAATCGACATAAAGATTTACGTGGTTCACTAACGTTGTGTTGGTTACATTTACAGACAGAGAGAAGTTTATTAACTGGAGAGAAACATAATACAGATCAATATTTGGTCATTCGAAGTGCCAGATTACGGATTCAAGGCATCTTTACATAAGTTGTATCAATTTTTACCGTATAATTTCTATTTCATCAAATTAGACCCTAAACTTAGACACGTATTGCAATTTTTACTTAATATTCAATTTTCGTTAATTCACCCGCTAGTTTAACAAATAGAAATGTAAAAATATCTATAAACTCAGCAATTTCAACAAAATCGAGTTTTACACCAAATTAAGTATCATCAGTGCACAAACTCACCCTTGAATAAAACCTTTCCAAAATTCAAAAATTTCCACCAAACTTTAGCTCAATGCCTTTCTTTTTTATATAAATTCTATACACGTATTTTTTAGAATTCATAGAATGCGTATGTGAATACTTCTTGTAATGATTTTTCAAATGAAAACCAACCAGAGAGTTAAAATTGCAACATTTTTTTAAGTTTAAGGTTAAGACGGCAATACTTATATAAATTTAGAGTGCAATTTAATAAAATTGACACTTAGCAAAAATTAATACAACATGACAAATTTAGAAGAAAATTTGTTATATTTATAGACCATAAAAATAGTTATAATTATCAAAGGTTGAATCTCAATTATTATTAATTCATCTCATATATGTTTTTAAATTCTTTATGATTATTATTTTACAAAATTATATAACTTATAATATATTATGTTATACATATACATTTTTATTTTAACAAAAATGAAATGAGTATACTATGAAGTAGTATATTTGTTTTTATCGTTTTTATTTACTGAATCCATTTGGTTTAGTGAATTTCAAAACGTAAGACGAAATATCAAATAGGCGTTAGTAACCTCCTTTCTTATTATATTGTTTCTTGTTTTCAATTTTTAAGAACATCCTTAAGCTAATGCTAGTTCGGTTTTTCTCTTCTATGTGGCATTCGGTAATTTCAGGTAAATCACTAAATTTACGAATTTGCATTTCGAGCTCGTTTTGTAATTATTTGGAATTTCGGGCCAAGTGGCTAATTATTGAGCCTTGCAGGGATTTGAGTAATTAAGCCCTCGCCTATAAATTAAAGCTACCAGCAATCCCCTAAGGTTCATACTGAGCGTTCAGAAGAGAAAGCAAGGTAAATTCTCATCTTTTATCTATTCATCTAGGGTTTCTTTTGGTTGACGAAAGGAAAGAGGAAAGGGTTCTGCAAACCCTTCGTGCCACCAGACTCACGCCACCCCCGTTCTTTTTTGCACGAGGGTCGTGACCGTCGCCTCCATCCAGACGACGCTACCTACTGTCGCGTCAGCCCCTTCCCCTGTTCCGTCCTTTTCGCCCATGCCATTTGGCTCAACACTGCGAAGGATCGCCGCCATCTGCCTTTTTCCCGCAAAATCGACCGTTGGCAGCTCTCTCTCTCTCCCCCTTCTCCTTCGCTCGCCAGCAAGCCCGAACGCCGCCCCTTCCCTTTTCCTCGATCTGTTTCTCGCCTTCTCTCTTCTTATTCCCGATGCAATTTTGTGTTGCCCTAATGTGGGTGATAAAAATTTTGGACAGAAACGAATCTGTTGGCTAAGGGGTTGCTTTTAGAGGAACCTCGAGACTAGGAGCGAGTTGGTGAATCGTTCGATGCACGTGTTGGGTAAGTTTCCTGCAACTTGAGATTTCTGCACAGTACTTTTGACCTTAGTGCTTACTGCGTTTTGGTGTTGGGGCTAGTGAAGGATAGTCTAAGATTATCACTTGTAACTGACTTTTCGTTGGCTTTGCTTTGTCTAGGTGAGTTGAGCACGTATTTAAGAAGGGATTTGCTAGCAACCCACGTGTTTTCACCAAAAGGTAAGTAGCCAATTAGATTGAACACCAAGTCCGTCAGTGAAGGGGCTTGGTGCATGGGGTTTAGTGCATGCTTGTTGCAATGCATCTATGTGTGTTATATGTTTTGGAAGGTTTGTTAGGCTTAGAATTGCGTGATTTCTGGACCTCTAGCATGCTTGTGAGGGTTAACTGTGGTTATGTATGTATGTTATACTTGTGTATGGACCTCTCGAATATCGTGGTTGAGGTTAGTTTGGTCGTTGGGTCGTTTGGTTGCCTCGAGACTAGGTAGTCAAGTAGTACCATTATGTGTGGTGGTTTGGGCTTGTGTCTGACGTCCCTGAGGGCTATGTGACTTGGTTGATAAGGTTGGTTGGTCGGGGTGGATCGACCGAGAGACGGTGGTTAGGACTCTTAGGACAGACACCAAATGTGGCGACTAGGAGGGCTTAGGGGAGCCTCGGAAGTTGTGAGAGAACCAAATTCGCTAGCTTAGCATCACCAACCCATGAGTGAATCTAGGCGAGTCCGAATCTCTAGGTTGGGAATTTTGTGTAACTTTAGGGTCGAGCACCCTATTACGAGCTTTGTGGGCATCAGGTTTGAGCATCTTATTGTGGGTTGTAGCATTAGGGTTGAGCATCCTATTGCGGGATAGGCGGCATTTGGGTCGAGCACCCTTTTGCGGGTTGTATGGGCACTTGGGTTGGTCGCCCTTGTGAGATCTGTGTAGGTGTTAGAATCTCGCTCTTTCGCGTTGGGGTGTGTCTCCGTTATAGCCACCTAGGTTCCTAGATCGCCGGTAGTATTCGGGGTGGTATGCGTGATGGGGTGCCTAGCTGCGTGAAGAGTCCTTGGTTTTATTGATTGCAAATTTTGTTTTGTTCTGTTGCATAGCACTAGCTTGGACGTGAATGGGCTACTTACTAAGTTATCTTATACTCACTCTCGTCTACTTTATTGTTTTTAGTTGCAGGTAATGGCAAACAGTGAGTCGGAGGGCAACGTGGCGACGTGGCGAGGCTATTGGACCTTGTTTGGGATTGAAAGATTTGTTCTTACTTAGGGCTTTAGCTTTGTATTTAGAATTTGTTTTCTTGGTTGCTTGGACTTGGTGTACTTGTTGGATATCTGAACCCGTTTGAAATTTTAGAGCTAGGAGATGGAGTCCGATCTCCTTGATCAGCGGAAACGTGGTGGAAATCGTAATTGCAAGTTTTATTTTGGTTGAAAAATAAATACCCATACATTGGTAAACATACAGAAAAAGCATACAATAATCCTAATCTAATTAGGCATGGAGATATTTACATGCAAACATGCATTATAAATTAAAGGAAACTAAAGGAGAAGTCATAATTACCTTTATAGTTTTCCTCAGCAGCAACTCCTTGCTTCAAATCGTTCAGCAACACAGGAACCTCAAACTTCTCTGCTTTTACAACTGGACACTACCAAAAGAGAGAACCTCCTAAGGCTCTGAGTTCTACTTAGATCTTCCTTAGGTGGGAAGGATCCAACAATTGGAGAATTTTGGGAATGAGAGAGTGAGAGAATTCTACTGAGCACTCAACCAGAGAATGATCGATCGATCGAATTTTTCTTCCTCGAAAAGAATATCTAGAGGAGTTCTTCCCTCTCCCTCGCCCCCCCCCCCCCAACTCCCTATCGATGGGGAGTTGGTGGGGAAGATGAGAACGTGTCCTCCTAACACGTTTCCATTAATTAATTTAAATAAATTAATTAATATATAATCAATTAAATCAAATTTAATTAATTAATTAATTAAATATCATATATTTAATTAATCATAAGATCAAATCACATGTAATCCTTTTATCCTCTAACCTATAGTTTTAATGCACATTTTATGCACATTAAATTATAACCTATAGTTTTCAAATATGAATCACATTCATATTTGAATTTAATATTTGAACTCTTTCAAATATTTAATTCTCTCATACAATTTAATATGAATCATATTCACATTAAATTTATAATACATAGTTCCAAAATTATATATTATATCGTATCAATATACATTAAGTTTATTCTCTTATGAATTTGAACATTTCAAATTCAAATGATCTAAAAACCCTTTACGAGCTAGAAGGTGGACCTAATGGACCTACTGGATCGTAAGCTCCAACGATACGAGATTGTTCTTGTTAATCTCATTAACCTCTCAATCAACATTCGTTAATCTGCGGGAACACTCCACTAAAGTCTCGCAAAACACACTCTTCTCACCGCAGATATATTTCTCGTGTCCACGGATATTGACCAATAACAATGAAGTCAATCCTTCACGAATGTTCGTAACACCACCGGTCAAATTATCGCTTTACCATTGGGTTACATCTTGTATCTTAAGTACCAAAGTGCTCTCTAATGAACAATTTGTTTGTGGTCCTACCAACAAAAAGAGTCCCTCTCGGGCCAATGAAAGGGTCGAATCTTTTGTTCAAGTCCCGGAGACACCACTTAAGGGAACATTCCTCTACTTACCCTAGTAGGCGGGAAGGAGTGAATTCCATCTTGTTAAGTTAAGTTCTCACCGCCACACTCGGTCTTGTCCCCAAGAAGGTAGGCATATTGAGTCGACGAATCTGCCACTCTCACCCATACTAGTCAAAGGACAATCCTCGCAATGCGAGTTCGTAACTCCGCTCGAGATTGAGATCAAGTTGCCTAAGTCATCCTAGTGAAATAGAAACCTAACTAGTCAACGGAGTTACATCTAGAGATTACTATTTCGTGGTCTGGTCTTATGTAATCTCATTACATAGGATATCCCCACTCACATGTCATCTACACGAACACGTTAGGATCACAGTGTTTGTATCATATACAAAGTGGGTCACATCTATAGTTTTACCAGGGTAAGGTACCCAAACCTTATCTCCTAACTATAGACCATTTAGGTTGTATCTCGAACCGAGATCCTTTATATATACACTACATTCAGTTAAATATATATTTTACAGCCTTTGATGTTTAGTTTATTGGATTTAGGGTTAAAACAAAGGCAATATCATAGATAATGAACAATAACTCTTTATTGAAATAATAACACTTTATTACATTAATTAGAAAATAATTACAAACTACGAGTTTTAGGGCACAAACCTCAACACTAGGCATGCTCCCCCTCCCCTGGACTTTGGTTAGCATGCTCGTAGACTTGTGTTAGAATCTTGAATGCCTTCATTTCTTTTGTCTCTGGCTAGTATATGTTTTGCTTCTAATGTATGTGTTTCTGTTGGAGCTCAGCCTAGTGATCTATTTAGTTTGGAGGAGGTTGGGTATTGTGGACTCCTTTTAAAGTGCTTGTGTGCTTAAAGCAGGTTAAATAAAAATTTTATTTTGTCCGGGCAGTGTTGTTATGCTACTGAAATTTCAGTGCAGAGGGTGTTGCCTAGTGATGTCCTTGGTTTAAGTTGGCTCGGAAACTAGGGGGTTACACTCTCACTCCAATGTCTAGCACCCTCATCCCCTACTATCTGGTCTCCATGCATTACAATCGAACTAGTTTAAATTGAAACGTGTCTTTTTTTTTTCTCAATTGTAAGGTTGGGAGATTGAACCATCGATCTTTGGGATGGTAATTTGTGTCTTATCCATTAAACTATGCTCGGTTGGCATAATCAATCTATATATTTTAATAAAATTAAGGAAACTATTAATTGTTTCCTTGTTTAATTTATATGTGCTAAGAACGGGTGTGTTTGATTCGATCACTAATTTTAGAAAAAAAAAACCAAATCGAGCAATGCAAAACCCTAATATATTGTCATTCTAAACTATATTAAATGATTAAAATGATTAAAATTAAATAATGATAATAACAATAATAATAATTTACTTTAGTAAACCAAGTTCACATTTAAAGTTAAATAATATTTAGTTAAAAGATCTCCATTCTATACGAATTAAATTGATATATAACTCAAACAACAAAATTATATAGTATTAATCCATACATATCCTAAATATTCATTTAATTTAAAATATTTATATTTATAAACGATTCAACTACAAACTCAAACAAAAAAACCATTCAACTACATGTCATTAATCCTACAAGTAAACACAATTATCTTATAAAATAAAAATGATTGAACATAATTTTTTTTTTCTTTTTAAGTCTCGATGAATGTAAATAATTATACATTCTTAATATCCAGAAATTTGAATACTTAAATATCTACGTAATGAGTGAGCTTATAAATTTCACTACATCTAAAAATATTTGATATTGATTTATGAGATTAATTGAAAAAAAGTTTCAATACTTTGAAAAAGGAAATTTGGATCATCATGTAATGTAAGGAAATTTGAGACATGGGGGGACTGAAAACTTTGAAAATAGAAATGAAGATGATGATTAAGGTCAAGTTAAATGATTGATAAGAAGAAAAAAAATCACTTTTGACCCAAAAAAAAAAAAGAGAAGAGAAAGTGAGAGCATTTGGTTTTGAGATTTCTCATCAAAGAATGTAATTGATTTGAAAAAACTGCTTTTTGAAGAAAGGAATTTGACTCCCACTTACTTTCAAAAGCAAAAATAAGTGTTTTTTTTTTTTTTTTTTTTTGCCTTTTATTTTCACATAGGGTTAAGAGAATCATGGGAACATCTTTCCCTTAAAATCAGCATTAACTCTTGCAATATTTTTGGCCTAATCTTTCTCTCTCTCAAACTATGAAACTTATTTTGTATTATTAATTACAATTTACAATGAAAGATTGCCTCCAATCCCAAGGATTATAATCACTTTTATAAAGTTTAACCTTTTTCTTTTCAGAAATTTTTAAAGTTTAACCTTATCTTACATTTACATGAAAACTTTGGATTAAAAAAAAAAACAATCTTTTTTCCATCTTGGCTAATATCCATTGTTTTTAGAAGTTTAGGTGTGCTTCCTAAATGTGGAATAATATTTGCTTGGAGAAAAATTACTCTCCCAATTATTTTACTGAATTCAATTTTAGAATTGTTGCAAAAAAAAAAAAAAAAGTGAATTAAACTCTAATTTTAGGTAAGAAGCCAAAAAAATTGACACTTTTAGATTTCGTTGGATAACTATTCTGTTTTTTGTTTTTGGTTTTTGAAAATTAAACTTGTTTTCTTCTCATTTTTCTACCATGGTTTTCATCTACCCTTATGAAAGCATTTGAATTTTTAGTTAAATTCTAAAAACAAAAACAAGTTTTTGAAAACTAATTTTTTTTAGTTTTCAAAACATGACTTGATTTTTGAAAACATAGATAAAAAATATAGATAACAAAACAACTACATCTCTAGGTGGAAATAATATTTATATGCTTAATTATTATTATAGTTGTGCAACACTATTGTTTGTGGTACTGATTTTTATAATTGTAGTGAATATTTTCTAGACAGATTTGAGCATTTTATTTTTAAGTTATGTATTTTTTTTTATTTTACCTACTTTATTTTGTTGGTTTGCTAGGTTTAGGTATTTTTATAGTTGGATTTGAGTGATTATGTGGCCGGATTTAAATATTTTATTTGATTGATTTATGAACTACTTTTTAATCTAATTTTGAGAATTCAATGGATGAAATTAAATTTTTAAAATTAAAATTGGCTTACCTAACTTTAGAGCCAAAAGAATTTTCTTTTCCTCTTTATTTGAAGGGATATAATGCATTTTTTTTTTAGATATACGCATTAAAAAGAACTTAAAACATGCCCTAGCCACCTGGATTTTTTTTTTTTTTTTGATATTTTGATCGATGATACATATCAATTACCGCCGAGCAAATTCACTTTGATAAAATAATTTTAAGTTTTATTTCAAAGTAGAGGAAACTAAAATTAAATATTTAAAAATATAAAATTAAAATAGAATCAAACTTAAAATATATGGACAAAAATCATATTTTAACCCAAAAAAAAGAAAAATACTTCCATTATTATACTAACCCTTCACACTTTTTGAGTAAATTATAAATTTATAAATTTTTGTTGTTGATATATTTATGTTTAAATTCCTTGACATTTTAATGACATTTTTTATATTTCAACCCTATTTTCCAATATATTTGTTAATCTCTCATCATAAAGTCGAATTGCTAATTATTAAAAATTTGTTTGCGGTGCATATTATAATAATTTGTGTTATATTAGTCTATAAAATACTTTGCACCTCAAACACAAACTATTATAATTCATACTAAATAATTTTGCATCCTAAAATAGGTTATATATCTCCATAGACTATTATAACTCATAGACTATTACAACTCATATTATTATAGCACACTCAGCATCTCAAATAAAACTTAAAATCAACCTCACTAAACAAATTTGATCAATAAACCGTTTTTATTTTAAAACTAAAAAATAAAAATAAAAAATTAATTTTAAAAATAGCCAAATGGCTCACTTGTCTCTTCTTTTCAACCTAAAAATAAAACAAAGATTGTTTTTTATATGTATAGAAATAAAACACGACTCAACTAATATATATGTCAATTACTATTGAATTATATTCAATCTAGTATGACTCAACTAAAATGTACTTCACACTCGACAACTAACAACTTTTTTTTTTTTTTTTTTTTTGAGTTCACACAAAATAAGTTGTTGCCTATAGAAAATAGACTCGTTACAAATGCTAATGATCTAATAACTAGCACATCTCAAAAAGAAAATATTAGATTTAAATTTACACATCATACATCTTTAAACTTTGAGTAAATGTATGGACTTGAAATAAATTAATACATAAAAGATGAAATCAAAACTTTTAAAAGATTGAAAATGAATATAAATAAAAAGTAGTACAGACATTAAGAACAACCAATAATATATAGTTTTAGTATAAGAATATGGTTCAAAAGTACTCTATTTGAAAATTTTAATAGTCATTTGAAGCTAGCTATAACATATATCTTTATGGTTTAATAAGGCTAAACCAAAAGTTTGACCCCAAAAAATAGATAAATTAAAGGGTCAACTTTAGATTCATATAAAAAAAATACTATTTAATAAACTTAAATTTCTAAATCTTGTAGAGAGTTATTAATTAATTAATCTATTATTATTATTTGGAGTTCAAATAGTTATTAATTATTTATGTAAAAGAACACCCCCCCCCCCCCTCACTTTTACTTTAATTAAAGCAATAGCTCTAAAAGGTATTCAAAAGTTTCAAGTATCCTTAATTTGATAGGTAATGTTGACTTCTAAAATGGCATTTAATTTCATTATTGCAAACAAAATCCACTGTTTGATTTACAATAATTATGGTCATCTCTCAAAAAGATATCCCTAGTTTTTTTATTACAAAAAGACAGAAAAGTCTAGTTGAGAAGTTTCAAAATGCCTTTCTCTTCTCTCTATTTTCTTTTACAAATAATATGTTTTTCAAATTTTAAACAGCTCATATATAAATAAATAAAAAGTTTAAACTATATTTTGCCTTTGTACTCTTAAAAACAAGGGTTATTTTGGTATTTGCTTTAATTCTAACTCAATTTTATACTAAATTAAAAAAAAAATGAAACTATGGCAACATTTTAAGAAATTTTCATCCATTATAGTATTGTACTTGAAAGAATAGCAAGTGAAATTAAAAAAATACCAAAGAAATTATTTTTGCGCGTTTGTAATAATACTGTTGTGATAATATTTTAATTATGATAATTTTACCCTAATGAATCTCTATATTTTGATAAATGTATATCGAGAAATCTGTTAACTCGCCCTTAATTATTAAATAAAAATGCAAGTTGAAGCCAAAAATCAACCAAATAAATTGAATTAAATTAAATTAATTAATTTGATCAATAAATGATTTTTTTTTAGTACAATTAGGGATGGAGGGATTCGAACCACAGATCTTATGGTCATTAATACATTTATCATGTCAGTTGAATTATGCTCTCTTTGTCAACAACAAATGTTAGTTGGTTTGAAATTTTCATAAACTAAAAAAATAAAAATAGTGATGGTATGCTTTACACTTACTTTTATTAATTTTGTCCAAAAATGGAAGTTGAAATGACCTAATTACATTCATGCATCTAAATTACTCTTTTTATTTCTTAACGTAAAAGATTTAATTGTTCCATTTTTTTAAATACAAAACTAAATCAAATATTATGAAAATACACATAAACAAAGATCATAAATAAATTTTGACTTATTTTCAAAAGACCTAATAATGTTTGGTAATGGGTGCAGCTGTGCAGGTACAACCAATGGTAAGATAGGATTTTTCATATAATTAAATCAAAACGACTCTATGCATTTAAAAATAAATAATTAAATTTTTCAAAAATATATATATAAATAATCAACGTAAGGAATAGGGTTAAATTAATTATTGTATATTATATAGTTTTCATAAGATATGATTTGGCCTTGAGATCTTTTGGGAATATTTTCCAATAATTTATCCAAGATTGGATCAACTTGTCACTTTTTTAATGCATAAAATGGGTTTTTTTTTTTTTTTTTCTTTTACTTTTTATAATAAGGTTTTGAGATTTGGATATATAATGGAATAATCATTCACAACCCTAAAGTGAGGTGTCAAAAATATATATTTATCCTTCTTCCATTTTCCAAAGCTTGGAGTATCTCTCTTCTCTATCTTTGTTTAATTAGATTCATTTAATTTGGCATAAACTTCAAAATCCTTAGCCAATTTTGAAAGGACTTTAAAGGAATCTTTCGATCTTTCAAACCCCTCAACTAAAACACCAAATTTTGAGGCATGTTATGAAATTATTCAATGTGAATACTATAATATAAGATAATCGTCTATACAACCATATTAGATATATGAGAAGAGAGAGTTCAAAATATTTTTAACAACATATCTCATGATTACGAGAGTGTAACAGATATATTGAAATGGTGAATTTCAATAACCTTTTAACATTGTTTGATATAAATATATTGATATTGATAGGGAGATTGAAGATATATAGAGAGTAAACTTTCAAGTATTGATTGAAAAAGGCTAATAATGAGCCTAGTTTAATTTGTGAAGACAACTATTACCATCTCATTAATCGATAGTTTTATCCTCATTTTTACCTACGTTGAACTGATGAAAATTGAGAAAAATATGGGTAGAAATCCAAATTTTTTACAACAGTTTATATAGAACTATATTAATATTCTTACTAATTCTTTAATAAAATCAAAAGCACATTTTGGTAATTATTTATTTTCCTATACTTTTCATTGAAAAAGAAAGAGACAAACTTACCTCAGGTAAGTATTTATTATTTCTCTTGTTTTGTTTTCTTAAATGATAATCTTCTAAAAAATGTTTAAATTCTTTTAAAAAAATAAATAGAATATTAAGAATTATTACATGCTATTTTTCTTTTCCTTTTTTCATTTTACAATACAACGATAAAATAGCATTTTTATTAGTAATTTTAAAAAGAATACAATTGTTTAAAAAAAAAAACAATTTCCTTCTAACAATAATAAGAATACACTTCAAAAAAAAATGAGAAACAGCAAATGAGAAACACTAAAAAAAATACCAAAAAAATAATAAAAGAAAACTAAAAAGGTTACAAAATGGAAATATTTTTCTTCTGTTTAAAAATTAAAGTTCAACTCTTTTTAGCAATTAATTAATTTTTTCTTTATTGATGGAGTTGGTTCAACAAGCTATATGCACTATTGCCATATATGTAGTGTAGATTAGTTGAGACCTTATTATAAGGTTTTGATTTGGTTGACATTAAGACATTAGAAATTAAATAATTCATCTCTTAGGTCAACTAGTATTTATTGATGTTTGATTTTTCCACTAATTTCCTTCTTAGGTAAGTTTTTACATTTATCAATAAATTTAATTTAAAAAATTAAAATAAAATACATATGTCAACCACTAACTTACTTATCCTTTAATTTTCAATATGTGGGAAAATATTCTTTTTCTAAAATATATAATAAGTGATGTTTAAAAATTATGATTTGACTTTATATCCATTTTCTTCTCAATCGAGCCTCTTATTACAGTACGACTACCGAACAGATTTGGTTCACATGCAAAAATCTCATAAAATATTTTGTTTTTATTCAATTTTTAAGGGCCCGTTTAATAAAAAGTTCTTGTTTTTTTTATTTACTATTTCAAAAAAAAAATTGTTATAGTGTAAACATTCTAAAATCCTAACCAAATTTTAGAAATTAAAAACAATCGTTTTCAAGAGAAGAAGGAAGAAAAAGAAAATTCATGACAAGATTCCCCTAATAATCCACCAAATTTCTAGTAACTTGATGAACATGGCAGCAAAAACCGTATAAAGAGGGGTACTTTTTTTACTACATTTCAAAATTAAAATTGAAATAAAACCCTAATTCCATTTTTGAGATATAATTTAAGACTTCCCAAAAGTAAAAGACGAGTGGAATAATGTCTTTAAAATAAATCATTATCATAAAACCACTCTACACTTCTCGACGATAAAAATGAACTTAACTTAGTGATAAATCCAGAATTTTTATCGAAAGAGTTTAAATATGAAATTTCAAAAAAATATTTAAAATTGTTCATACTAGAACTTGAATTTGGGGGTGAACAGGAAAAGATCGAAAATCGACCCGACCGACTAAAACTGACCGAACGGAGCTCAGTCAGTCGGTTTAATGAAGGCATCAGTCGGGGTCGGTTTTTGTCTTAGCAAAACCGACCAAACCAACTGAAAATTAAAAAATATATATAATAACAACAACCACATAAAAGAGAAAACTGTAAAAATTTTACATATTTTTTATTAAATAATTAAATATTAAAAACGGTAAATAATTAAAAAAATCATATATATATATATATATATAAACCGATCGAACCGACCGGTCGGTTGATTTTGGTCGGTTTAAATAAAAAAAAATGGTCGACCGAACCGATCGAATTTGATCGGTTGGGGTCCAAAATCGATCTCGACCGACCGATGATCACCTCTAGAAAGGAGGTTGGAGACATTCTAACTAGAGATTCGAGTGTCGTCGGTAGCCTTAACTAAATTCACCATTGACTTAACTTAAAGTCATTATTCAAAATTCTGTTACAAGATTATATTCATCCAGCAACGCCCCACCAAATTAAACTTCGTGTAACTTGATGAAGATGACAAAGCGAGAGAAAAAAAAAAAGAAAGAAAAAAAGGGGACCATGTATCAAAGAGAAAGCCCTAAGACAGGGAAAAATTGGGACCATATATGTTTGCTAAAAAGCCAATGGCAATCAGTACTATACTATGCCTTTCAAATTGTCTGTGACAAACCCCATGTGGTTGGGTTTTACATTGCCTCTTCTCTCTCTCTCCACTAAAGTCTTCAAATTTCATAACCTCACTTAACATTACATCATAACAAAGCTATGCTTTTTTCACTTTGCTTCTTTTTTTTTTCTCTCTTTTTCTTTGCATATCCCAAAAATTTGTGAAATTTTTTCATCTCATAATTATTTTTTGTTTCTGTTTTTTAAAACTTTGTATTAAATAACATGTTTTAAACCATTTTATACCAACCCTAATGATAATTAAGGCAATAACATATCATGGCTCGTGATGATCAATTTAAGGAAAATTTTGTGTGACTTTGATTCATAAGGATTGTGTTTTTTTTTTTTATATACTTTTAAAAATTAAACTTATTTATTCATTGATTCTTTATTTTTGTTTCCTATTTCCCCCTCCCCCCAAATTTGGCTATGATGTTAAGAATGTTCTAATTGAGATATAGATTACAAAATAAAGAAACAGTGAGTAGTACTAGACAAGACTCTTTGCTTTTAAATTAAAGAGTTAAAAACATAATATTATAAAATGGGAGTTTTTTTTTCCTTTTAATTTCTTATAGACATACAAGATGGTTATAATAGTATTTTAGAAACTGGGTTTTTTTTTTTAGTTAAAAAACATATGAGATCTAATTTCTAGGGAGAGAATATATATATCTTAACTAGTTGAACCTATTCAGGTAGACATTTTAGAAATTGATTATAAATGATGAGAGTTGTCTTAAAATGGTTCATAAAAAAGATATAGTAGCACTCTTTTATATGTGATTAAACTTTACATTAAAAAATTAATCACTCGCTCTCATTAATTCATTAGTTGTTGTGTTGAAATGAATGGGATATTGATGAATAGGGGGAAATTAGAATATGGAGGAAGAGGAAAAACATTGGTAGGGACAAAGGTGGTGATGATGAAAAAATGAAAGTTAGAACATGCAAAGGTTCCTAAGAGGTGGACAAAACCTGTTAGAATCTTACCATTGCAGGGTGGTGATCTTGGGATCTTGTCCAAGATTTCTAAGTACTTTCTTCTATCAATGCCCCAACCATATAATTATAAACTTCCCATTTCCTTGTTTTTTTTTTTTTTAGAAATGTATGTTTAACTTTCCTTTTTTTTTTCATTTTTTTATTGGTTTAGATTTCTTACCAAAATTGTTTTAGGCTATGTTTGATGACCGTTTTGTTTTTTGTTTTGAATAGTATGTGTTTTTGTTTTCTGAGTAGGGATGTCCATTTTTCCCATGGGGGCGGGGAATGGGGAGGGAGCAGGGAGAAAATAACTAAACAAGGACGGGGACGGAGAATACATTCCCCGTCCCCGACCTCGACCCCATCCCTGTTTCTCCCCTGATTTATATATATTCTTTAAATATATATATTTGTATATATATAAATAAACCATAATTCTACTTTTTTTTTATTAAATATCATTTTATTTTTCTAAGAAAATTGAAAAAAGTATCTCAAATAGAAATCTTTAAGACTTAACCATTTAAATAAAAATTTTAAAAAAATTATTTAATAAAATTTATAAAAATAAAAAATTATAAACTGAAATTATTCCCGGCAGAATCTCCGCCCCGATCTCTGCAAAATTAAGGGGACGAAGAATGAAATGGGGGCGGAGATGGGAACGGGGAAGTTATTTCCCTGCCCCGCCTCATGGACATCTCTAAATTTTTAGAAATGTTTTTAAGATGTGGTTAGTTGACTTAGACTTTAGATAAAAGAAAAAAATATATTTTGGAAATTTTTTGACTTGGAAGATGATGTGATTATTGTTATATATACGTGTTTGTTTAAGGTTAAAATTAATTTGAAAGACAAAATGATTAATCACCCTTCAATTTTTCTCTCTTTTCCTTAAGTTAATTAATGTGTAATATGGTATGTAATTAAAGTAGTTGATACTCATAACTTAGCTTTTTTGGTTAGTTAGCTGTAGGTATTCTTGTGGTTGAATGATACTATTTTTTTAATTGATGCTTGGCTAGGGTTTGAATACTTTGACAACTAATTTGAGTTTCTTTTTTTTTATGGGTTTGAGAGTACTTATGGCAAAATTTTGGATGTCTGATAGTTGTCTTATAAGTAAATTTTTGGTTGAATTATAATGGTTCTTAAACTTTTAGTAGTGGGTTAATTTGGTTCCTTAACTCAGGAGGTTTTAGAGTGATCTCTCTAAAATTTAATGGTTGTGTTTGAATTTAAGAAAAAATTCAAAACCTTTCTAAACTTTTAATTTTATGTCTAAAAGTCTATCACTAATTTTATCAATTTAAACTTTTTTTTTTTTACAATATGTGGAGTTGAGGATTGAATCTTTGATCTTTTGGTTAATAATACATACTATTTTATGTGAGGCTTTATTTAAACTTTTGTACGATACCTTAAATATATCATTTAGGGTATGTTTGGGGTTCATGTTAGAATATCTGATGAATAACTCTACACCTCAAACACAGACTAAATAACGCTCTATATCCACAGCACAGATAATATACCTCTACACAGTTATAGACTATTATAATTTCTTCTTATTATTATAACTCACTCAGTGCTCTAAACAATTCCTTAAATATTATATAGGACAATGTGACAACTAAAACATGCCAAATTATAGACTAATTTTAAGTTAGTAACTAACTATACATTATTAATCCACTAGCAAAATGAAAACTAGACCTCTCTAAGCCTTAAACTTGTCCAAATTAGTTCCCCAATGTACTGCAATCGACATGTTGTACCACATAGTCTGAACCAATGTAGTTCAATGTTAAACTAATAGAATTAACCAAAATGTTCTATTAGAAAAAAAAATTAAAACATAGAAACATATTTAAAATTTTGAAGATCTCCTTTAATAACCATTTGATTTTAAAATTGTGCTCGTTTTCTCCTTATTTCTTTATAACGAATTCATTTTTCTTAAGCAAACATCGAAATTTTTAGCCAAAATTAAAAAATAAAAACAAGTTTTTGAAAACTATTTTTTTTTGTTTTTAAAATTTGGCTTTATCTTTTTAAATATTAGATAAAAGGTAGATAAAAAAAAATACGAAAACTCATAGGGAAGTAATATTTATAGACTTAATTTTTAAAAATCAAATGATTATCAAATGTCCTAAAAACTTTATAAATTAAATAGACACCCTACACATTTATGAAATGTAAGTGAAATATTATAAAACTCAAAGTATTAAAAAAAAAACATAACACTTACAAGTTACGATATAAAGTTTAAGAACAAAACTTACCATTTAACCTAAATTTTTTAGTTTTGTTTTTTTGTAATTGATTTTTTTTAAAATTTTTAAAAAATTGTGCTTGTTTTCTCTTCATTTCTTTACTATGAGTTTCATTTTTCTTAAACAAACATCCAAATTTGTAGCTAAAATTAAAAAATAAAAACAAGTTTTTGAAAACTTTTTTTTTTCAAAATTTGACTTGATTTTTAAAAATATTAGGTAAAAAGTAGATAAAAAAAATAAGAAAATTCGGAAGTAGTATTTATAGACTTAATTTTTAATAAACAAATAGTTATCAAACGGTTCTAAAAATTTTATAAATTAAATAGACGCCCTACATTTATGAGATGTAAGTGAAATATTATAAAGCTCAAAGAATTAAAAAAAAAAAATAAAAAACAACTTACGACATGAAGTTTAAGAACAAAACTTACGATTTAACCTAAGTTTTTTAGTTTTGTTTTTTTGTAATTGATTTATTTTGTCTAGTTCAATTAATATTCAATTAATTTGAAACTACTCTCTTATTTCTTTTTTAAAAAATTAATAAATAAAACAAAAATTTTAAAAATAAAATTAATATTTAAAAAATATATATTTTTCTATTAGACATAAAAATATACAATTCAATTTTATGCCTAATAATTTTATAAATTAAAAAAATCAAATATAACACAGATTTATTACACACAAAATTAACCATTTGTGTACTTAATGGTCATTTTTAAACTTAAAAGACCTATTAAACATTACTAGATACATTGAAAGTTTATCAAACTTGTTATTCAATAAAAATAAAATAAAATGAATATTGAGAAAATAAAAATAATTTCTTTTGTAAAAAAGGGTTAAGGGGCATGGTGGTCCATGGAGGGGAGCAGCAGGAGATCAACCATCACGTTCAGAAAAATGCAATAGAATCGGGGGAGTGGGGCCCAGACGAGCGACCCTTTTTCTAAACCTTTTTAAAATATAAATAAATATTCACCTAAAATAAAATTAAAATGTCATTTTGATTCTTATACTCTAGAATTCGTTGATTTAAGTGTATAAACTTTCAAACATCTAATTTTACTCTATGTATTATAAAATTTAAAATTGGTTTTTATCATTAATTTAGAGTTAATTTTTATCGAAATTAGTTAAATAATAATAATAATAATAATTTTCATGTCATAAAAGACACAATATAAATATATTTTTAAAATTTATAAAATGAAAGTTAACAGAGACTATGTTTTAAAAAAAAAAATTAACAATAAACTAATAATATGTGGACCAATTTTAAGCATTATAGAAAATATATGAAATGAAATTTAAAGTACAAAAACCAAAATATTTTAACCTAAAATAAAAAAATAAAATATTAAGACCTTGTTTGATAACCATTTTGTTTTTTGTTTTTTGTTTTTGAAAATTATATATGTTTTCTCACTATTTCTCTACAATGATTTTCACCTTACCTACAATAGTTCCCGTATTTCTTAAGAAAATACTTGAATTTTTAACTAAATTCCAAAAACAAAAACAAGTTTTTAGAAACTATTTTTTTAGTTTTCAAAACTTGGCTTGGTATTTTAAAACGCAACTAAAAATAGATAAGAAAACATGGAAAATCATGGATGAAAATAGTATTTATAGGCTTAATTTTCAAAAACTAAAAACTAAAAACCAAATGGTTATCAAACAAGACCTAAATTAAAAATTTAGTTCCTTTGATTTTAAAAGTTAGAATTAACTTAGGGACATTGAGTTGAGTGGGTTATAATAACATGTTTATTATAATCTGTGAGTTATTACAGTCTATGAAATCATATAACATTATTTAAAATGCAAAATTGTATAGTTTAGATTATAATAATCTATATTTGAAGTGTAGAGTATTCCACAAGTTATTATAATCTAAACTCAAAACAAGCATTTGGTAAAATCTTAGGTGTATAGAGACCAAAATTTAAAATTAACGAAAAAGAAAAGAAAAAAAGAAAATATAGGGAAGTGAGGATTAAGTGCGGGAGGGTATAGAGTAAGAAATAAAAGGTGGAAGGGAAGATGGGGGGGGTGTCTGTCGGGGAATCTTTTGAATTAAATATAAAAACAAATGGCTAACCATTGCCATTTCTTTTCCCCCATAATTCTATGTGCCCACTCTCTTTCTTCCCCTTTCTCTCTCTTTCTATACCTCAAAATCTTTTTATTTTTATTTTTTTTACTCCTATCGTAGTATTTACTTTTTATATTTTTACATTAAATTTATTTTATAAACAAGTTATTTAATGTAATTACTAGATCCCCACATTGTGTTTCATAGTGATATTAATGTTGTTGATAGTTGGTAAGAGGGTACGATATATCTAGATTATATCGTAGTACTAGAGATTTTTTTACCCGAACGTTACTAGGTAGTTGTGACCACATTTTCTACTTTAGTTACCGTTGTAATGTTATGCTATAAAAAAATTATGGTTTCGTTTGATAACCATTTGGTTTTTTGTTTTTTGTTTTTAAAAATTAAAGCTAAAAATACATCTACCAATGAGTTCGTATGTTTTTTTTTTATGTATATTGTACCAATGATTTGAAAAATTAAGTTATATTTTGAATTTTTTTTTTTAAAAAAGTAGTTTTCAAACACGTGTTTTTGTTTTTGAAATTTGACATGAAACTTAAATAGTACCGCAAGAAAGATGATACATACTAATTGTAGAGAAGATGAAGAGAAGTTATGAAAAAACAAGTATAATTTTAAAATACAAAAAACTAAGAGTCTGTTTGGGGCACAAGTTATAATAATTTGTATTATTATAACTTGTAGAATACTTTGTACCCCAAACACATACTATTATAACACTAGACTATACTATACCTTGCATTTTAAATAATATTATATAATTCTACAAATTTATAATAACTCACATACTATTATAAACTTATGTTATTATAACTCAGTTAGCGCTCCAAACAATCCCTAAATGGTTATCAAATGAGGCTTATATGTCCAAGTTAAGTATTTTAGTCATTGTTATTATCATTATTTTGGAAAAAATGACTAATTTTGCAATTATTATGTTTAGATTAGCCACATATAGGGATAAAGAGATTCAACTCTTTGATCTCTTGATAGAAAATACATGCATTATGGGCTCGAGTTGTGTAACGCCCTAGGTCCAAGATCTCCTATGACCTGGACACGTCACCATACCATCCATGCCATTCTTGAGTCGCTTGCGAGAGTGAAAGACTTTCCCCACAAACCAACACGAGTCCTTTCAGCATAGTTTGTTCTCACTCACATACTCCTTAGGAAAGTTCCCAGGAGGTCACCTAACATAGGATTGCTCCAAGCCAACCACAAGCCAACCACACTTAACTTGAGTTTCTATGACTGAGCCACCGAAAAGAAAGGCCTGAAAGGACCTGTATTGGTTTGTGGAGAAAGTTTTCACTCTCGCAAGCGGCTCAATAATGGTATGAATGATATGGTGGTGTGGTCAGGTCGCAGTAGATTCTGGACCTGGGACGTTACAAGTTCGCTTTTTTAAAGTGAGTTTAGTGAAGATTTTGTTTGTTTGTTTTTTTTTTCAATAATATTGTTTTGTAGCTTGCTTTGTTTTTCTCACCAGCTTTTCTAAATGGTTACTGAATTTTTGTTGAGTTTCAAATATAAAAATAAAAATAGGTTTTTAGATTTTTTTTTAAAAAAAAAATTGAAATTGTACTAATATTTTAAATACGGTTTAAAATTCTAATTCGTTTTTATTAAAAAAAATATATAGCCTATACTACAAATGAAATGTCTAACGATTGTCAGAAGTAATAAAATATAATAAAATTATTCTCGAGTATAATTGATAATAGCTATAGGAATTTTGAATGATTAAAAAGAAATAATGAATTGCATAGTCAAATATACTAATGAATTTTATTTTGCAGATATGTATGAAATGTCAGGAAAAAATAAAATAAAATTATTTAACAAAAATTTAAAATAGATACACATTTATCAGTTTATCTATTAAGTAGATATTTACATGAATATAGACATTAAAAGCTACATATTATTTAAAGATGTCAATGTTTGAAAATAATTTTATATGATTAATGAAAAATTAAATAAAGGACTAAAATATCTTTTTTTTATATAAAGTTTAAAAATTAAAACAAAATGTTTTATTTAAAGGGTAAAATGAAATAAATATGACACGTTAATAATTAAAGAAAAATTAATGTTCCCCTAACCTATGCTTGATTGTCCATTCAATCCATCAAAAGTAGCATTAATTATACTTAATTTATAAAGCTAGGAAGCAAGCTTCTTCCATAAAATAATTCAAATTTTCTCTTTATGACATTAATATCAATATTTTATAGGCTCATATTTTAGTTGAGAGATATTTGATTTGATTTGTGCTTATAAATTATATATAGCTCTTTAATATTAAATCTTAAGTGGTCCAAATAAAATCTGTGAAAGGATACACATTTAGGTCTTATTCTGTAATGATATTATTTGTTATTTTTATGTTTTCAAAAATTAAATTTGTTTCACGAGTCTTTTTCTTTC
Source organism: Trichosanthes cucumerina (assembly GCA_036507285.1). Taxonomy (NCBI): domain Eukaryota; kingdom Viridiplantae; phylum Streptophyta; class Magnoliopsida; order Cucurbitales; family Cucurbitaceae; genus Trichosanthes; species Trichosanthes cucumerina. The sequence goes on along the minus strand of CM071837.1, from coordinate 56,775,419 downwards.
TTTCCTTCTTTTTTATCTGCAAATTTATTAAAAATTAATGCTTTTCAAACCTTGGCCATTTTTTTTTTAAATGGGTTACTGTTTTTTTTTAATATATATATAGTTTGTAAAAGTATACAACCAATATTTTTAAGGACATAAAATATCAACCAAAAACTTTTTTAAAATATGCCAATAATTTTATTTCTGATTTTTTTTTATTTTTTACATTATAGCTAACAACAAAAATTACTGGTAAAGATCTCAAAAGGTAGAACTTTTTAAAATAAATGTTGTTCTTTAACCACCCATCTTTATATGTTAATGTTATTAAAAAAAAGTATTAATCAAATGGATAAGGGTTTTTTTTTTTAACAAACAGAAGTACGGATCGCTATTCAAACCATTATTTTGAGAACTATTTGTTAAATTGTGATTAAATGATTTCTAAGGGGGTGTTTGGTTTATAGGGTTGAGTTGAGTTGAGTTGGGTTAATAACACAACTCCTTGTTTGTTTCACCAACAATTATAACCGGTGACTTAATATATAACTCAACCTCATGGAGTTGAGTTATTAACTCAATCGTGCGGTACTTTCTGGCGGCGATCCGACAACTTTTCAATGACGGTCCGGCGAGTTTCCGATGACGATCCGACGAGTCTCTGATGGCGGTCCAGCGAGATGAAGAAAGTGGAGAAAAGAAGAAGATGAGGAGAGTTTTGAAGTGTGTCTTTAAGTTGCTAATGCTCTAGTTTAAATAGACACCAAAAAGTCTTAATCCTTTTAGAAAAAGAAAATCCTTTTAGAAAAGAAATCCTACAAACATTTTTAAACTCTCAAACACCATTTTTCTAATCCTGCTTACGATTATCCAAAAATTCAAATTTAAAACAAATACAATTAAACCATCTAATTTTACGGGGCGCCACAATATACCCATCTAAGAAAAACTTTCGTCCTCGAAAAGTTGCTAGAACTTTACAACGGTCACATCTTCGAGTCATAATCTAAACTTAAACTCTAAACTACATTTGCACAAGAACAAAGAAGTCAAAAGCATGGCATAACAAGTGTCAACACACAAGCAACTCAAATGACTTTAATTAGACTTCCTGCGAGAGACTATAAGGATCGTTGCCTACGATGTAGGCGAGTATGCAGATTCTAAGACCCATGCTCTGATACCAACTGTAACAACCCTAATTTTTCAAACTCAAAATTTTCTAGGGACGTTACTAAGCAACATTGCCTACACCGAAAATTTTGGTAGCATAACGACGCTACTAGGACCTTGATGACATATCTAATATTTTGTAGATATGCAACTTAAATATGACATAAAATATTTTAGTATGTTGACATATTTTTAACATTTTCACAAGGTAAACTATTTATTACATTCTAAAGATGTCCATAGACAATGCATGTGTTTAGACAAATTTAAATAAACACTCTTCGTATGCAAAGTATTAATACTAAATTTAGACCTACCTAAATTAAAATAAAAAAGTAGTGGTGAACATGTGCATAAAAAAGGAATAAAGTTCATATTAAAGAGTAAAAGTTCTAAATAATGAATTTTATTGGAAAAGAAATATTGATATTAAACTCAATATCCATTACTTTTGCAAATACCCCTAACATACATTTGAAAAATGGTAATATGTGTAATTTTATAATTGATCACATAATTGAGTTTTGAAATTGTAGACAAATGTGTTTGTATTTGATTTGTTGTTAAAACAAAGTAAGGAAAAAAAGTCACAAAAAAAAATTAGACCTTTCACTTTACATAAGATAAAAATGATTTTTAGGGAAGAAGAAAAATTGATATCAATCTCAATATTCCTAAATATCCCATATATCTTGCAAATGGTAATATATATTGTAAATTTGTAATTGATCTCATAATGGAGTTTTGAAATTGTAGACAAATATGTTTGCAATTGATTTGGTGGAAACAAAAAAAGTAAAGAAAAAAGTCAAAAAAAAATAGACTTATTCACTTTACAAAAACTGCATCACATACCTCCTCGACATAATAACTCAACTCTGCAAAACCAAACACTGACTTCCTGACTCAACTCAACCCAACTCTGCAAACCAAAACTGATTTACAGAACTCACTGACAAAACAATTCTGCACAACTCAACCCAACTCAACTCAACTCTGCGATCCAAACGCACTCCTAAGAGTTAATTTTTTTAATTAAATGTTTTTTAAAGAGTTAATATTTTTTTTTAATATCTAAAGGGTTATCGTTTGTTTGATAAATAGAATTGAAAGGAAATGATTTTAAATTCCAAGATTTTAAGTTTTCAATCTTGTTTGCAACTCCATAGAATTTAATAAAATTTAAATAAGAAAAAATATATTTTTTTGTTTGATATTGAAAAGAATATAACAATTTTACTATTAAAATTATACCTTTATAATTATATATATGTGTAAAAAAAAATAACTTCTTCTATTCCTTTAATCTTCCACAATCATTCCAAATCCTCTAATCTTCCCCAATTCTTAAAATTGGAATGAGATTATATTTTGAGTAAAATCGTCAAATCCATTCCATAATTCTCTAATCTCTCAATCCTTATGACAGGGTAAAATTGGTATAAGATTATATTTTGTTTCAAATCCTATCAAATTCGACCTATTTTGGACAAAAAAAAAAAACTTGGAACAAAACAAGATTGCAGATCAGATTGAATTTCAAATCCTATTTTTCTTTGTTCTAACCAAACGGAGAAATGATTTGAAATTTATTTTGATTTCAAATCCTTCCAAATTCAACATATAGAGTTAATGTTATTGTATATGCAACAATTATAACTTTGTTTATCTTAAAAATACAGGTCATCTCGGAGAGCAAGAAGAAAAATAATTATTCAATAAGAAATTTCACTAGATAGTAGCAGTTTAATATGTATAATTAAAAAAAAATGTTAATACAATTTTGTTGTTCTTTTCAAGTATATTTTCATGTGAAAGGAACTTGCATAATTGTTTATTACCTTTTGAATTTGAATTGGATTTGTGAATATGTTATTTCTATAAAGTTTTAATTTGTTTACTACACCGACAATATGAGCATAATTCAACTGACATAAAACATATATATCATCTACTAAGACGTTAGATGTTCGAATTCTCACTCCACATATTATTGTACTAAAAAAATATTTTTACTACATCTAAAAATACATATTTCTATATCTAAAAAAATGCATATTTATAGTTCAATTAGATAGTTATCATCAATCAAAAGATCAAAGATTCAAATCCACTCCACCCGTTGAATTTGGATAGAGTAGAACTTTAATTTGATGTAGCGTGGATTGCACAATTAGGTCTATGTCTACTTAGTGTCCAAACTTTTTCTTTAAAAAAAATTAACAATTTTGCTATTGCTATTATTCAATCACATTATATTGTCCATTTCATACCCATTTTATCCCAACTTTCTCTTTTAAGTTATCACATCAATTAATCTATGTGGCTCTAATACATGCATACATCAAAACATAGATACACCCGTTAATAACAACATACCAACAAAAATTAGAATGATTATATTTTCAAAGTTTACAATTTATTTTTAAAAAAAATATCAAAGTTCACAAATTAAACATATATTTCCAATAATCAAAATCAAATCAATTAAACAGATGAAGAACTAAAACAGACACATTTTAAAATGTTATTCATCACAATAAAATAATATGAAAAGCTTAGATTTGTTTGATAACCATTTTGTTTTTTGTTTTTAGTTTTTGAAATTTAAACCTAGAAATACTTACCAATGAGTTTATGTCTTTTTATCTATTTTGTACCTATGTTTTCAAAAACTAGGCCAACTTAAAAAAAAGTAGTTTTAAAAAACTTAACTTTGTTTTTAGAATTTGGCTAAGAGTTTATATGCTTATTTAAGGGAGATGATCCCTATGGTAGAGAAATTATGTGAAAATAAACTTAACTTTCAAAAATTAAAAACAAAAAACAAAATGGTTATCAAACGAGGTCTTAATTATTAAAATAAAACGCGTCGATTTTACTATACAACTTAAAAGTTCTAGAAGAGGAAAAAATGTTTTGAAAACATTTTCCAAACAACAATCCTATAGAAAAAAAAAAGAGAAGATAGTCAATATTTTCATTCTATTAAAGATGATTATTAGTCATAAAAGAAGAAGAAGAAAATAAATAAATAAATACATAAATAAAATTTCAAATCAAAATAAAGGGATATAGATCACAAGATCACTCAAATAGAATCCACTCTAATTTCAATCCATTCAAATTACCTTTTTGACAAAGACATTCATGGAAAGCATATCTTTGAAAAAAGAGAATCAAATGAAATTGCCTTCTCTTTTACCACCACCACTAACACCACTTCCCACCTTCTCAAACATCATGGTAATTTTTTTTTTTTTTTTAATGGTAACCCACTTTTTATTTTTTTATTTTTTTACCCACTTTTTATTTTTAATTTTTGTTCTTCTACAAAAACACAAAAAAAAAAAAAAAAAATACTTCATTTCTGACATCAACTGTATCTCTTAAGAGGATTTGGGTGGGCCCCACACTCTCCCCTCTCTCTTTCCTTCCTTTCCTTTTCATTTCATAACTTTATACTTTCATAAAAAAAAAAAAAAAAAAAAAAAAAAAAAAATAAAAGAAATTTTCCATCTTTATAAATTTATATTCCCTTCAAATGTCAATGGCAACCCTTTTTTTGTGTAAATAAATCCCAACCTGCCTTGCCATCAAATCTTATACTCAAGAAAGAAAGAAAAAAACATCTTGCTTTTTTTAATATTTATAATTAATTGTTTTCTCTAATCAGTTAATTCCTAATAATACTTCTATATTACTTTCTTCCTAATAATACTTCTATATTACTTTCTTTTAAGTCTTGGACAACATTTAATTATAATAAAGTAGAGAAGAGAATTCAAACTTACAACTCATTAAAAAAAGCTATAGTCCTTAGCTACTTCTGTTATAATTCGGGTCCACAACAGTAATTCAATTTTTAGAGCCTACATTCTTATCGTAATATTCCTTATACAAAGCTACAACCATAGAGTTTACTTATAATGGATATATTTTTAGTATTGACTTTTATTTTTTTTAGATTATAACATTGTAAATATAATTAAGGATTCCAACCTTCCATTCAAAAAAAAAAAAAAAAAAGTCAGGGAGAGTAATTATACAAATTTAAAATTTAATAGTGTTATTATAATAATTCTTATAATTATCTATCCGACGCATAACTTAGTAGATAAAATTTTAATTATCTTTTTTAAGATTGATGATTCAATCATCTTACCATTATCATTACTGAACTTGAAAAAAAAAATCTTATAATTCAAATTTATGGCCAACATGGGGAATCCAATGGGGTTGAAAAATTAAACATTGGGAAGATTTTTCTTCAATATTATAAGGAAAAAAACTGTGATTTTTTTTTTTTTAAAAAAATATATTTAGAAGGGGGGGTTTAATATTGCTTGCCTTGTAATTCAAAGTATATCATCTTGGAAAAATATTGCAAGATTTGGTGAGGAAATCTGGTCGGATCTTGCTTTGTGGGATGTGGATTTTGGTGGGTCTTTGTTTGCAGTACAAAGCTATTCATCTCTTCTCTTCTTCACCTCCTTCTCCTCCTTCTCCTTCTTCTTCTTCTTCTTCTTCTTCACCCACCATTCAAATTAACCCCTCCATTTCCTTTTCTCTCAACCCTTCTTCTTCTTCTTCTTCTTCTTCTTCTTTGCCTTCCCCTGTTTTTCTCTCTTATGGGGTCTTCCGTTGCTGCAATGGGCATGGTTTCCGACTCCAAATTCCATGTTCTTGCTGTGGATGACAGCGTCATCGATAGGAAATTGATTGAAAGGCTCCTTAAAACCTCCTCTTATCAAGGTATTTTTACTTCTTTTTGGATTTTGGGATTTGGGGATTTGGAGATTTTCTTATGCATTTTTGTGTCTTCTTCTATTGTAGTCACTACGGTTGATTCTGGGAGTAAGGCTTTGGAGTTTTTGGGGTATGACCCAGGAAATAACTCGATTCCTTCTGTTTCGCCTAACCATCATCATCACCATCAGGTTTGTTTTGTGTTTTCGCTTTTGATCTGGCTTTTCTCGATGTTTTTACTCGGTTTTCTCTTATGGGGTTTTGGATTTCCTTTCAATTTGTTGTGGGGTTCTTGTTGTTTGTTCACTGTTTTTTTCTTTTTTTGTTGTGGGGGGTTTTCAGGAAATGGATGTGAATCTTGTGATTACCGATTACTGTATGCCTGGGATGACTGGCTATGATTTGTTGAAGAAGATCAAGGTATTTTGCCTCATCTTACCATTTCTGTTATGTACTGTACACCAAGTGTTTGTTAGAATGTCTCTGAGGGGAAATTTGCTTTTCTGTTGCCAAAATTAGAATGTTTTCTATCTGGGTCCTTGTTGTATCTAGAAATTTGGAGATTTCATTTGGTTTTTGGTAATATTATATCCAAGAAAACTACATTTGGAATTCTGACAAATTATTTTCCAGACAAACAGACTAAATCTGGGAGGTGTTTTTTAAGGAGTTTCTGAAGGATTTCCTCTGGTTTTGCAGGGGTCTAAGGCTCTGAGAAACATTCCTGTTGTTATTATGTCATCTGAGAATGTACCTGCAAGAATCAATAGGTAAGAAAAAGAGAAATATGTGGTGATGGTGATGATGATGATGCAAGTGTTCTTGTCAGATTTGGTTGAAATTTTTAGAATCTGGTTTTATGAGTGTTGTTGTGGTTTGAATCTGATTGAAGGATGGATTTTGATTATTGGAAACAGATGTTTAGAAGAAGGAGCAGAAGAATTCTTCTTGAAACCGGTCCGACTTTCGGATGTCAACAGACTTAGACCCCACATGTTGAAAACCAAAATCAAATGTGACGAACCAGAAAGAACAGAAGAAGATGAGCCTGATTCAGGAAGCCAATTCCAAGTACTAGAGCAGCAACAGCAACAGCAGCAGCACCAACAACATCAACAAGAACAATTACGATTGCAACCACAACCGCAGCAGGTCCCGACACCGCTGCAAGACCAAGATCAATTGCAATCCGTACCACTGCTGCAACCACCGCAACAGGAGCAAGAACAGTTGCAATTACTCCCGCCAACACCGCCACAGCAATCGAACAACAACAAGAGGAAGGCAATGGAAGATGGACTTTCACCAGATAGAACAAGGCCTAGATACAATGGTATTACAACCATGGTGTAGTTAATAATGGGAAAGCCTTTTTTCTTTTTACATTTTTTTTCTATTTCTTCCCATCTTGATGATGCTGCTGGTTAATACAGGCTCTCAGTAGGAATGTAGAGATCAGAATGGTTCTCCTGTATACATATTTCTCATGGAAATATTCCCTTCCCAATTTTGTCAAGCTAATCAAAATCATGACAACAAAAATCAAAAGAGAAAGATGATGAGTTTAGCTGTAGATTTCTTTGACATTACCAAAATTCTTGTTTCTAAGTTCATTGGTTTCAATTTAGAAAGAGCTTATAATCCTCTTCTGATTGGTTGAACTGTGTTGGGCTTCTCTGGTAAAATCCGATTATGCAACTCATGGTTAAACTATAGTTTCCTTAATTACATCCCTGAGTGTTTAGGGCGTTGAGTGGGTTATAATAGTATGTGAGTTATTATAACCTGTGGAATCATATAATATTATTTAAAATGCAGAGTAGTATAGTCTGAGTTATAATAGTCTGTGTTTGGGGTGCTAAGTATTCTACAAGTTATTATAATTTGTGTCCCAAATAGATCTTGAGTGTCTAGTTAGGTTATGCGTCTCTTGATTGATCCATCTAGCAACATTTTGTTGTAGGATTTCAAGATCCTTCGCAAGTGTTCATTATAGAGTTTGAACTCATTCTCTTAATTTTTTTTACTCGTTTGGAAGTTTAAACTTTAATTTTAGCTTCTTTAGTCATTTCTAGCGTTTGAGTTTTACACATTGTGTTATGTATCATGTTAGTTCTTGTATTGTTAGAAATGTCCTCGATTAGTAGTTCTTGTTTGATACAAATTCACATGAAAGCCACACGATCTTTTGATATATCATCCATTTATGTATACAAAGAAATTGACATGACATTACATCAACATTCATGACAGGAATGGAAGTTTTAAAAGGGGCAAAAGTACAAACACTAGAATAAAAATTTTACTTTAATTTCTTTTTTTTTTGCACATGTTAGATTTAACCATTATGAAATACAATTGAATTCATTGGAGGGTTGGAAACATTCAATACAACTTTACTTTGTTTAGTTAAATAGTGAAGTGGAAATAAATAAACACAATGATAAAGCCTTATGAGAATAAAATGAAACATGACATTAATTCCTACCTAGCCTTAAAACGCCATGGTACATATATTACCTCGTTTAGATACGAACATTTGACACATCGATCAGATGATGATAATGACAAAAAAAGATTTTTTTTTTCCTATTTTCTTTGAAATTGGATATTTTTTTAGTACAGATTGAATTTATTTTAGAACCCTTCTATATTGTATCTTATTTTCTATCTTATTTTTATTTATGGATTAGTATTGATCTTAGAGATATGTTATGACTTTGGTCCAACTAATCTTATAGACATACACACATTTTATAATCTTGAAAAGATAAGGGTAAAATATTCTCAAATAAAATAAGACAAAAAAATCAACATTAATATTGATTTTGCAGTCTCTCAAAATCATATAAAAGATCATTCTCCAACTGTTCATGAGATAATATTTCTAAAACTTTTAATAATCTTTCTTTAAAGTGAAAAGCTATCATTAATAATAGTGATAATATCCAAAAAGTTCATTAAAATTCTTAGTCAATATGTAGAGTACTAAAACATAATACTAAATCTTTTAATTTTTTTTCAAAAAATATTACGTAGTTTTTTTTTGTATTTTTTATATGTCAACATTATAAAGTGTTTCACTCTCGTATTGAACAAGATATCAATACGAATTTTTATTGACATGACGGTAAAAAAACAACTTGACAAAAAACTTTGAATTGGAGCCTTCTATGTTTCAATTAAAGCTACACAAGTACAAAACTCAACCAATTTTTTGTTTGTTGCCTTGTAGAAAAGGTAAGCAACTTGAGTTGTTGGGGTTTTCATGTGTCTCAAGAACAAAAATTAGAAATAACTTACTACTTCCTAATTTTCACATATATTTGATCCAATTAGGAGGTAAAAAAGTATATAAAATAGTTATTAGAACTAAATAAATTCATATTAAGACTAATGATATTAATCAAAATTAAAGCAACGGTGCCAAAAACTTGTCATGGAAGTTATCATTAATAATGTAAGTGCATATGCCATGATGATAAGTGTTAGGAGTGCTAACAAAGTCTCACATTGACTAGGAAAAGAAAGTGATTCGTGGTATATAAGTAAGGACAATTATCTTCATCGGTATGGGGCCTTTTGGAATAAAAAATAAAGTCATAAGGGTTGATGTCCAAAGTGGACAATATCATACCATTGCAGAGATAGGTGGAGACCCGTTGTCCTTATCAGATAAGAAACAAAAATATGGTTCTTTCATGTGTGCATTTTCTTAAAAGTTGTTCAAGAACTAATTTTTTTAGTCTTATTGGCCTTGAGCATTACACTAACATTATAACAATAAGATTGTTTGTCTGCAAGATTATCACAAGAGTTTAATTCTAATGAGAAAAAAAAACTTTCTTTGGTTGAATAGGGATAGGGTGGGAATTCAAACCCTTGATCTTTAGTGTTATGAGCAAAAGAAGTATACCCGAAAAGTCCGTCGGCTCAAGTCGATAGCAGAGACGACCCAGATCGAGAAGTCCGCCCCGAACTCAGTTGGGTCGACCCAGGGTGGCCCAGCTCGAGAGGCCGACCCCTGGGGTCGGTCCCGAGCTGAGGTGGGCCGACCCCATGGGGTCGGCCCGATTCAGAGAGCGGACCCCAAGGGGTCCGCCCCGAACCCGATGAGGCCGACCCCATGGGGTCGGGGAGGGACCCCAAGGGATCCGCCCCGAACCCAGTTAGGCCGCCCGAGCCAAGGTCCTGGTTGAAGTCCGCCCGAACCCGGGTGGTCGTGGCGGTTGAGGAACGGACCCTGAGGGGTCCACCCCAAACCGCATTGAGCCCCATCGATAAACGAACCCAGACAGGTGCAATCCTTTAACACTCCGTAACAGTTGGGGGAGACAAACAAAGAGTCGAAGCTTAACGCTCTCCGACATGTAACGGTTGTGATTATGAGTTGGATAATCATGACGGGTTGAGTAGTGGTCATAAACCTTTAGCGGTAATTCAATCAATCATACGGATTATATATTCAACGTTGCAAGTTGGTAGAGGTAAGCAATCATTTGGCTGTGAGTTCTAAATTGAGATTTATCTTTGTGTGAGATTATCCTCTCTAACTTGAGCGTCGGAGTGCGTGTGGCAGAGCACCACACCAGTGTTAGCTACCTGTTTTGCAGGAGATTGTTATCCCAGCAATACAAATTCACCGTTGATTCGTCCATCCAAATTCTGGCATCAACAGTTAGCGCCGTCTGTGGGAACATTTTTTTTTTGCAAAGTGTCACGTGTTGTGAAACCCTAACACCATTTACTATGAGTAACCACTTGAATTAAGTCAACCCGATGAACGACGGAGAGGAGTCGGATAATGACCGACACCCTCGCCGAACTTCGGCTAGGACGCAGGATCCCCGACCTGAAGAGGTTAACCAGCGTGTTGCACCGGCTGAGGCGGATCAGTACGCGACACTGGAGCAGCGGGTCCGGGGCTTGGACGAAAACATTGTAAGAATTCTGGAGATACTGAATCGTCCGAACCCTATCGTGGAGGCTCTAAAGGATGGACCAGAGCAGAATCTCAATGATGTCCAGCCTGGAGAACGGATTCACGCTCCGGTACCCCGTAAGTCCCTGCCTTCAATCTGAGACCAGGCCAAGGGTAAGGGCCCGACGGAAGAGGGGCAGGGAGAGTCTCGGGTGCCACCCGGTAAGCCTAATGACAAGCTACGGTTAGGAGGTAACGACAGACGATCCCATCATTTGGAACTGCAAAGGACTGTGTCTCGAGTGGGAGAGTCCCAAGTTAAGACGCAGGTGATTCACGAAAGCCGAGGACACAACAACCACCATGCTTCTGAAGTCAAGCAACGACAAGGTCGAAGGGATGACCGATCAAGGAGACCTGACACGGGGTCGGATCTCAGAGAATTGATAAACCAGAAACGGAAAGAACTGGAGGCCGAGAGTTAACCTTGGGCGGCAGAGTTGCGGAGGATCCAAATGATCTCGGAGATATGAAGAAGGCTCAAGATAACGGCGGACTGGACTTGGAAAACCTCGTTGACCAGGTAGACCATCCTTTTACTGACGAAATAATGCAGGAGGAAGTCCCCCCGAAATTCAAGCTGCCAACGATCAAGGCCTACGACGGATCGAAAGATCAAGTGGAACACCTTGACACATTTCGGTCATGGATGGAACTCCATGGAGTCCGAGATGCGATCAAGTGTAGGGCGTTCTCGTTTACGTTGACAGGACCAGCTCGGAAGTGGTTCAAACAACTTAAGAGGAAGTCAATCGCTTCCTTCCGGGAGCTGGCTCGAGCCTTTGTGACCCAGTTCCTCGGAGGTAGGGATCAACGACGACCAACAACACATCTCTTTACCATTAAGCAAGACAACAACGAGACTTTGAGGGAATATGTATCCCGCTTCAACAACGAGGCCCTCCAAATCGAAAGGTATACTGATGGGGCAACCCTAACAACGATCGTAGCCGGACTGCGAGACGAGAGGTTTCTCTGGTCGTTGGGTAAGAAAGCTCCTACAACTTACGTTGAGTTACTGACCAGGGCTCAAAAGTATATGAGTGCAGGAGAATTGCTTCGCTCGAGGCGTGCACCAGACGACAAGTAGAGTAGGGACCGCGAGAGAAACAAGAGTCGACCGGAGGAAGACCGAAGCGACTCTCGAAAGTGAAAGCACGAGGAGCGGTCCGACGTCAACGAAAAATCTGTGAGGAGGGGTTTACCGCCAAGCAAGTTTGAACGGTATACCCCAATGAGTGTCCCAATCGAACAGATCCTGATGGAAGTACGTGATAAAAACGTTCTGAAGTGGCCGGCTAAGCTAAAGGCTGGGTCCCACAGAAGGAATAAGGACAAATATTATCTATTCCATTGCGACCATGGACACTCTACGTCAGATTGTTATGACCTGAAGGAAGCCATAGAAGCGCTGATCTAGAAAGGACAATTGAAAGAATATGTCAGCGCAGGTGGACGACGCGAGGCCAGACCGAGTCAGCAGGAGCCCGACAATAAGGAGGAAGAATCACCCCCTCCCCGAGAAATCTGAACTATTCTTGGGGATCAGCCGGAGGTGACTCGAATAGAAAGAGGAAGGCGAAGGCTCGGGCTTCTAGGTCCCCGCCGGCTGATTGGGAGGTTTGTTCGAATTCCTTAGCTAACGAGGTTGTTAGTTTTTCAGAAGGAGAAGCGGTCAAGTTACACCAACCTCATAACGACGCATTGGTGATTTCTTTACTGGTTGCCAACATCAAAGTTCGTCGCATCCTGGTCGACGGAGGAAGTTCTGCTGACGTGTTGTCCTTAAGCGCCTATGACGCCATGAAGTTAGGACGAGATCGGCTCAAAGTTAGCATATCTCCCCTAGTAGGGTTTGGGAGAAGTAAGGTATATCCCGAAGGGAGCATCGAACTGCCGGTAACGTTTGGAGGAGGATCGACATGCGTTACGACTATGGTTGAGTTCTTGGTGGTGAATCACGACTCGACCTATAATGCCATCATGGGACGTCCCACCATACACGCTATGAAGGCCGTAGCTTCAACTTACCATCAGATGCTAAAATTCCCAACTCCCAGTTGAGTCAGGGTGGTGCACGGAGAACAACAAATGTCTCGAGAGTGTTACCACAATGCGATGAGAGAGTCAAATGGGGAAGTAGAAGAGGTGGCGACCATAGAAAGGTATCCAGAAAAGTTTAGCGGTGCAGGAGAAGCCGAGATGGACATTGACGTCTCGGCATCGACATCGACTGAACCAGAAGCCGCAGAGGACGACACGGAGGAACCTCCCATGCTCGAGTGAGGGGAACCTGTCGAAGCGCTGGAATCTGTACCACTGCTATCTCCGGAGCAATGTGTGAGCATTGGAACCAAGCTATCGCCTGATCAGAGAGCAAGTCTCATCAAATTCCTCCAAAGGAATGTCGACGTATTCGCGTGGAAGACATGTGATAAGCCAGGGATAGATCCAAAGGTAATCACACATCGACTAAACGTTGACAGGGACTACAAGCATGTCCGACAGAAGCTACGAGCCTTCAACCACGCTCGGAACGAGATTGTAGCCGAGCAAGTCAAGGATCTCTTGGAGTCTAAGTTCATTCGGGAAGTTAATTATCCCCAATGGCTCTCCAACGTGGTACTTGTGAAAAAGGCTAACGAGAAGTGGCGGATGTGCGTAGATTTCACCGATCTAAACAAAGCATGTCCAAAGGACAGCTTCCCGCTACCTAGGATCGACCAGCTGGTGGATGCGACTGCAGGCCACGAGATGCTCAGTTTCATGGATGCGTACTCCAGGTATAATCAAATACGGATGTACACTCCAGATCAGGAGAAGACATCCTTCATTACTAGCAGAGGCTTGTATTGCTACAACGTTATGCCCTTCGGACTAAAAAACGTGGGGGCAACATATCAACGACTAGTTAACAGAATGTTTTCTCACCTTATTGGCAGGAGCATGGAGGTCTACGTCGACGACATGCTCGTGAAGAGCGAGCGAGCTAATCTACACGGATCGACTTAGCGGATGCCTTCGCAACATTACGGAAGTACGAGATGAAGTTGAATCCCAACAAATGTGCTTTCAGGGTAACTTCTGGTAAGTTCTTGGGGTTCATGGTCAACCAAAGAGGAATCGAGGCGAACCCCGACAAAATTCGAGCAATATTGGAGATGGAGTCTCCAAAAACCATGAAGCAACTACAAAGCCTAAATGGGAAGATCGCAGCACTAAACCGCTTTGTAAGTAGAGCGACCGATAAATGTCTTCCATTTTTTAAGCTCTTGCGTAAGAAAGCTAATTTCGAGTGGACGAATGAATGCGAACAAGCATTCGAGTCGCTGAAGAGATACTTAAGCTCAACTTCGCTATTGTCCAAGCCTACGCTGGGGGAGGAGCTTGTCTTATACTTAGCCACCTCCGACACTGCAGTAAGTTCTGTCCTGATAAAGGAGATAGACGGTCGACAGTCCCCTGTCTACTACACGAGCAAATCCATGGTGGGGGCAGAGTCCAGATATCTCGAGGTAGAAAAGTTGACTTTGGCCTTAGTAATTTCAGCACGGAGACTCCGCCCGTATTTTCAAGCTCATAAGATAGTAGTATTAACTAACTATCCATTGAGACAGATTCTACAAAAGCCAGAGACTTCCGGACGACTGATGAAATGGGCGGTGGAACTCAGCGAGTACGATATCTCGTTTCGACCTCAGACTGCCATGAAAGGGCAAGCCAAGTAGCGATTTAAATGAGCGAGAGATGACCCCGTCGCAAGAGATAAATTTAGTCCAACTACAGAAGGATGTTGATCTCCCTTGGCGACTGTACGTCGATGGATCCTCAAACAGTCGTGGATGCGGAGCAAGATTGCTTATGATATCCCCGGACGGGGAGAGGTTCGAGTATGCCTTAAGGTTCAAGTTTTGCGCATCGAACAACGAAGCAGAGTATGAGGCATTGCTAGCAGGCCTGAGAATCGCCAAACTTTTCGAGGTAAAAAACCTGATCATTCTTAGTGATTCTCAGCTTATTGTGAACCAAGTAGCAAACGCGTATCAGGCCAAAGAGCAGCGCATGATCGCCTATCTAGCCAAGGCAAAACAGTACTTGGGGACGTTCGATAAGTTCGAAATCAGGCGAATTCCAAGGTCTGAGAATGCCAACGCTGACTCGCTCGCAAGATTGGTTGCGACGTACGACACTGAGCTACGGAGAACCGTCCCGGTTGAGATCTTGGATGAACCAAGTGTCGAAGAGAGTAAGGTAATGGAGTTGGATGGTACGTCGTCCAGACAACAAACCTGGATAACCCCCTTGGTCGAGCTCCCCAAGGACGGGAGACTCCCTCCTGATACACTTGAGGCACGCCGGCTAAAATATAAAGCAGCGCTATATGTCCTACAAGATGGTAAGTTATATCGGAGAAACTACTCTATGCCGCTCCTCAGATGTCTCGTGCCTGACGAGGCAACGTATGTCTTACGGGAGATACACAAAGGAGTATGCGGTAATCATTCTGGTGCTCGGTCTCTTGCGCAGAAGGTGATGCGACAGGGTTACTACTGGGCCACGATGCATGACGGCACACGAACTTTCGTCAAGTCGTGCAACCAGTGCCAACGATTTGCGGTAATATAGAGGCAACCTCCTGAACCTCTCACCAGTGTAATAAGCCCTTGGCCCTTTACTCAATGGGGGGTAGACCTCATTGGACCTCTTCCACAGGGTAAGGGGCAGACGAAGTTCGTCGTAGTAACAGTAGACTACTTCACGAAGTGGGCGGAGGCAGAGGCACTCGCAACCATCACCGAGAAGAAGGTGACTAGCTTCTTATGGAAGCATATAATATGTCAGTTTGGCATACCCTATGCTTTCGTGACGGATAACAGATGCCAATTTGACAATGAAGCATTCCGAAAGTTTTGCTCCGAGTTGGGTATCGAGTATTTTTTCTCCTCTCCGACGCACCCGCAAGCCAACGGTCAGGTATAGGCAGTAAATAAGATCCTCAAAAGAAACCTCAAAACTAAGTTGGAAGGTTTGAAGGGTTCGTGGGCAGAGGAGTTACCGAATGTTTTGTGGGCCTACAGGACGACGCCCCGAACTTCGACAGGGGAAACTCCTTTTTCCCTCTCGTTCAGATTCAAGGCTGTCATTCCAGTGGAAATTGGACTCCCATCTCCCCGGGTAGAACACTTCGACCCCAGTATGAATTTCGACTCCCTGAGTCTGCATCAGGATCTACTAGAAGAACGGAGGGAGAAAGCCCGATTGCGAACAGCGGAATACAAGAGCAGGATCGCGCGATACACAATTCCCGCGTGAAGCGGCGTAGTTTCAAAGAAGGTGATCTTGTACTTCGTCGCGTCATGCAGAACACTAGAGATCCGACCTCCGGTGCTTTGGGTCCAACTTGGGAGGGCCCATACAAGATCACAAGGGTGGTTCGTCCTGGAACTTATGAGATTATTGACATGGGCGGAAAGCGCATGCCACATCCATGGAACGCTGAACATCTGAAAACTTATTATCAGTAGCTTTATGTTTTTCTTTACTTTGTATTTCGACTTTTTTTTTAATAATAATCTTTTTACTCAAGCAATTTGCTATGGATCAAACTGCGTGAGTGGGGGGTTGGTATGTTGCAATAGAACTAGAGTTCAAGTAAAGACGCAATAGTGCAAGCAAAGAGAAGTTCTACATTGAAATTAAAAGGGCTACATTTTTTTTTTTTAAAAAAGGCATTAATACATGAAAAAAACGTCAAGGCAATAGGAGAATTCAAAGACGTCTAAGGATCGAGCAGATGGTCCATGGAGATATCATTGAGAAAATTCTCGTCTAGAACCACGTTCTCTAGAGCGGAAACTGGATCCGAAGACCCAGAAGGTTGCCCGAGGTCAAATCCGGGAGGATTATAGACCTCCATGCGTTCTGCAAAGGAGGATTTAAGCCAAGTCATATCGGTCTCAGGATATCGCTCTTGGACTGTTCGAATTGACCAATTTACACCACAAAGCATGGCTCTGTTCGAAAATTCAGTGTACTCCTCAGAGCGTTTGAAGGTCGCGGTCAAGTAACCAACATCGTTAAGCTTATCTTCAACCACTTTTAGTTGAGAACGGAGTGAGGACAGCTCGCCTTCAGTGCGCAATTGATAGTCCTGATACTCAGAACATAAAGATTGATACTCAGAATGCAAAGATCCATGCTCAGCCTGCAAAGATTGATGATCGACCTGTAGATATTCGAATCTCGCTTGCAAGGTTTGAAGAGACTGAGCCGCTTGGCATGAAGGAATTGGGCTTGCTCCAGTTCAACCCGGGTGGCGTGACTCTGACGGAGGAGAACGAGCTCGTTCGACATGCGATGAGAAGCCAAGGTTGTGAGAATAAAGGTCTGCGCATGTGAAACAAGTAAGCAAAAGGTATTAAGAGAAGAGAGGCAACGATAGAAGAGAGCCTACCTCGCGAGTGTGATATATTGCGGCGTTTATAGTAGTCTCGGGACAGTTGTCGATATCAAAGCGCTCGGAAGAACCGTGGGAGGAGTCACTATCAGAGAGTCCACCCCATAAGGCGAAAGCTCGCTCCACTTCAAAAGTCCTATCGAAAGGAGAATTGTAAGGTTCGGAGTATGCAAGGCGAATGGCAGCCTTGTCGCGGGGATTCCTGGAGGAACCGGGCTGATCGGACCTACCCCCTGAAGTAGCAGGGTGTGGGGTAGGGTCGGGTCGGCCCTCCGGGACAAAGGGACGTGCGGGAGACGCCCGTCTATAAGGCCGCCTAGTGGCACGATGGTCTATGGGTGAAACATGGCTGGGTCGGGGGACGTTCCTAGTCATTGTAAGGTCTTGTTCGGTAAGGAGCTCCTCCTCTAGTTCCATCAGGTTTGACGCCATCTCTGACATGAGAAGAGTGTTGTAAGAAAGTGTCATAAATGAGTATCAAAGAGGAAGTATCCAACCTGTAGGATTGTCAATAGGAGGGGGAATAAGATCATGCGCCGAAAGCCGGTCAGTCTTGACTAGTTCGGGACCCCAACGTAGCGACTCGGCGATTCCCCAACTGGAATCTTGAAAGGCAAGAGCGGCGGGGGTCGGTTCAGGCCTCAGGTTCGCTGCCAAAAGGTAACAACACTAAGAGTTAGTAGGAAAGAAAAGCGGTATGCATAGCACAACAAAAAAAAAGGTGAGGAGGAGGTCCTGGTCGACTAGGAGGGAGGCGAACTAGCCTAGCATCCCGAAGTCGGTCAGAACCGGTAGAGTAACGCCCGTCTCGTCTAGGCATAACCACTGTCCACCGATGAAAAACTAAAGTTTTCTCCAATCTTTTATCGACCTGGGCTCTTTCACGTTGGCCTCCACGTTTGGCAGGGGGCAAATGTAATAAAATGGTTTGGTTCGGTCTTTTTGTTTAAAAATGTGAAATGAAAGGAAGTCGATGGCGGACATGAGGGTTTGGTTCCCAACTTAGCGCCAGAGGACGCAACACCCCATAAAAGAGCACCAGAAGTTTGGGAGGATCTAGAATGGGGCTAGGTTAACTAAGACTAAAAAGTTTTGGATTACGGGCAATTAAGGCAATCTACCCCACTCGTAAACATCTCGGGATAAAACGCAACCTCCCCAGGAGGAGGGCGGTCAGGAGTCTCTCCTTGTTTAGGAGCTCGTAGTGTAACTGAGGGAGGTATGTCGAAATGGTGACATAGGTCGTCAAAGGCTGATTGGCTCAAAGTCCGAATCCTTGAAAGGGCCCCGGGGTTTCGGACTCGGGGTTGCTGGGAATGTCGACCCCTGACTGGCGCATTAGGATCGAAGTCTAGGTCCTCAGGGTCGGATGAGCTATCGAGGATGCAAGGCGTTCGGGAGCTATTCGCCATAACGAATGAAGAGAGAGTTAAAGTTACCTGGGAGTATGAGTCTTCAAGTGAGTTGAGAGGTTTAGGCCAGGATAGAGTTAGCTTGGTAGAAAACTGAGTTTGGCCAAGCTCTTATATAATCTTGGAGGGCACGCCTTACGAGGTGAGTGGAGTATACTCACAGAGGGATGACGTCGAGGCAGGAGGTTGAAGACGTCAATAGACTTCCAATCGAACCTTGACTAAATGTGTCATGGGGTATGATTGAAAGTGGAGGCAACTGTTATGGGCAAAAGAAGTATACCCGAAAAGCCCGTCGGCTCAAGTTGATCAGGAGAGACAGCCCAGATCGAGAAGTCCGCCCCGAACCCAGTTGGGCCGACCCGGGGTCGGCCCAACTCGGCAAGACCCCCACGGGGTCGGCCCGAAGTCGAGTGGGCGACCTCGTGGGTCGGCGAGTTCGGGAGCCAACCCCAAGGGGTCCACCCCCCGTTGATTAGGCCGACCCCATGGAGTCGGTCCCGCTCGAGGTCGACCAGAGGCGGACCCTAAAGTCCACCGAACCCGGTGAGGCCGACCCCATGGGGTCGGTCCCGAGCCAAGGGTGGCGAACCATAAGTCGGCCGGTTGAGAGCGGACCCCGAGGATCCGCCGAGACCGCGTTAAGCCGATCGCATGGAGTCGGCCCCTAGCCTAGGTAGGCCGACCCCATGGGTTCGCCGGCCGTTGGAGCGTCCCGCCGGTCTACCGAACCCGATTAAAGCCGACCCATGAAGTCGACTTGCTCGAGACCGACCTCATGAAGTCGGCCCCGAGCCAAGGGTGGTCGACCCCATGGGGTCGCCCGATTCGAGGAACGGACCCCAAGGGGTCCGCCCCGAACCGCATTGAGCTCCCTCGATAAACGGACCCAGACAGGTGCAATCCTTCAACACTCCGTAACAGTTGGGGGAGACAAACGAAGAGTCGAAGCTTAACGCTCTCTGACATGTAACGATTGTGATTATGAGCTGGATAATCATGATGGGTTAGTGGTCATAAACCTTTAGCAGCCGTTACGAATCATACGGATTATATATTCAACGTTGCAAGTTGGTAGAGGTAAGCAATCATTTGGTTGTGAGTTCTAGATTGAGATTTATCTTTGTGTGAGATTATCCTCTCTAACTTTAGCGTCGGAGTGCGTGTGGCAGAGTACCACACCGGTGTTAGCTACCTGTTTTGCAGGAGATTGTTGTCCCAGCAATACAAATTCACCGTTGATCCGTCCATCCAAATTCCGACATCAACATTTAGGACAAATATAAATAACTTTATTGATGAAGCTATGTTTAGATTAAAATAAAATAATCACTTATATCTTAAGAGATTTATCTTATAAGTGTAACCATTCTAGAAATAATTGTCAACTTGTACATAGTTTAATTGGTTAAGACATATATCATCAACTACAAGGTTAGAGATTCGAATTCCCACGGTGTAAGGTTGTTGAAGTTAAATTTGTTGATCTGATCTTTTTTTGTTCATAAACATTGAAAATCTCAATTTTAGTCAAATTTTTACTAAGTTTTATATTTAGTCACTACCATAAATTTATTCTTGTGTAAAATCTCAATAATGCAACTATGCATTTCACTAACAATAAATATAGTGATGAGTCATTGAAAGTATCCCTATAACGATGTCTAATGAAACAAATACTTCGCTTTTGAAAGATTTCACTAGGGATGAAATTGAGGGAGTTCTTAAAGGTATGAGTCACTCCAAGGCCCCGGGGCCAGATGGAGTACATGCAGGTTTTTATAAGGAGTATTGGGATATAGTTGGGGACAACATTTCAGATATTTGTTTAAGCTGCTTGAATGGGAATAGTGACATGCGAAAGCTTAACCAAACGTTAATAGCTCTTATCCCTAAAAATCAACATCCAAACAAAATGGAGGATTTTCGCCCAATTAGTGTTTGCAATGTGGTTTATAAGATTATTTCTAAGAGCTTGGCAAACAGATTAAAAAAAGTGTTGAACCAAGTTATCTCCATAGAACAGTCTGCTTTTATTCCTGATCGGTTGATCTCGAACAATGCTCTTATTGGCTTCGAATGCCTTCATGCGATCAAAGGAAAAAGGAAAGGGAAGGTGGGGTCGGTTACTATGAAACTGGACATGAGCAAGGCTTACGCAGGGTGGAATGGATCTACCTCCGAAAAGTCATGCTCCGCATGGGGTTTGATCCACGCTAGGTATCCAAGATTATGAATTGTATAGAAACTGTTAGCTTTTTGGTTTTGTTGAACGGTAAGCCGCAGGAGCTCTTTCTTCCAAAAAGAGGTCTACGCCAGGGAGATCCTCTCTCACCCTACCTTTTTATTATTTGTGCTGAAGGTTTTTCTGCTTTGCTCCATATAGAACAAGCTCGTAATAATTTCAAAGGTTTGAAATTTAATAGTTTTTGCCCTGTAATCTCTCATTTGTTTTATGCAGATGATAGCATCATATTTTTCAGTAGGCGCCTGAGGAGACATCAAAACAATAAAAGAAGTTCTTGATTGCTATGAATAGCTTCGGGCAAACTATTAATTTTAACAAATCGGTGTTTGTGGTGAGCGAGAATACGACAACGAGATCTGTTAACTTTGGTTAAAAGCACTTTTAAGGTGAATTATGCAGTTTTTGGGGATGTTACTTAGGGATGCCTTCTCAGACTTCCAAACACAAAACTTAGATTTTCAGGGCCATCAAAGATCGCATGTGGAAGGTACTGTGCAGTTGGAAAGGTAAGTTTTTCTCCTTTGGTGGGAAAGAGGTACTTATTAAAGCAGTGTCTCAAGCCATCCCCGTGTACATGATGAGTTGTTTTAAGCTGCCTAAAACGCTATGTGCTGAGCTGAATGCGATTTGTGCGAAATTCTTGTGGGGGGCTGAAGATGAAGGGCGAAAAATCCACTGGCATAGTTGGACTCGATTATGTTCTCCCAAAGATGAAGGTGGGATGGGCTTTAGGGATCTCAGTCTGTTTAACCAGGCCATGTTAGCAAAGCAGAGTTGGCGTCTCCTTCGTAGACCGGACAGTTTAATCTATCGAGTACTTTGAGGTCGGTATTTCAAGACAGGTAACTTTCTTAATGCCACCCTTGGCTCCAATCCTTCTTTTACTTGGCGCAGTATCCTTTGGGGTCGGGACCTTTTTAGGAAGGGGTATAGATGGAAGATTGAGAATGGGTGTCAGGTTAGTATTCTAAATGACCCCTGGCTCGCTAGGGAATGTTGGGAGCACCCGCTGGTGGTGGATCCCGGGATGAGTCAAAAATCGGTTCGCTATTTGCTGAAAGAGGATGGGGGGTGGGATGTGGAAAAGCTTCAAAGGTACTTCCAGACGGATGATGTAGGTAATATCCTCCAGATCTCCCGTATTGGGATGCATAATAATGATGAAATTATCTTGAGGCATAATCCTCGTGGTATCTTTACTGTTAAGAGTGCATATCGACTTGGACTCCTCCAATGTAGACAGGACGCGTCTTGCTCAAATACTGAAGGTACAAAGAATTTTTGGAAGAGTTTTTGGAAAGTTCAGATTCCGCACAAAATTAAAATCTGTTCTTGGCGAATTATTAAGAACTGCTTACCGACAAGAGTTAATTTAATTCGCCGAGGTTTAGAAATCGAACCGTGGTGCCCGATGTGCAAGTCTCATCCAGAATCTACTGAACATCTATTTTGAGGTTGTAAGGTAACTCGAGAGTTCTGGCGGTTTTTCTTTCCTTATCCTGATGATGTGTTTTATATTCACAGGAACTCTTGGGTGGCGACAGATTACTTTAGCTGGATGATGGAAAGTTCAAACATCGGGAAGTTTGACGCGTTTATGATCATTTTATGGAAGATTTGGGGCTACCGAAATGACATGGTACAAAACCAAGGGTGCGTGGCCGGAGTAGGTGGAGCGGCTCACGGAAGTGGCCTCGAGAGAGTTCTCCCAACGCTCAACTAGTCAGGATGGATTGTGGACTTTGGCTCATGATTCCCCTTCGGTTTGGGTTCCCCCAAATCCGGGGTGGTGGAGCCTCTGTTCAGATGCTTCTTGGAATGATGATTTGAATGGTGGTGGAATTGGTTGGATTGTTCGAGACGGAGATGGTCGGTTATTTGTGCGGGGCATCATTTCATTAGTCACCATTGGTCCGTTCAACTTGGAGTTACTTGGCATCATAAAGGGTTTGCGATGCATCATGAATAAATCCATCCCTCTAGTGGTCGAATCGGACTCTCTTGAAGCTATGTTGTTGATTGAAGGCAAGATAGAAGATTATACAGAGGCTCGGGATTTAAGAGATATAATTTGGCGATTGCGAGAGGATTGGGAAGATATTTCTTTCAGGCATATTCCTCGTTCGACTAATCGAAAGCTCATAAATTGGCTCAAAGAGCTACTAAATGCATGCTCTCGGATGAGTTTTGGCGAGAAGAGTCTATAGGACTCCAAAGTTTTCTTAACTAATTGTTGTTTACTATTTTGTTTTCAAAAAATATATATATATATATAGTGATGAGTGAATGTCCTAAAAAAATACGTAGTAATGAGAAGTACTGTCACATGAATCATGATAATTAATTGTTACTTAACTACCAAATTTGAATAAGGGCAATTGGGTTAGCAAAGAGGCCCAATATAATTGCTCATATAGCAAATGACTCAATCTATTTTCAAAAATAGCAAAAATTTGAAAAAACGAATTGAAATTACTAAAACACCCCACGCCAGCCACTGATATCAGTGATATCACTTATAGGATGAGATCAGTGATATCACTGATAGAAGTCTGTTTATTTAATAACTAATTTTTTTGTCTGTTTATTTAATAACTAATTTTTTTCTTATAATTTTGATAAACTACTATTGTGATATCTATCACTGATAGAAGTGATAGACTTCTATCAGTGATAGTTATCTGATAGACTTCTACCACAGTTGTCTATCTATTACCTATTACTCATAACTTCTCTATTATCTATTAGACTTCTTGTTCATATTCGACTTTTATGGTCTATCACTGATAGAAGTGATAGACTACTATCACTGTTAATGATTAAGTGATAGACTACTATCACTGTTAATGATTGATAAAAGTTAATGAAAAATAAGTGATAGACTACTATCACTGATAGAAGTGATAGGCTTTTATCAGTGATAGTTGTCTGATAGACTTCTACCTATCTATTACCTATTATTCATAACTTTTCTATTAGACTTCTTGTTCTTCATGATTATTAACTTCTTTCTTCTATCCGACTTCTATCAGTGATAGATGTCTATCATTGATAGTTGTCTATCAATCATTAATTTCTTTCCAGTGATAGACTTCTATCAGTGATAGATGTCTATCACTGATAGAAGTGATAGACTTCTATCAGTGGTAGTTGTCTATCACTATCACTGATAGTTGTCTATCTGTTAGCTATTACTGTTTGTTGTGTGGTCTTCAAATTTTCTCATCAGATGCCAAAGTTCTTGTGTTCATAGTATTGATATTAAACTTTTGAAACAATCACAAACCTTGTATTGATAGTATGAATAGTATGATAACAACAATATTGAGTTCTATCTTGAAAAAATATATCTAAAACCAATTGTCAAAAATTACATCATGGTAAAAATGGTGAAAATTTACATCTCCTACGATTGTGACCAACACGATGACAATGACTACTTTTTGTGTGACTCCTTGCTTCACCAATCGACGGAATCCTTTACTTTCGGGATCTTCCTGCTTGACGTTTAACAATTGGAGGTAATGCATTCATGTCAACATCTATCGAACTCCATTTAGAATGATTCTCAACTGGGCGGATTACACCTCCATAAGTTGTCACTCTCATCACTAATTGCACAAGAGGAGTCATCAAAACAAGCATCAGTAATATGAGCAACTAAATGATATCTTGTATTTTGATCTTTCACTAAAGTTAAAAACCAAGCAATATCTTTATCTTCTTGAATTTTAACCACATCCTGAGCACCATTCAACCCATAACCTAATAACATCGACAATTCTATATAAGAAATAGAATTATCCATTCGAACTTCTTTCGCAATCAGATTAATAAAATCATCAAAACACATCATCTCATCAACCAAAATTTCAAGGGTCTTGTAATTCTCTTAGAAATTTTTCTCATTCCATTGTCCACTATAAAAAATAACTATTGGAAGCTTCATCATAGTTCCTGCGAAAAGTAATAACAACATTAATAACATTAAGTAATATAGAAACTGATCACCACAATAGTCACTCGTATATCATTGATCAATGATATCACTGATATGAGTATTGATATCTATTGATCACTAATATCACTGATATCATATGTATTGATCAATGATATCACTGATATCACTGATATCACTGATATCATTGATATCTACTGATCACTGATATCACTATCATATATATTGATCAATGTTATCATTGATATTTAGAAAACAATGATAGATATCACTGATGTCACTAATGTCATGTGTATATCGTTGATGACCACTAGCATATCTAGAAAATAAAACAATCATCAAAATCGGGACTTGCGACTCCAAAACATTGCAGAAAAGTAGTGATATAACAAAATGAACAGAAGAAATACCCACGAAAAAAGCTTCGACTGATTGAAAAACTCAAATACCCACGAAAAGAGCTCCAACAGAAAATCGAATTGGAAGATACTCCAGAGGCTTGCGACTCCTATCACTGATAGATATCGATCACCAAACACAAAATCTCTTTCATTTTGTAATTCAGGGCATAATAAAGCGTAAACTTCACAGAAAAACAGAGCATAAACTTTTATCACAAAACTAAAAACTCGAATGTCGTAATTCTCAGGAAACCCAAAAACATAACCAAAATGTATACAAAAAAAATAAAAAATGAAGAACCAAAGAAACCAAAGCCCTAAAATGAAAGATCATATCCAACAAATCTAAATAAGGATTTATGGCGATTTCTTGCAAAAGAAGAAGAAAACCAGAGGAGAGAAAACCTAAATTTCATCGTATAGTTGTAAAAGAAGAAAACTTAATCGAAATAATGCTTGTAAAGAAGGTACACACGATTTGCTTGCGAAGAAGGTAGACGTGCAATCGAAATTTACATGATTGAAAACCATAGGATTTAAAACTTGTGAAGAAGGTATTTGCGATTACTTAACTGCTTGAGAAGAAAATACGTTTGAATGGAATCGATGAAATGAAACTTGATTGCTTGCGAAAATCAGAGAAGAATGAAAGCAAAAGTTGAATACCAGAGAGAAAATATTTGATTGAAGAAAGAGGAAAATCTGATCAAGTGAGGAAATACATGTGAATTATGGGTAACAAGGGTAAAATTGGAATTATAAAACCATTTTTAAAATATTTTTCATATTTGCAATTCTTTTTAAATCTTGCTATATCTGCAAATATTAAACTCAATTTTACTACCCATTACAAATTCTCTTTAAATAACTCTAATATTCTCTTAATAAAAAGATAGATGAATCACATTTAGACTATTAAAACTTTAAAGAAGAATAAAAAGTAAAATATGGCAAAAAAAAAAAAAGAAAAAAAAAAGAAATACTAAAATCAAAATGGTATGAAATTCTAAAGCAATACTTCACCCATGGTATTTGGCATGCCAAAGTACAAGCTAAAAAAATATTAAAGGGCGTTTGGCTCTCCTAATTTGGGTTTGGTAGAGTTGGGTTTTAAACTCTAACTTTTTATTTGGTTCATGAAGAAATCAACTCTATATTAGGCGTTTGACCTCATGAACTGAGTTTTAACCTATTAACATGTTTTACCACCACTTCTCCAATGATCGGCAACCACTGATGGCAGCTTTCTCCGACGACCACCCTCGACGACCGTAACCACCTCTGACGATTGACGACCACCACCGAAGACTAGGGATGCCAACGAGGCGAGGACAGGGTAGGGAGATTCCCTATCCCCGCCCTGTCTTCACCATTTGAAGTAGGAGACGGGGGCGAAAATTCTCCATTTGAAGATTAGATCCCCATGAGGATTTGTCCCCAATTTATTAGAGTATTTTCCATAGGGATTTCTTATTTATTCCCCACAAAATTCTCCATTTATTTTTAAAAATAATTTATTTTCTAATTTTCTTTTATATTTCTTTTAATAATAGTCTTTCATTTTTATTCACACTTCTTTCTTTATATGTTGTCTTTTTTTTTTTTTTCATAACGCTAAGAGACACAAACGTACACAATTAATATAAGATAAAACAAATAAATTACTACGAATACTCATGTTGTATAATATAAACTCAATATTCATGTTCATAAAGTTATAACAAAATAAAATACAAATGTTTGCTTGAACAACTCATAACAACTCTATTAATTTTCTTCTTTATTTTCTGGATCAACGACCACCGTCAAAATATGGTAAACAATATATCGTGTAGTACAATATATTTTTTGTTATTGTATGAATCAACAATTCATAAATCAACTTACATGTTGATTTAGTACAAGTCTATAGAACATTGTTTCACTTTTATTGTTGCTTTTAGTTAGTTTGCTTTTTTGGGCCTTTGGCTTGCAAGTCCATGGCATGGAAACCAGTTCATAGACTAGCCCAACTTCTATCAAGGAAAATTTTCTCCTAATTTTTCCTAATCAAATTGTAATTAATTTTTTTTTTTTTTTGTCAAACTCTGCCTTATTAGTAGCTAGATTTGCCAATAAGAGCATAGCTCAACTCGTATCAAGTAAATTGTTGATGTACTAAAAAAAAACTAGTTGCTAGATTAGACCGCTTTATTTTTATTTTTATTTTTATTTTAGGTTAAATTATAAATTTAATCCCTCAGCTCCCAGGTTTGTATCTATTTTATCCTTAAACTTCTATGATTGTCTATTAAGTTCATAAACTTTCAATTTTTTTTATCTAATACGTCTTTGAACTTTTAGTTTTATATCTAATAGGTTATTAGCAAATTTAATATTTTTTAAAATTAATTGATCTATTAGATATAAATTTAAATTTTATATCTACTAAAATTTCAATTTTGTGTCTAGTATCCGTGAATTTTAAACAATTTAAAATTCAAAGACTAAATTTGTAATTTTGAAAATTTGGAGACTAAATTGACACAAACCTTAAAATTCAAGAACCAAATTTATAATTTAACCTTAATTTTTTTGCTTATGTGTATATATTAATACATGTTCACGACAGAAACTAAAGATAAAACCTAGTTTAAAGTTTGAGAGATTGTAATAGATATTTTTCTTTTGGAAGTATAATAATAATATTTGTAACTTAACCTTAAATAAATGAGAAAAAAAGACATAACGCTTCAAAGTTTCTAATTAATGAAGTTTCTAATTAATGAATAATGAACCCTGACTACAATTGTTTTTCATGCACAGTTTGACAATTGTTTGAACATTTAAATATTAAAAATGGAATAACCATCAAGGATTGATCTAAAATTGGTTTAGATCCATTTGAATCTCTAAATTTTCACATTTATTTTAATTTAATCGATAAATTTTCTAATCTTATGTTAAAGTCATTTATTTTCAAATATTTTTTTAAAAAACCTTGCATAACCAAGAGTGGATTTATCAAAGGCCTGAAGGCTCGAGCCTATAAAATATATATATATATATATATATATATATATAATTATTGGTCATTTATAACAAATTATTGGTCATTTGGGTTTGAGTCCCAAATGGGGCATTTTGCTTCATTTTCCCCCTTTTTTACCTTCAATTTACTAGAAATGATTCAGCTTTTTTTTTATTATTAATTTAAATTTTAAAAAAAATATAAAAAATTACATGTTTTTCTTCCAACTTCTAAGTAAATAATTTTATAAAAAAAATTCTAAATAAATAATTTAGAACTGGCAACATATAACTCATATTTTCTTTATAAAAAACTATAAATTTAAGAAAAAGTTATCATTCTTATAAATTTAAAAAAGAAAAAAAATCAACTTGTAACCTTAAATTTTATATATAAAATCTCAAACTAATAATTGCATCAATCAAAATACTAAACTTTCAAAGTTAATTAGACACTTTGTCACAATTACATTTTAGAATTGTTAATGCATAATTATTTTTTATACAAAGATTTAAATGAAGGAATAAATATAATAGTATATATTAGACAAAATGTTGGAATCGAAGTTGGTGGTAGAAAATTTTATTAATATTGAAAGTTTTTCACTTTCTCTTCCTCTTCTATTTTTCTCTATTTATTTGTGGAGAATTACATGATAATTTTTTTCATATTACTTTGATAGTTTTTTTTAAGAAGAATAATGAAAATTTAAGTTAATTTTTAAATAGAAGTAAGTGTAAATAGTTGCCACACTTATGCTCATGTGAAATTTTAAAATTTTAATTGGTATAAAAATTATTAGAGTTTTAATTGATTGAACATGGTTTTAGAGTATAAATATATATTTTTTTCATAAAAAATTATTTATTATTTCAAGTTGTATTTTTTTCTTTTGCATATTTCTAGAAAAAAAAGACTCATACTTTGAATTCAACAAATTAATATAAAAATCTATTTAAAAAGACTAATATAAAGAAATATAAATTAATATCAATATATATTAATGTATTCAAAATTATCTTTATACAAATTTAAAATTATATTCCTACGAATTTTCATCCCCAATAACTATTGATTCTAAGTGAAGTCCCCTCACAAAATTTTTGGATTAATCATTGTGCATAACAATACTATTCTAGTCCTCGCCATCTGATTTTTTTTTTAATACAATAGGAGTTGGGTGATTCGAACCACAGATCGCATAGTCGTTAACACACCCGATATATCAATTGAGCTATGATCTCTTTCACCTCACTATTTGATTAATCTTTTAACAAGAATTTGAAATATTTTAATACTAGACTTACCTAATTTTGAATTCCTAATTTTGAATTATTAATCTGTGACATCTACTTGATTATGAAGGAAATAGACAAAATATGCACGTGTTACATCTTTGTTAAATAATTGTAGAAAATGAGCTGAACCCAATTAAAAGTGTGCTTCTTTGTATTAAGTTCGAGAATAACACATAATGTATACAAATTTAAATATCAATACAAAATAAATATGAAAGTTCATATAGAGCTAAACAAAATCTAGAATAATAAAAGGGAAATTATTATGGGTATAAAAAAAAAAGAGATAGTTATAAATTTAGTTATGATTTTTTTGGAGATTCGCAAATATAGTTTTTTTAAAATTAATACCCTCATTAGTGTATCAACAGATATACTAATAATTTATATTTGGTATGTATCTAATATACTTTACCTTTGATATATAAATCAACTTATATTTAGATATTTTGCATAGTTGGTATATCACTAATATATCTAACCGTGAGTATATAAATAATGTATATCGGTAATCTACTGCATTTAGTGATATGGTTTGTTTTTTATTTTTTTTTTTAATAATGGTTTGCTACTTTAAATGATGAATATTGTATAATTCATTCACTGCTTATATAGTATATCAACAAAAAAAATTAGTGACAAAAAATGATTAATAAAGTAAAAAACTAAAATAAGGTAATCTGATATGTCGTATATTACGTATATCTCATTTTATTGATATACTTAGGTAAATTATATCAGTAGTTTATCGATAATATACTACATATTAGATCTATCTGATATACTAAATATTAATTGTTGTCATACTTTTGATATATTTCATATCGGCTATTTTTTATGCACTATTGATAAATTGACTGTAACACCCCATAAAATCAGATGCATTAAATTGTATTTAATTTAAATTTGAATTTTTGGATAATCGGATAAGGATTAAGATCTAGAGATTTTTAGGAAATGGTGCTTCAAAGTCTAAAAAGGATTAGGATTTATGTTTTAAAAAAGGATTAAGATTTCTTTTTAAGGAGGATTAAGATTCTTTTTTAAAAATAGGATTTCAGATTAGGACTTTTGCTATCTATTTAAACTAGAGTAATTGCAACCTAAAGGGTGTACCTCAAAACTCTTCTCTTCTTCTCTTTCTTCTTCTTTTCACCACACTTTTCATCCCCTCGGACCACCGCCGGAAAATCGTCGGACCATTGCTGCCCACCGGAGTTGATTTAGCCGCTTAGTTTCAATGTTTTAACTTGTTTTAGACCCCGTTTTGGTTGTTTAAAAAACACCCACTCTTTTTGTGAATCTTCAAACATAAGGTAAGTAGTCTTCTGGATTTAAGCCAAGCTCCTAAGTGAAAGAGTAAGGCAATTAGCATTGCTTGTTTGTGTATTCCTGCGATGTTTTTAGCATTAGACTTTGATTTAACTATTGAAAGTGCTTATGGAACTTTTGTAGCATGTTTTTATGAGCTTTATACTTGGCATGATTATGTGTATGTTATCCCGATGCTATGAATCATGTTTGATTGTATTTATCATGTATCAATGGACTATGTGTCTTATTATCTAAGGTGAGGGTTAATTGTTCAGGTTGTACCTAACATTCCTAACAGGTGATTGATTTGAGTTAAAGTAAGAACCTAGCTGGATATGGGACCCTTGAGAATGGGTCGAGGATATTAGGAATGCCTAGTTAGAACCCTTAGTAACCTTATAAAACCCAGAACCCAGTACTTACTACACCCTGAGTTACACCTGAGCGAGTCGGAACTTTTGTGATGTATGTCCTAATCTCGTATATGTTTGTAATATTCCTCATTGAAATAAATAAGAGTTATTTTTCATCACTTTGTGTCTCGCATATTTACAAACTGTGTCCAATAAACTAAGCTCCAGGGTCATTGAATTATGAGAGAACTAGAACTTGAACGGTGTGTAGTGGACACACAAGGAGGATCACGTTCGAGTTAATGACCCGAACGGTCTACAGTATATGGATAGGGTTGGAGACCTAATCCTAGATACATTGTGGATGCGACCCGCTTTGTATTAAATACAAACGAGGTGATCCAACTCGTTCATGTGGTTGACATGCGAGTAGGGGCATCTTGTGCAATGAGATTGTACAAGACCGGGGTCGTGAATTATTAGATCTCACGATGTAACACGATTGTGATGATATAGGACTAATAAATTTGTAGATGACCATTAGTGACTTGACCTTAATCCTGAGCGTGTTACGGACTCATGTATGCTGCGGGTGCATCCTTTTGACTAAGTACGCGGGTGAGG
Source organism: Trichosanthes cucumerina (assembly GCA_036507285.1). NCBI lineage: Eukaryota > Viridiplantae > Streptophyta > Magnoliopsida > Cucurbitales > Cucurbitaceae > Trichosanthes > Trichosanthes cucumerina. The sequence continues at coordinate 56,743,459 of CM071837.1, read as the reverse complement.
GTGGTCACAGTTACTCGCCCAATATGTCTATCTTCTCAGGGACATGACCACATGGGGAGTTGGGAACTTGACTACGCGAGATGAAATTCACTCGTTCCCGACTTAGGGAAACTAGAGGGGTTGCTCCCTTAAGTGTTGTCTTCAGGGCTTGGACAATGGGCGCCCACCCTCCCACTGGCCCGAGAGGGGTGTTGTTTGTGGTTGGACCATACAACGTTGTTGTTCATTAGAGGAGCAAATAGGACTTAAGGAGAAAGAGGTAGACACAAGGGTAAAATGATAATTTGACCCAGCAGTGTCTACGAACAACCTGTGAAGGGTCGACTTACGGGCATTGGTTATATCAATGGACACAACTTGTCCTACAATGATGGGAGTGCAACTACGAATTTTAGTGGAGTGTTACCGTAGCCAATGAATGTTGAATAACCGGGTCAAAGAGTTTGACAGGTTAGTCTCGGATCATTGGAGCTCGTCATCTGTAGGTCCATTAGGTCCCTCGGTTGGCTCAAACTGGATAGATAGAGGGTTTACAATTTGGTGTGGATTTGAAGTGTTCAAATTCATTAAAAGGGTATTTATGTCATTTATATGAGATATGATTGACATATTATATAGTTTAATGTGAATGAGATTCATAATAAACTATAAGTTAACCTAATTGATTAATTAGTGCTAATTTAGAGAAATTGGATTGAGAGAAATTAAATTGAATGTGATTCAATTTAAAATTCACAATTATACAAATGTGATTTGTATTATAAGGTATGAGATATCTTATTATATGTGGTTATGCAAATCATATTTGCATAACCTAAGGTTGTGGTAAAATGGTAAATAGGTGGAGATTTCAACTCCACCTATCACCATTATAAAAGCACCTTTGCAAGAAGGATTGCTTAAGCTTTTCTCATTTTTTTGATTTCCATCCAAGAGCTCTTTCTCATTCTCTTAACTCTCTCTCAAATTCTCTCTACCCTAAACCAAAGGGAGTCCCACCACTCTCCCTCTACCGACCGAGAACAACCGAGAAAATCAATTGGAGGTGTTCAATTCGTACGTTGTTCGAGAGATCGTGATCGTAGAGATCGAGAGCACAATAGTTCGTGACCGGAGAAGGAATTTTTGAAGAAGCGTTCTTCAACAAGTAAGTAAACTTTCCTTACTGTTTTTCCTTCAATTACAACATGTTTAGCCTAGGATTTATGTGATAAATTCGGTTTTAAGAAAATGTTTTTCACAACGAACACCATGACGTTCAAAGTCGTTTCCGCTGCAGGAGTTTTATTCCCTTCAATTGGTATCAGAGCCAATCGTTGGCTTCTTCGTTGTGAAAATTGATTTTCTTAAAATTAGGTGGGTTATGCTTTAATTCATGAGATGAATTGTGGTTTTTGCATATTGGATGTTTCGGTTTTGGCACGTTTTAGATTTACTTTTCTGTTGATGAGATCAATGTAAAGGCCTAGTGTTTTGGGCATTTTAGAAAGTAAATCGAGTCTGTAAGTCCGTGTCGTTTATGACAAGAGTTGTTGTGAAGAAATCGGAGCAGAATCGGGCGAAAAACGACAAAAAACGACGAAAAACAACAAAGGGTTTGTTGTTCTGTCGACGGCATTGAGACGTTGTTCTTCGGCATCTCAACGTTGTCCGTGCGAATCTAGGCGCGGCGTTGCAATGTTGTGGGCGTTGAGAACGTGGTCTTGACGTTGGGCGCTGCAACGTTGCAACGCTGGCCACGGCGTCGCAATGCTGCGAGCGTAGATGGGCAGTTCGCGCGAAGAGTGGCAGTATGGACAGTTTTCCATCGTGGGACGTTCTTTTTAATATTTTTAATTATTTTTCTTTTGTAAAATGTAATTTTATATTAATTTTATTAATTAATATTAATATAAATGTTATATTAATGTTAATTAATTTTATTAATGACCTTAAGGTGCCAAAACCGATCCAATTTTGCTATTTAATTTATTTTATGCATGAGATGTATGAAATTTATTTATTCTATGTGCATAATGTATGTCATATAGAGTAAAATCCCACCTTAGGTTAAAAATTTCATGCATCATGTTTATATTATAAGAGTTATAATATATAGTATGCATGATAGGATTATATTATAAGAGTTATAATATAATGTATACATGTTTTAATTTAATTAATATAAGTGTTATATTTCTTAGATTAAAAGCATGGGCATGCATTTATTCATGTGATGAATGTATGTTATATAGTTTTATTATTCATGTGATGAATGATCGAGCACTATAACATAGAAATGCATGTAACCTAAGTTAATTATTAGTTTTAAAATGTTTAGAACTTAAATAATTAGACTTAGGTTTTCTAGTTCTAATAAGATTAGAATTAGGAAATCAAATATGACTTATGAATGGAGACTAATTAGTAACTCTGTCTAAGGAAGGTTCTGTCTAAGGCTGAGATATTTAAGCTGACGCTTTGCGGAACACCCCTACCTGGGAACCGACCTGGGAGTGATTTTGGTCTGGAGATTCATAGGTTATATTATCGTGAGTGTCGTTAATTAAAAGTTAATTAATTTACTCACATAGACCTAAGTTAATAATGTGATTATAAACTTAGGCTAATCTAATATAAGAGTTATATTGGTAGACTTAGGTAAATATTAGTCGATTTATCTAGGTCAATCCCGGTTAACTTAAAGTGCTAAGTGGGGGGAAATAAAGTGTATAAGATACATTTAATTTTCCGATCACAAATCTCCGTTAAGTTCACACCGTGAGATCCATACTCGGCCTCGTGGCGCAAATGGGAGCGTCTTCCTTCGGATGGTATTTGTATGGGTCAATATCAACGTGAATGGAGAGAGTACTTATAGTGAGTGGGAGCGGGACCTGTGAAAACGGGACCCACAGTCTCTTCTTTCGATTCACACCGTGAGACGCATATGATCCGCCTGCTAGTTTGGCTTGGACCAGACAATCCCTTCGGAGGGCCTTGATCATGGGAGTTGGAACACCGTGAATTTTCGAAAAGGATACAATTTTCTTGTTGGTTTTCATTCGTGGTTCACCCTTCGGTGCCTATTGTTTGGACGAATACTTGGAAATTTAAAGATAGAGGGTGACACTCACGGGATTCATTAAGAGTTAATGGATTCAGACCGAAAAATGGTAATTGGATGCCTAATGGAATAAGAGTTATTCTGGTATTAGGGTCTGATCGAGAAAGTCTCGTCCCAGAGGAAGAGTGTTTCTGTTCACCCTTCGATGGCGGTCATTCTAAACCTTTGGTATCATTGCAAATTTAAATGACCTAGGGATCATAGGATAAAATTTTGCTAAAATTTGATTGATTTTTTCAAAGTTTTTTGCGAGACTAATACAAAGTTTTTTGCGAGACTAATACAAAGTTTTACTTATTTTCAGCAAAAATGTCTAGCTCAATCGTTGCGCTATTAGCTTCTGATAAACTCGTAGGAGATAATTACCAAACGTGGAAAAATAATATTAACACAATTTTGGTAACTGATGACCTAAAGGTTGTGCTCACTAAGGAGTGTCCTCAGGTGTCGGGCTCGATCGCGTCACAAAGTATTCGTGATGCATACGATCGATGGATCGGGGCCAATGAAAAGGCCAAAGTCTATATCATTGCCAGCTTATTTGAAGTATTGACAAAGAAGCATGAGGTGATGATCACCGCCAAGGAGATCATAGAATCTCTGCAGGAAATGTTTGGACAACCGTCCTTTCACGTCAGGCACGATTCCCTCAAACACGTCTTCAATACGCGGATGAAAGAAGGGGCGTTTGTCCATGAACATGTTTTGGACATGATGATCCACTTTAATCTGGCAGAGATGAACGGGGCTTCGATCGACGAGTCGAGCCAGGTCAACTTTTTCTTGGAGACTCTTCCGAAGAGTTTTCTTCAGTTTCGTAGCAATGCTGTTATGAACAAAATTAGCTACACTCTGACAACCCTTCTTAACGAACTACAGAAGTAGGTGGAGATTTCAACTCCACCTATCACCATTATAAAAGCACCTTTGCAAGAAGGATTGCTTAAGCTTTTCTCATTTTTTGGATTTCCATCCAAGAGCTCTCTCTCATTTTCTTAACTCTCTCTCTCAAATTCTCTCTACCTTAAACCAAAGGGAGCCCCACCACTCTCCCTCTACCGACTGAGAACAACCTAGAAGATCAATTGGAGGTGTCCAATTCATTCGTTGTTCGAGAGATCGTGATCGTAGAGATCGAGAGCACGAAGAGTTCGTGACCGGAGAAGGAATTCTTGAAGAAGCGTTCTTCAACAAGTAAGTAAACTTTCCTTACTGTTTTTCCTTCAATTACAACTTGTTTAGCCTAGGTTTTATGTGATAAATTCGATTTTAAGAAAATGTTTTCACAACGAACGCCATGATGTTCAAAGTCGTTTCCGCTGCGGGAGTTTTATTCCCTTCAGGAACCTCTAGATTTACGAGATTGAGTATAGGTTGTGAACCTGGGGTGTGTCCCCGTTCGGAGTGGTGGATTCCATTGTCCCATGCTAGCTTAGGGGTTGATCTCCATAGAGCGTGTTGATGACACGACTTTGCACTAGCAGTGAGGTGAACATGGGGTGTGTCCCCACAGAGTTTGTGGATAGGTTGTGAGCCTGGGGTGTGTCCCCGTAGAGATTGAACACATGTCGTGAGCCTGGGGTGTGACCCCATTCGGGAGTGGTGGATTCCATTGTCCCATGCTAGCTTAGGGGTTGATCTCCATAGAACGTGTTGATGACACGACTCTATGCTAGCAGTGAGGTGAGCATGTGGTGTGTATTGTAGCGTGAGAGGTGGCTTCTCTCATTGCATGGTCAATCTATGTTCCAGGACCGAAGGTAGAACTCGAGATATTACCATTGGTGGCTCAAGGTGAGAAGTGCAAGTTGTGAGGCTTCTTCTAGGGTTTGAGTTTAGTTTAGTAGATGAGTTTCATTGTTTCTTCATGTTGAAATAGAGTTAGACGTAAGTGGGCTACTTATTGGGTATTTTTATACTCACTCCTTTCTTTTGTTGTTTTTGTTTGCAGATGAAAGTTAAACTGTGGGATGGATGACGATAGTGCAACCTGGCGAGGCTATGAGGATGTTCTTTGGTGTCTTTTAGCTCATAGTAGTTATTCTAGTACTTTATATTTCCGTTGTACCTTCTTAATAGATTAGAAGTTTACTTATGTTGTTGCATAACTACTGTAAATTCCTGATCTGTTAAAGTCTTGTTATGCTTTAAACATGACAGGAAAAATGTCAGTTTTGTCTTAACAACGCCGTTATGCTTTGGCGCAGACGGTGCTGCTTAGTAACGTCCTTAAGAGTTTTGAGTTTGAAAAATTAGGGTTGTTACATTGAGTATTGGGAATTCAGCTTCATTGATATATTTAAATAATATACTTAAATAGTATGACAATAGTATATAATTGATATACTTTATATTAAGTATATCAAGAATATACTAACAGTTTATCACTGATTTTATACCCTTGATAGACTATTCATATACATCATATTACAAACACGAGGATTAAAAGTGAATGTTATTTTGGATATTTCGCAAAACTGTTGACACATCCTCAATTTTCAAAAAAATAATGACATGACCACAATTAGACTTTTTTCTTTTGTTAATTATGCAACTCCCCCATAATAAAACATCATTTTCAAAAGGTTAAGTTACTAATCTAATTCATACACATGGATGGTTTGTGTTTATCTAATTTCTAAATTTCAAAACGGTTTTAATTATATTCTCAAGTATTCAATTTTTAATGGGTTATCAATATTAACGCTAGCTATTATTTAACCTCCGTTTGATAACCATTTAGTTTTTTATTTTTTATTTTTGAAAAATATTTAAGCTTAAAAATACTATTTCTATCAATGAGTTTCTATATTTTCTTATCTAATTTGTACCTATATTTTCAAAAACCAAGCTAAATTTTGAAAACTAAAAAAATTAGTTTTCACAAACTTATTTTTTGTTTTTGAATTTTGGCTAGAAAATTAAATGGTACCTCAAGAAAAATGAAAATCATTATAGAGAAGATGGAGAGAAATTGTGAAAAAACAAACATAATTTTCAAAAACCAAATAGTTATCAAACTGAACCTTATATATTTATATGACAATTCGATTAAATTAATTAATGATGATTTAGCTTGTGCAATACATAAAAATAGGTCGGCAAAAGAATTTATTATGATAGGTAGGTGGCCATAATACATATAAAATCAAATTTTGACCACCTGCCCTTATTTTATCTAGTTGGTCTATTCTTTTTTAGTCATATCGTGTAAGATTATCATTCATTAGTTTAATCAACATATTACGTCAACAATTAAATAGTAGGATTTACAAAAAAAAATTATTAGAATTGCAAAAAAAAAATAAAATTTGTATTCATTGTAATTTTAAATCTCCATTATCGTTCCAATTAGGGGTGTACAAATAACCTGATAACCCGAGCAACTCGGACTATACCCAACCCAAAAGTTCGGATCAGGTGGGGTTAGAGTTTTTTTCAGTTTGGGTTGGGTTAGAAATTTGGAGAATCGAAAAGTTCGTGTCGGTTCTCATGTTGAGTTTTTAGGCTCGGGTTGACCCATCCCAACTAAAAGTTTATATATTTTTATTTTATTTTAAATATATATATACTTATAAATGAATTATTTGTAAATTTTTTATGTTTTTTCTATAGACCTCTAACAAATGTTAAGATGTTAAAGTTTGATATTTGAATTTTATGTGATTTTAGTTATTAATTCAAGAAAAAAAATATTTTAGATAATTAAATAAATTATAAAAATTAACCCAACTACCCAACCCAACCCAAATATTGGGTTGGGTTGGGTTTTGTTACTCTCATGAATAAGGTTGGTTGGGTTGAAGGAATGACCAACCCGAATTTTCGGGTTGGTCCAAAAAATTTCCTCAACCCAACCTAACCCAGCTTATGTACATCCCTAGTTCTAATATTTTGAATTCTTGTCCATTTTAGTTCTTGTCCTTTCAAGAGGTCTATTTTTGTTTTTTTACATTTTTTAAAATAACTATTTTGATTTGGTTTGTCACACTCCATTTCTTAAAAAAAAAGTGATTTTTTTAAAACCAACAAGCCACCCCCCACTTTCTTCTTCCTTTCGCTCCTATCCCCTCTGTACCTTTTTTTTTAAAAAAGAAATCTCCCTCTCTCTACATTATCTTTTTAAACTTCGTCTCTCTCTCTAATTTATTTTGGTGTGGCGCGTGTTGGGCAATAGAGATTCAAGGAATTTTTCAACTAGAATTCGTAGTTGACATGTTGAGGTGAGTTTTTGCTCAATTAGTGTGTGAGTTGATCTCTTGGATGCAATTTTTTATGTTAAAATTATTGGGTGACTTGGTCTTAGTCTAAGAGCGTGTTTTATCACTGATTTGGATGTTTTGCACCAATTTTGGGTGTATGTGGTTGCTTTGCAGATTGTATAGCAAGTTTTTTGGGTGTTTTGTACGTGTGTTTTGGCTTGGCACGAATTGTTTCGCTTCTTGGGTAAGCTTCCTTTCGATTGCCTTGAGACTTGAAAATTACCTGAAACAGTTTCGTATGATTTAAGTGTTGAAGTTAGGTTGTTGGTATATTGTTTTTATGCTAAAAGGGTCAGTGCGAGCTTTTAAAAGCATTTGGAAGTCGTTCATGATTACTTTTTAGGGGCATATTGCATAAAATTATTAATGCAATACTGCAAGTGTACGAGTCAAGTTTTAGTATAGTGATTTGAGAGTTCCAAATATCGTCCTCGGGAATGGGTTTCTAGATTAATTAATTACCAAGATACTAATTCTCAATTTTAGATAAAGTAACATAACATGGATAGATGGTGAAAACAAAGAACACACAATTGGAGACACGAATGTGGTAAATTTGGAGGAAATTGACTTCACAAGTTAATAACTTATTTGATACATGCAATGAACTAATGTGATGAATTTATAAACAAGAAGTAAGATACTCAAGAAAATCTCTCGATTCTTAATGAGCCTCGCACACACAATAAATTCTATATTCTCCATATGAATCTAAAACATGCACGACATTAAGCAACTTATTTATGTGTTTCCCTTAGACTTCTCGGTCATTCTCATGCTAGACTTCTAAGAGTTTTAACATCTTTTCTCTAATCTAAGCTTTTTCTCCCGAGTCCACTTAAACCAACAAGATTAAAGAATTCAAGAACGAATTGCCAAAAATAAACAACAAAACATAATTCAATACATAAACAAACAAGTCTTAAACATGTGAATCAAATCCTAACCACAACTTTTAGCCACTCTAAATCACAATAAAACCAAACTAAAAGTGTAGAAAATGTCTTAGAACGATGTTACAATCTGAAAGAAAGAGGAAATAAGCTTATGTGTCGATGTCGGTCTCTCGTCCCCTAGCTCCCGTCACGATCTCGAACCTCCACGAATGCTTTGGCTCCCAAGGAATGCTCACTTTTCTCTTCTTACAGGGTGTATTTCGATATTAGGGTGCAATCTCTATCAATTTCGGCTCTCTTTGCAAGAAGACACAATGTTCTATTTATAAGGGTTTTCGGTACATCGTTGCAACGTTGTGCCCTAGGCGCGTATCACATATGGAAATTTTCAACAACGTTGCAACGCTGCTACCTTAACGCGCCTCTTCTATCGATCTGGCGTTGCAACGGTAGTAAGCAGCGTTGCAACGCCCTCGCCACGACACTTCACGCTAGTCTTCTTTTCGAGATAGTGTTGCGACGCTGCCTCGTCATGATTTCTCTATGCACAAAATCAACAAGTACGACGTTGCAACACCATCACCTCGGGTCTACTAGCTTGGACTGGTCCTTCTACTTCCAATTGATATTATTTTAAGCTCCAAAAAGCCTCGATTCGATCTCGAGTGATCCATAATGTCTCCAAATGTCCTGTTTAAGCTCTTAACCTGAAATTCAGTGATTAACACACATAAAAATCCTGAAATTATCATAAAACTAGCAATAATTAAGCCTAAGGATAACACATTTTGTGTGCTATCAGGGTTTAAATTGGACTCTTCAAATTTAGTACCAAGGTAAGTAGCCATTTGGATTATTCCTCGCACCCTAGCTATGAGGTAATGAGTAAAGTTAAGTACTGTTGTGAAACTTGACTGATAGTCAACTTTGGTCTGACTTGAGTTATGTTGATGCATGTGTGATTGTGGATCACAAATGTTATGTAACATGTATTGTTCACATGATTATTATTGTGTATCCTTGAGTATGACTTTGGTACCAAGTCGATAGGGGGAATGCTTTAGGACCTATTAGGCTAGTGGCCCCTACTTTACCTATTTTTATGAGAACGTTATCCTACAGCCTTGTGTGGCGAGAAACTAGCATGGAGCACACGTATTGAGCGGGCTAGTTCGTTGGCGTCCTAGGGTGGAGTCACATCTAGTTCGAGTCGTCTCGTGGTGAGTCACAGTGTGTGACAATAGTCCAGGGGCGATGATGTCTAGTGGTGAGCTATAGTAGACATTGCAACAGTCCAGGGACGAGAGTGCTTCGAGGTGAGCCACAACGAGTGTGGCAAACTGTCTCGAGGCGAGATATAGCTTACGAGCGTCTTGCGGAACGGGTTTGAGGTATGTGCTTTGTGAGCATGCTAGTTAGGGAGGCGTATCTCTACATACAACAGAGAGCTGTGCAATCCTGTGTGAGCTTGGGGTAAGGCTAGGTCGATCGTCTAGCTGAGTGCAGTCTGAAAGTGGAGCCTTGTTAGCGTACGAGACTTGTTTGCTTGGTTAACTGCTTATCAACTTAAGTGGATTACTTACTGAGTATTCTTATACTCACCCCGTTTTCTACGTGTGTGACAAGTTGCAGGTAATAGTTAGGTGCGTAATGCTGGAGCGGACTCGTTGTCATAGTTATGAAGATGACTTCCGATCTTGCACCTTTAGGGTGTCTGTTTTGTTGTCCCTATTAATATTATCCTCCATGTTGTGCTTGTGAACCCTTACTTAATGATCCTTTGATTTTGTTGATGTTTAGATTTGTTTCTTCTTTGTGTTAACTTTAGCTTTGTTGATAAAGTATGACCCTTGTGTTCTGTGTACATGTTATAGAAGTGTGTTTGAGTTCTATCTGAGTTTCAGGTCATAGGAAAATTCAGCTTTGATCCTAGTTGCGCCGTTGTGCTGCCGAAATTATCGGGGCATAGCGGGAGCGTTAGCTACAAGACCGATATCATGTGTAATTAGTTGTAGGGTTGTTACATGGTTAAATTACAAATTTGGTTTTTATGGTTTTGAGAAGATTAGAATTTAGTCTCTATGGTTTTAAAAGTTAGAATTCAGTCCCTATGGTTTAAACCTTATAAATATAGTCCTTGTCGTTTGTAATTGCTGACGAATTAAGTATGTGGTGGTTAGTTATCCATGTGTCAATGAGGTGGAATTTAGTATTTAGTTGACGGTATGGGTAAATAATTGATTGGATAAAAATGGATTGAAAATTAACAATTTAATGCAACTTCTTTGGAAATTGGCAACTCAAGTTTTGTCCAATCAACTATTTAACACACACCATCAACAAAATACAAAAAGATCACCTCATTTATACATGGACAACTAATTGTTGCGTACTTAATTCATTCATGATTATTAACGATAAGAATTATTTTTTAGGTTTTATCTAAACCTAAGGACTAAATTCTAACTTTTAAAACCATAGGGACTAAATTCTAATTTTCTCCAAACAATAGGAACCAAAATTTGTAAATTTAACCTTTTGGTTTCTATGGTAAATTTTTAACACATATCTTATTCAACAAAAACATCAATATAAAACTAGTATTACAATATTTCTAAAAACTCAAGTCTAAATACTATTTTGGGCTTGTATTTTCAACTTTAGTCCATTTCAGTCTTACTCTCAAACACATCCATTTTCGATTTTTATACTTTTAAAAAGTGACCATTTTGATCTTTTTTCTTTCAACCATAATTTAGCATTACATTCAATACTAATTTCTTGAAAAATAGCCATATATTTATATTAAAGAGTTTCCATTGTGTATCAAGTTTATGTTTAAATTTGGCAAACAGAGACCCAAATTGGTCACTTTTTCTAAGTATAAGATCCATAATGGACGTTGTGAAAGTACAAGGACCAAAATAAATATTTTAAAAGTACAGAAGGCAAAATAAACCAAAGCCAAATGTATAGAGATATCATAATAGTATTTAAACTAAAAAGTGATTGAGCATCGTGTGTATTAAAATTGAAATTGAAAAGAACATGATAGTCATTTTTTTATCACAACAAATAAGGGTGTGAGGATTTAAACCTTTGATATCTCAAGAAAAAAAAGTAGATAATAATTATCACTAATCATTTTTTTTTTTAAATATAGAGATGACTCTAATAGACATTTTTTTAAAGAACCCTAATAGACATCTTGAATATATAGAGGTTAAAATAAAATTAAAAAAATTAAAAATTTAGGTCTCGTTTGATAGCCATTTGGTTTTTGAATATTAGCTTATAAATTCTACTTTCCACATGGATTTCTTCGTTTTGTTATCTACTTTTTATATATGTTTCCAAAAATTAAGCCAAAATTTGAAAACTAAGCTCCATTTGATAACCATTTGGTTTTTTGTTTTTGAAAATTAAGCCTATAAATATTTCTTCCACCTATAGTTTCCTTGTTTTGTTATCTACTTCTTACACATGTCTTAGAAAAAAACAAGCCAATTTTTGAAAACTATATAAAAAAATAGTTTTCAAAACTTGGCCTGGTTTTGAAATTTGACTAAGAATTCAAATGTTTTCTTAAGAAAGACGAAATTCTTTGTAGAGAAATGACGAAAAAACAAACCCAACTTTCAAAAATTAAAAACAAAAATCCACATCGATCAAACGGAGCATAAAAAAATAGCTTCTAAAAAACTTATTTTTGTTTTTAGAATTTGGCTAAGAATTCAAATGTTTTCTTAAGAAAAATGAAACCGAAATAAAGAAAAAATAAGTACCATTTTTAAAATCAAAAACAAAAAATCAAATAGTTATCAAAACTTTGATTAAAGTAGACATTTTGAAAGTATAGAAATGAATATGAACCAAAGTTAAAAAGTCAATAGGATTTAAACTTTTTTTAAAAAATCAAAATCAAAATTTTAAAACTTTGAAATATTTGAGACATAGATATGATCATCAAAATATAGAGAATAATAAGCCTTGTTTTATAACTAAATTTGTAATTTTTTTTTTACAATACACACGAATAGAGGGGACAAAGAATCTCCATTTAGATGAGAAATGGAGTGAGAGGGTGAAGAAAAAAAATTTCCGCGAGCTGAATGAAAATAGAGACGGGAATGTATTCCTCATTTTCCTCCTCGGTTTCCCTCCTATTATTTTATTTTATATATCTATATATTTAAAGTTTTATTGTTAATGACTAGATAATTGAATTGTATAACTAAACACTTGAATTATATAAATGGATAATTAGATAATTTCATATGAAATATTATTTTGTTTCTAAGAGGAGGTTCAAGAATTTTATCTTTATATAAACATCTTTTAAGAAATTAAGTATTAAACGAGAATTTTTCGTAAATAATTAACAATCTAATTGAAAATTAATAGATATTTTTCATGAAAACGTTAATAATTTAAAATTTTATCAAAAGACTTATTTGATTCAATTGAGATTTTTTTAAAAAAAAACTTCACATAGAACAATTTCGAAAACTCCATCTCTATAAATTTCCTAGAGGGAATCCTCGATCCCTAAAAAATTCAATGAAAAAATTCACAAGAATGAAAAATTTGTTATGAAATTGAAGGGCAAAATCGAGCACCAAAAACTTTACCAAATCATATAATAATAATAATAATAATAATAATAATAATAATAATAATAATAATAATAATAATAATAATAATAATAATACAAAGGAAATTGGAATTTAAGATAATATATATAATATAAACTAAATTAAATAAAGGAAAGAAAATCGAAAAAAATGAGATGAAGAGAGAGAAGAAAGAAAGTGGAATTTTTTCCACCAATTTTTTGTACTTTTCATTTTCCATTTAAGACCTATATTTATATAGCGCATTTTGTGAAACGTGAAGTGAGTCTGATTGAATGACTGTGAATGATATATGTTGGACACTTGGAAGCCACATGGGCATGAAAGGGATGACACTAGGTGAAGGGGAAAATGAACATTTATTTTTACTAGGTTTATAATAAAATTAAAATAGAACACGAACATAGACGAAAAAACCATCTTCGTCATCCCTAAACACAAGTGCCAACGTGTCCAAATTTTAAACTTGATGGAATCATATCAACCGATGGGAAATGGTAGATAATGGGAAAATTTCTAGTGCTAAGTTGGGAAGACTTCTTACCTCTTCAAATATCTTTTAATATTAAAATTAAATATAAATTCATAGGATAATTTCTTTCTCTCTCCCTCAACTAACATTTTCGTTATTTAATAACTTCTTTCTCTATCTCTTTAATTGAAGAAAAAAACAAAACTTCATCATCACGATTTTGAAACTTTTATCTTCCATTTGTTTCTATTTTTTTTCACCAATTAAAACTTTTCTTATTAAAAAAAAGTTTAAAACTTTTTCAAAACCTTCATCTTCTTTTATCTTCATCTTCTCCACCAAAATCTCCGTTACTTTCATTTGTAAAAGGTTTGCACTCCAACTATTTTTATCCATTTTTTTCTTTTTCTTTTTTTTGCTCTTCTCTTTATTTCTAATACATTTATATATTTTTCGTTTATTTCTTGAATGTAGAAATATTTGGATATAATAACAGACTTTATAAAAAAAATATATGAAGAAGAAAATGTAATTTATATGTTCAATCAAGATAAAAACTTAATCAAATGTAGATGTTCTGAGCTAGTCATTAATTCAACAACAAAATTATCAACTAAACCTAAAATTTAATAATAATAATAATAATACTCAAAATGCAAAAATAAAAGAAAAAATATACATACACACATTATCAAAGTTTATAAAGAAACCATAAACTAAAAAGAATACAAAAAAAAAAAAACAACTTAAGCATAAGACATAACGTACCAAAAGACTTTATGGATGAATATATCCAAATATTTCTACATTTAATAAATAAATAAAAAATATTAGAAATGTGTTAGAAAGAAAGAGAAAAAGAAAAAAAAAAGAAAAAAATGGATAAAAATAGTTGGAGTGCAAACTTTTACAAATAAAGTAATGGAGATTTTTGTTGGAAGAGATGAAGATAAAAGAAGATTGGGAAAATTTCTAGTGCTACGGTAGTTGGGAGGGCTCCTACCTCTTCAAATACATGGTTGCCATTTGTTAATTTCTTTTAATGTTAAAATTAAATATAAATTCATAGGATAATTTCTTTCTCTCTCCCTCAACTAACGTTTTCTTTATTTAATAACTTCTTTCTCTCTCTTTAACTGAAAAAAAATAATAAAACTTCATCATCGCGATTTTGACATTTTATCTTCCATTTGTTTCTATTTTTATACATTAATTAAAACCTATCTTATTAAAAAAAAGTTTAAAACTTTTTCAAAACCTTCATCTTCTTTTATCTTCATCTTCTCCACCAAAATCTCCATCACTTACATTTGTAAAAGGTTTGCACACTAACTATTTTTATCCATTTTTTACTTGTTTCTTTTTTTGCTTTTCTCTTTCTTTCTAACACATTTCTAATATTTATTTATTTATTGAATGTAGAAATATTTGGATATATTCATCCATACTTAAAAGAAGTCTTTAGGTACGTTATATCTTATGTTTAAGTTTTTTTTTTGTATTCTTTTAAGTTTATAGTGTCTTTATAAACTTTGATAATGTGTGTATGTATATTTTTTATTTTATTTTTGTCATTTTAAGTATTATTATTATTATTATTAAATTTTAGGTTTAGTTGACAACTTTGTTGCTGAATTAATGACTAGCTCAGAACATCTACATTTGAGTAAGTTTTTATCTTGATTGAACATATAAATTACATTTTATTCTTCATATATTTTTTATAAAGTCGATTATTATATCCAAATATTTATACATTCAAGAAATAAATGAAAAATATAGATATGTGTTAGAAATAAAGAGAAAAGCAAAAAAAGAAAAAGAAAAAAATGGATAAAAATAGTTGGAGTGCAAATCTTTTACAAATGAAAGTAATGAAAATTTTGGTGGAGAAGATGAAGATAAAAGAAGATGAAGATTTTGAAAAAGTTTTAAACTTTTTTTTTAATAAGATAAATTTTAATTAGTGTAAAAAAAATAGAAACAAATGAAAGATAAAAGTTTCAAAAATCGTGATTCTGAACTTTTTTTTTTTTTTTCAATTATAGAGATAGAGAAAAAAGTTATTAAATAAAGAAAATGTTAGTTGAAGGAGAGAGAGAAATTATCCTATGAATTTATATTTAACTTTAATATTAAAAGAAATTGACAAATAACAACTATGCATTTGAAGAGGTAGAGAATCTTCCAACTATCCAACTACCATAGCACTAGAAATTTCCCCAGATTCAACTGCTCACGTGGGACCACTCTCCATTTTTATCAAATTAATTTCAAAATAAAAAAACTTAACAAAAACAAATAAATAAAAAATAAAATACAGTTAGCCCAAAATTACAAAATTACCACTACTATAAATACCCGAAAGCCGAAAAAATTCTTACACAGTTGTTGATCGCACAGTGCTCTCTAAGCTCTCTCTCCCATTCCACAATGTAAAGCGAAAATTCCTGCTTTTCACCTCTCTTTCTCTCTCTAGAGTGATAAATATTCCCATTTGGTCGCTGTGAAGATCTCCACTTCTCTTGGAATCGACCTACTAACTCGTAAGATCGATGAATTTTGCTTTTATTCTCTACTTTTTTCCTCCTTTGGCGTTTTGATTCCTTGAATTTTGATTATCTGCATGTGTTATGCCTTTGAGAGTGCTGAGAGAGAAGAAAGACAAAATTAAGCTTCCTAGTGGTGGGTTTTCATTAGGGTTTCGTTTCGTTTCGTTCTGAAGTTTGTCTTGTGTGTGAATTGGGATTGGATGAAAGTTACTCCTTCTTGCGCGATCTTTCTGTTGGTGTTCTGTGCGTGGGAATTGTTGTTTGTAATGCGTTGTTGTTGGGTGTGATTGTTGTTGAATTGTTAGCTGGAGTGGTGGTGAGGGTTGATTGTTACTTTAAATGTTAAAATTAGGGTACAATTTCTAATATTTATCCGGTTTGTTTGAGCAGTTCTGACATGACCTAGTTGCCGTCGTTTTCTTGCTACTTGTTTTGTTGTGTTTTTTAAATTGGATAGATGTTTGGGATTGGGATTTTTATTTGTTTAATAAAATGCTGCTTTCATTTTTTTTCACTCTAGGATACTGTTTAACATTTGAGTTGTATGCTGCTTTGGTACAGTTTCACTTCTTTGACTTGAGTATTTTACCCACAGATCAGTTTTTTTTTAGTGCTCGAGGATTCTTCTTTTTTAAAAAACTAAATCAATATCAAGTGTTATGACTTAAAAGTGACTTCTAAATTCATATGATTTCTTCATGTAAAGATGTGTGGTGAGTACTTCAAAGTGTATGGCAGTTGCCACAATCTTTTTCTGGTGCCCGATTATTTTAATTGTGATTTTTATTGTGTTCCATAATAAACTAAAGAGAGGGCTCAAAATTGGAAATTTTGGTGGTTCCCCCCCAATTAGGAAACAAGGCTTTCACAAAAAGGGTTGAAACACTAAAGTTGCCTGCATAAATAAGGCTTTCTCGAGTGCCTTTTGATGTATATATTGATCTACTTCTCATTTGTTGGTGTAAGATTCTTAGTTTTTATGGTTGTTTACTAGATGCTGGGGTGGAATATTTGAGGCGAATAAGCTCTACCAGTTGATTGTACAATTCAATTCTTATGCTCTGGACTTGGAAATATGTCGACCGGAACTGTGAGAAGGGTCTCACGTCAAGATATTCAACTGGTAAGCTGGTTTTTTAACTTACAGCCAATTCACAACTCACCCAATGGTTCTAAATTGCTCATTATTCCACGTCTTTTTTTCCTGCAACTCAATAGATTCCAGAGAACTGGATATTAGTTGTAGGAATAGATGACAAAGAAGTTTTAAGACCATCTCAAATAGTTTAGCCATGACCCTGAGGATCTTACTTGTGAGGTCAGATGACATGACTTTATTGGCCAATGAAACAAATTCCTTAATTTCCTTTATGGATTGAGTTGTGGGTGTTGTCATAACTAATATGAGATATGTGTCTGTGCATGCCAATGTGTGGTACATTTAATAATTCAAAGTTGAAACTACTCAGCTGAAACATTTTTTCAAACATGTATGTTATGAAGCTTGAATAATCTTTTTAGGCAAGTTGTCCATGTCTGTCAGTTATGCAAAACTCTCACATTTGTTGGAAAACTAGAGGATTGGATCTTTATTTTATCCAAAAGAATATTGGGTCATGAACATGACAAAAAATAATTAAAGAAGTGGAATAACTTGGAATGAAAAATATCATGCTTGTATGTATATAAAGCATATAATTGCTGACATTTTGATAATCTTCTCATCATATAGGATTTTGAATTGTTTGGTTTTAACATAGCAAACCATTAACAATACACAACTTTGTTTTTTGATTTCACATGTGTTACGTAATTTAACCTATTTTTAAATATTATCATGTTTAAAATACAAATGTCTTGGTGCAAAAATTTTGGAGTTATGTGGGGCATTAACTTTCATCACTCGAATGAATGACGTGCCTTCCAATATGCATTATTTTCAGGTGACTAATCTCATCCAGTTATTTATGTTTTTTTTTTAGGTGCGAAGTCTTATAGAGCGATGCCTTCAGCTTGATATGAGCCGAAAAGAAGTTGTTGAAACACTTTTGAATCATGAAAAAATCGATCCCAGTTTCACAGAACATGGTAATCATTTATCAAATTTTTATTTTCATACATATTAAACACTTGTTTGCTGGTTTACTCTGTAGATGACAGATTTATGATCTTTATCATAGGTTTGGTTATTACTTAATTAGTAAAACAATGTGCTAGTTTGTTTTTCCTCCCTCTCACAAAGCTCTTGCTAGCCAAGACACACATTAATCTAACTGCAATAAGGACCCAGGGTATAAAAATTAAAACTCTATTTCATGTGTTCCTATGAAGCATGCACGCTGGGACACACCATTGGACACAGAAAAGTTTAACAAAAAGGATGGTCCAACCTGTTTATTTTGAGGCTGGACCTTTTTCTGGGCCAGAGAGAAGGCCCAAAGAAGTTAAATTTTATAAACAAAACCACAAAAAGACAAAATAAAATACTAAATCATAAAAATCAAACCCTAACAGCCTAATAAGTCTTCATCTCCTTCCTCCCTTTAAATCGTCAAACATGAAGAAGTCACCCCACACCAACTCGCTGCCGACATGCTCTGCTTGCCACTGTCCATCCTCTTTGCTGCTGACTAATTGTTCACGGTTTAAAAGTATTTTTTTTCTTCTTAAATTCACTTATATCCTTAAAATAAAATAAAATGCATTCGTGTCCTAGTTTTTTTTGGAAATTGATGTATCCCTGTGTTGTTTCGTGTCCATGTTCGTGCTCTTAGATGTGTTCTTTTTCATTTGTATGATCATATAAGCAGTTTTGCTCAAGTATTGTGATTGGTTTTCAAATCACTCCTGAACCCGAATGTTTAAGTGGATGGGATACTGTAATATTTTATCAATACGTTACCACTCTTCATCATGTGTGGTATTAGAAATTTAGACAAGGCCCAATAAGTGGTTATTAATATTAATTAGGGAGGAAATGTCATTGCAAGAGTTCGAACGTAGGACCTCCTGATATTTTTTGTTTTTGGCAGAAGCATTTATTACTTTGCTTTTGGGAGATAATTGTCTTTACTTGTATGCTCATGATCTTCTCCTTGTCTAGCCAATGTGGGGATTTGGTCACACTCTTCACAAGTCTCACTTCGAACAAAGTACTATCAAGTTTTTCTTCAAATCATCATCCATGTACTCATGAAAGTATCTGAGTGCTTAGCACTCAATCAATATTATGTTGAATGGATAATTGGCTCTTTTTTTATTTTAATCTTTTAAAAAAGAAATTCGTTCTTTTTGATAAGCTCTGGTCACACATGTAATAAGTTATCTCATCTCCTAATTGTTTCTACTACACTGAAAGTTTGCTCTTATCCATGCCAACTCCTCTTCTCTGGAGCACACCGCTCGCCATCTCATTGTTGGTACCTGAGGAATCCATTGACATGGTTGAGTTTGAGGAATGGCTTGAATACCATGTTGGAACACCTTTGAACCCAAAAACTTAAGCTAATTTCTTGGTTTCTTTCAAATCAAATGCCCCGAACCACATATTTAACAATATTGATCCTCAAATCTTTTGCCTTCCTTCCTAAATCATGGCCATGTAGATTGAAGATATTGCTTTTAGGCCTGAAATCACAAGCCCGAGGGCATAGGAAGTTCTGAAACAAAGCTACCAATTCTTGCCGTACAAATAGTGGAAGAACAAGTGATGGATGTCTTCAACGCCCTTAAGACATAATAAACGGTAATTTGGATTCAAGGACCACCCAGGTCATTGTCTTTGAACCTTTATCAACCATGTATAAGCTTTCCAAAAATACTAGACAAACTAAAACGTCCCATTCTTGGACTATTTCTCTTCCACAAAAGGTTTTGGTAAGGAAGAGGAAGACAAGCTCATTAAAGAGTTTTCTTGGTGGAAAAAATCTTTATTCCGACTCCAACTCCAGCACCTTTTATCTTTCTTTCTTTCTTTTCTTTTCTTTTCTTTTTTTTTTTTTTTTGAGATTTGTATTCTTTCTAACAATTCCAAAATACCACCGACTACTTATAAACTGTTTTTCTGTTGTTTTTCAAGGGGTTTTTTTATTCTTTGATTTTAAGTTTTGGTTCTTGCCTTGTTGAAGGTTAAAAGTTTTCTATTTTATGGTGAAAACTATCTTTGTCAGGGATTTTTTCTCTTATCAGCAGCCTTCTTGGAAAGTTTTTAAGGTCTATTAAATGGTTGTGCTCTAAGTCTCCAAGGCATGTTTGAAGATGCCCGTCGGTTAATAAAGACGGTTGTTTTGGTGTAACATCTTTTGAACCATTCAAGCAGTTCTTCATTGAAGATTCATAGGTTTTTTCCGAACCAAATGCTCTTTGGAGTAGCTTTAGCCTTGCTTTAGTTTCCAACTTCACTCCAATTAGCGTTTGTTCAATATTGTCTTTAGAGCCTTTATCCAACACTCAAGAAAAGGTAAAGGTCTTAAACAAATGCTCCCAACACTTGCTACATCGTCAATAAAAGGATGATTTTCCACACACGGACAGGGGGAAAAAAGGATAATAAAGAACCTACAGTAGGTTTCAGGTGGAATGAAAAAAAAAAAAAACTATTAGAAATTTCTGATCCATGGTTGATAAGTGGGCATATCAAACTGTACGTAAGGTTTAAAGTACCATGTCATTACTTCCATACCGTTGAGATAGAACTGCAGGTTGTAAACACTTATACTACATCTTTTTATGTTTACTTCATCGATTGTAGTCAAAACCTTTTGTATTGCTTCTCTTCCAGTTTGGCAGAAGCTTGAAGAGGAGAATCAGGAATTCTTCAATGCGTATTATCTGAGACTGATGGTGAAAAGCCAGATTATTGAATTCAACCGGTTGCTTGAACAGCAAGCAAGAATGATGCACCAGATACATCCATGTGCAGTGACTGCGTTATCTAGTTCTAATGGATCCCACGTCCAACCTAGTAAGGCCGTTTTCCTCCTAGTTGGGAGCTTCTTCTTTATTTGTTACTTGTGCATTGCTTTATATTGGATGTTAGAGTGGCTATTTATTGACCGAGGATAATTATATTATGTATGTAATTACATGCCAGGTACAATACATCTGATCTCTTAGTAATAAGAGAGTGTCTTATTTTTTAATAAAGAAAAAAGAGAGCCTAAGTATTTCTCACTCGTGGTTTCTTAATTTCATAATTAATGAGGCATATTGAAAGAGGAAGAGTAGTACCTCATGGACTTTTTTTTTTCCAAAGACACTTTCCTTTCAAACCAAGGCTTTCTACCTTGTGCTGAAACATCAGTTTTCTTTCTTGGAATTGAGCCTAGTGACTACCATCTTGGCACTAAAAGTGTGGCTGAAATGAAGGAAAAACTTAATATCAGTTCAAGCCACATCTTGTTTGTTTGTAAGCAACTCAAAGGAAGCCAAATGTAGATGTATTCTTGGACTTGATGTCCTAGTATACCTGCTGACTGTTACATGCTTTTTCCAATACATAAGCTGTCAGCAAAGCCAGATTCTGTCTAATGCAGTTTGGGCAATCGTTGGATAATTTGGAAAGAGAGAAATAGGAGGATTTTACAAGTGTTGGAAAAGGATTGCCATTTGGGACAAACGTCCTATTGTTTCATTTAGCCAGGGCTCTTTAGCCTCTCTTGATAGGAGTTCTTGTAATTATGTTTAATCCTTGATTTGTCCAAATTGGAGGGGTTTATAATTCTTCTGGCTTTGGTAGCTTTTTATTATTATTATTGTCGTCGTCATCATCATTATAATTTTTTTGAAAACAGACCCCTTTCATTAGAAAGAAATAGCTGTTTTGAGCTATAGTCAGCAGCTCAGCAATCCCCACAAAATTTTATGTCATTGCCTGCCCCAAGCGTGAGTTTGTGGCAATTTCAAGCCACTTTCTCCATTTAGTAATAGAATTCCATGCTTGTTGGTTGTAAATCACCCATTAACCCAAAAGCTTAAGCTGATAGGTTATGGCAAATTTAATTATATCAACACCAACACTCCCCCTCACTTGTGGGCTTACAAATTTAAACAAAGGCCCAACAAGTGGAAATCAATATTAATTGGGAGAAAACGACTTCACTAGGGTTCGAACACAAGTCCTCCTGCTCTGATACCATGTAAATCACCAATTAACCCAAAAGCTTAAGCTGATAGGTTATGGCAAATTTAATTATATCAACACCAACAATGGCATCTAGAAAACACCTTCATTCCTCTCCCTTCTTGCTTTCTATAAATGTACGCTTTTAGCCATTCTCATTTCATTTATTCAACAAAGTTTTTCACGAAAAATAAAGAAAAGCAAATAGGCACCAAGGGCAGACAATTTTTTTTTGATAAGGAAACCAAACTTTTATTGAGAAGAATGAAAAAATACACGGGCATACAAAAAGAAAGCCCACAAAAGGAAGCCCAGTATAAAAAGGGGCTCCAATCAAGTAAAATAAGACTCAGAGAATAATTACAAAAAATCCTCAACACCGAGACCCAAAAAGAAACATAGAATCTAACAAGGGACCACACTTCAGAGGGAGAGGACTCCCTTCCTCGAAAGATTCTATTATTTCTCTCCCTTCACAATCCCCACAAAATAGCACACACCCCAGCCTACCACAAAAATAACCCTTTCCCACGAAAAGGAAACCCAGTGAGAAGTTCCATAAACATCCCCCAGATATTCGGATAACCCATAAAACTGAAGCTGAACTGCGGGAAAAAGCGACTCCAGACGCCCTCGCAAAATCACACGACCACAGTAAATGATCTATGTCTTCAGCTGCCCTCCTGCACAGAATACAACAGAAAGGACCTGACGAAGGGAACCCCCTGACCATTAAACGTTCTAAGGTGTTAACCCTTTCGTGCCAAACTTGCCAAACAAAAAACTTAACCTTCTTCGAGACCTTAATCTTCCAAAGAGAGGAGAAAAAGGAACCACCCGACTCTTCAGAACCAACAAGGCATTGAAAAAAGGAGCTACAAGAAAAACCTCTAGATGGGGAAGGAGTCCAAAGACAGGCATCCCACCGATAAGGGCTGAAACGAAAATGGCTGACTAAAGATAAACAAAGAGACAACATCAGTCGATTCCCTATCGGTTAAAGCACGACAGAGACTAAGAGAACGAGACAAACCAGCTTTAGGGGAAGAGGAAGAGAAAGACAAAACCGTGGCTACAAATTGAAGTTTAGCGGACGACAAAAAGTATAACCTAGGAAACAAAGAGCAAAGGGGTTTATCCCTCACCCAATGATCCTCCCAGAAATAAGTATCCCTCCCATCCCCCACAACACACTGGACAAACTGAGCCAAAATAGGTAACTCAGAAGAAATCTCTTTCCACGGGTTCCTAGAAGTGCCGCGAATCCCCCCATCGATCCACTCAAAGGGGTGAGGGCCATACTTACTAATTATGACCAAGGGCAGACAGTTGAGATCCATGATTTATGCATATCAATCATGAACTACTTAATTGATTTTGATTTATTTATTGATTTATTTGTTTATTTTTTGTGTGGATTGATGAATATATTGTTAGTGTTTTATTCACACGTGCACTTTCTATAATATCTGGCTCAGCATTGTCTCAGTCACTTCAAACTTTACATGTTACATTACATATTATAATCCTCGATATTCAAAAACCTTATTCTCTAATGAATTTGATTTCGGATTGAGAAAAAAGGTACCATCAGATTCACTTAGAAACTAATTATGATAGTGAATGGTTTTTCGTTGTCAACAACAAAGTTATACTAGAGATAGTATATTTAATAGATCCACATTTTTACTTTGCATAAATTTATTCTTTTCCCCCATTATGATGGCTATTTTGCAATTATCTCTTCCTAAACTAGTTCTAAAGGTGGAAGATTTTTTTTTTCACAAGGTATTTGTTCATCTTTGTTTTGGTAATATTGTAGATCCTATTTTGGAGATTCAAATATAAGAGGGGGTGGCAAGTAATCGTGTGATGTTAGAGTTAATTCTATGCATCTTACAAAATGCTTCATGAAATTATTATCAATCAAGCATGCCACATTATCAATATGTGGTCCGTACTGATGCAGGTTTTCTATTCCCCACGGGTATAACCATTTTTGTATATTGATAATCTTGTGAGGTTTTTATTCCTTAATTGTTATTTGGAGTTTGGATTTTTTTTTTTCATTTCATTTTATTGTAATTGGGGCGTTGAAGGAGCTGCTTTGCTAATAATAAAACTTTTCATTATGCATTTTATAATATCTAGAATCTACATGTATCACTGTCAAGTCAATGTACTCTGTTTGAACAGTACACCAGAGCTGCTACGCACCAGGGCATACAGGACCTGCTTTGAAACAAGATGAAATGGACAACCCTGTTGGTGTCAGCTTAGGCAATGCTTATTCTAATGGTACCCAACCTTCGACCATGCACACTGCCGTGGACATTTCTTCTCATGCCAGGAATGATGCTGCACCTCAGAGCTCAAATGTGGGTCTGTTTCAAGGAATGAATGGAGGGATGATAAAAGTAGAAACTGGATATTCAAACAGTTCTCCCTACATGTTTGGAACAGAGGGCAATGTCCTTGATGCTCGTCAATCAATTGGGAATGCATCAGTTGCATCTTTTGCTAGTGTTGATTCCAACACACCATCCTTCAATGAATCACTACTTGATCCGGATCCCTCTTCATTTGGTTTCATTAATCAAATTACCAGGAATTTTAGTCTCTCAGATCTGACAGCCGACTTTTCTCAGGGTTCAGGTATCTTTTCTTACTTCCTATGTTAATTTAATTTAGAATGTATTATAGTCTCTTAATTTTCATTTCTAAGAGACGTTGAAGAAGATTCCTAAAGAAAAGAAATCTGAACTTTTTCCCTTTGTTAAGCTTCGCCTTTTTGTATGTCAAAAAGATAGAGGGAGAGAGAGTGGACCAGGACCATATAGATGTATTATCAGTTATAACAACATTACTTTGAACTTGCCAGATATACTAGAGAGCTATGCCAGATGTCCCTTTTTACCAACAGAGGCTGATAACATCCTTGATACTTGTGAGAATGGAGACCGTCTTGGTAATGAGTTTTCTATATCTGTTGATCCTTGCTTTAATATTCAATAGGTGGTTACTGACTTTAAAATTTCTTCGCATTTAAAGATAGTAAAAGGTTGGACAATGTATCAGAAAGCTTGAGTTACGAAGAGTTCAGACACAATTAGCTGGTAAGTTATCTTGTACTTAACTGATCTGATCATTTTAAATGTATGCTTTCTTTTACCGGAAGAATTAAGACCAACTATATACAGATGTATATGGTATATCCTTTTTCTTTCAAGTTGGTCCACTGAAATTATGGGGGTGACCATTGATTCTTCAATGCGATGAAATCATGACAGCACTTTGTTTGGAATCCAATTACTTTCTATAATAATAGGCTTCCTTGTGGGGGACACGCTCATTAAGATGGATTGCTTTGTGTGGGTTCATCGGAGTTTTTCACTGAGAAACTGTATTATTTAAAAGGAGAGAGAGAAAAAAAAAAGACATACATACTTATAACCATTCCCAATGCCTACTTTAAAGGTTGGAAATTTACATGATTTTTTTTCTTTATTGCAGTGCAGCAGAAATGTACATTATGTAATGGATTTTTACAGACATTTGGAGGAGCATGGAAGTTGCTTATTGATGAACTTTTAAGCAGTTGTATATGATAAAGGCACATGGGTTTGCTGTCAGTCAACCTGATAATTGATGCATCAAATATCATCATTTTGTTGCTATACGTGTGCAGATGATTGTATATAGCATTGTAGGGCTGGAGAGGCTTCTTGCAGATTAGTATCAAAACTTACAGATCATATATGCGCCAGTTTCACTGACATCGGCGGGTAAGAAATTTTCCTTTAGAACACAGCTCCAGATTACTCGAGCAGGTTAACACGGAGAATGGAAATAATATATCACAGTGATTCTGAAAATAATTTTAGGTTTCAAGTGATTAAAGTCTCTGAAACTAACCTTTAATGTTTGATGTTTTGATTGATGATTGCGGTATTGGAAGTGATTGTAATGATCTGATGATTTTGTTGAGTGTAGATTGTAAGAGTGAAAATACACACAGAATGTTTGTTGGGTTGAACTTTTGTCATTGATTGCCATTGAAGGTGGCTTCACTATATTGTCTTTAATTAAAGAAGCCTCTTGAGGTAGGTTTTATACCTGATAAGTGTCAAGTTCTGATTGGAGAGGGATTATAGGTGAAGAAATTAGAATCTTTATTATTATTACTATTATTATTTAAATTATTAAATTTATAAATTCAATGATGTGGATGCCTTGAAACTATCTAGGAAAATTTATGCATCACATGGGGTTGCACTATCCCAATACTCCCATTTAAAAGTTTCTTTCATTTATAACCTAATTTTGAGAACAAATTTTCAAACAGATGCTCAAGAATCTCAGTAACAACTTAACAACCTTTTTTTTTTTAAGAAGAACAACTTAACAACTTTTAGATGTATTTTTCAAAAAATTTGATAAATATGATTACTAAAGCCTAACAATAATTATTAGATAATTAGATTGGTAGACTTTTTTCTGGAAGCATCTTCTTTTCCATTGAATAATTTTTCCAGTGTAAAAGATCTAACACTACTTTGAAATTTATATAAAATAAACTTGGTGGTACTCTAACACACTATATTGAGAATCTTTTAGAGAATGGAGTTGGGGAGGAAGAAAAGCAAATTAAGTGGAAGAACACAAGGTTTTTTTTTTTTAATTATTAGAAATCAATTGAGAGAGATTTTTATATAGTTGGAGTGGAAGAATGTTGCAAAACTATTGAAATTTATAAAATTTTGACACTCCATTATAGTTATAATTTTGGATAAAGTCATAAATTTTAGAATTAATTTTGAAAATAAAATCAGCAACCTTGTATATTCCAACTTTATTAATATGAAGAGTTTGTTTGGGTAGATTATTTAAAAATCTATCGCTCAACTAATTTAATACTTGGAACTTAAAGAATATAATAATAAATGTGGGGGTGGATATGGAAGTATGGGCATGTAAAAATTAAAAATAAATAAATAAATAAAACCTATTTTTAAGTCATTAATTAATAGATTTTATTACTATTATTATTATTATTATTATTATTATTATTATTATTATTATTATTATTATTATTATAAATGCATTGAAAAATAGATGTTCATTTCTCATACACCCATGTGTCATGTTTTCATTTATCCATGTGCCTTCCATGTGTCATCTTTTGATAGATGCTTAGTGTCCAAAGAAGCCACTCATCACATGCCAAATTTCCTATAAATAGTGGCTTTTGGTGGATAATGAAAGATGCAATTAGTAGAAAAGGTTCTCCAATCTTCACTCTTCTCTCCCACTTTCTATTTGAATAATCCTCCATATAATTCCACTATCCCTTATTATATTCTATATATTGCCCCACTTGTATTATTATTATTATTATTATTATTATTATTATTATTATATTATTATTATTATTATTTAAATATTGGTAAAATTATACCCGATTTTTATCCTTCCTTTTACAACACGTTATCAAAGACGAAAGCTCTGTAGGTTTTTTCCACTAAAGGTAGGTCCTCCTGTAAGCCATTTTTTTTAATAATAAAATGTTATTTTGCATGTTTAATTAATTCCCTAATGTAAATGCAATTTCTTTTTATATAGCATTACCATGACAAATCTTTCAAAATTAGAATTCACAGCCCTTGACATTAATGGTAATAATTATTTGTCATGGGTGCTTGATGCTGAGATCCATTTGGATGCTATGAATCTTGGAGAGACCATTAAAGAAGGAAATACAACATCTAGTCAAGAAAAAGCTAAGACCATGATCTTTATTCGTCATCATCTCCACGAGGATTGAAAATGGAATATCGACGATAAAAGATCCATATGTCTGTGGAAGAGCTTGAAAGAAAGGTATGATCATCAAAAAGCTATTATTCTTCCAAAAGCTTGTTATGACCGGATGCACTGAGGTTGCAAGATTTTAAATCGATAAGTGAGTACAACTCGCATTATTCAAAATTAGTTCAAATTAAAATTATGTGGAGAAAACATTACTGATGTGGATATGTTAGAGAAGACATTTTCTACCTTTCATGTCTCGAATATGCTCCTGCAGCAGCAATATCGAGAGAAAGGTTTTAAAAAATATTCAAAACTCATTTCATGTCTTCTCGTGGTTGAACAAAACAACGAGCTATTAATGAAAAACCATGAAGCTCGACCAACTGGAGCAACACCATTCCACGAAGTGAATGTTGTGAATTTTAACAATCGAGGTCGAGGTCGTGGTCGTGGTCGAAGGTCGTGACCGCGGTAGAGGAAGAAATACCTATTTTCGTGGTGGACATTATAATTTTAAGAAATCCACACGTGATGATCATAAGGCAAGACTCCACAAGATAAGAGTTCAAAAGGTGATGAACATAAATGTTTCCTGTGCGAATGACTAGGCATCGTCACGTACTGCCGTGTCGTGCGTCGAAACACCTTGTTGATCTCTATCAAGCTTCCCTGAAGGAAAAAGGAAAAGGGAAGAATGTGGAGGTGAATCTTGTCATTCAAGAAGATGATGTGTTTGACCTCTCCAATATGATGCATCTTGATATGACTGATTATTTTGAATCTCCTGGAGATAGAATTGATGCAATCAAACAAGTAGAGGATGTTTTGTATGAAGATATATAATTAAGTACTGCTTGTAATTATTGTATGTTTTTCTTGTTTTTATATATATATTTAGGACTCTTTGTAATTGCTTTTCTTTTCTTATCACTTGAAGAAATATGGACAATTTCAATATGTTGAAGTAACCCAAAATGAGCAATGAGGATTTATATCAGCGGATCACATGACTACGCATTACGATACTCATAAATAGAAAATATTTTTCTAAATTGACAATCTTTGGAAGCAAAAATCAATACTATATCGTGTTTCTGCAGACACTGATTGAAGGTTTTGGAAAAGGTAGTTTTATCTTGCCTAGAGAGAACAAAATTTTCAATTAATAATGCTTTGTTCTCTAGTAAATCAAAGAGAAATTTATTGAGTTTTAAAGATATACGTAATAATGATTATCATGTTGAAACCGATCGTAAAAATAATATAGAGTGTCTCTATATCACATCTATTGTTTCACATGAAAACGTATATTAGAAACACCGCTTGCTGCTTTTTCTTACGGATTATATTATACTCATATCGAGTAATCGAAAGTTATTCAACAATGAACCGAAGTTCATGAATCCAGAAATATTCAGTGTTTGGCATGATCGACTAGGTCATCCAGGATCGATAATGATGAGGAAAATTATTGAGAAATCACATGGGCATCCTTTAAAGAACCAGAAGATTCTTCAATCTAATGAATTATCATGTGATGCTTGCTCTCAAGGAAATTAATTATTAGACCATCACCAAATAAAGTGGGGATTGAATCACCGCATTTTTAGAAGCGAATTCAAGGTGATATTTGTGGACCTATTAACCCACCAAGTGGTCCATTCAGATACTTTATGGTATTAATTGATGCATCTAGCAGATGGTCACATGTATGCTTATTATCAAGTCGAAATCTTGCATTTGCAAGATTACTTGCTCAAATAATTAAGTTAAGAGCACAATTTCTTGATTATACAATTAAGACCATTCGACTTGATAATGCTGGTGAATTTACGTCCCAAACTTTTAATAATTATTGTATGTCAATTGGGATAAGTGTTGAACATCCTGTAGCTCATGTTCATACACAAAATGGTCTAGCCGAATCATTTATAAAACGTCTACAATTAATTGCAAGACCATTACTTATGAGAGCTAAACTTCCTACATCGATGCAGGGTCATGCTATTTTTGCATGCTTTGCATCATTATTACGTATTAGGCGAGTAGCCTATAATAAATATTCACCCATGCAATTAGCTTATGGCCGCAGGCCAAATATATCCCATCTGAGAACTTTTGGATGTGCAGTATATGTTCCAATTGCTCCACCACAACGCACTAAGATGGGTCCTCAAAGGAGGTTAGGAATATATGTTGGATATGATTCTCCATCAATTATTAAATATCTTGAACCACTCGACGGGTGATGTATTTCTTTCATCGATTTGTTGATTGTCATTTTAATGAAACAAATTTTCCAACATTAGGGAAGGAATTAAGAAGTTGGAAAAAGAAATCACATGGAATGCATCATTATTATCTCATTTAGATCCTCGTAGAGATCAATGTGAACTTGAAGTTCAAAAGATAATTCATTTGCAAAATATAGCAAATCAATTACCAGATGCATTCACAGATGCTAAAAGAGTGACTAAATCATATATACCAAAGAAAGAAATGCTCCATCAAAAATTGATATTCCACGAGAACAAGTTGTCAATAATGAGTGCGAGCACGCCGGAAGCGTGGTAGACCAATGGGTTCCAAAGATAAAAATCCTCGGAAAAAAAAAAGTAGTTGAAAATCAAAATGATTCAATGAAAGGTATGGATGTTCCGAAAGAAATCCGAATACAACTACTCAAAAAGAGTATTGATGAAAATCAAACGCTTGAGGATAATAATGAAATTTCTATAAATTATGTTACAACAGGAAAGAAATGGAACCGCAATAATATAATTGTTGATAACATTTTTGTTTATAATGTTGCTCACGATATTATTCATGAAAGTGACGATTTCGATCCAAAATCTATCAAAGAATGTCAACGAAGAAAGGATTGGTGAAGTGGGAAAGAAGCAATCCAAGCGAGTTGAACTCACTTTCAAAACGTGAGGTTTTTGGACCTGTAGTCCTAACGCCAGAAGGTGTCAAACCTGTGGGATATAAATGGGTATTTGTAAGGAAAAGAAATGAAAATAATGAAGTCACAAGATATAAAGCGAGACTTGTTGCACAAGGGTTCTCGCAAAGGCCTGGTATTGATTATGAGGAGACATATTCTCCTGTGGTGGATGCAATAACGTTAAGATATTTAATTGGCTTTGTCAGTATATGAAAAACTTGATATGCATTTAATGGATGTAGTCACGAGCGTATTTATATGGATCTCTGGATAATGACATTTATATGAAAATCCCTAAGGATTTAAAATACGAAAACATATGAATCAAGTTCTCGAATTATATTCAATCAAGTTCTGAGAGATCATTATATGGATTAAAACAATCAGGACGAATGTGGTATAATCGCCTGAGTGAATATCTCTTGAAAGAAGGATATCAAAATAATCCAATATGTCCGTGTGTTTTTATAAAGAAATCTCAGTCAGGATTTGCTATTATAACTGTATATGTTGATGACTTAAATATAATTGGAACTCCTGAAGAGTTATCCAAGGCAATAGAATATCTTAAGAAAGAATTTGAGATGAAAGATCTTGGAAAAACAAAATTTTGTCTTGGTTTGCAAATTGAACATTTAACAGATGGGGATATTTGTTCATCAATCAACCTATACTGAGAAAAATCTTAAAAAGATTTTATATGGATAAGACACATCCATTGAACATTCCAATGGAAGTTCGTTCACTTTGGATGTAAAGAAAGATATATTTCGACCTCCTCGAGATGACAATGAAAAACTACTTGGTCCTGAAGTACCATATCTTAGTGCAATTGGTGCACTTATGTATCTAGCTAATAACACAAGACCAGATATTGCATTTTCAGTAAATTTATTAGCTAGATATAGTTCATGTCCTACAAAAAGACATTGGAACGGAGTTAAGCATGTACTCCGATATCTTCGAGGACAATTGATATGGGTTTATTTTATTCTAATAAATCAAATCATGATATAGTTGGTTATGCAGATTCTCAGTTATTTATCCGATCCACACAAAGCTAGATCTCGATACAGTTATCTATTTACATGTGGAGGAAGCTGCTATATCATGGCGATCGATGAAACAGACCATCACAGCCACTTTTTGAAATCATGTGAAATCCTTGCAATTCACGAGGCAAGTCGAGAATGTGTATGGTTAAGATCAATGACACAACACATTCGTGAGACATGTGGTTTGTCTTCGAGTAAACCTCTTCCAACAATATTATATGAAGACAACACAGCATGTATAGCTCAAATCAAAGGAGGATACATTAAAGGAGATAGAACAAAACATATCTCTCCAAAACTTTTCTACACTCACGACCTTGAAGAAAATGGTGACATCTCAGTACAACAAATCTGTTCGAAGGATAACTTGGCGGACATATTTACAAAGGCATTACCAACTACAACATTTGAGAAATTGGTTCACATGATTGGGATCACGACGACTCGAGAGATCTTAAGTGATGTTTACATGAGGGGAGAGTATCTTTGTATTCTTTATATAAAATATATACTCTTTTTCCTTCACTAGGATTTTTTTCCCATTGGGTTTTTTCCTAGTAAGGTTTTAACGAGGCATATATTATATAAAATGGACATCTAAGGGGGAGTATTATAAATGCATTGAAAAATAGATGTCCATTTCTCATACACCCATGTGTCATGTTTTCATTTATCCATGTGCCTTCCATGTGTCATCTTTTGATAGATGCTTAGTGTCCAAAGAAGCCACTCATCACATGCCAAATTTCCTATAAATAGTGGCTTTTGGTGGATAATGAAAGATGCAATTGGTAGAAAAGGTTCTCCAATCTTCACTCTTCTCTCCCACTTTCTATTTGAATAATCCTCCATATAATTCCACTATCCTTTATTATATTCTATATATTGCCCCACTTGTATTATTATTATTATTATATTATTATTATTATTATTATTATTATTATTATTTAAATATTGGTAAAATTATACCCAGTTTTTATCCTTGCTTTTTACAACAATTATTATTATTATTATTATCGGTTTTGAGCTCTGATGTATTTGTTTTTAGAAGACAGAGCAATAAAAAAAATTAAATGAAGGATAATTTATACATTATATAATGAAGCAAGGTTAAAATCTTCCAGAAAAGAGTTTTTTTCCACATACTTTTATTTGTATTATAGATTATAAATAATAGATTATATTATATCTTATTGCATATTTGAAAAGTATTTACCTATTACAAAAATATTAAATTACAAGTTTAGTCCTTGAACCTTTATATTTGTATTTTATAGGCTCTTAGCGATTGGCCCATGTCTTGGAATCAAAACTCTGAGTGGTTTGTTCTGGGGTTCTGAAGCCTGGGAATCTGAAAGTTGTGTTTGGGGTGCAATGTTCTGAAGCCTGAGAATAAGAAAACAGTATTTGGGGTGCAATGTTCTGAATCCTAGGTTTATGCTATTTTTTTTTCTTTTTTTCTTTAGCTGTTTTGTTCTCTTATTTTTCAGTGGATGTTTTGTCAATTGTAGAAACCCTTGTATAACATAAATGAGTTACAAAATTGAAAATTTATTTTAGAAATAAAGAAATTGGAAGTCTAGGTAAGAAATTAGGGAATTTAAAATTCTATTTCACAAAGTATTTAGAAAAGTATTTTTGGAACTCTATTTTAGAAATTAAAAAATTGAAAGTCCATTTAAGAAATTAGGGATTTAAAGCTCTATTTCAAAAAATATTTATAAAAGTATTTTTGGAACTCTATTTTAGAAATTAAAAAAATATAAGTTTATTTAAGAAATCAGGGAATTAAAAACTCTATTTCACGTCACATAGTATTCTGAAAACTATTTTTTGGAATTCTACTTTAAAATTAAAAAAAAATGAAGCTCTATTTAATAAATTAGGTAATTTGAAACTATATTTTATAAAATATTCAAAAGTTTATTTTTGGAATTCTATTTTAGAAATTAAAAAATTGGAAGTCTATTTACGTGATTGGAAAATTTAAAATTTTATTCCTCAAAGTATCCAAAAACCTATTTTTGGAACTCTAATAAGAAAAGTGGTGATTGCTCACAAGTTAGGTCGTTAGGGTAGTTGATTGCTCGAGTGATCGGGTTGTTGGGGTAGCCGTATACAAGTCTCTTAAGTGGTTGTCGAAAGTAGTCGTTAGTAGTGGTTAGGTCGTCGATGTAGTCATTAGAGTTGTCCTCGAAGGTAATCATCATCGATGGTTGGGGTCGCCAGTGTGGTCGTCGGAGGTAGTCGTTAGCGGTGGTTGGGGTCGTCAAAATTGTCGTCGGAGGTAGTCGTCAACAGTGGTCGGGGTCATCGGTATGGTCGTCGGAGGTAGTCGTTAGCGGTGGCAGAGGTCGTCGGTGTGGTCGTTGGAGTTGCCATCGAAGGTAGTCGCCAGCGGTAGTTGGGGTCGTTGGTGTGGTCGTCGGAGGTAGTCGTCAGCGGTGGTCAGGGCCATCGGTATGGTCGTTGGAAGTAGTCGTCAACGGTGGTGGGGTCGCCAGTGTGGTCGTCATAGTTGCCATTGGAGGTAGTCGTCAGTGGTGGTTGGGGTCGCCGGTGTGGTCGTCAAAATTTTCGTCGGAGGTAGTCGTCAGCGGTGCTCGAGGTCATCAGTATGGTCATCGGGGTTGTCGCCGGAGGTAGTCGTCGGCAGTGGCAGGGGTCGTCGGTGTGGTCGTCGGAGTTTTCGTCGGAGGTAGTCGTCATCGGTGGGGGGTCGCCGGTGTAGTCGTCGGAATTGCCGTCGAAGGTAGACGTCAGCAGTGCTCGGAGTCATCAGTATGGTCATCGGAGTTGTCGCCGGAGGTAGTCGTCGGCGGTGGCAGGGGGGTCGCCGGTGTGGTCGTCGGAGTTGTCGTCGGAGGTAGTCGTCATCGGTGGGGGGTCGCCGGTGTAGTCGTCGGAATTACCGTCGGAGGTAGTCATCAGTCGTAGCGGGGTCACCGGTGTGGTCGTCAGAGTTGTCGCCGGAAGTAATTTTCAGCAGTGGTCGAGTCGCCGGAGTTGTTACTGGAGGTAGCCATTAGTTGTAGTTGGGTCACCGGTGTAGTTGTAGGAGTTGTCACCGAAATTGTTGTTAAAGTAATCACCGAAAATGAAAGATGACAAATAAAATAAGAAAACATGGAACAAACCCATGAAATTGCACTGTTGTAACCCTTAGGGTTGTGTTTCAAAACCAAGGGTTTTGAACACATTGGGCCAAAAATGGTTTTGGATTTGGCCATCCAAATCCAAAACAGGGATCAAATGACCCCTTAAGCTTTAAAAAATGTCTATTAGGTTTATAAATTTTCAATTTTGTGTTTAATAGGTTTGTGAATTTTTAAAAATGTTGAATACGTCACCTATTAGACAATAAAAATTAAAATTAATATCAGAGCCAAGTTTCGATCTTGGGACCTGTGGGTTATGGGCCCACCACGCTTCCGCTGCGCCACTCTGATTTTTTTGTTTAGAGTAATTAGAATAAGAAAAAATGTAGGATGAAAGTAATGATGAATATGGTGAACTAAAACAAAATCAGATTTACATATGCTAGTTTGTTGCCTATTTTGTTTAATTTTTTAATCAAATAAATGATACCATGAATTTTAATAAATTCGTAATAAAATAAATTGTTAAAAAGTAGTGTTACATGAATAATAAAATAGTAATTTAGCACATAAAATATTCTAATTAATAAACATACTAAATTTCTTAGAAAAATTGATCCAAAGTATCCACAAATCATTTGACTAAAAAATAATAGCACTAATTACAAAAGAAAAAAAGAAACAACAAAAGAGAAAACCAATTCTTGTTTTAATTTTCATAAAATAAAGATTTACCTCTCACTTGATAATAATTTGATATTATACATCTTCATGAAAATGGAACTACAACATTTTAAGACTTAGATTCGTAGTATGAATTTGACCCGAGTGTCATGTAACGACTTGAGTTGATTTCAAAATTAAATAGATTGTTTTTAAAAATAATAAAATGAGAGTTATTAAAAGTAGAGAAAAAAATGATGCTCAAGCTCCAAAAAAAAAATGGTGAAAGAACACCTTTTTATAGTTGTATAAGAAAAATTTCTAATTCTACCATAGTACAATTTTTCCTGTCAACGTGGTAAGCATTCAATGGGAGAAGTATGGAAAATCCTCTATACTACCGTAGTACTAGAAAATTTTCCGTTGTATAATCATAAGACAAAATTCTTAGGCCCCGTTTAATAACTATTTGGTTTTTAGTTTTTGATTTTTGAAAATTTAGCCTAAAAATACTATTTCTACCTGCGAGTTTCTATATTTTCTTATTTACTTTGCACCTATGTTTTCAACAACCAAACTAAGTTTTGAAAACTAACAAAAAAAAGTAGTTCCTAAAAATTTGTTTTTGTTTTTGAATTTTGACTAGAAACTTAAATGTTTCCTCAAGAAAGATGGAAATCGTCGCAGGGAAAAGAGAAATTGTGAACCAACAAGTAAAATTTTCAAAAATCAAATAGTTATCGAGCCTTAGTTTTTTTTTAAAAAAAATGAAAGAACAAAATCTTTCCTATTCAAGCCTTTTATTGCATACCTTAATCAACTTTTTGTGCATTTAAATTTGTATTCATTCTGTGCTAAATTTCCATCTATAATTTTTTTTTATTAAATATTTTTATTGAATATTTAAGCTAATTTTGTTTATAAATAGAAAGCTAACACCTAAAAGTAGAGAGAGAATGCATTTCAATTTATTGGTGAAAAGTGGTGGAAAAGAAAAAAGATCTCCCTATAACTGCAGACCATAAAAAAGAAAAAAAAAACATTTTAAAAAATTCAAAGCTATTTGTGCCTTTTAGATTTCTCTTTTTTAGTACACCATGGTATAAAAATTTGAACAAAATGGAAGATTTGACTAATAAACCAAAATTATATTAGTGCATTAATATATGTATTCTCAACAGAAATGTTTGGTTCAACCATATAGAATAAGAAGATTTAAACATCTAACCTCTTTGAAGATATAAGCCCAAACTAATTGAGTTATATCTAAGTTGACAAAAATTGTCTTAAAATTAAAGTAAGAATAAATGATATTGTTTTTACTAAACAATAAATGATATACTATAAACTGCTCGAGTTTCTTTTCACTTAGATAAAAATGAAGAGATTAATAATCACACTTTACTGAATTAGAATTTAGACAAAATAGTAAAAAAAAAACGGTTGAAATACCATTTAGGTTCATATACTTTGAGTTTCAAATATCCAATTTTAGTCCATGTATTTTCTATAAAGCTTACAATGAGTTCATATGATAAATTTTAGATTAATTATTCTTTTTTTAAAAAATAGTCTCAATTAATTTTTCGCCTATAAATATTTAAAAATATGTTCACATTGCGTCCTTTCTTGTATCAAAATTATTATTATTCTTTAACCAATTTTGATAAAAATGAACTTCAAACTAATGATAGAGATCAATTTTAAGCTTTATTGAAAGAACAAGAATTCAAATTGAACATTTGAAAGTACAAGAATCAAAATAGAACAAAGCTCAAAATATAAGCTCAAAATATAGGACCAAAGTAATATTTTAATAGATAATAATTCTCCATCATTCTAAAAAAATAAAACAAAGATATAGATTATAAATTATAAAGATGAAGTAATTTTAGACAACACTCCAAACATTGGGAACTAAAACATATATTAAAACCTTTGAATATACGAATTCAACTAGCTACACATTTCAATTAATCTCCCAATATGGATATTTAATATTTTAGGCAAGCAATATAATTTAATTTAAATCCAAGACTTCGAATAATTTGAGTTTATAACTTGTCACAACTATAAAGTTTTAAGTGTATAATTTTCAATATTCAAAACCCACCAAAAGTCATACAGATAGATTAGGGTACCAACAATCATGGATATTTTGCACCATCATCATCAAATACCCAAAAAGCAGTCTTTGCAGAAGTTTTCGATTTTCATCAATATCATCATCATCATCATCAAGCTACAGATTGTTTCAAGTTTGAATGTTCATCACTCCTACTGAGGCCCAGTTCTGAGTGCATTGTCTAAATCAGTTATAAGGTCATTCACATCTTCAATGCCGACTGCAATGCGAATCAGATCTTCGGTTAGACCTCGAGCTTCTCGTACCGCAGCAGGTATGCTTGCATGGGACATAAAGCAAGGCATACTTATAAGGGACTTCACACTACCTGCAAGGAGAGAGTGAATCATAATTCTTCTTAAGCCTCAAATCCCAAAAGCCAATAGCTTTTCAACAGACAAAGTAGCACAATACAAACTTCAAAGACCAGGGATATCAGGAGCCTTTTAGACTTATAAACACAAATAGCAATACTCAAACTCTTGACCATAAAAGAAGGGCTGAGTGACTGAAATTGGACATTCCTCTTAAAAAACACCAAATGATGTGGATTTTCTTCAACATTCTGCCATCTAATATGGGATGGAGAAACATACCTTTTGTGGTTATAAGCATGACAGTATATATGATATGCCACACTTGAAAGAAACCATGCATAACAACTACTGATGTATATGAGGCAAGCAAGATTTATACTGATGTATAAATTTTTTAAGCTACTTCAATAATAAAAGCCTGACAATCGTTTCCTTGTCATGGCATCGTCTTGCCTGATCCCTAATCACAATAAAGTGTGTAATTAACTCCAAATGGAAGGGTAGGATTACCAAAACTGACAGTTATGCTGAAATATTTTTAAAGCTACTTCAATAATAAAAGCCTGACAATCGTTTCCTTGTCATGGCATCGTCTTGCCTGATCCCTAATCACAATAAAGTGTGTAATTAACTCCAAATGGAAGGGTAGGATTACCAAAACTGACAGTTATGCTGAAATACTTGGTAGTTTCAACAATATGCTTGGAGAGTGCCAGCGATCCAGTCAAAAAACTCATTACCGCTCCTGCGCCCTTTGCCTAAAAACATAAAAAAAAGTTATATGGTTAGCTAACACTTTCTCTTTTCTCTTTTCTTTTTAATATCCATTAATTTACGGGCTAGCTTACACTAATTCTAAATTCCATTCACTATTTATTTCTTTCTTCTGTACGATTAACAGCTAAAGCTTCTGATGGTTTTTTGATTTTACGAGAATATTCTTTTATGAATTTGTACCTGAGAATAATGCAAGGAATGACCAGGATGAGTAGGAAGACCTGCATAGTACACTTTCTTCACCCGCGGATGTGAATGGAGAAATTCAGCAATCTTCTGTGCATTTTCCTGTTAATGACGTCAATATATTGAGAAATGAATAGTGTCATACACATAAATGCCTGTACTGGTATGAATAATGAAATAACCAGTGTTATTACTTTTTTTTTTTGACAGAAATAATCAGTGTTATTACTGTTTACATTAAATACATTATCATAAGCCAGAAAAAGGGGAAAGGAAATTAAGGCTACACCTTAGAGAATATACAACAATAGATGAATAGAATAAAAAACAGAAAATTTTGGTCTAACTCTGGCGAATATTTGGATATAATCGAAGTTGGAATTAATCTGTTTCTAACGCCAAATTATTATGTTACAGTTGACTAAACTAATTTTGACTTCTGTTTACGGAGAAGAATTAGTTTGTTCCTAACGCCATTATTATATTACAGTAGCTTGAAGGACCCAATGTTAAGCCCTTATCTCCCCCTAGTACTAAAAAAAGGGCCTGGAATCGTTTCATGTGTGTCCCTGTGACAATTTTCTATATCAATGATCAATATACAAAGTCCTATCCAATGGATTACAAAAAATATTTTCAATTGGTCATGAGATTAGATAAAGTATAATCATAAAAAGGAGGATACAATTTACACCAATTGAGAGTAAGAAAAGTGGTCGATGAGAGAATAGAGTGAGAGGCATGTGACTGATCAGCAAAGAATTTGGAGTTTCTCTCCAACCAAGTAGACCACAAGAGAGCCTGCACAAAGTTCCTTCAAAGAGTCTTTTTCTCCTTTCGGAAAGGGTGGTCATTCAATACATAAGCAAGGAAATCCGACATACTTTGGGGGAAAGCAGTTTGCCATCCGAAAGCTTCTAAAATAAGATTCCAGAAGGATGAAGTTTGTGTGCAGTGGATGAATAAGTGTCTATGTGATTCTGTGAGAATACTAGTAAGGGGTATATTAGGTATATGAGTATTTTATTAGTAAGGGCAAAGTAGTAATTAGTTAGTAGTATCTTCTTATAAATAGGGAAGTTAGGGTTCATAGAAGGCGGGATGATTTTGGTTATTGTCTCAGTGTAGAGACTTTGGGAGAGACATAGCCCTCTCGAAAGGCTATTGACTTTGTAATTTCTATTGATATTGCAATATAATTCTATTTCGTGTTTTTCTTGTTAGTGGTATCCTAACAGATTCACTTCCCTGTTTGCACATGATACACCAAGAAGGTGATAAAGCTAGATGAGGTAGGCGTCTCCGTAGTCTATCTTGAGTGTTTAGGCATGAGTGACTTAGCTCCCACAAGAAAAACTTCACCTTTTGGGGGTAGGGAGCTTTCCAAATCACCCTATAAAGATCCCTAGTGTTCTTTTCGACCCGAGGATGAAAAGAGGAGGCAAGTGATTTCGCTGTGAGAACCCCATGCTTTTCTAGATTCCACCACCAATAATCAGGATGTTCCTTGATAACTGTTAGAGTTCTTATATTAGTATAATTGTATTTTGTTAATATATCTTTTAGTTTGTCCTTTATTGTCTTTTTACGCTCTTCTATTTAGGTTAACCTTGTACACTTGTATATATATATCTCTTGAGTGAATGGAATAAGATGAACTGATTCTCTCAAATATTAGCATTAACATGGTATCAGAGCCTAGGGTTTTCTAGGGCAATTAGGGTTTCCTTTTTTTGTGTTGTCCTTAGGGATTTGGAACTAATTAGGGTTTGAGATTTGAAGGTTTAAGTCATTTGCGTCCTTTGCTGTGAGGTTTGTTTGCTACCACTACCATCAGAACTTTCATCGCCGCCAGAATCCGCCACTTTTATCGCCGGAATTCGCCACCGCCGCCGCCTCAGGGACTGTCACCGGTGTGTTTTTCTGTCACCGCCTAGCCCTTTCAACGACCCACTTGCCGATCTTGTGGTTCGAAAAAATTCAGCCCGAAACGTCCAGCGAGTGAGCTACACGCGCCACTTCAAATTTCTGCACCTATCTCACGCGCCGGCTCGTGGAGGCGCGTGAGTCGCCGAAAGTTGGTGTGTTTTTTTGGGTTTTGCTCGGGCTTGCGTGCTCTCTCTAGTGGTGTGCTGGTTTCGGTCCTATCTTTCTTGGTTTAGGGTCGGTTGAAAAAAAAAACTCCTCTTTGGCAATCTAGGGTTTTTTTTTTTGGGTACAGTTTAAAATCTGTCTTTGTGGTCTATTTTTTTTTATCGTTATGGCTGAAAAGAAAGGTTTAGTGATGGCAGAGATGATCCCTATGGTGTCAAAGATTATAAAACATAAGCTTAATGGGTCTAATTTTTATGCATGGTGGACAAACATTCGTCACTAGCTTCGTAGTCTCGATATGGATGATCATGTCACTGAAAAATCACCACCAACGGATGATACTAGGAAGAATTGGTTACGAGATCATTCTAGGTTTATTCTACAGATAAAGAACTCTATTGAGAGCGACATCGTAGGGTTGGTTAATCATTGTGAATTTGTTCACGAGCTCCTAGAATATTTGGAATTCCTTTACTCTGGAAAAGGGAATATTAGTAGAGTGTTTGATGTATGCAAAACTCTCTTTCAGCCTGATCAAGGAGAAAAATCTTTGACTAGTTACTTTATGGAGAGTGGTGTCATCCTGTTGGTTGTGTATGTTGATGATATTGTGATTAGAGGAGATGATACATTGGGCATCCAATCACTCAAGACCTTTCTCCATTGTCAATTCCACACAAAAGATTTCAGAATGTTGAAATAATTTCTAGGAATTGAGGTATTGAGAAGTAAGAAGGGAATCATGTTGTCACAGAGAAAGTATGTAATTGACTTGTTGACTGAAACAGGAAAGTTAGGAACAGACAAACCGGACAAACAACTTTCTATATGAAGGACTCTACTAAAAGTTTCATCCAAAGAAGGGATCTCGGAGCCCAAGAGAATTTGTGATCTGGTCATATCAAATTCAGAGGATAGGTCATTGATAAAGCTCACGACACCCATGTTTTCTCTTTGAGCTTATTGAGTTTTATGTCTGTACTAAATGAGAGTAATGTATTAAGTAGGAGTGAACATCAGTCACTCGGAGTCGGTTTTTGGCTCGAACTGGCGCCAACCACCGACGTGTAAGTTTTCGGCAGTTAGTTCTAATCGGTTTTGGAGAGCTTGCTTACACCAACCGGCTATCCACATCGATCGATCGATTTTAGTCGGTGAGAGCAAGAGGACATTGTTAGACACTATTTCAAAGACAAGAGGAGAAAACAACATCGAATTTGGAGTTAATCGAGCTGGAGTCATCGCTTGTTGTCGGATTTGCTCACTGAACTGCACCTACAGTGGTCATTGGTCGTGAGCCACATAGTTTTGTGCACGAGG
Organism: Trichosanthes cucumerina; assembly: GCA_036507285.1. Classification (NCBI taxonomy): domain Eukaryota; kingdom Viridiplantae; phylum Streptophyta; class Magnoliopsida; order Cucurbitales; family Cucurbitaceae; genus Trichosanthes; species Trichosanthes cucumerina. The sequence continues at coordinate 56,701,023 of CM071837.1, read as the reverse complement.
GAGAATAAAGCAAATAGGGAGGTTGGACTTAGAGCTGAGGCTTACCGACAGGCAACGCTAGAGTTCTTTGTGGTTGTGCATGAGATTAAGGAAGAAGATAAAGAGATGAGAAGAAAAAAAGACTTCGAAATGGAGAAAAGAAGAAGAAAAAAAGAGCAGAACGAAAAGAGAAGAAAAGAGATGAGAGAAGATGAAAAAAAAAAAAGTTAAATGAAAGAAAAAATTATGAATTGAATTTTCAACCCTCTAGAAGACCAATGGTCTTCCCAATGGTTGTCACTTCTCAGCTGCGGCATTTAATGCAGCAGCAAGCACATTTATTTTTTTTACTATTATTTTTTTATTCAACTTACACATGATACTCTGCATTATTATTACTTTTGAACCTATAATATTCGGTCAGTCGGCTTGAGCATTTTTCAGGCTCACTAACCAACCAACAAACGGTTTTGCTAGATGCAAAACCGACTTCCAACCGATAATAGCATAAAACTGACCGACCGACGTCGGTTCGGTCGGTTTCGATCGGTCGGTTCGATCTATCGACCTTGTTTGCTCACCCCTAGTATTAAGTTCTCACATGTCTTCTTAACTTGTATAAAAATAATTCGTGATAGAGGGCTATGCAAACTTCATACGTGCTATTAACTTGCTCTTTTCCTGAGTTTAAGAATTCTAAAAATCTGAGCAGTTCCTTTACTGAATCACAATGATTTACCAATCCAACTACTTCACTCTCAATCAAATCCTTGATTTGAATATACAATAGATCAATATGATCATCCATCTCAATGCTTCGTAAATCAAACCGAATTGTTCGACTCCAATCATAATAATTTGAGTCATTTAATTTGTGATCTGTTATCTTTGACGAAATAGGAATCGAACCATATTCGAGACCACAACAAGTTTCATCTCAGCCATAAGTTATAAAAAATAGAAGATAAACCCAATCGAGGAAAAAAAAAATCCGGACCGCAAGAAAAACAACCTAATCTCACACAAATAGCACAACCCGAGGTCAAACAGATCAATATCGACGAAACAAAGTGGACAGGCCAGTTGGAAATAAAACCCGAGAAAAACCCAATCGACAGAACGACAAACGTCGCATTCACGCGTTGGCGCGTGGCAGCAAAAGTAGCGGAGTCTGGCGGCGCGTGTGGATCACGCACGGCAGTTTCCGGCGAACGGCGATTCAACCCTCCTGACGGTGACACTCCTCTTGAGATAAGTGGTGTCGACAAACGGTGACCCTAACGTGATGACCCAAACCTCAAACACCTAGCCTCACTTGCAAAGAAAACCCTAATTGCCAAACTAAATTTCAAAATCATAGGAGTTGGCTCTGATATTATGTTAAATCACCAATCAACCCAAAAACTTAAACTAGTTATGGTGAATTTAATTATACAACACTCCAACATATGTTAAATTCACTAATCAACCTAAAAACTTAAACTCATAGGTTTTGGTAAATTTAATTATATCAATACTCCAACACTCTCCTCACTTGTGAGCTCAGAATTTGAACAAAGTCCCAACAAGTACAAATCAATATTAATTGAGAAGAAACGACTTTACAGGTGTTCGAACACAAGACCTCCTGCTCTGATACCATGTAACATAGTATTGAGAGGAAATACTAATTGAATTCACATTAGAGAGTAACTAACACATACACACATATATTATAAAGGATGTATAATTACTATAAAAGGATGTACAATTACTATAAAGGACAAATATATATTGTATTCACAAGGAAACCCTAATACTAAAGGATGTACAATTACTGTAAAGGACAAATATACATAATAATATATATATTATAACAGTTACACGTTACAACTAAGAATGAAATATCAAATGAACGGTACAAATAGCATCATTTCCACAAATTATAGGTTTCTGTCATATCCTACCAACACTAAAATATTGGAAAAGTATAATTTCTTAATAAAGCACTTGATAGCAGATTTGTCCGGAACACACAAGTTATTCAGGGCTCGTTTAATAACGTTTCTGTTTCTCATTTTATAAGAAACAAACTTGTTTGATAATCTATCTCGTTTCTTGTTCCCAAAATTTGAAAAACGTTTCTAAAATTAGGCCAAATTTTAGAAACTACTTAGTAGTTTCTCTGTTTCGTTTCTTTTTATAATTAAATGTTCCTCAAATGGACTAAAATATACCCTCGGTTTGTTGGCAAGATTCGCGCCTTTATCTCCTCCTCATGCGCTTGTTAAGTACGAGCTCGAGCCCCAGGGAGAACAAATTCTGCTTCTTTTTCTTTTAATTCCGATGCGCTTTTAAGCCACGAGTTCGAGCACCAGGAGAACAAATTTCGCTTCTTTTTCTTTTATATATATATAGTTTTAATTTTAATAAATAATAATAATAATAGTATTATTATTAATATTATATTTGTTATTTTTTATTTTATTTCTTAATTTTACCATCGGCATATTTGTATTATTTTGATTTGAAATTGAAAATTTTTCAATATTTATGTATTATTTAAATTTTGAGTTTTAAATTTTTCAATCTTTATATCTATATATTATTATAATTTTAAATATTAGATTTTAATATGTGTATTTATATATTGTTTTAATTTTTAATGTTGGCTTTTGTAATGTATGTTATTTTAATTTTTAGTACACTAAGAACCCATTAGAATTTTGCAATAAATAAATTTTTCTCACTAGAACATGCAATAAATGATCTAAGTTGATATCATTTAAGACGAATGACTCAAGTAAGAGTAGAGATGTCCATTTTCCCCGCGGGGCCCACCCGCCCCGGGGAATCCCCGTTTAGGTGGGGAATGGGGGAGGGAGCGGGGAAGAAATTTTCCCCGTTGGCTAAACGGGGACGGGGACGGGGAATACAGGAGCGGGGAAGAAATTTTTCCCGTTGGCTAAACGGGGACGGGGACGGGGAATACATTCCCCGACCCCGTCCCCGCCCCGAATAATTTATTTAATTTTAAATATATATATTTTTATACATTTAATAAACCATAAGTCTAAATTTTATTAGATATAATTTTATTTTTCTAAGAAAATTGAAAAAAATGTCTTTTAACTAGAAATCTCTAAAGAATAATTAACCATTTAAATACAAATTTTCAAAAAAAAAAAAAAATTAGTTAATACAATTTTAAAAAATAAAAATATAAACGGGAATCACGCTGCCTCCCGCGAAATTAAATGGGGAATTTCATGGACGGGAATGAAATAGAGGGGCGGGGGCGGGGGCGGGAGCCATTCCCGACCCCAGCCCGCCCGTGGATATCTCTAAGTAAGAGATAACATTACAGATCAAATTTGGACAACATTTGAAGGATAAAACAATTTTATTTATTCACTTTTATTATTGTTGTTAATTTTGCATCAAGACTTGTTGGTAATAGATAATATAAATTTATTATAATTAATTGTATTTTTATATATTTTAATGCATGTTATATATTTTATATTATATAACTAAATTCTTTTTAAACTATAAAAAATAGAAAAAATAAGAAGGAAAAAAAAACATACATGAACCAGAAACAAGAAAGAGTTATCAAACCTTATGCTTCTATTTCTTGTTTTCAAGAAACAAGAAATAGTTATCAAACATATACTTGTTTCTTATTTTTAAAAAATGAGAAACAAGAAATAGGAAACAGAAAATGGAAATTCCGAGGCCTCAATCGTTGACATTTGGCCTGAAGGAGCATAATAATTTGAGCTGAAGCATATCACAAATTAGTACCAAAAAATGGACAAGGACGCAAGAAATGACATTAATGTAAAAAGAAAACTGTCAATCATGTTAAGAAAGCAATTATGAGTCTGAGACCGACATTTATAGAATTATAGAAAAGGGGACAAAAGTATAAAATACAGGTCAGAATTGGCACCTGCTGTTTTTCAACTCTTAAGGCCAGTGTCTTGATTCCTCTTAAACAAACCCAACAGTCAAATGGAGCAAGTCCAGATCCTTCTGTATTTTGGAGGCTATACAAGTCTTTTGCCAAGCTGATACAATGTAAACAAGGGAAAGCAAAATCAGAACTAATGGTTACGACAACATGTAGTAAAAGCAAGAAGGAACGCATCCATCCAGTCAAATCCAAGGATTATATTTTTCTTTTCTGAACAAGACCATTGCTTCAAATTTACTCGGTAAAATATGTGGCAAACGTTGACTCCCTCAAACAATCTACAATGTGGCAAACTCGGTAACTTAAGCTGGACCGCTTAAACAAACAAACAAAAAAAAGATAATGTTGCTGCTGCCAAAAATACCTATTAATGCTAAATGTTGGAGAGAATCAGTCTATCTTATTTTATTCACTCAAGAGATATATATATACAAGTATACAGGGTTAACCTAAATAGGAGAGCATTAAAAGACAACAAAGGACAACCTAATTGATATATTAACAAAATACAATTATATTAATAGAAGAACTCTAACACTTCCCTTCCAGTTGGAGCATATATATCCATCATGCACAACTTGTTAGAGAGGTAATCGATTCGTCCTCAATTCAATGCCTTGGTGAAGATATCTCCTAATTGCTCTCCAATCTTCACATATCATGTCAATACCAAACCTTGTTGTATCTTCTCATGCACAAAATGACAATTAACTTCGATGTGTTTAGTTCGCTCATGAAATACCGAATTAGATACTATATGCAACGCTGCTTGATTATCACACCACAATTTGGTCGGTGTTGTGATATCAAATCTCAATTCAATAAGAAGTTGACGTATGTAGACTAATTTACATACAGATTGTGCAATTGCTCTATATTCTGACTCAACACTTGATCATGGCACCACATTTTGTTTCTTACTCTTCCAAGAAACCACATTACCACCAACGAATACACAATATCCTGAAATTGACCATCTATCTTCCTTAAATCCTGCCCAATCAACATCTGAGAAACATTCAATGTTCATATGCCCGTAACTCTAAAATAATAAATCACGCCCAGGAGTGGCTTTCAAATAACACAAAATTTGTTCCACTGCAGCCCAATGATCAACTGTATGAGAAGACAAATACTGGCTCACAATACTCACTGAATAAGATATGTTTGGTCGAGTTATTGTAAGACAATTGAGTTTTCCCACTAACCTCCTATATTGTTCAGTAGGGGTGAGCAAAAAAATACCGAAAACCGACTCGACCGACCGAAACCGATCGAACTGAGGGCGGTCGATCGGTTTTCGGTCTTTTTCGGTCGGGTCGGTTTTGTGCTTGACAAAACCGACCGAACCGACCGATATTTTTAAAAAAAATTATATATATATATATAATAATAATAATTAAAAAACAAAAAAAAACTAAAAAGATTTTCTCAAAATATATTTAAATAATAATAAAATAATAATTATAAATTATTAAATAATAATAAATTATTAATTATAAATTATTAAATAATTAATTAAATAAATATTTAAAAAATATATAAAACCGACCAAACCGACTGACCTGGTAAGTTTAAAAAAAAAAAAATGGGTCGGTCGAACCGAGCGACCTTGGTCGGTTCCGGGGTTGGTTGGGGTCGAAAACTGACCCCGACCGACCGATGCTCACCCCTATCGTTCAGGATCTTTCAGTAATTCTCCCTCTTTTGTGAGTTGTAAATTAGGCATTATCGGGGTACTACATGGCTTAGCCCCTAACTTCCTTGTTAAAATCAACAAGTCAATTACATACTTTATCTGTGATAGCATGATTCCCTTCTTGCTTCTCATTACCTCAATTCCAAGAAAGTATTTCAACATTCTCAAATCTTTTGTGTGGAATTCACTATGGAGAAAGGTCTTAAGTGATTGGACGCCCAGTGTGTCATCTCTGATAATCACAATATCAACAACATACACAACTAACAAGATGACACCACTCTCAGACTGCTTATAAAACATAGAATGATCTGATTTGCTCTTTCTCATTTCAAAGCTTCCAATCACCTGAGTGAATTTTCCAACCATGCCCATGGACTCGCTTTAATCCATACAAGGATTTACGAAGGCAACATACCTTTCCCTTCTCCCCCTAAGCAACAAATCCTGGAGGTTGCTCCAAATACACCTCTTCCCCAAGATCACTATGAAGAAAGACGTTATTAATATCAAGCTGATGCAATGGCCAGTAATGAATTGATGCTAATGAAATGAATAACCTGACAGAAGCTATTTCAGTAACAGAAGAAAAAGTGTAAGAATAGTCAACCCCATAAGTTTGTGTGTAGCATTTAGCAACAAGGCGAGCTTTCAACCGAGCAACAGATCCATCTAGATTGACTTTAACCGCAAAGACCCACTTACAACCAACAGACTTTTTTCCTGCAGGAAGAGACACTAAATCTTAAGTACAATTGTGTTGGTTATTCTTTTTATTCATTAATAAGGAAATATTGGTTATTCCCTTATTTGTTAATAAATATTTCCTTGTATTAGGCATATTGTAGATGCTGGAATTTTATTTCCTTGTGTGTAAATGTAGGTTTCTTCTATATAAGAAACTTTGTACCTTCATTATAAAATATTGAAAATATTTCTACTCTTATTATTTTCTACATGGTATCAGAGCAGAAACCCTAAATTTGTTCAAAGAAAAACCCTAATTCCCTTTTTTTTCAAAACCCTAAATCGGCTGCCACCAACAAACTCACGGGCTCCCTCATCTTCAAACCCTCGGACTTCTTTTCGTTTTCTGGAAAGGAACCCACGATATCTGGTTCTTGGAAAGAAACCCACGAGCCTGCGAAGACCTAGACCTGATCCGCGAAGCATACCCACGAACCAAGCAGCACTGTCTGCGACTCTTGACCCGCGAACTAACCAGAGTTTGTCGGATTTTTCTTCAAAGTATCGCGCCGCTGGACTTCCCCACCACCGTCGGTCTCCACTGTTGTCGGTCTCCACCGCTGGACATAGTTGGACTCATACGTTTGTTGTTTCTCTACATCTTTACTTGGAGTTCTTTTTTTTTTTTTTAGTCAAAAGGAGTTTCTGTTTTTTGCTTTGTTTGTTGTTACTGTGTGGTGGTCTCCAACAGAATGTCAGACAATAAGTTGCTGCCCATTGTAAAAACCTCAGATAGTCGGATCCACTCCAATAGTCCTATTGTCCAAATTACAACCATTCGACTTAATGGCAATAACTTCCTTCGTTGGTCGCAAAGTGTTCGAATGTACATCCAAGGACAAGGGAAGATTGGATATCTTACTGGAGACAAATCCATGCCTGGACCCTTCGTTCGCTGTATGGGATGCTGAAAACTCCATGGTGATGACCTGGTTAGTAAATTCCATGGTAGAAGAAATAAGTTCTAACTATATGTGCTACTCTACCGCTAAGGAATTGTGGGAAAATGTGACTCAGATGTATTCTGACCTGGGAAATCAATCACAAGTGTTTGAACTCAATCTTAAACTGGGTGAGATGCGACAAGGAAATAATTTTGTTACACAATACTTTCATTTGTTAAAACGAATTTGGCAGGACTTGGATTTATTTGATACGTATGAGTGGAAGTCAACTGATGATCAAAAGCACTACAAGAAAGTTGTGGAAGACGGGCGGATTTATAAATTCCTCGCAGGGCTCAATGTTGAATTTGATGAGGTTAGAGGACGAATACTGGGAAAAACTGTACTCCCAAATATTAATGATGTGTTTTCTGAAGTTCGCAGGGAAGAAAGTCGTAGAAGTGTTATGATCGGCAAGAAAGTCATTGATTCAGTTGAAATCAGGCACCAAGGAATAATGAAAAGCCTCGGGTCTGGTGTGATTACTGCAACAAACCTCGACATACTCGTGAAACATGCTGGAAACTTCACGAGAAACCTGCTAACTGGAATAGTAATAAGCATGGCCCCACTTCATTGGATGACAGGAGTGTAAATCAACACTCATCTGGTAATCAATCCTCATCCTCTGCTAATATTGTTGATTCTAATCCATTTAGCAAGGAGCAAGTCGATCAACTCCTGAAGCTGTGAAAGGTCAATTCATCATCGGGTAATCCTAGTGTTTCCTTGGCACAAACAGGTACTTGTTCTCAAGCCCTTTCTTGTCTTAACTCCTCCCCATGGATCATAGATTCTGTGGCTTCTGATCACATGACCAGTTCCTCAAAATTATTTGAATCATTCTCTCTGATGTACTATAATGAAAAAATTCGAATTGAAGACGGTAGTTTTAATTCCATTGCAGGAAAAGGAACTATTAGACTATCCTAAAAAATTAATCTATATTCTGTATTGCATGTTCCAAAACTAGAATGTAATTTGTTATCTGTCAGTAAAATATCTAAGGATGCTAATTGTCGTGTCATCTTCTATGATTCCCATTGTGTTTTTCAGGATCAGGGATCGGGGGAGATGATTGGGCGTGCTAGAATACTTGAAGGTCTCTACTATTTTGAGGAACCCTCGACTAGTCATAAAACAGTTCGAGGCTTGAGTAGTGTTAGTTCTTCCCCTGTTAAAGAAACTATAATGCTTTAGCATCGTAGATTAGGGCATCCCAGTTTTTTCTATTTAAAGTATCTGTTTCCAAATTTATTTAAAGGTATTGATTGCTCCACTTTTCATTGTGAAAGCTGTATTTTTGCAAAAAATCACAGATCAACTTATTCACCCAACCCTTACAAAGCATCTACTCCTTTTTACCTAATTCATAGTGATGTTTGGAGACCTTCAAAAGTTTTAACTCATAGTGGAAAACGGTGGTTTGTTACCTTTATTGATGACCATACCAGGTTAACCTGGATTTATTTGCTTAAAAACAAGTCAGATGTGAAAGATATTTTTATCCAGTTTTATAACATGATTGAAACTCAATTCCAAACTAAAATTAGCATTTTGCATTCTGATAACGGAAAAGAGTATTTCAATGAATATTTAAATGAATTCTTTAAAGTCAAAGGTATTTTTCACCAATCGACGTGTCGTGACACTCCCCAACAAAATGGCTTTGCTGAAAGAAAAAATAGACACTTACTTGATGTTGCTCGTGCACTTATGTTTTCTATGCATGTTCCTAATTATTTGTGGGGAGAACCTATTCTTACGGCAGCGTATCTTATTAATCGAATGCCTACAAAAATTTTGGATTTTAAGACACCCCTGGATCATTTTAAAACTTTTTTTCCCTCTGTTCGCTTATTTTCTGATTTGTCTATCAAGGTTTTTGGGTGTACAACATTTGTTCACCTTCCTAACATTTGTCGGTCTAAACTTGAGCCTAGGGCTTCTAAATGTATTTTCGTAGGATATGTTTCAAACAAGAAAGCATATAAATGTTTTGACCCCGTACAGAAAAAATATGTTGAAAGCATGGATGTTTCGTTTTTGGAAGATCAATCCTTTTTTCAGCCAAATTATCTTCAGGGGGAGATGGTATCCAATTTAGAAGATAATTTTTGGGATACGTCTCCTTTACCCACACTCATTAGTCCTGAGGTTACAAACTCTAATTCTCCGATATCAAGTATGAAAAACTCTTCTTCAGGGGGAGAAACACTACAAAGTGGTCTTATTGATCGAAAACTTGAGCTACAGGTTTATACTAGAAGGGGTGTAAATCAAAAGAACCAGGACCAGAGAGTAGATTTATCACAGAACCAATCTAAAACTCCGACAACTGATCGTGAAGATCCAGGTAATTCTATTTCCAATTCTGCTTCAAATCACTTATCCGACATATCCGATCTTGATATTCCAATAGCCCATAGGAAAGGTACTCGTAATTGCACCAAATATCTCATATCAAATTACCTTTCTTACCATAGATTATCTGATAATCATAGGGCCTTTACCTCTAGAATAACAGACTTATTTGTGCCAAGGAATATACAAGATGCCCTAAATGATTCGAATTGGAGGATAGCAGTTATGGAAGAAATGAATGCTCTTAAACAAAATGATACATGGAACATAGTTGAACTGCCGAAAGGTAAGAAAACTGTAGGATGTAAATGGGTGTTTACTATAAAGTGTAAAGTCGATGGGGGCATTGAGAGGTACAAAGCCAGACTCATTGCTAAAGGTTTCACTCAAACCTATGGAATTGACTATCAGGAGACATTTGCCCCTGTTGCTGTCAATGCAGATTGGCCCCTTTATCAACTTGATGTCAAAAATGCATTTCTCAATGGGGACCTTGAGGAAGAAGTATTTATGGAACCTCCACCTGGTTTTGAAAAAGAAATTGGGATTGACAAAGTGTGCAGATTAAAGAAACCTTTATATGGACTTAAACAATCTCCGAGGGCGTGGTTTGAATGATTCGGAAAAGTAGTTATGAGCTATGGATTTTGTCAAAGCCAAGCCGATCATACTATTTTCTATAGACATACTGGAAATAACAAAGTTGTTGTTCTAATAGTGTATGTTGATGATATTATTATCATAGGAAATGACGGAGCAGGAGTGACTACCTTGAAGAAACAACTTGCAAATGAATTCCAAATTAAAGACTTGGGAAATTTGAAGTACTTTCTAGGAATGGAATTTGCTAGATCAAAAGAAGGTATTCTTGTAAATCAACGGAAGTATATCGTTGATTTACTCGAAGAGACAGGCTTACTTGGGTGCAGGACATCAGAAACTCCTATTGAGCCAAATTTGAAATTGCAAGTTGCAACAGGAGGAGATGTAAAAGATAAAGAAAAATATCAGAGACTGGTGGGGAAACTCATTTATTTGTCTCATACACGTCCTGAAATTGCTTTTGTTGTAAGCATGGTAAGTCAATTTATGCATGCCCCAGGACAATCTCATTTTGAAGCAGTTTACAGAATCCTAAGATATTTAAAAGGCACTCCTAGAAAAGGTATACTATTTAAGAAACATGATAATTTACATGTCAAAGTATACACTGAAGCTGACTGGGCAGGGAATATAACAGATAGAAGATCTACTTTTGGGTATTGCTCGTTTGTTGGAGGCAACCTAGTCACATGGAGAAGTAAAAAACAGAGTGTGGTGGCTAGAAGTAGTGCTGAAGCTTAATTTAGAGCCTTGGCTCATGGAATTTGCGAGGGCATATGGATAAAACGATTATTGGATGAATTAAAATTCAGTCAGAATAGACCAATGCATATTTACTGTGACAATAAGGCAGCTATTTCCATTGCCCACAATCCGGTTCTTCATGATAGAACAAAACATATTGAAGTTGATAAACACTTCATAAAAGAGAAGATTGATGCAGGTGTAATATGTACTCCTTATCTCCCTACAACAGAACAGGTAGCTGATGTGTTAACAAAGGGACTTCCAAAATTACAGTTTGACAAGATGATCTCCAAGCTGGCGATGAAAGATATATTCAAACCAGCTTGAGGGGGAGTGTTGGTTATTCTCTTTATTCATTAATAAGGAAATATTGGCTATCCCCTTATTTGTTAATAAATATTTCCTTGTATTAGCCATATTGTAGATGCTGGAATCTTATTTCCTTGTGTGTAAATGTAGGTTTCTTCTATATAAGAAAGTTTGTACCTTCATTGTAAAATATAGAAAATATTTCTACTCTTATTATTTTCTACAAATTGTCGTCTAAGACAGTCATCATTCCACCACTATAGCACGCCAACCAGGATGAGACAAAACTTCAAGAACAATCTTAGGAACTTAGATAGATTGTAGGGATGGTAGAAGATGACAAATGGTTATATGAAACAAAAGGGGAAATAGGATATGTGCACTGACGCTTACCTTTACGAAGAGCAATAGGAAGATCATCGTTTGTTCCTGAATCCAATGATGAAGAAGCTTCTGGTACAGGGCATGCAGTTGAAGGAGGTCATCATCGAGAATAAACCTGAGTGATAGGTGGGTGAGTTAAAACAGATGGAGATGGAGAAGAAGCGCTCGAAGACTCACGAGAGGAGAGAATTGTGTTAACAAGAAAATCATCCTCTTCCTCTCGATGCTCCCCTTTACGCGTACTCGAAGATGAAGTAAAGAAAGAAGAATTTTTAAAGAACGTGACATCAAGAGAGACAAAGTAACGATCAAGGTTAGGACAATAACATCGATACTCTTTTTGGACGCGAGAATAACCAAGAAAGACATATTTTAAAGACTTCAAATCTAGTTTGGTGAGTAGAGGGCGAACATCTCGAACAAAGCAAGTACAACCAAAGATTTTCGGTGGAAGGGAAAATGAAGGGAGGTCGGGGCACAAAATATGATAAGGTATCTCACCTTTAAGAACCAACGAGGGCATGCGATTTATTAAGAAGCAAGTCGTCAACACAGCATCAGCCCAAAAATATTTGGGGACATCCATCTGAAACATTAAGGCTCTTGTTGTTTAAAGGAGATAGTGATTCTTTCTGTTGGTGTTGATATAATTAAATTTGCCATAACTTATTAAACTTTTGGGTTAATTGGTGATTTACATGGTATCAGAGCAGAAGGTTTTGTGTTCGAACCCTAGTGAAGTCATTCTCCTGATTAATATCAATTTGTATTTGTTGGGGCTTTTTCCAAATTTCCAAGCCCACAAGTTAGGTAGGGGAAGTGTTTGATTTCCACTTGTTGGGCATTTGTTCAAATTTCTAAGCCCACAAGTGAGGGGGAGTGTTGGTGTTGATATAATTTCTAAGCCCATAAGCTTAAACTTTTGGGTTAATTGGTGATTTACACTTTCGTTCTGCAACTCCATTTTGAGATGGAGTATCAATACATGAGGATTGATGGAGAATACCATGTTCACTCAAATAAGAACTAAGAGCATGAGAAAAGTATTCTTTAGCATTATCACTTTGTAGAACTTTAAAAGAACCATTAAATTGAGTTCGAATTTCAACATGAAAGCTGCAAAAATGAGAAAGAAACTCAGAACGATTTTTCATTAAATATAACCATATTACACGAGAAAAATCATCGACAAATGTAACAAAATACTGAAACCCTCTCTTAAACTCAACAGGACATGGACCCAAACATCAGAATGAACTAACTCAAATAAAGCACTATCTTGTTTATTGATTCTGAGATGCAGACTCAAAAGATGAAATTTAGCAAATTGGCATGACTCGTCATCTAAAAAAGATAAGTGATTAAATTGAAGATGAAGACTCTTCAAGACGGAAAAAGATGGATGACCCAAACGACAATGTTGTTCAAAGGGAGAGGTCACATTAGAGCATGGAACGGTTGTGGATATGTTTTGTTCAAAAATATAGAGACCTCCAAATTCGTGCCCTATACCAATAGTCTTCTTTGTCAAAAGATCCTTAAATAAACAATAACCATGAAAGAATAAGACAACAATTTAGATCTCGAGTGAGCTTACTAACTGAAATCAAGTTAAAGAAAAATGGTGGTAAACTTAAAAGAGAAGACAAGGAAATTAAGTTTGTAAGATTGACAGTGTCTGATCCTAAAACAGGAGATGTGGTCTTTTTTTTACAAGGCACCAACAAATTTTCATTGAAATAATGAAATGAGACTAATACTCAAGGTACAAACTCCAAGAGGAGGACAAAAGAGAGTTGAAGTCATTCAAAAATAAAGGGAGAACAAAAGAGAAACAACACCTCACCAAGAACAAACAAAAAGAACTCAAGGACAAGAGAAGAATATCCATAAGATTTTCAAGAACCAAAGAGAAACCAAAGACCAAAAATTACAAAAGACTGAGAAAGAGAAGCCAATAACGCTAATAAAGAGAACACTCTAGAAAGAAGCCATCAAAGGGTCAGACTCAAACTGCACCACTCAAATCTCCAACAGCCAATAGATATTCTTTGAGACCAAACAAAAGCCCAGACAGAGCTACCTTCTCCCCAATTCTCCAGAACAAGAACACCTTAACACACCAAGCCCCCGTAGCAAGTAGGACTATAATATCTGCCAAGGCATCAGTGAAGCTCGAAAATATAAAACGAATACCACTCAGACACTAAAAAAAACTTCAAAACTTCCAAACGTTCTATCCACTAAAAACTTGAAAACCTCACGAGGACGATACAAATTTTCTAACAACAATAGCCGAAATATTCAAACTAGAACTTTTTAGAAGCATCGTGCAATTTCACATGTTCCAAGAAATGAGCTTCATTAAAAGGAGGAAGAGAACCCACCAAACGGTACTTCTTTAAACTGCAAACCACTAGCCTTAATCAGGGAGCTAAAGCGACTTAGTTCTGGATAGGAAGCAATGGAATTTATTACACCCGAGGGAGAGCACCCCCTCGAAGAATCAAAAAAGCTTGCAAGATTAATGATAGGAGACCCATCCGTCAAATCTTTGAGCAAAGATTTCCTGTCTGAACACAAATCAAAACTACTTAAACTCACCATCGAACCTATAACTGAATCATTATCTAGCAATGACAACGAAATATCTACAACCCGAGCATCTCCCCCGCATGCTGAAAAGATGCTTTAACAAAAGATACTTCTTTCGGACCAACCTGACATTCCTCTATAGAAAAAGCCCTTTAAAACCACATCATTCGGAGCCTTAGAGGCCAACAGACCCATCTTTCCAGACTGAATACAAGGTATTGAACGTTCAAGAAAATCCGGGCAAACAACCTCACCTGCAGGGGCAACTGCTGGTTCCAAAGCTTTCCCATAGCGTCTTGTGTAATATTTCTCACAAAACCTATCCCTTACCTCTTTAACCATGGTTGGAATCGGGGAAGATAAAACATCACCAACCCCATCCTTACCACGCTGCCATCAATAGCAGACAACATCAACTTTACTGGAGACAAAGGGGCCACATTATCAATGAAATCATCAAAAGAATCATTCGACGACATGCTTCCAGCCACAGCCAAAACATCTCCCCCTACCACCGAAATCAGTTTCCCCATTATCATTAAAGTAAAAACCTTGAAGGAAGGCTCCAAATCAACCATCACATTGTTAGAATTATTTGAGCGACTCCTTTGAAAACCATCTTCCAATTCTACAAAAACATCTTGTAATACAAGTTCAATTCGAACCAAATCGATAGGATTAGAGAAATCCTTTACCACCAAAGAACAAACTTTCATTCCAATTGGTCTCATTCCTTCACTATCCGTAATATTTATTTCAAACTTACCACTATAGGTATCTGAGACCTCAATCCGAGTGGAAGAAAACCACATAGGTTGGGTTTAACCTTTATTCTGGCGGAAGAGAGATCCGTCAAGTTCAAAGTGTCCAAAGCAATCTCAACCCGCCCCCCAAGGCATCCTGATGGTCTCAAAGACTACCCTTTTCCACATATTTAAAGGAAGATTAGAAATGGCGACCCATCCTCCATAACTTTCAATAAGATTAAGCAAGCTATGATTCTTTCTTGACCATCTTTCTACTTTGATAAAGGAATCCTCCACTCTTTACCACTTGCCAATTTTTCCCACAAACGCCTCTTTTGAGACTTCATCCACCTTGAACATAGCCTTATCCACCGAGAAAGGGTTAATCTGAATCTTCACACAAAAAGATTTTTCAATTGTCAATCTAATCTCAACCCAAGAAATACGAGCAAACAATTGAGTAATAACCAACACGCCTTCAAAGTTGAGATCCAACACCTCCGATTCTCTCCTAATCCATTGCTCCCTACCCAAAGGATTATTGAAACACAAACCGGACAAACTTTGTTGCTCCGCATCGCCAATCCATCCAAATTGCTTACTAATTCCGAACAAAAACTCCCGACCGTCACATCTAAGCTCTACAAGAAATCACTCAACATATCCCCAAACACCAACCAACCATTCAGATGCTTTCCTAGATTCACTTTGAGTCTATTCCAGTCAACAATAGGTGGCCAATGAACACAATCAGCAAACCAAGAATAACCTTTTCGAACTTTAAACAAACCAAGCACCCCATTATCCTCTTGGAATTTCCTCCTTTGAATAAGGATTTGGAATGAAGACGCAAAATCTTACATGCTTCTTTAACCCAATGCAGCTAGACTAGAGATAATGTCAACTTACATCCTTCAGACTAATGCTCCAAACAGAACCACTCATCATTCCTTCGAATGCTAAAATAGGAGCCGCCGATGTTACAATTGAGCATCTCCATGGGAGCTCAAAAAGCAGGAAACCTCAGACAACTTCCACTCGGGCTTTCGACCACCCCACTACACAAAGCAGAAACCGAAAGAGGACAAGACTCGAAGGGCTAAGAAAAAGAAAACAGAGACCGAAGAAAAGGACGGGAACACAAGAATCAAGAGCAACACTATCGAGCAGGAGAGGGGGGAAGAGAGAAATGGCGGCAATGGAGTCAACACGAAGGGCTAACAGGAGAAAAGAAGGGAGGAACCTTCGACAACTTGACTACAAAAGGACGGAGAGAAGGCAGCAAACAGAAAGAGGACGGAGAGAAGTCGGCGAAGCGACGGACTAAAGGAGAACGATGACTGGAGACGAGATCGAAAACCAATGACGCCGAGAAGATCAAAGGAGGAGAAGAGAGAGAAGAGAACCTAAAAGAGGACGAACAGGACCAATTTAAAAGAAACCAACTAGATTAGATGAAGAAAGAATCCAAATGACCACGGGGTGAGAGAATGGAGGGATAGTCAGCCGGCGGGAAGAGATCGAAAGGGACAGAGCAAAAACGAAGGGTTATCGGACGGGTAGGCTAACAAGAGAGGTGTTCTTATCAGCTATAGTAACGTTAGGTAAAGATTTAGACGGACAAATATGAGAGAATAAATTTGGATTACCTGTCATATGATTAGAAGCGCCAAAGTCTATAACCCATTTTGAAGAGGAAAGAAGGCACGTAGATGTATTACTTGTGTCAGCAATGGCAGTAATAGAAGTGGAAGATGACGCCTTTAGTGAATCTTGATAATAGCAGAATTTAGCAAACTCCTCTGCTGAAATCGAAATAGACTTGCCATGATTATTAGGTAGGCAACATGCGCAGATGGAAACCTCTGGCCTCTATTAAACAATTTTCTGCAATCACGCTTCATATGACCAAACTTATGGCAGTAGTGGCAAACAATATCGCCCGAGTTTGCTCTCTGAATGTTTGAATTACCTTTATACGTGTTGGGTCCAACCCCTCTGTTTCCTTTGTACTCACCCGTCTGTCCAATCAAGGCACTATTTGACTCGTAGCAGGATTGCTTGCGACTTCTCAGTACAAATTATTCGAGTATAAGCATCTTCCAACGAAGAGATTTCTGAGCTAGACAGACCTCGATCTTTTGCCATATCATACTTAGAGGCGAGACCAACCAAAAAGCTCATAATAAACAGTTGTTTATGTTGGGCAATCTGAACTTTCACATCAGTACAAATAGGCAACAAAGCATTAAACTCTGCATATGATGTTTTGCACTCCATAAAGTAACTAGTCAGAGATTTGTCGCCTTGATCAGGTTGAAAGAGAGTTTTGTACACGTCGAACACTCTACTAATATTCCCTTTCCTAGAGTAAAGGAATTTCAGACATTCTAAGAGCCCGTGAACAGATTCATAATGATTAATCAACCCTACTACATCGCTCTCAATAGAGTTCTTTATTCGTAGAATAAGCCTAGAATCATCTCGTAACCAATTCTTCCTAGTATCATCAGTCGGTGGTGATTTGTCAGTGACATGATCATCCATATCAAGACTTTGAAGATAGGGACGAATGTTTGTCCACCATACATAAAAATTAGACCCATTAAGCTTATGTTCTATAATCTTTGACACTATAGGAATCATCTCCAACATCACTATACTTTTCTTTTCAGCCATAATTATAAAAAACGAACCACAAAAATCAGACCTAAAACCCAAAACAAAACTGTACCACAGAAACCCTAGATTGGTAAAGAGGTGTTTCTCCAACCGTCCCTCAAACGAGAAATATATGACCGAAACAAGCATACCACTAGAGAGAGCAAGCAAACCCGAGCAAAAGCCAAAAAAAACACCAATTTCCAATGACTCACGCGCCTCCACGCACGGGCGCGTGAGACTGTCGTTGCTTCTTGAGGCGGTGCACGTAGCGCACACGGAAGGTATTTTGGGTCAATTTTTTTTGTACCAAGATCGACAAGTGGGTTGTTGAATGAAAGTTCGGATGGTAGTGGCAGCAAACAAACCTCACAGCAAAGGTCTTACACCTCCAATAGATGTTCCAAATCTCAAATCCTAATTAGTCCCAAATCCCTACGAACCAAAAAAAAAAAAAAAAATAGAACCCTAATTGCCTAGAAAACCCTAGAGCTCTGATACCATGTTAATACTAATGGTTTGAGAGAATCAGTCCATTGTATTTTATTCATTCAAGTGATATATATACAAGTATACACAAGTATACAAGGTTAACCTAAATAGGAGAGCGTAAAAAGACAATAAAGGACAACCTAATTGATAAATTAACAAAATACAATTATATTAATATAAGAACTCTAACACAAGTTCATACTTCCACCCACTAGAAAGAGAAACTACTAACAATTGCTAGAAACTCTTTTCCGGCCTGAGCAAAATAATAGATTTAATTATCTGTGTATTATTTTGAGAAGAGAAGGGGTTCTTAAGAAACCACCCATTTACAGATATGGAATTTACAACTAAGAAAAATAAAATTTCAGCAATATAGAATAAAGATATTATTTAGCTAAAACAGGAAATAGCTAAACCAACACGTCCATATGTTACTCTTCAACGTTTTGTAAATTCATCCTACTTCCAACCCTGTTATCCCAAATATTATTGATATGTCAATTGTAGATGATAAAATTTTATAAACAAGATGAAGTCCGAGGATAAGTCCTCTTCAAATTATAGATAAAAAGAAAATAGAAAGAGCAAAAGTTGGGGAGTCATTTCTAAGTTCAGTCACCAAAAAATCAATAAATAGATTTTTCCTTCAAGAAGCCATGACCGATGAGGGAACCCTAAAAAAGGGGGAAAAACCAAAAAAATTTAATACAATGACTTCCTAGCAATTTTAAGCTATGGAAGAGCAGTATCAACAAATAAACATAAATGTAATCTGCTCACAAAAGAAGCTATTACTGAAAGATCCACAGCATTCTTCCCATCCAACATTTTTTTATAGGAAATAGATATTTTGCGAACGTCCAATTTGTATCTGATTAGAGGAACATAAAGCAGTATTCTAAATGGGAAGTTTTTTTTTTTTTTTTGGACAAGTACAAAGATAAGAAGTAAAAGAAGACAACAAAAGTAAAGACAGTTTCTGCAAAGCAAATAAACCCCTCCCCCTCTTCCTCTAACCCGAACTTAAGAAGTACAAACAAAGGGGGCCCATGAAAGACATAAGTCAGAAATTAAATAGCCATCAAACAACTTGGATAGAACACACCAGGATGAAGCTTTTATATGAATTGATTCAAATCTCCTACTCCACACCATGGCCTTGTCTTCAAAAGTTCTCTGATTTCTTTCGAACCAAACTTTTGATAGTACTGCCTTGACGCCATTCCTCCAAAGCAATTTTGCCTTAGGCCCCAACTTGGGGTCCGAAAGCAAATGGATTACATTTTCAGATACTATGTTCGAGAACACCCAACTCATATTGAAAACTTGAAATAACTTTGCCCAACAGCTTAGTGCAAATTCACATTGAAAGAATAAGTGGTAGGCCGACTCCCCAAACTTGAAACAGAGAACACAAACCGACGGTTGAAGAGCCACTGAAGCTTGCTTTCTCTGAATCACTTCCGCAGTGTTCATCTTCCCAAACACCAAAATCCACATCAAAACATTTACACGCCTAGGACAAGATTGATCCCACAGAGCCCGATACAGCACTCTATCCATTGCATGCCTTGTCCCCAAAAAGGACACCACCGAGCGAACAGAGAAACATCCCGATCTCTCAATAGGCCAAATTCTCCCATCATCAACTGAACTTGGCACAGTATTCTTTATAGTATTCAACAAATTGGCAAACTCCTCCATCTCCTCCTCTTTAAGTTAGGAGAGGCCCCAAGAAGCCAATACATAATCTCAAGCCTCCGCCACTTTAATATCCTTCCCACTCACAACCTTGAATATAAGAGGAAAAGTTTCCTTGAGAGGTGAACTCCCAACCCAAACATCCTCCCAAAAACGTACCCTGAGCCCATTACCCAATCGATACTGCACCAACGACCTCACTTTCTCCCAATGCATCATCATACTAATCCAGGGACTTCTTAAACTCCGCCCCTTTGCAACCGAAGGATTCCAACCATCTTTTGAAACTCCATGAATACTAGCCACCACCCTCCGCCATAAAGCCAAGGATTCACTCCCAAACCGCCAACCCCACTTTGCCAATAAGGCAACATTTTTTCTCCTTAAATCCCCCACACCTAGCCCTCCCAACGATCTATCCCGAGCAACAAGATCCCAACGAGCCAAATGGTTAAATTTTGAGCCATTTCTCCCTTCCCAAAAGAAATTTCTCATTATTTTCTCCAATTTCTTCGAAGCAACAGAAGGCATCTCAAACACAGAGAAAAAATAAAGTGGCAAACTAGAGAGAACTGATGAACACAAAGTCATACGCCCTCCTCTTGACAAATTAAATTTCTTCCACCTATCGACTTTCTTCTCGAAAGCATCAATCACCGGCTGCCAAAAGCCCAGAGTCCTTGGGTGACCACCCAGAGGTAAACCTAAATAAGAGAAGGGTAAACCACTCACTTTGCAGCCCAATAAACTAGCCATTGCATTAACCTCTGTCTCCTGAATATTAACCCCCACCACAGCTGATTTGGACCAATTAACACTCAGGCCCGAGCAAGCTTCAAAGAGTGCAATAGTGTCAATTAACACTTTCATCATAATATTATCATATTTACAAAAAAGAAGCGTATCATCAGCAAATTGCAGAATAGGAACATGAATCTTATCCTTCCCCACAACAAACCCTTCAAATAAACCTTGTCGATGCATGGTCATAACCAAGGAAGATAACACTTCCAAAATTAAAAGAAAAAGATAAGGAGAAAGAGGATCTCCCTGCCTTAAACCCCTTGAAGCCTTAACCCTGCCCCTAGGCCTTCAAGTATTCTAAATGGGAAGTATCATTAGAATAGGTGAAAAGGTGAGATCAATTTCACGATGGTACTTTTTTTTAACAAGATACGAAACGTTTCATTAAGAGAATGATAACAGACTAATGCTCAAGAATATACAAACTCCGATAAGGAGTGAGAATAAAGAAAAATAAAACAAAACCGAACAACCAAAGCAATAACAAACATTAAAAAGCAGTCCAATGGAGGTAAATGTCATTTGAGTAATTTGCAAAAGATTTGGATAGTATGCACAAGGTGGACGCTTTCAAACATGCTACTTCAAATCTATTGAACCACGGAAGACATTTGCTATAAAAAGTCCTTGCATTCCTTTCCCTCCATAATTCTGACAATAAAATTTTGACTGCATTAGACCATATAAGAGAAGGCTTTATGGCAAAAGACGGACCCAACAAGAGTTGTTGCACATTTCCTTTAAGGTTAGCAAAGAAAACCCAACTCGATTTGTGAATCGAATGTAGCTTGAACCAACCATTCAAAGAGTACAAACAACCATAAAGAAATATGATCTTGAGATTCCTCTACGCAAGACACAAACAATAGACCGAAGGCTGAAGAGAGAAACCAGGCAGCTTTCTTTGCAGAATCTGAAACACCTCCTTTGATAAAGGTCCTTTGATAAAGGAGTAGAAGAAACCACTTCCCTCGATAAAGTTCTGACTGAGAATGCCCCAGAGGGTTCCAACAACCAAACTCTTGAATCCAACTCATTCCCTACTTTGAACGAAGAAATGCATTCCAGCAAGGATGCGAAGGCAGAAATCTCCTCGTCCTTCAAAAGTCTTCTAAAGACAATACTCCAAGATGAAAATTCGAGATCCCACAAATCAGAATGGTACTTCTTGTCACAAAATCAAACTAATATCAATTTTGAAAAATCAAGCCGTGCCTGAATTGTTTTTATAAGAAACTGTTAGAATTTCTATTATTTAGGAAAGTTTATGCCTAAATATTAACCGTAAAATATTCTGTCTTTATTGTATTCTATTATTTCCATAATTGTAATAGGTTTTTCTCATATATAAGAGGACCTAGGTTGCACATATTTGATATGAAATATATATTTATACTCTCAAAATTAGCATGGTATCAGAGCAGGAAAGAAAAATCCTATTTTTTTTCTAACCCTAACCCTAGCCACCACTGTTGTCGCCACTTCAACCCTAATCGTCACCGCTGTTGGAACCCTATAGCAATCGTATTAAACGCCGCACATTACTTCCAGCACACTACCAGTGACCGAGGGCGAGTTTACTTCGCACGGTGGTGATTTTTCGTGCGTGGGTTTGATTGTCTAGGAAGGCTAGTGTCGTGGGTCTCACCGTAACGAAGAAGGAGAAACCGGAGTTGAAGGAGACCGCTACCTGTGAGTCTTCGTTGCCATCGTCTGTGTGAGTTTTCGATAGCAGAGGAGTCCGTCGACTATCATTTGCTTGGGTCTCGGTTGAATGCCGGTGTGAACTTTGTTCCTCGGCATGGGTATTTTCATGGGGCCCAGTGTTTGAAAAAGATAGTCATGGGTCTTGGTTTTTCGTTCGACTACCATTGCCTATCTATTTCGATCGTTTCGAGGGTTGTTGCATCGTAGCTCTCGGAGTACACCATCGCGTTGTTCGGTTGTTGCATCCATGGGTTTTTTTTTCTTCGGTTGTGATTTTTTTTCTTTATTACTGGTTGTGGGCTTCTCGGGGACCGTATTTATACTTTGACTTGTTCAAATTTTTCTTAAAATTGTGAGTTATTGGAATGGTTAGAAATTTGATGGCAGCAAGTACGAGCAATCTCAATGACAAATCGCGACTTTTTGGTAGGGAGCAAACCAATCAACTTGTGAAATTGCTATCGCCCATTTTTTCCTCTAACCATTCATGTATATCCTTGACACAAGGAGGTACTTATCCTAAAGCATCCTCATGTGGTAATCTATCTCCATGGATCATTGATTCTGGAGCTTCTGATCATATGACTGGTTCCTCTCATTTTTCTAACTCATACTCTCCTTCGTATTCTAATGAAAAGATTTGAATTGCAGATGGCAGTTTTTCTTCTGTTGCAGGAAAAGAAACAATTAAATTGACTGAAAATATCTCTTTGAAGTCTGTCCTTCAGGTTCCAAAATTAGCCTGTAACCTCTTATATGTCAGCAAACTTTCTAGAGATTCTAATTGTCGCGATATTCTTTCAATCTCATTGTATTTTTCAGGATCAGGGATGGGAGAAGATGATTGGGAGTGCCAGGATGCTCGATGGTCTCTATTTCTTCGATGAAGGTTCTTTCAGCAATAAAATTACTCAGGGTCTAAGTAGTATTAGTTCTCTCTCTGGTAAATATCAAATTATGCTTTGGCATCTTAGACTAGGACATCCTAGTTTTTCTTATCTTAAGTATTTATTTCCTAATTTATTTAAGAGAATTAATTGTTCCTCTTTTGATTGTGAAAGTTGCATTTTAGCAAAAAAAAATCATCGTTCCACTTATTTTCCAAAACCTTACAAAATTTTCAAAGCTTTTTTATTTAATTCATAGTGATGTTTTGGGTGTTTCTAAGATTAGGACTTATAGTGGGAAAAGATGGTTTGTTACTTTTATTTTTTGACAAGATAACAACAAGTTTTCATTGAAATAATGAAAAGAGACTAATGCTCAAAGTACAAAATCCAAAAAACAACATCTCTCCAAGAACAAACCAAAAGAGAGGGGAGAATAACCATAAAGATACAAGAACCAACGAAAAACAAAGGCCAAGAAACCATAGAAGACTTAAGAAGAGAGGCTAAAACACGCCAACAAAGGAGAACACCCCAGAACGAAGCCAGCAAAGCGAAAGACCCAAAACCCACCACCCAACCCTCCAACGACCATTAGCTAATCTTGGAGCCAATCATAAGCCCCAACAAAACTACCATCTCCCTAAATTTCCAAAACTAAGACAAACAGTGGAGGAAACCTTCACAAAGCCACCAACCCCGCTAACTACTTCAAATGACAAGACCACCAAAACACCCCAAGTCAGCAAAACAAAAACACCTTAAAATACCCTGCCTCACAATAGGCTACTGAGAATAATTAAATCCAAAGGATCCAGTAAGGTTGTACACAACATTTCCATCCCCTTCTACTCTTCTTCTAACAACACTGCTTAACCGAAGGACCACCATGCAAATCCACAAGTTCTAAGCAAAAAACTGCATTAGAAGTAGGACGAACATCCACCAACTGGTACTTCTTTAAACTGCAAACCGCTTGCCTTAATGAGGGAGCTAAAACGGTTTAGTTATGGACAGACTTACAGAGAGCTGCAGAATCCTTCACCCCCCCACCCCCCCACCACCACCACCAAAAGGTGAACACCCCTTTGGAATATCGAATAAGCTTGCCAGAATTATGATAGGAGGCTCACCTGACAAATCACTTAGCAAAGAATTTCTGACCGAACCCAATTCTGGGCTACTTAAACTGACCAAAGAACTCATGATTGAATCACAACCAAACTACGGAGAGGAAGAATCTACCACCCGAGCATCCTCCTCCGATGGTAGAAAAGATGCTTTAACAAAAGATACTCCCTTCAGACCAACCCGACATTCCTCAAAAGAAATTGCGCTCCCCTTTAGTATCAAATCTTCTGGGGCCTTAGAGGCCAACAAACCTGACTTACCAGACTGAATACCGAGCATCAAACATTCAAGAAAATCTGGGTAGACAACCTCTTCTGTGAGGGCAGCTGTTGGTTGCAAAGTGCTACTACAACGCCTTGTATAATATTTATCACAGAACCGATCCCTTACCTTTTAACCGTGGTTGGAATCGGGGAAGAGAATGAATCTCCAACCCCATCCTTAACGGCCAGCCCCTCCAAATCCAAGCGTTTCGACTTCTCTGGAGACAAAGAGACCACACCTTGCTCCTCCAACTCCGCAATATTGGAGGAGACACCTTAAGAGTTATTCAATGAATCAGTTCCCGCCAATGTCAAATCTTTTCCCCCTACCACCGAACCCGGTTTCTCCAAAATCAACACAGGTGACTTGGAAGAAATCTCCAAACCATCCATTACCTTAATAACATCATCTGAAAGACTTTTCTGAAAACTACCTTTAGAATCGTCAAAAACATTTTCAAGACAGGTTCAATTCGTTCCAAATCAATAGGATTTGAGAAATCCTTTACCACCAAGGAACAAACATCCATCCTAGGAGGACTCATTCCGTCAATATTCGTAATCTTTATTTCAAATTTAACACAAAGGCCATCAGAGACCTCAATATGAGCTGGAAGAAATCCACATAGGTTTGGGTTAACCTTTATTCATGCTGAAAAGAGATCTGTCAAGTTCAAAGTGTCCAAGGCAATTCAACCAACCTCCCCAAATGTAGCCCGATGGTCTCAAAGACTACCCTTTTCCACAGATTTAAAGGAAGATTAGAAATGGTGATCCAACCTCCATCGCTCTCAATAAGATTAGACAAATCATGCTCCTTCCCGGACCACCTTTCAACTTTAATAAAGGAAGCACCCACTCTTTGCCACTGCCCAAATCTTTCCCTAGGAAACTCCTTTGAATCACCACTCACTTTAATGATAGCCTTATCAACCGTGAAAGGGTATATCTGAATCTTCACACAAAAAGACTTTTCAAGAGCCAATTTAATCTCCACCCAAGAAATACAAGCAAACAGACGGGTAATAACCAACAAGCCTTCAAAATCAAGATCCAACACCTCCAACTCTCTCCTAACCCAATGCTCCATACCCGAAGGCTTACTGACATGTGAACCAAAAAACCTTTGTTGCTCCAAAGGAAACTCCCGCACTGGCGTTGCTTCCGAATTACTCCCAAAAACTGTACCAGAAAACTGAATCGTCACATCAAAACTCAATAGGAAATCGCGTAACATATTCCCAAAGACCAACCAGCCATTCAAATAGATTCCTAGATTCACTTTGAGTCTGATCCAGCCGCCAGAGGGTGGCCAATGTACACAATCAACAAACCAACAATTTCCATTTCTGACTTTAAACAGACCAAGCACTCCATTCTCGTCTTGGAATTTCATCCTTTGAAAAAAGGATTTGGAATGAAACCGTAGAACCTCAAAAGCTTCTTCAAACCAATTCAATTGGACCCAAGATAAGACCAAATTACCTCCTTCTGACTCATCTCTCAACCAAAACCAATCTCCATTCCTTGAATGCTGAAGTTGGAACCACCAATGTTGCAGCCAAACGTATCCATGAAAGCCCAAGTCGAAGGCAGCTGAAAGGAACTCGAAAACCCAAATAAAGAGAGGGAAGAACACGACCAGAAAAATTTAAGAAAGGAAACTAAGGAGAAGCAAGAGGGAACACGAGAAGCCGAAAAAGAAAACTCGACAAAAAAATACCATACGGAGGAGAAACAAAACCCATGGCAGAGAAACGAGACCCACACCAGCAAGAGAGAGCCGAAAGAAGAGGAGAAGACAAAAAAGAAGACCGACCGACAAAGAAAGAGAAGGAGATACGGAGAGGAGAGGAAGACACTGAACAACCGAACAGAAAGGAGACGCTGACAGGAGGCGTTGACACACCGTGACATCGAGGGAGATGTAGACACACTGCGACACTGGAGGCGAGAAAAACAGAAAGGACGAGACGGAAAACAAGACGTGAACTAACCAGCGAGGAGGAGAGGAAAGACAGGCCGACTGAAGGGAGAGACAACGGTGAACGAGAAAGGTCAGCGGAAGGAGGGAGAGAGTCGGCGAGGAGAAATTTGGCAGGGGAGACGAAACGATGAAGCTAGGAGGGCCAATCGTGAGAGAGGAGAGAGAAGGAAAGATTTGGTTGGTTTGTTACTTTTATTGATGATCATACTGTTACTTTTATTGATGATCATACTCGATTATCTTGGGTTTATCTAATGGAAAAGAAATCTGAGGTGAAAGACATTTTTATAAATTTTTACAATATGATTGAGACTCAATTTCAAACCAAAATTTTCATTTTGCACTCGGATAATGGTACTGAGTATTTCAATGAATTTTTTGGTGAATTTTTTAAAGATAAAGGTATTGTTCATCAATCTACTTGTCGGGATACTCCCCAACAGAATGGGATTGCTGAAAGGAAAAATAGTCATTTACTAGAAGTAGCTCGTGCTATAATGTTTTCCATGCATGTTCCG
Organism: Trichosanthes cucumerina; assembly: GCA_036507285.1. NCBI lineage: Eukaryota > Viridiplantae > Streptophyta > Magnoliopsida > Cucurbitales > Cucurbitaceae > Trichosanthes > Trichosanthes cucumerina. The sequence continues at coordinate 56,673,794 of CM071837.1, read as the reverse complement.
AAATATTTATGGCGTGAAGCAATTCTCACAGCAGCTTACCTCATAAATAGAATGCCTAGTAAAACTCTGAATTTTAAAACTCCCATTGATTGCTTTAAAACTATGGAGGAAATGAATGCTTTAAACCAAAATGAATGGAAAGTAGCAGTTATGGAGGAAATGAATGCTCTAAACCAAAATGAAACGTGGGAAATAGTAGAGTTTCCAAAAGATAAGAAACCAGTAGGTTGTATAATTGGTATTTACCATAAAATGTAATGCAGATGGTAGTATTGAGAGATATGAGGCCAGATTGGTAGCTAAAGGTTTCACTCAAACATATGGGATTGATTATCAAGAAACGTTTGCTCTTGTTGCTAAAATTAACTCCATTAGAGTTCTTTTGTCACTTGCAGTCAATTCAGAATCGTCACTTTACCAACTGGACATGAAAAATGCATTTCTAAATGGTGACCTTGAGGAAGAGGTTTTTATGAGCTTACCACCAAGTTTTGAAAAAGAACTCAGATATAATAAAATTTGCAAGTTAAAGAAATCCCTCTATGGTCTTAAACAGTCCCCAAGAGCTTGGTTTGAGTGTTTTGGAAAAGTTGTGTCTAACTATGGATTTCTTCAAAGCAGATCATACTATATTTTATAGACACACTGAGAATAATAAAATCTCAATTTTGATTGTCTATGTAGATGATATTATTCTCACAGGTGATGATGAAGTTGGCTTAGCTGATCTGAAGAAAAATCTTGCATGTGAATTTCAAATCAAGGACTTGGGATCATTGAAATATTTCTTAAGGATGGAGTTTGCAAGATCAAAGAAGGGTATCTTTGTTAATCAAAGGAAGTACGTTCTTGACTTACTTGAAGAAATAGGATTACTTGGTTGCAAGGTCGCAGAAACTCCCATTGAACCAAATCTAAAGTTACAAGTAGCAAAAGCAGAAGAAATAAAGGATAGAGAACGATATCAAAGACTAGTGGGAAGATTAATTTATCTAATCTCATACGCGTCCTAATATTGCATATGTCGTAAGCATGGTAAGTCAGTTTATGCATGCACCTGGAACGACTCATTTTGAAGTTGTTTATAGAATTTTGAGGTATCTATAAAAGGAACTCCAGGAAAATGAATTTTATTCAAAAGGCATAATCACTCCCAAATAGAAGTTTATACTGATGCAGATTGGGCAGGAAGTTCTACAAATAGAAGATCCACTTTTGGGTATTGTTCCTTTGTTGGAGGGAACTTGGTTACTTGGAGGAGTAAAAAACAAAATGTAGTGGCGAGGAGTAGTGCTAAAGCAGAGTTTAGAGCTCTAGCTCATGGAATTTGTGAATGGATATGGATCAAAAGGATGCTTGAAGGATTGAAGGTTCTTCCGAAGACACCTATACGAGTTTATTGTGACAATAAAGTTGTTATCTCTATAGCTCATAATCCAGTTCTACATGATAAAACAAAACATATCGAGGTTGATAAGAACTTTATTAAGGAGAAGATTGATACAGGTTCAATATGCATTCCTTATCTTCCTACCTCAGAGCAAATTGCAAATATTCTAACTGAAGGACTTCCAAAGAAGCAAATTCGATAGACTGATTGGCAAGCTAGCTATGGAAGATATATTTAAACCAACTTGAGGGGGAGTATTGGAATTTCTATTATTTAGGAAAGTTTATGTTTAAATATTGACTGTAAAATATTTTGTCTTTATTGTATTCTATTATTTCCATAATTGTAATACGTCTTTCTCATATATAAGAGAACCTAGGTTGCACATATTTGATATGAAATATAGATTTATACTCTCAAAATTAACAGAAACAAAAGGATGTGTCTTATAAACCGGAAATTAAATAAAATAAAATAACGTAAATATCCTAAGACCAAGGGTAATGGTTGAGGAAACCTTGCCAAAAGAACTGCACAATGAGAGCCTTCCAATCACTTTTAATCATGAGGAGACTATAATTTCAAAATAATTTCTCATGGTTCATCCACCACCTAGAAGTGGTAGGTTGTACAAAACTCCAAAAGGAATTCACCGTCATGCTTCTAACGTTGAAAGATTCTCCAATTTCTCTCCTTCCAAATGAGCAAAAGAACTGCACTAACCACATAGCCCCAAGGAGGACCAAACGGACTGAACAAAAGGGCAATGGAGAAATATGTGGTCCGATGTCTCTGTCTCCTTAAAACATAAACTGCAAACAGAACGGGATAAGGACCATGTGGGGAACTTTCTCTGCACTTCTCAGCCGTATTAAGACTTCTAGAGAACAGTGACCATATAAAAAATTTCTCTCTTTTTGGAAACTTGTTTTCCAAATATACTCCACTATGGGGTTCTCAACGTATATATTTTTTTTGACAAGACAACAAACGAAATTTTCATTTGAATAATGAAATGAGACAACCCTCACCAAGAACACAGAAAAAGACCTCAAGGACAAAGGAGGGAACCAAAAGAATTTCAAGAACCAAAGAACCCCAATGACCAAAAATTACAAACTGAAAAAGAGAATCCAATAATACTAAAAGGAAAACGAAACTGGAACACTCAAAACTCTACCAACCAACAGTACTAACAAACCCCCAAAACTGCCAAAAGCCTCCACTTGAGCCCAGCCAAAATCTCTTGAACTCCAGATTAATCTCATCACAAAGTCAACACAAACATGATTTTGGTTTCCTTAATAAAGACCAAATCAGGGCAAATTTGCTAAACGAATCTCTTGAAGCTGATCATTTTGAACCAACCCCCAGCCCCTTTGTATTCCATGGAGAATTATCATTTTGAAGTCAAAGTCACTTGCCTTGGCACTACTTCCTTGAGTTGCAAACCGCTAGCTTTTAATAACTTACCAAAGCGTACTAATTCAGCCGAACACTTAGAGGTATTCTTATTACCTTCCTTTTCCTCCTGATCCAAAGGAGCTTCCAACTCAAAGAATTCCTGGAGGTTGATTGCAGGGGAGGAAGCTTCCACTTTTCTATGCCTCAAACTTTTCGCAAACTCCAAATCAAGGCTACTCAAAGCCACCACCGAGTCTGAATACGAGGAGCCCAAAACCGAAGAGGGAGAAAGAGAGCCTTGTTTTAAAGGAGAGGAGGGTTGGAAAGAGGCTTTGACAAAAACCACATTCTTTGGCACAAGATGGCACCCATCATCATCAATTAAAGAGGAACAAACAGAAGCATTAGAAGTTATCTGAGAGTCTGAAGCTCCACTGTCAGGAAGCTGCAAAATGTTCTCTGGCTGTTCTAAAAAGTCCGGGAAAATTTCATCTAAAGGCTTAGTCAAACTCAAAACATCTCTCCCACCCCTTCTTCTGTAATATTTCCCACAAAAAACATCTCTAACTTCCTTTACACTGACAAGATTCACAAAAGAAAAGAGAGGAGACTCCCCAATAGCTGAGTCAAAGCCTTGCGACAGACCAACTTCCAAATCGAGACCTTTGGGGTCCTTGGCCGACTCATTAATTCCTTCAACCGTGTGCTTGTGAGCTTCAATGCCCTGGATAAAAGCTGAAGATTCATGAACCACATTAGCCTCAGAATCCCAAGATACCCCGGATTCGTGCACCACTTTTGTTACCGCAACTGATCTTAAGTTGGAAGCCGACGAGTCATCAGGCCTTTCATCAACCTCCAATGAACCAATCATCGAGTCTGCCCCCATTTCATCATCTATTACTTGTTGAATTCTAGCTAAGTCTATGGGGTTGATAACATCCTTCAAAACCAAGGAATCCGACAGCCTAAGAGGAGGCGAAATAGTTCCCAACGCTTCAAAATTTAAATGAATTTCACCAACGATTGGGTCCTTAAACGGAATTGATTTCGGCCAAAAGCCATAAAGGTTTGGGGAAACTTTTATTTTTGCCTTTGATAGCTCTAAAAAGTTCAAAGTATCCAATGAAATTTCTTCAAGCCCTCCAAAGTAGGAACCAATCCTTTCGAACACCTCCCTCCTCAAGAGTCTTAAGGGAAGGTTGTCAATCGCTAGCCACCCTCCATAGCCAATCATAACTGAAGGAGAACTATGGAGTTTGTCTTCCCATTTTTCAACCTTTAGATGGAGATTATGGATTACTTGCCATTGCCCCCCATTTGCAACTAAAGAATCCTTCCCAAAAAGGACCATAGCCTTGTCACACATGAATGGATTTAGTTGAAGGCTTGCCTTGAAGTGAGCTTGTAAGGCACTCTTGATTACCTTCCAGCTGACATGTGCAAACAATCGAGTCACAACCCAAAATTTGTCGAAGTCAATATCAACGATCTCCTGAGCCTTGCGGACCCAAAGTTCATCCTGAAACACTTCAACAGTTCTCGCGCTTACCAGGACTGAGGGGAAAAACTTGAAAGGTACATCGAACTCACAATCCTTAACCACCAGCTTACCGGTTGAATTGAAGAAATCAGAGGGGGAGGAGGAGAATGAACCTAACCGAAGGAAATCACCCAGCAAGTCTCTGAAAACCAACCAACCCGAGGAGAAAGAACCTAGGGGCACCGTGAAGACCCGTCGACCCCCAGACGGGGGCCAAAGCATACCCTCCGCAACCCAACCAATTCTTTTCCTAACCTTGAACAACCCGATAGTAGCGTTATCGACCCTGAATTTTCTTCTTTCAAAGAACCGTTCAACGTTTGTCGCCAAAACCACAAACCAATCATGAAATTGCTTAACGTGATCGAAAGACATAGGAATCAGACTGTTGGAAGACCCTTCTTGCAGAAAAAAGGCGGTCGAATCCCCCCAAATACTGAAATTTGTTGCCCTGATGCGACAACTGCACTTCCTCATCGGAGAAGACGAGGGCCCTGGACTGCGAGTCAATGACCTTTGGAACCAAATAGACACCAGGACGATGTAGAGTGGGCGAAGAAAAAGTCAATGAAGAAACAGAGAAACAAAACAAAGATACCTTCGATGAAGTGGAGGATGCGATCGAGCGTCGGCGAGAGGCTAAGGATCGAACGGAAGCGGAAGGGTTGGGCGAGGGGAGGAGAGAGAAGAGAGAATCCAAAACTGCAAAAAGCTACTACTAAGTATAGCACTAAGTTGTAGAAACTAGAACTTCGTTACTTCATGAAACAAGAAAATAACATAAATAAAATTTTGAAAAGAACAGAAGAAAACAAAGTACGTCTTGCTCGAGTTCTCAACGTATATAAAAAGTTGTACCGGGAATTAGTCCTGCATTTTCCAGTGGATTTTTGTTCTTCCTTGCAAGTTAATAAAAACCTCTGATAAATACTAAAATATGTGCATTTAATAAGCACAAAGTTTCACAGCCTTTTCTTTAATATATCTAAAATTTCAAATAGATTAAATGGAAATTACAGAAAGAAAAATTATATATCCATCTCAGCAGTTCGAAAGCGTAGTGCAAGAGTACCTTTCTCCCCTAACAGCAAGCACACCCGCCATTACATCACTGTGTCCAGCAATGTATTTGGTAGCTGAGTGCATAACAATGTCTGCAATCAAAGACCTGACTGAGTATCAATATTCAAAGCAATATTGAAATACTTGAACATTGAAGTTAGGAAATATTCCCCATACCTGCTCCGAGGTCCAGTGGTTGGGACAACACAGGGGACAGTATGCTGTTATCTACCAACACTAGAGCCCCATGTTTATGTGCCATTGTTACAATTTTCTGAAATAGAAAGAGAAATGATATAAATAACAGGTGGAAGAAAGGGATATAGTGACAGAACTCCAATTGGAGGTTGAAAAGATAACCATATCAAGACAATAAAACAAATCCCTTTGAGTATCTTTAAAGAATTTTTACGAAAGTTTGGTTTCTTAGCAAAAGAAGAATTAAATAAATTTTTTAAGACTCTTTCCTTTCTTTCTTTCCAGACTTCCCAGTCTTGCTACGATAGCATTCTCACAAAGAACCTTGGTTATTTTTGAGGTAGTGGCCTATTAAGCTTTGATCCAGAACTGTCTAACCAAGAGAGGAATACAACATCGTTGTTAAATTTTCAGGGATTCTTTCTCTACTTTTGATAGTTTTTTTTTTTGGATTCAATGCTTTTTTATGTTATGTATTGGTGTATGTGTAGACACCCTTTTTCAGATTATGGTCTTTCTTCTTTGATGTTAAATTGGAAAACTTTCCTCTAACTCACATTTAGGTATTTGGAATTTTTACTCCGTTATTTCATTTACCAATGAAATTTGTTTCTCTTCTCAAAAAACATAGTTAAATTTGTTGAAAATATTGATCCAAATTTTTTGTCATATGAAGAGTTTTACAGCCCAGAAATGTAGGGATTGCAATGAAGATCTCCACAGTTGACTTTGATGCAGAAAATTTAGAGAAACCATGTCAATCTATACACTAAGAAGCACATATACGAATACAAGACATGATACGACATGGCACGACACAATCACAATAACACGTTATTTCTTAAATCTAGGACACATCAATTGTTTCTTATCAAAAAATATATATATCATTTTCATACATTTATGCATTTTATATGCTTAAGAAACAAGTTTGATGTATTTCATTTCACTATTAAAATTTCTAACTTTTGGTCTATATAACTATTTATATCTATTTATTGTGTTTCAGAAATTCTGATACGTGTCTAATAAATGTTGGATCAGTTTTCACTAATGCAACTAGTGTTTGACACATGTCTCTTGTGCTCACAAATAAATGTCAGATACGTGTCCACCAACAAGTGTTAGATATAGATATATTACCCAAACTAAATTGTCTGTAATATTTAGTATGAACATGAAGCCTTTAGAACGACAAATTGTTGTCTGCATCGTTGATATTCTGAAAGATATATCCCCTGAACCTAAAGTTCATTAGAAAATCTCACAAAATGTTTTTGTTTGGCTTTCACAAAAGACTACTGTTGTTAAAGCCAAAAAGTCTTGAATGATGGTCAGACGTCCAATCTGGTCATTCACGCCCTCCTTGTGTGGAGAGAGGTAACACTGCTTTAAAGAAGTTTTTTTTTTTACGGTAAAGAAACTCACATTTCTCTCCTTCAAAAGGTTTTAAGAAGAAAGACAAGTCTTTTGCAGAAGTAGTCAAAGGAACAACCGTAGAAAGGCAGCCACCCTATTATGTTTACTCCACATGGGGAAAAGGTTGACTTTTGGAATGAAATAGGAAACTTCTCTTAAAAGTTTGACTTCTGGAATGAAGTAGGAAATTTTTCTTTACAGTTTTACTTCTGGACCAGATAAAAATAGGAAAATTCTCTTTTGAAGTTGGACTTATAGAATGAAGAGAGACATGGGAAGTTTCTCTTTAAAATTTGACTTCTGGAATGACGAGAAACATGGCAGAATGAACTATGTCCCTTCATATGATAGGGGAACTAAATGTCTCTTTGAAGTTCGACTTATAGAATGAAGAGAGACATAGGAAGTTTCTCTTTAAAGTTTGACTTCTGGAATGACGAGAAACATGGCAGAATGAACTATGTCCCTTCATATGATAGGGGAACTAAATGTCTCTTTGAAGTTCGACTTATAGAATGAAGAGAGACATGGGAAGTTTCTCTTTAAAGTTTGACTTCTGGAATGACGAGAAAACATGGCAGAATGAACTATGTCCCTTCATATGATTGGGGGACTAAACTTCAGAATATCCCTCTGGAATGACGAGAAAATTGTTTGCTCTAGCAACTCCTCAAGTTTGGTGGAGCGTATGGAGGCATATATTTCTTATGGAAAACTATAATTTCATAGAGCAAATCAAAGGAATGGAAGTCTATATTAGGTAAAGTCAATGTTTTTTTTCTTTCTCAAAGAAATATGAAAGAATATACTGGACATACAAAAAAACAGCCTAATAAAGAAATCAACTGACTACAGAATGAACTCAAAAACAAAAGAATAACACCTAACTAATAATTACTTGAAGCCTTAGAAACCTAATCCCACTTGAAAGTATTAAATCTAATGATATCCCAAATCTCCTCTCACAACCAGAACCCTCTCTCCCCCCTAAAAAATCTATTATTTCTCTGGATCCAAATGCCCAAGAACGGAAAGGAAATAAGTTTGCTAAAGAATTTTTCCATTACCCCAAAAGAGAAGATGCAGCAGAACCTCCTCCAATATAGACTTACGATCTCTGTTACAAGCCATAGAAACTCCCCCAAAAAACAAACCAAATCAAAAGTAAGAGTGTCTCTGCATGCGGTCTAGGGGGTGTTTGGTCCATGGTTTTGGGTTGGGATGGTTTTGGGTTCCAAACCTAAAACCATGTTTGATACAAGGTGTTTTAAAACTCTTGGTTTTGAAACACAACCCCATGGGTTACTACAATGCAACCCCATGGGATTTTTACCATTTTTTCTCTCCCATTTGTCGTTTTTCATTTCCGACAACCATTTCGACAACTCCGACAATGACAACTCTGACGACTACACCGACGACCGACCAACTCCGATGACCACCGACAATGACAACTTCCACGACTACATCGACGACCACCAACAACGATAACTCCAATGGTTACACCGACGATTCGACCAACTCCGATAACAACACACTGAAGCATTGGTCTAAGAGCTCTATGAATTTTGAAGAGTCCGAGAGTGCCGACCTCATCTCTAAACTTGGCACGATCGAAATGCTTTTTCGGCCACCTCAATACAGACCCAATGGCTTCATCGAACCACCGCAAATGCTCCCAAGTTAACGATAACTGCAGACCCAACGATGAATTTCAAATCACCACCGAACTGCCTTCGCTCTGGATCCTGAACCGACTACCATCTATACTACAATCTCTCGCTTCCATTCTCACCGAGAAGCTACCAGAAGAAGCCGAATAAAAACACCGAGAGACCACTACGGTTAACGACCAAGGCCGACTGCTGGGGAGGAACGACCGAAAAAATCAAATCGAAAACTTCGAAGAAAAACCCCGTGGGGGACTGACGCGATTGGGGTAAACGGCGCGACCCTAAGAACGGCAAAGAAAAGCAAAGAACCACGGCGAAAAACGGAAACACACTTCGAGCACGGCGAAAAACAGAAAACACCCTTCGAGCAAAGATCGAAGGCCAACGGCTAAGAACGGAGGGTGTCAGACCATCGAAGATACCAATAAACTTTTTGCGAGAGCTGACAGGTCACCGGAATCAAAATGGGGTTATCAAAAAAGACGATTAGGGTTGGGCGGGAGGAGAGAGAAGAGAGAAACCTGGGGTTAGATATTAATATACTTGTACAAACTACACATTCATATCTAACTATTATTGAAACAATTGATCCAGATAGTTGGTTAAAATATTGATATGCAGTTCAACCAACAATTATCCACTAAAAAAAGATCTAAAAAACATCTTTAAAAAACTGTTATAAAAAAACAGTTAAAACCAACTCAGCCCAACCCAACCACGCACCCCAAACACAGGGTTCAGCAAACCAACCCACCACAAGCCTGCACCCCAAACACAGAGAATCAAAAAAACTTCAAGGTTCCAGAACCCCAGAGTTTCTGATTCCAAACCAACGCGCCAAACACAGCCCCTAAGGTATTAACTTTTCCATGACCTACCAAACCAAAATTTTGATTTTCTTTGGAATATTAACCTTCAAGAGCAAGGAAAACAAAGGGGGAGAAAAGGATTTTAAAAGGTACATCTTGAGGCTCGCTAAACTGCAAGGCTTGAATCTTTAGCCTTAAAAATTTCACCTTCTTTGAATTAAATGAGGCTCAGGACTCCTTGATAAGAAACAAACACTGTCAAAGAAGATTGAATATGTTGTTTCCTCTACATCTTTACACCTCGTAAAATGGCTAGAAGAATAATGAAGATATTCTTTAGCATGTAACTTCCTTTACCATTTTTAGAGGGCTCAACAGCCCTAAGAGAAGTGTGTGTGATAAAGATGTTTTGTGTCCTTCCTTTGGATGTAGGCTTTTAGTTTTTCCCTTTTTTATAAGAAATCATTCGATTGATGTATGAAATTACAAAAGATGGGAGAAAACAACTCCGATCCAAGGGCGTAATAAGAAAATCTCAAATTGGACAAAAGTGCAGAAAACTATAGAAATGAAAGAGCATAGATAATTTACACCAAGTGATAGCTAAAAACACTATAGTATCATGAAACTTCTCCTTCAAATGTCAGCTTAGGATTTTTTTACTATCCTTATCTCTTGTTCTCAGCAATTGAAGCCTTTTTTTATGTAATTTATAAGTTCTCTCATTTTGTAACTGGTTGGGTTAATAGCTTCGTTGAACAAAACCCCTCAAGTCAAACTATTTGGGAACTAGTAAGTGAATGATGGAATAGCAAGCTTCAAACATGGGGTTTGAGGCTGAGAAGGAAGCTGTTAGACGAAAAGCTTTAGGAGTGGGCTGAATGAGCAATCAAGAGAGAAAATTTGTTCCTCAACCTAAATGAAGACAAGGTGATTTGAATGTGAGATAGTACCAAGAGGTTTACTAGCAAATCCACAGTTTTTCAGTTAGATATCTCCGCCATTAAGCTGTGAAGTCCTTGACTAAGCTTGTCTGAAAAGGCTAAGGTCCTTAAAAGGTCAAATTTTAGCTACGTTCCACGGCTTACAGGAGATTAAACACAAAATAAGATCCAACATAACCCTTATTTAGCTGCCTCTCCCCATGTTTCTTTGAATTGCAGGCTGAAAGTTGGAATTTACCGTCCATGACTTATGCAGTCGAAGTGAGCCTTCTGCTAAAAGTTGAACTTACCTTGTCTGAAGCTCAGTTTTGTTTGATGTCACCCAAAAGACATTGATTGTTGGCTCCCTTAAAATTTTTTGAGGTAAAGTAAAAGCTTTTTTAAAGATTAAATTAAAAATAAGTCCCAAACTTTCAGGGGCATCTATTTAGTCCTAGTACTTACAAAAGTTTCTAATAACTAATAAACTTATAAGGTTGTGTTTATCAGATCCTTGGACTTTTAAAGGGTTTTTACTAAGCCCCTAAACTTTTAAATTTGCCTCTAATGAGTCACTATTGCTAACTTTGATAGTTTAATATTTACATGGCACAACCACACCAACTGTATAATTTAAGATTTTCATGATAAGCTGATTTCAAACAGATGGAAACATTTGATGGCATAAGTATAAAACTCATGATGTTAACAGTATGATACTACTAGACACAAAAGTAATGTTTGGGGAACCTATTAGATTCTTTTTAAAATATTCGGACTAAATAGTCTAAAAGACTTGATAACAAACTTATAATTTAACCTTTCTTTTTTACATAAATTCTTCTGGAGGCCCTTTGGGTGTCATTGGGGTGAAAATAAACAATAAGCTTTTCAAAACATGAGTACAAGGAGTTTTGCAATCTGTTACAGTACACAGCCTTAGTTTAATAACTTACACAGGTTATAAATGTAAATACCCATAAGCCCACTAAATTTTAATTTCATGGTCAACTGGAATAATGTTCGAAATAAGAACTTTGAATTATGGTGCAGTTATTACTTGTATTTGCTTTAGCCACTGTTATTAAGCTTTTTTTCGTACTGTAACTTTTTATTTTAGTTAGAGTAACTACTTTTTAAGTCTTTTAAGTTTAACCGGCTATTAGATTGGTAGTTACCTTCATAGCCGGTTACCTTTTCTTGTTTAGATCCCTATTTAAAGGGCCCCTCCTTGTCATTTTGGATCGTTCTTCTTTTAATAAAATTCAAGACTTTGTTGTTACATCAAATTATCTGTCAGCTATGTGAAGTCAGTTACGGAGGTTTTCCAAACAATTGTATGGATACAGAACCATGTAAAAGCCTGTTTATGGATGTATTTGAATGAGACAAACTTCAAGTTCAATCAATTCCATTTCCAAAATATCAAAGGATGAATAAAATATTTAAGAAGTCTTCCATTTGCTTCTTGTAGCTCCAGCTGAAACTCCCCATGATGGTCAACTGAATCCAAGGGGAGGGAACCACAGTAAAAATATCTTTCCATGCAATGAATTATTTTGGCTTACTTTCAATATTATCAATATCTAACTGCATTATGAAAAATCAAATTACTAGTGCATGGAAAATTCTCGTAATTCTTTATAAATGGACCTTACTCGAATATCTGATATTTGTAATCTAGGGTTGGTTGGACTCTCCAGCCACACAAGCTTTGTTAGAGGGCCAATAGCAGATGAGACCTCATCTAAGTCACTCGTGTTCACGCGTCTGCAAATTATATCCATTGCAATCGTGATCCTCAAGGTGGAAGCAGCACAAAAATGATGGCAGTATTTAACTTACTTGACCACAATTCCTCGTTTGGGAATCACTTGTGAAATCAACCGGTCAGAGCCACCATAAAGATCATCACCAGCAACAATTTCCTCGCCTGTTAAAAAGAGATTGTAAATAAATAATTCAAATACAAATTAACAAAGGCACAAACTTAGAAGTGTTGCACCCCCTTGAAATGGGTTCATGTACATCACACCTCCTACCGTGATTGCCAAAGCTCCGAGGGAACCCGAATTGGCTAAGAAGCCCGTAGGTTGTGCATCAGCCATATGTAGCTTGAATTTTTATTTTTTTTTTGACAAGGAAAAAAAAATTCATATGAAGTAATGAATAGAGGCTAATGCTCAAAATTACAAACACCGAAAAAGAAATAATCCAAAAGAAAATACAATGAGGTGCAAAACTTCTAAGAAACCAAAATGAACTAAACAAAGCAAAAGACCAACTCAAAAAAACATGAACTCATCGTCCTTCATCAACTACCAACAATGCCAATGATCCAACAAAGAGCCATAGAAGTCATTCCCAACCAATGCAAATTCAACCTCCACAAATGGCAAGACATCAACCAATCGAACCCCAACAAAACAGTCACTACAATAAAACCTTCCAAGAAAGCTAACTCATCCACCGATCCAAAATATGAACGGTTCAAAACCAACCCAACTTGCAGCCAAATACGAATCAAAAGAAGAAGAAGACAAACTTCACAAAACACACTTCAATCTGACACCAAAGCCCCTTGAATTCCAAGAAAATTCCTCAATGAATTGAAGAAGGAAGAGACAAAGGAAAAATCTTCCAAAATTGCAACCCACTAGCTTTAATAATAGAGGAAACTGAATGATGTATGCAATGTGCAAGGCATCATTAGTTTTTTTGCAAGCAATAAAATGGGTCATCTTACTAAATCTATCAACAACTACTAGCACTGAATCAAAGCCCCTTTGTGTACGAGGTAATCCAAGGACAAAATCCATTGAAAAGTCCTCCCATATGGAATTTGGAATAGGCAAAGGAGTATAAAATCCTTGATTTTGAGTTGATCCTTTAGAAGTTTGACAAATAAAGCACCGTTTAACAGAGTTGGAGACATCCTTTTTTAGTTGTGGCCAAAAAATTTTAGATGAGAGTGTCATTTGAGTTTTATCACGTCTAAGGTGTCCTGCTAATCCACCAGAATGTGCCTCCTTTATAACTGATTCTCTAAGGGAAGTTTGTGGGAGACATAATACATCATTTTTAAAAAGAACCCCATTAACAATATGAAAATCTTTACCTGGTAAATGATTTGGTCACTTCTGCCATATTTCCTTAAAATCAGGATCATCCTCATATAAATCAGGTAGGTGTTCAAAGGCAATGATCTCTCCATGTAGCAAAGTTAAGAGATTACCTTTTATGCTTAATGCATCAGCCACCTTATTTGTATTTCCGACAAAATCAAACCTTTGAAAGAATTGAATCCAACGAGCATGCATGTTGCTTATTGTTTTTTGAGAATGAAGAAATTTCAAGGAAAAGTGGTCAGTTAATAAAACAAATTCTTTACCCAGTAAATAATGTTCCCATTGTTTCAAAGCTCTTACAAGGGAGTAAAATTATTGTTCATAAGTGCTCCATTTTTGTCTTGCTTCACTTAATTTTTCACTAAAAAATTCAATAGGATGGTTTTCTTGGCTTAAGACACCACCAATACCCACTCCCGATGTGTCTACCGATACATCAAATGGTTTAGAAAAATTAGGAAAGCCAAGAATAGGGGTAGAACTAAGCTTTGTTTGAAAGGTAGAAAAACTGTGTTGTTGATCAGGTCCCCAGATGAATTGACTCTTTTTTAAACATCGAGTTAAAGGGGCAGCAAGTGTACTAAAATGCTTAATGAATTTTTGATAAAATGATGCCAGGCCCAAGAAACTTTGGATTTCACGAACTGTTTTGGGAATGGGCCAGTTAGAAATAGCTTCAACTTTTTTGGGATCAACCGTTATACCATTCTTGCATATTATAAAACCTAGGAAATTGATTTTGGTGGAGAAAAAACTGCATTTCTTTAAGTTATGTGAAGTTGGTTATCTCTAAGTGAAGTAAAAATAGTAGTTAAGTGTGTTAGATGGTCCTCATGAGTTTTACTATAAACTAATATGTCATCAAATATACAACTACAAATTTATTAAGAAATGGAAGAAGTACTTGATTCATTAATCTCATAAATGTGCTAGGTGCATTGGATAATCCAAAAGGCATTACTAGCCATTGAAAAAGTCCTTCATTGGTTTTAAAAGTTGTTTTCCATTCATCTCCTGGACGGATTCTAATTTGATGGTATCCACTCCGAAGGTCTATCTTCAAAAATACTAAAGCACCTCTTAATTGGTCTAAAAGATCATTTAAACGAGGAATAGGGAATCTATATTTTATTGTGATCTTGTTTATAGCTCTACTATCAACACAAAGGCGCCATGAACCAACTTTCTTAGGAGCTAAAAGGGCTAGAATAGCACAAGGACTTAATCTTGGTTGGATATGTTCTTTGACTAGTAAATCCTGAATTTGGTCATGGAGGATTTGATATTCCTTGAGGCTCATTCTATAACGTAGTAGGTTTGGTAATGAACTTCCCGGGATTAAATCTATATGGTGTTGGATATTTCTAAGGGGTGGTAGGGAATTTGGAGTTTCTGTCAAAGTGTGAAAATCAGTAAGTAATTGGGACACCCTATTGTCTATTGGTACAGTACTTGTAGCCGGAAAGTTTTCTTTAACAATAAATGCTACCACGGATGTAAAGTTTTTGTGAAGAAACTCCTTACCTAGGGATATGAGGAAAAGTCGGTTTTTCACTTCTGAATTTGAGGAATGCTTCTTCTTGCTATCTGTTTTCTGAGGGGTAATAAGATCACCTTCTTGCCCATCCAACTGAATTCATACGTGTCACAACTCTTGTGAATAACTTGGTTGTCATATTGCCATGGCCTACCGAGAAGGATGTGTCAAGCATCCATGTCGAAAACATCGCACACAATATGGTCTTTATAATGGCTGCCAATAGAGAGGGAAAGCAATAGTACAAATCTCATTTACATTAGTTTCTCCTCCCTTCTTAATCCAACTTACCTTGTAAGGGTTTGGATGAATCTCCGGCTTAAGTTTGAGGGCAATCACCAACTTTTTTTAAACAATGTTTTCACTACTCCCACTATCAATGATAACTTGGCATACCTTATCGTTAATGGTACATCTGGTACGGAATAAAGAGTGGCGTTGGGGGTGGGACTCAGTCTTTGGTGTAAGAAGAATTCGTTGTAGGACACATGATAGTTGATCTCCATCATCGGGTTGAGTGTAATTGATGTCCTCTTCTTCTTCAGATTCTTCTTTTTGAAAATCTTCATCCTCTAGTTCTCTAAGGGGGTGTTTGGTCCATGGTTTTGGGTTCCAATTGTTTGGTACAAGGTGTTTTAAAACACTTGATTTTGAAACACAACCCATGGGTTACTACAGTGCAACCCCATGTGGTTTGTACCATGTTTTCCTCTCTCATTTGTCGTTTTTCATTTCCGACGATCATTTCGACAACAACTTCGATGACAATTTCGACGACCACCGACAATGACAACTCCGACGACTCAACTAACTCCGATGACAACTCCGACGACCACCCAACGACTATCGAAACCGACAACTTCGACGACCACACCGGCAACCTAACCACCGCGACGATTACCTCCGATGATCACTATGATGAAAACTCGATAGATTAGTTTGACGACCACTCCTGCAACTCGACCATCCTATTAACTTGATACTTCGATGCCCCAACCACCGCAACCCGACTTGTCTGAACCATCGACAATGACCATCTAACAACCACTTCAACTACCCAACCACCACAACCATAGTTGATGACTATTGCGACGCAGACAATCATAGTTGACAACCATCCCGAAAATTCGACTACCTAGCAACCACGGCCGATGACCACCTAATGATCACTCCGATGACCCGACCACCCTAGCAACCCGATCACCTCGATGATTACTTCGACGATCACCCCAACCCGATAACCCAACCACCCAAAACCATTGTTGATGACCACTTGGTGACCACTCTAATTAGGGGTGTACAAATAACCCGATAACTCGAGCAACCCAGACTACCCAACCCAAACCGTAAGGGTTGGTTTGGGTTAAGTTTTTTTCGGCTTGGGTTGGATTAGAAGTTTGGAGAACCGAAAAGTTCTGGTTCGTTCTCGGGTTGGGCTTTTCAGGCTCAGGTTGTCCGACCCAACCCAACCCAACCAAACCCAAAATTTATATTTCTTAAAATTTTATTTTAATCACATATATACTTATAAATGAAATATTGGTCAATTTTTAAGGTTTTTCTTCTAAACTTCTAATCGATGTTAAGATGTTATAGACTTTGAAGTTTGATATTTGAATTTTATGTGATTTTAGTTATTAATTCAAGAAAAAAATATTTTAAATAATTAAAAAATTATAAAAAATAAAAAATTAACCCGGTGACCTAATCCAACCCAACCCGAGAATATTGGATTGGGTTATTCTCATTAATAAGGTTGGTTGGGTTGAAGGAATGACCAACCCGAATTTTCGGATTGGTCCAAAAAAACTCTCCCAACCCAACCCGGCTTATGTATACCCCTAACTCTAACGACCACCCAACAACCCGACCACACCGATGATTATATATTTGAAATATGTTTCAAAATACTATGCAAAATATAGTTTCTAATATTTTAATATTTAAAATAGAATTCAAATTTTATAACTCATTTATCCTTGAAATGAGTTTTACAGTACATAATTTCATTTAAATTCCATAATTTATTAAATAAACCTCCAAAATTTTAATTTGTAAAATAGAGTTCCAAAAATAGGTTTATGAATATTTTGTGAAATAGAATTTTAAATTCTCTAATTTTTTAGATAGACGTCCAAATTTTTAATCTCTAAATAAAGTTCCAAAAATAGATTTTAAATACTTTATGAAATAGAATTTTAGATTTTCTAATTTATTAAATAGACTTCAAATTTTTTAATTTCTAAAAGAGAGTTCCTAAAATAGTTTTTTGAATATTTAGTCAAATAGAGTATTAATTATTTAAATTATATGTCCTTACTAATGTTATTTAATTTTACATTATAATGAATAGAGTGAATTAGATATTAATATACTTGTACAAACTACACATTCATATTTAACTATCATTGAAATAATTGATCCACATAGTTGGTTAAAATATTGATATACAATTCAACAGACAATTATCCAGCAAAAAAAAATCTAAAAAAACATCATAAAAAAACTGTTTTTTTATGAGAAACCGAGCTAAAAAAACTATTATAAAAAACAATCAAAACAAACCCAACTCAATCCAACCCTGCACCCCAAACACAGGTTTTAGCAAACCAACCCACCACAACCCTGCACCCCAAACATAGGAATCAGAAACTCCAGGGTTTCTGATTCCAGCCAAGAAACCCTAGGGTTTCTGATTCCAAACCAGAGTGTCAAACAACCCCTAATTGCTAAGGTGCAACGTTGAGGGCATTCATTGGGCAAGTGACCTTGTTGTCCACACCTGAAACATTTACTCAAGGAAGGACGATTATAGGGATTAGAAGTTCTTTTAGTTGTATAATTTTCCAAACCTTTAGCCACCGAGCTATTTTTAACTTGTTGTTCCTCTTTTTTGGTCGATTGATTGGAGCTTGTCACATTGCCTTGGAAAGGAGCTTTTGATGCATCATAAACCGTCATTCGTTACTTATCCCAAGAACACCTTCTTTGATAAGTTCAGATCGGTTTAGATTCATCATTTTGTTCGATTTTTGTGGCTAATGTGATGGCATCTGCAAGATAAGCAAGAGGATATAAGGGGTTGTTTGGCCCATTGGTATGAGTTGGGTTGAGTTGGTTTTTTAAACCAACTCAGTGTTTGGGGCATTAAGTTGGGTTGAGTTCGCAACTCCCCACTACCCCAAATATCTCTCCCAATTTTCTCAACTTACATCTCCCCACAAAATCAATTCACACACCTCTCTACCAATTTCCCTAAACCTTGATTCCCTTCCGACGGTGGTCCGGGGACTTTCCGACGTTGGTCCGGGGACTTCCGGCGGTGGTCCGGCGACTGCCGGTGGTGGTCCGACAACTTCCAACGGTGGTCCAACGACTTCCGACGACTTCCGACGATGGTCCGACGACTTCCAGCGACTTCCGACGTTAGTCTGGCGACTTTCCGACGATGGTTCGGTGACTTCCCGGCGATGGTCCGACGACTTTCCGACGAAACTCCGCGCGATTGTCCGACGGGATGAAGAGTGAGATGAAAAGAAAAGAAGGAGAAGAAGATGAGAGTTTTGAAGTACACCCTTTAAGTTGAAATTACTCTATTTTAAATAGGTAGCAAAAAGTCCTAATCTTTTTTAGAACAAGAAATCCTATTTTTTTAAAAAGGAAATCTTAATCCTTTTTTTAAAAAAAGAAATCTTAATCCCTTTTTTTAAAACATAAATCTTATCCTTTTTAGACTTTGAAACACCCTTTCCTAGAAAATCTCTATATTCATAATCCTTATTCGATTATCCAAAAATTCAAATTTAGATCAAATATAATTAATGCATTTGATTTTACGGAGCGTTACAAAAAAAGAGGGGGTTTAAGTTGAATTATCCATAAGTTCTGCTACTGAAACGAAAAGAAAAGTTACAAGGGAGTGATTAAGAAAAGAAAAATATGAAATGGAATCCGCTAGACGTAAAGATGTTGTAGACCAACTGTATGCAATAGAAGGGTTGACCAAGGATGATCCCCTTAGTCGCAGACATCCAGAAGACAGACTGCTTCTTCCAAGTCCCACCACAATCCAAGAAGGGGTGCTTGCATCTTCTTGGTAGGATTGGTTGAACACCTACTCTACCCATCTTTTACTAAACCAAGATGACCCAAGCACTTCATGTTTATTTCATTAGATATATTTGGTGAACGATAATATTTTTTGTATACTTTAATTTTTGGGGGGCATGGGAGATAAGATTTGATAGCATGTCATTAATTCTTTTGTCATGAATGAATGTATCGTCAATGATGGGAAATAGTAAACATCCTTTTGACAATCCTTCATGAAGTTTGTTTTAGACATTGATCGTAAGTTATCTGCCAAATTGCATTGTTCTTTTCTTTTTCTATAAACCTTACAAATATTCAATTGATTTTGATTAATTACATATTGATGGGAGAATCCAATTGATAAGGAAAAAAATAACAAAGCTTGATAACAGACCATCATGTTCAATCATTATGCAAGTCAATATTATACACATTCATTACACTGAAGTTATCATACAACACAAGTTCGGTGTTCACACATGAATTCAATGTTAGAATTTGGTGGTATTGTGTTTTGAAGATAAATGTTTCAGACAGTGTTTTCAAAGTGCAAGGTGCATCTCAAGGCAACGAGCCCTTTGATCGCCTGAAGGCGAGAGGCAACAAAAAGGTGTCGCCCGAGTGAAGCGAGGCGCAATAAATAAATATATAAATAAATAATATATAAAGCATAAATTTTATAGGAAATATAGTCACATAAAATGTCAAATCCTTAAAAGCTTAATACTAATTGGTAAAAACAACAAAATGTTAAAAACATCCCATAATAATCAAGTTTTAGTAGTTTCAGACATAATTAAGTCATTAATAATGAATCAATGAACCAAAAATTATAAAGATAAAACTAGTCTAAAGGACTAAAACATCAATTAAATGTCAAAATCATCATTTTCTTCTCCATCTAAATCTAAGTCCTCATCTACTGTTCGTCCTTGATCATTCTCCTCTTCAAGGTCCAATTATTCTACATCGTGACATACTCAGGCACGCTATGAAGACAATCCTAGGGGTGATATTGGTTCGGTTTTCATCGATTTTAGGCCAAACCGAGAACCGAACCGATCCGACCGGTTTCATCAAAAGAGGAACCAAATCAAAGTCCAATAAACGACAAAACCATTGGTTCGGTTGTCCATTGGTTTGGTTTTTCTTTGGTTCGATTTTCGATTTTTTTTTTTTACAAATCTTATGCTATTTTATTTCTTAGTTTCATCTTATTTTAATATTTTTTGTCCCTAAATTTCTCAATACCTCAATAAGAATTCATAAAGCTAACAATCTCATTTTGTTATTTTAAAATTAATTAAAAGAAAACGGATGAAACGACGCAATAATAGATAGGGATTCAATTTGAGGTTTTTTGAGATACATATATATATACTTGGTTTTGGTTCGGTTTTAATGATTTTTCTAAACAAAACCGAACCAAACTAATATTTTTCGTTTTCTAAAATAAAAACCGAGATGTCCAATTTTCTTCTAAAAAACCAAACCAAACCATTGGATCGGTTTGGTTCGGTTCGGTTTGATCGGTTTTCGGTTAAGACTATCACCCCTAGACAATCCAACCATCGTCCGATCTTCAAATGAAGGTCGTTGATAAGTTGTCATTTCCCCAAACTGAGTGGAGAAAGATCAGAGACCCCACCAACGACTAGAACCAAGCCTTATTTGCCATAAAAGGACTGATGGATCTTAGAATGAAGATGCAGTTCTAATGAAGCTTTAATAGTTTTCCACGAAATGTGGGCAAACAACGGGAGATGACCAACAAATTCTTGGAGTCCACCTTCACCACTTCACACGAGTTACGAATCCAATAAGAAGGGTCGAACCGAGAATCCTTCAGCGTCAGGTTTGCATCAGAATCAGAAATTCCCATATCCTTTGGGTCGCTGGACAAATTACTCACCAAAGGAGACGCTTCGAAAATCTTCTGATCAGTAAGAAAATCTGAGAGCATCTCTTTGAACACTAACCAACCTTTTCTCATAGGACGTAACGCGATAGGAAGAATTTTCTGACCGTTGGTGGGAGGCCAAAAGGCACAATGAACACACCACTTCCAATCGGAACGAACTTTGGAGAGACCACTTGTACTAAAGCCATCCTTGAATTTCCTGCACTCGCAAAACCCGTCCCCTGACCTAACAAGCTTGTCGAAAGAAGACAATAACCAACGGAGGTGCTCCCATGACAAGGAAAGCTTAGCGTCACTTTCAAAACTTTCTACGAAGAAAGTGTGGCCTTCCCAACCCACTCAAAAATACTCTTCATTGATACAGCAAGAGTGGTGATCCATTAGTTGTGTTGACATGAGGAAACCAGACGCGACAAGACGCAAAAGAAGAAAGACAGAAAGAATCGACCAAGGATGAAGACGGAGGAAGAAGAAAGGAAGAACGACGGAGGAAGAGGAAAGGAAGAACGACGGAGGGATGGCGGAGGAGAAGGAAGAAAACAGAGGAGGTTAGCGCGAAAAAGGTTGATGGGAGAAGAGAACAAAGAGGGAGGAAAATTGGACGAGGTTGGTCAGAGCACGAATTTGTTCAGGGCAAGGACGAAAGACGAACAGCAATGAAGATGAAGCTAGAGGGAGGGAACCGACGGGAGGCCGATCGGAAAAGGCTGAAAAGAAGCTGAAGCACCAAGACGTACACAACTAATGGGCTAGGAGGAGAGAGAAGAGAGAATCGAGCCCACATGTAGCTTGAATTGTGATGCATTGTCGATTCCCAAGTCATTTTTGGTTGAATCTTCCCACCTGATTCACCGTCCTACATTCACTCTCGAAAATTGAAACAGGAAAACAGGAAAACAGGAATTGTACCTCCCAATTTACTAGTCACCTCACAGTGTGCCTGACTGGCAGGTCTGTTGTCTCCACAGCTTTTGAGTGTCGGTCTTCACTTAGGTTGCAACCATGCTCTCTTCTCTCTCCTCTTGCAACCCCCTTCTCCACACACACACCCCCTCCCTGACCATGCCTCGTTTAAAGCTTGAGTCGTTATCTCACTGTTGTCTGATGGCCTCCATAAGCTCTCACTCAAAGTCTTGCCTGTAGTTTTGATAGGAATTTCAAAGAGAGGTTGGTCCAAATCCTCCCAACATATCTCCAAAGAACTTTATCTATTTTGATGGAAAAAGTCATGATACTTTGGACCATAAACACCTTAGAAGACCTCCCCCCCACCCCGTAAGCTCATAAATTTTTCCAAAAGAAGCAACGCACCAATGATTTCATATGGATCCTAAAAACCACGAACAAAAGGGGAAGCTTCATCTACCACCACGGGTTGACCTAGTGATCAATGATGGTGAATGTAAATAATAAAAGACTTATAGGGAATGAGTTCAAGTCAATGGTGGCCACCTACCTAAGATTTCCTACAAATTACCTGGGCAACCAAATGTAGTAGGGTGAGATAGTTATCGGTGAAAATAGGCGAGTTGCACACAAGTTGGCCCCAACACTCAATAAAGAGGGAACATCATCAAGATAACCAAAGTTCTAAATTTTAGAGGCAAGATCAACCCATGGCTCCCAGTCAAACCTAAGTTCAAAGGATGGTTGACTTTCGTACCCTCCTTTTTAGACTTTCTCAACAAAAAAGAATAGCCTCCCAAACCTCCAAAATCAAAACAGACATCTCTTTCCTAGAAGTAGTCAAACCTTCGTCCTTGCAGATGGTACCCACAATTTTGTGCAAAGACAGAAGGGGTTTCCACAATGACTGGTAAAGGATTTTTTAGGCTCTGGAAAATCAGTTGTTGACTACTTTCATCACCAATCCCTTTCAACCCAACAAGGCCCTCTTGAAATGCCTTTCAGATGATTGGCTTGTTTGCCCAGGAGAAACGTAGGTTGGATTATTTTTGGCTCCTTCACCCTCAAAGTCAAGGCAGAGGCATGGAATGACCAAATATAGTACAACCAACATGATCCCTTCATATATAGGTTGGTTTGAGGTTCAAAAATATTCCCAAACATTTATGGCGCCTGGATTTGTTCAAAGATATTGGTAATTGCTTTGAGGGGTTCATTGAATATGTTGATCTCAATTCCGTTTTGATTGGTTGCTTTGAAGGGTTCTTAACCTTTTCTTTATGGTTTCCCGTTTGTCCTTTAATATCTCTAAATCCCCCCTAATCGACAAAAATTGTAGTCCTCCAAGGTGAATATCTAGGCTTCTTCATTTGGTTGTAAGGTGGAAGACTTTTCAATTCTCTTTTATCTTGGTTTTCCCCTCAGCAAAAATAAAAGGGCAGTTTAGCTTTATGGAGCCTCTAACGAACAAAATGAGGTGAGTTTTGGACAAGTGGGGAGGGGAGGGCTCCTTTTATCAAAAGGGGGTAAATTGACTTCGGCACAATCTGATTTGAATAGCTTGCCTGTTTTTTTTTCTCCCTCTCCAAGGGTGCTTGATGGCTAATGAGGAGCTTCATTTGGATTGGTATTACTTATAAATAGGTGATACTTAGTAAATTGGAGTTGGGTGTCACTCCAAACATAGCACGATAGAATAGGTGTAGACTCCCTAAAACAAAGGAACATGACCCTCCTCCTCAAGTGGTTGTGGCAGTTTGCAAATGTGGAAAACAGACTTTGGAAAAGTGTCATAGCAGCCATTTATGGAGTAAAGGATCATGGGTGGATGACCAAAGAAGCACAAGGTCCGAAAAAAGGAAGACCATAGGTGGAAATGGATTAATAAAAATTGAAGGAGGTTTTGGGAGGTTTTATGCTTAAAACTACAAATGAAAGATGCACCCACTTTTTGGAAGATGCTAGGGCTGATAAAAACTCTTTTCTCTGCCATTTCCAGAATTTTATAGTCTTTCTTAAAAAAGGGAGAAGTCATTATTGAGTGCAGTCTCTCTCAATGGAAGTGTAGTTTCTTACCAAAGAAAAAATTATTGATTGCAGATTGGAAGACTCTTAGACCTAGAATTTGGGGCTAAGAAGAAGACTCTTTGATAGAGAATTAGCCAAGTGGAATTCCTTCACTGAAAGCTGAATTTAATTCAGCAAAGCCATGCCTTGACAGAATTTTGTGGAGCTTAGATCCAACTTCCAAGTAGCCTTTCCTCACTAAATCAACCTTTACCAACCTAACTGGCCCCAAAGCTAGGTTAAAGGATGCCCGGGTGAATTACATGCGGAGCATTAAGGTTCCTAAAAAAATAAACTTTTCTTATGGTCTTTCTTCTACAGAAGCCTAAACAAGGTCAACAGGTTACAAAGAAACTTCCCCCTTTAAAATCTATCATAAGAACCAATATATAATAACTACTTCTTTCATTGGAAAACCGACTTTTCATGGAGATAGAAACAAAATAGAACCAATATATAATCATACATAAACATATTAATATTTGAGTTTGAACCAATATATAATAATCATACAAACTTAAGTGGAAAACGACCACGCAAATGGAATACAAAAACCCACCAGTTCCAACAAGTTGAGCAACTGCAGCTAAAGCAGCCATCCCACTGGTGAAGCAAAATGCTCGATCTGCTTTCTCAAGCTTTGCTAAAAGGCTACATGAACAACAGAACAAGGATTTAATTATTTTGGGCGGAGAAGGGACGCTGCATTAGTGCCAGCATAGTACCCTTTTTCCTTTTTCAAGAAGAATATAGGATAAAAAGCACCTTTCCAAGGCATCTCGTGTAGGATTTCCACTTCTAGTGTAATCATATGGGCCATTTTCTGTTGCCGAAGGCTGCATAGCAAAGTGAAAATGGAAATTAAATAAGAAGCCACAGCATTCACAATGTCAATAAAGATACAAGGAACAAGATAGAGAATGCAAAAGAAAAGATCAAACTAAGAAGAAAACAAAATTAATTACAATGTCAGAAGTTTGGTAGTCCTAGTAGCAAAAAATGTACTTTGAATCTTGGAATTGCAGTGAGTTACATGTTTCCAGCAAATAGTTATCTCATAAAAAACTCACCTATAGAATGCAATAAACAGATTAACACTAAAGAGAAATCAACTCAGCCTCAGTCTAAGTAGTCATTTTCTATTACTTATATTCAACCAAGTGGCCATGACCTACCTGACTAGATATCAGATGACTCAGAGACTGAAAATTTTTGGTCACTATAAAAATTAAAGGTCCAAAGATTTACATATTTAATTCATTTTGATCCCTAGGGGCCTGTTTGGTAAGCAATCTGGAAACAAAAATTTGAAAACAAGAGATTCAATGAAAACAGAGTTGTATTTCATGTTTTCAGATATGTGTTTGGTAGCAGATTTAGAAATTTGATTCCATTCTAAACAGTTGTTTAAAGTGTGTCCTATAACATATTTATAGATCATGAAATTAGTTGTAGTTGCAAAACTAATTATTAGATTGAATATAAGTCATTATTAATTTATTTATTAACATGATTTTATAAATTTTATAGAATTATCATTTTATAATATAATATTATATAATTTTATAATATATTATATTATACATATTTTAATTTAACAAAAGTAAATTGAGTTTATAACATGACCTATTGTATATATTAAAATTTTTATTTGTTTAATATAATTCTGCACTATAAAATTTTTAATTCAGAATCTGGATACAATGAAAACATAAAAAAGTTGTTTTCAGAATTTCTACTATTTGGATCCAAGAATCTGAAAACAGATTTCGAAAACACATCTGCCAAACACATATTCATTGAATTCAGTGGATCCAAAAACATAAAACAGAATCTGGATTGCATACCAAACAGTCCCTAAATTTGTCACTCAACTTTTATTTATTTGGATAGAAAACAGTTACATTTTATTGATAAGATGAAATTTACAAAAAGATGACATCCTATCCAACAGATGACAAAAACTTTTCCAATTGGCCAAGAATGAAAATAAACTATAGTTATAAAAGGGTACACCCAATTTATACCAAGAGTGAGCTAAGAAAGTAATAAAGGTGCGAAAGGATTGTGCGTCTTACTCTTCATATGAGAAAATATGAGAGACGTCCGAGCCATGAGGACCACAAATAAGCCCAAATAAAGTTCAGACAAAGGGTCTTCCGTTCTTTTTTGAACGAGTGACCAACGAGCATAAGAGAAAGAAAGGCTCGCATGTCAAAAAGGAAGACAATCTAGTCTGTCAACCAAAAACTTCAAGGAGAAAATTCCAGGAAGTACAAGCTCATTAGCACTTGAATAAATAGGTGATTTTGTCCCCCCCCCAAAAAGTTTACACATGATGCACCAGCTTGGAGAAATGGACGTCCAAGGGAGACGTTGCAATCTGTCTCGAGTATTGAGGCATGAGTAGCTTAACTCCCAAATGAAAAATTTTAACCTTTTTGGAGAAACCTTTTTGAAGGCATCTTCCTGGTGTGCTCTCTCCAATGAATTTGTTGGATATTTTATCTCCAATATATGTCTTAGTTGGCACCATTTTTGTATTTGTTTTTGATTAATGATTGCTTTAGGCACCCTTTTATATTTTGTTTTTGATTAATGGTTGCTTTTATCCTTACATCTTTGCATAATTTGTCTTATGTATCTTTGTTATCCTTATTTTATTCCAAGTTGGCGCTTTTATCTTTCTTTTTGTTCTCCTTTTAAGGAGTTTGTATTCTGAGCATTAGTCTCGTTTCATTACTTCAATGAAATGCTCTTGTTTCCTTGTTAAAAAAAAATCTTTCTGGGATAAATCCTTTCGAAATTAAAAGATAAAGATCTTTAAACCCCCTGTCAGATGAAAACAATGATCTAGAAAGAGATTTTGATGTAAAGGATCCATTCTTCTCTATGATCCACCACCAATAATCAGGGGTTTCATTGAGGAAACCATTTTCAAGTGCATGAGAAAGGATAGCCTCTCTCCATTCGTAAGGTTTCTCTTGGGGCAAAGGTTCCATGATGTCGTGGATAAATTCCAAAAATCAACCACCTCAGCCTCCTTCTCTTGTGTGATAGCAAACAAAAGAGGACAACGATCAATGAGAGGCACTTCATCCTACCAAACATCGGATCAAACCCGAGTGCTCACATCGTTTACAACGTTGCAAGTGATGTTTGAGTAAATCAAATCTTTGGTACGCGGTATATATTTCCAAGGACCCTTTGATGAATGTAGGGAATAATTTCCAAGCTTCAAATCAAAATGTTGAGAACCCTATTTAGAAACAATAACTCTCCTCCAAAGTGCAGATTTTTCTTTGTTAAACCTCCATATTCATTTTGCCAATACGAATGCATTGTTTTAAAGGCTTGCACCTTTGTGAAACCGCACTAAAGCTTAAAGTCTCTACACCTCATAAAAATTGTAAGGATTAGAATAATAATATTTTATTCAGATAACTGGGTGTCGGAGCTTTGCTCCCCTATACCTGGGGCACCCACGCCCGCTGCAAGGCCCGGACCTGGGAGACATCAAGGGTTTTTATTTATTAAGCTCACCCAAGGGCTCGAACTTGAGACCTCTAAGTCGGTATGACCAAGAGACCCCAAGACCTTACCAATGGGGTTACCCCTTAGGGGCAATTAGAAGAATAATATTAAATGGCCCTATTCTTAAAAATATAAAGGTTTGAGTTGTGACAATTTGAACTATTACTACTTTGACTAATTAGGCTTTAAAAGCATGGAAGACAAAAAATTCTAGCTATTAGCGATAATAGTAGTGATGTTAAAGACATCCTTTCAGAATTTCTGTTTAAGTGGCAATGGATATGGGTGAACTTTTTATGCTTTTATATAAGTAGTATATTTAGCAATACTCGATCACACAAATTAAGGATTTCTAAATATTTTAAATTAAAATTGAGGCTTAAGCCTCGTCACTTCAAGAGGAGAAACCTCGAGGTCACCTTGAACCTTTTAAAATATTGATCCGTAGACTTTCCACAAAGAAAAAATAGGAAAAATAAAAATTTTACCTTGAAACTTGGCATGATTTATCAATTTTCACCTTAAACTTTCGATTTCATCAAATTGAACCCTACACTTGAAAGTGTGGCAATTTTTTCCTACATTCAAGTATCACTAAATTCAACCGTTGATTTCAACAACTAGCAAGTAAAAATTTCTCAAAACCCACTAATTTCAACAAATATAAAGTCTTGCAGAGAATTAGATTCAATTAATGCACAAAGTTGACCATTGAACAAAATCACCCAAGACTCATAAATTTCAACAAAAGTCCGACTATAGTGTTATTTTTCACTAAATTCTCAACAATTTCATGTTGAACATCTATTTTATAATTCATTAAACACACATAAGAATATTTTTTATGGATTTTCAAACAAATGCATATAAAAAGTAAAAATTGCAACACCTATTCAAGTTTAAGGAAAAAATTGCTACACTTATTGAAGTTTAAGGTCAAATTTGATGTAAATAAAAGTTTAGGGTAAAAATTGATATAACTTGTCAAGTTTATGGTCAATATTTTTCCAATATGTCTTTATTGTTAATTTTATATTAATTATTTAATATGAACCTTGATCTTTTTGAAAACATAATACCTAACCTACAACATGTGAACTCAAACAATTGTACTAAATGGAAAAGTCAACACTATGGATTGTGTCCAGAGAAATTCTTCTTTTGTTTTGTTCTTGCATTGGTGCATCCTTTATAGGCATCAATCCGAGGATTTGCATCACCTACTGTGGAGATGCTCGTTTGTTCAGTCCCTTCAGGCTCGTTGGTTGGATTCTTATAATTTATATTTGATTTGAAATGGGACTGTTATGCTATGATTGAGGATGTTCTCCTGAGTTCGCCTTTTCGTGATTTGGAATGGGTTAGTTTCTTTGCAATTTCGTGTGGGATTTGGCTTGAGAGGAATAATAGAATCTTTCAAGAGATTGAGAGGTCTTGTGACAAGATTTGGGAGTTGGTGAAGTTCAATGTTTCCTTGTTGTGGACGCCGATCACTTAGTCTTTTTGGAATTATGATCTTAGTTTGATTTTATTAAACTGGAGTCCTTTTGGGACTTCCTTTTTGTTGGGTATGTTTTTTGGATGCCCCAGTATTTTCTTTCATGTTTTTCAATGAAGGCTCGATTTCTTACCCGAGAAAAAAACAATTGTCTTATCGAGTACTTCTTGAAGTTAATGATTACTTGTATGATAAACAAAGGAGATACATTGATAAAGCAAAGTCATACAAAAAAGAGGGGGGATGAGACATTCTCAAAGATTGGGGTTACAAAAAGGATCCCGGACGACCAAGGCTGTAATTACAGAAATTTTGAAAATGAAAACACCAAATAGATTCAAAGAGCCTAATAGAATCCCATAATTCGTTGAAACTAGAGCAATCTCTTTGAAAACCCTCTAGTTTCAATCAAACCAAATCTTTCATAAGGAAGCCATCACCACGTTAGACCATAGGATTTCAGTCCACCCCCAAAAAGGAACACTATCCACGGTTAAAATGACTTTTATTCAAATTTTAGTGACTAGTATAAAATATTAAAAAAAAATAGAGGCCAAAATAAAATAAGTGTGAAAGTTCGGAGCTGATTTAAACCTATTAGAAAGCATTCCTGACACTTACCTGCTTGAAGGTCGCAGTTTGATAAAGTGGCGTGCTAACAGCATCATAAGGATCAAACTTACTTTGAAAATTCATTATCATAGTTGAAATGCTTGGCTCTTGTTCCTCCAACTCTATAGCAAGAAACTGTTAGTGTGAGCCAAAATATGAGAGAATAACAAATTCATTGATCTCATTCTGTACACTGTAGTTAAAAAATGTACAGGTATGTAAGCACTAATTACGAGGAAAGGAATGACAAAAAAACTAAAAAGCGCCTACTTTCGCATATGTACTTGAAACCTAACTAGCAAAATCCTTCTAATAAATTTATGCATAAAGCTAACTTAACTAACCGACATCATCAATCAAGGTCGATGTGCTAATATCCATGTCTCTGTCTATAGAGCACTTCTTCGAAACCAACAATTGGTTACACCTCGAATATGGTGGCTTGTGGACTCCAAACCTCACCAGAAAGTTCTTGGAAGTGAGCCCCTGTTAAACCCCAATCAAAACACGCAATAAGGGATGACCCATTTCCGATAATTGGATACAAATTCCAAATGTCATCAAAATGAGAAACCCACAAGCAGCAAAATTGAGGGGAGATCATAACTTGGCCCCCCATTTGCACATTCCAATCGTTTACCAGAAACTAAATAGATCATTTCAGTCGGAGGGGAAGGAAACAAACGAAAAAAGTGCAAATGTGTAGTTACTTTACAGTGTGCGGCGGTATCAGAAGCTGTTAGATGGTTGACGAAGGACCTTAAAGAGATTGAAGAGGCGGATGCCATGCTCAAAGGTTAATTGCTGCTCTCGCTGCTAGTGAAGCTTGAACTAGTTACAAATGTACCCTCTTTTCAAGTTGGTTGAATCGGAGACAAAAAGAACGGAGAAAAGAAAGAACATACCTCAACCGCGAGCGAGCAGGAGGTGAAGGGACTGCGACAGAAGACGTTGGTTGGCGTGGCGCCGTGAGGTTGCAGCAGAGAGGCGCTGGGGCCGTTCCGGCGAGCGGCTGATATGGGAGAGAGAGGCTTTCTATATTTATCTACGTGATGGTTGGAGTGTTGAGTAAATTATCAGGGGGTTTAGATAGCACACTCGATTTGTAAGTGAGTTCTAAATAAGCGTGGTGGAGAGTTTTTTTTTTTTTTAAGTGAATTAAGTCTGATTTTTTGTGATTTTTTTTCCTTATATTTTTTGTTTCTACTAAATCAGTTGCGAACATATAGTACTGGGATTGATATTAATTTTTTTTCTCAATAAAAATCATTTTTATCTTATGTTATTGAGAACATATTCTTCAATATGAAGGAGTTTCTTCTTTTGAAGCACATGTTCACCTTTACTCCATTTATTTTAATGTACTTAGTTATTAGTATTAATACTTTACAAAGAAAAACGTGTATTCATTGTTTACAAATCAAATACAAACACATCTGCCTACAATTTCAAAACTCAATTGTGTGATCAATTGTAAAATTACAATATATATTACCATTTGTCAAATGTATGTTATGGATATTTGCAAAAGTAATAAATATTGGGTTTGATATCAATATTTCTTTTTCAATAAAATTCATTATTTAGAACTTTTACTCTTCAATGTGAACTTTATTCATTTTTTATGTACATGTTCACCACTACTTTTTATTTTAATTTAAGTAGGTATTAGTATTAAGGGGTCGTTTGGATTGAGGAGTTGGGGGAAGTGGAGTTGTGAGGAGTTAATAACTCCCCCCAACTCCTTGTTTGGCCCAAGGAGTTATTAACTCCTTCTTGTAGGCCCCACAGCTTTATTAACTCTTTCTTCAACTCTTTTTATGGGCCCCACAGATTTTTAACTCCTTGTTGTGGGCCCCATAGATTTCTTTACTCCTACTCCCTACAACTCCTACTCCCCCAACTCTTCAATCCAAACGACCCCTAATACTTTGCATTATGAAGAGTGTTTATTTAAACTTGTCTGAATACATTCATTGCCTATGGACATTTTTAGAATGAAATAAATAGTTTACCTTGTGAAGATGTTAAAAATATGTCAACATACTGAATTATTGTTGGGATATGTGTCCTAAACTTGTGTAAATTTAGTCGAATGAATAAAGAGTTATTTGATTTGATAGAATTATCTTCTCGTTTTATAAATCCAATAAATTAAACTCCAAGGTTATAATGAACTGAGTTCAAGTCTTGAACGACAGGGTCCCGCCCTCTAAACTAGCTTAAGAGGGTTTGAGTTTATGGTAAGACCATAGACTTGTTGTTCATTAGATGATCAATGGTGCTTAAGGAACAAAGAGGTAATCACGGGGGTAAAACGGTAATTTGACCCAACTGTGATTACGAACAACTTGTGAATGGTTGACTCATGGGTAGTGATTATATCAATGGACACAATATAATATACAGTGAGGAGAGTGCACCTACAAAATCTATAGTGGAGTGACTTGTAGTTAATGAATATTGATTAACCATATCAAAGAGTTTGATCAGTTAATCTCACATCATTTGAGCTCACGAATTGTAGGTTCATTAGGTCCCACTATTGACTCAACATGGTAATATTAAGGGTATAAAGTTAGAATAAAATTGATGTGTTCAATTTCATATATGAGATGTTATATCAATTATATCAATACAGTTTTAATGTGA
Organism: Trichosanthes cucumerina; assembly: GCA_036507285.1. NCBI lineage: Eukaryota > Viridiplantae > Streptophyta > Magnoliopsida > Cucurbitales > Cucurbitaceae > Trichosanthes > Trichosanthes cucumerina. Next base: position 56,641,426 of record CM071837.1, on the reverse strand, counting down.
ATTAGATTCACAAATTAACTATATACTAATGATAGAATGAATGAGGGATATGATGGTAATTTCTATCTTATTTCCCTTTAAATAGTTGTATAAGATGCAACTTTGAAAAAGGTTTGTGAGACATAACCCTAGAGTTCTCTCCTTTGTGTTGGAAAGGGTTCCAAACACATTTACAAATATCACCTCATCTCATCCTAAAAGAAACTCACTTTCCCCCCTCACTTAGAGAACGACAGAGAAGATCTAGTGGTGAATCTTCGCACGGTTCGGGTTCGTTGCTGAAATCGTGATCGTTGGAGGAGGAACTCGTGAAGAAAGTGTTCTTCAAAGGTAAATTTTTTGTTGTCCCATTTAGAAATGCATGTTTAATCTTTATTATATTGTTCTTATTATAGATCTATGTAACAATATCACGAACATGTGATTCACAATCGCTTCCGTTGCGGGATTCGATCCCTTCAAATTGGTATCAGAGCGTCAATTGTGTTCTTGATTTTGTTATGGATTTATCAAGAACAAAGGTGGAATTTACTGATTTCATGAGATGTTTGATCGTTTTGCAAAATTAGATGTTTTCGTTTTTGGCGCCATAGATTTACATATTTTATGTTGAATTGTTCAATGTAAAAAGCCTATTGTTTTGGGCATATATTTATGTAAATCGAGTTTGTAAGTCCGTATCGATCGAGGCAAAGTAATTGTTGAGAATAACGGAGCGAAAACGAGCAAAAATAGAAGAAGGAGCTTGTTGTTTTGCGTGTAGTGTTGCAACGTTGTTCATCAGCGTTGCAACGCCGCGCTTACAGTTCAAGGCGTACGACAGATGTAGTGTTGCAACGCCGAAGGATTTCACAACGCTGATGCTGAGGAGCGCCCCAACGGTCAGAAACAGACAAAATGCAGCATCAGCGTTGCAACGCCGAAGGTATTTCATGGAGGTTTCTAAGCGGACGGAAATAAGTTTTATTATATATATTTCATATAAAAAACGTTTTATATTGATTTTATTTAACATTATTAATTTTTAATTAATATAATTAGATTATATTAATTAAAATTAATTTTATGGTGCAAAAAATGGTCTAATTTTTCTATTTAATTTATGCAATTGTTGTATAATTATTGTCATGCATAATGTATGCTTTTATTTTATATATCCCACCTTAGGTTAAGCATTTCCATGCATCATTTATAATATAAAGTGTTATATTATATAGTTTGCATGTATAATTAATATAAGGTGTTATATTAATTTCTGGACAACATTGACATGCATATTTTTCATGAGATGAATGTGTTATGTATGTTTTATTATTCATGTGATGAATGATCAAGCACAATAACATAGAATTGCATGTCACCTAAGGTTAAATTCATTAGTTTTAGAATGTTTAGAACATGAAATTAATACACCTTAGGTTATCTAGTTCTAATTAGATTAGAATTAGGAACCATGTAATTTATGAACAATGATTAAAAAATGAACTTTGTCTAATGAAGGTTACTCAAATTTAGGTCAGGTATTTAAGTGACGAAAGCTAACACCCCTACATGGAAACTGACCTGGGAGTGAATTATAATCAGAGAGTTTATAAATTATAGTAGCGTCAGCGGGTTTATTAAGGGGTTAATAAACTATAAATCCTAGGTTTGATATAAAGAGTCATATTAGGGATAAAATCAATATAAAAGTTATATTGATTATCAGTATAAGAGTTATATTGATAAGTTTAAGTAAAACCATTAAACGGGTGTAACCTAGGTCAATTTCCTATAGAGTTAAAGTATCTAGTGGGAGGAAAAGTGTATATGATACATATAATTCCACCCACATCTCTCTGGAGAAGTTCACATCGTGAGACTCATACTTGACCTCGTGGCGCAAACGGGAGCGTCCCCCTTCGGATGTTGTTTGTACGAGTCAATAGCAAGATGAATGAAGAGGGTACTTATAGTGAGCGGGAGCAGGTTTAGTGAAAACAAAACTTATGGTCTCTTCTATCGGTTCACACCGTAAGATCACTATGGTCAGCCTGCTAGTTTGGCCTGGACCAGACAATCCCTTCCGAGGGCCTGATCATAGGGGATCAAACATAGTGGACACCCGAAAAAGATAAAGATTTCCTTAGTCTGTTTTTCAACCTAGTCCTCCCTTCGGTGGATTTTGTTGGATGGGGACTTTGGGGTCTAAAGACAGAGTGTTACACTCACAAGGTACATAAGAAGTGTATGTATCCTGACCAAATAATGGTAACTAAAACCTATAGGAATAAGAGTTATTCTGGCATTAGGTTTTGGTCAAGAATGTCTTGATCCAGAGGAAAAATGTTTTTTATTACCCTTCGGTGTCATACACTATAAACCTTTGAACTATCATTGCAAATTATTAATAACCTAGGAATCAATAGATAATTAACTAAAACGTGATTGGATTAGATAATTTTTCATTAGCGAGAAACTTATACGAGTTTTTTTTTTTTTGTCAATTTAAGCAAAATGTCTAGCTCTATTATTTCCTTACTGGGTGCAGAAAAATTAACCGGAGAGAACATACTGACTTGGAAAAACAAACTTAATACTACTTGGTAGTGGACGATCTTAAGTCTGTGCTGACTGAGGAGTGTCCTCAAGTGTCAGGCTCGAATGCAACACGAAATGTTCGTGATGCATATGATCGATGGATCAAGGTCAATGATGAGGCCAAAGTCTATATGATGGCAAGTATGTCTGACATATTAGCCAAGAAACATGAGGGCATGATGACTGCTAAGGAAATCATGGATTCGTTGCAGGGCATGTTTGGACAACAGTCTACATGGGCCCGACATAATTGTTGGGATTTTTGTCCTAATCTCGTGTTTGTAAATTACTATTTGAAATTAATAAGAGTTATTTATTTCATTACTTTGTGTCTCGCAATATTTACAAACTTTTTCAATAAACTAAGCTCCAAAGTCATTGAATTTATGAGAGAACTATAACTTGAACGGTGTGTAGTGAACATACAGGGAGGATCACGTTCGAGTTAATGACCCGAACGGTCTACAGTATATGGATAGGGGTGGAGACCTAATCCTGGATACATTGTGGATGAGGCCCGCTTTGTATTAGATACAAACGAGGTGATCTGACTCGTTCATGTGGTTGACATGCGAGTGGGGGCATCTTGTGCAATGAGATTGTACAAAACCAGACTGTGAATTATTATACCAACTGATGTAACATCGTTGTCAGTAAGGACTAATAACTTCGTAGATGACCATTAGTGATTCAACCTAAATCTCGAGCGTGTTACGGACTCCTGTATGCGGGGGTCTGTCCTTTGACTAGTACGGGTGAGGGTGGTCACAGTTACTCACCCAATATGCCTATCTTCTCAGGGACAGGACCAAGTAGGGAGCTGGGAACTTAACTACGCGAGATGGAATTCACTCGTTCCCGTCTTTAGGGAAACTAGAGGGGTTGTTCCCTTAAGTGTTGTCTCTAGGGCTTGGACAACGGGCACCCACCTTCTCACTGGCCCGATAAGGGTGTTGTGTATGGTTGGACCATCACAATATGTTGTTCATTAGAGGAGTAGTGAGGACTTAAGGAACAAGAGGTAGACACAGGGGTAAAACGGTAATTTGACCTGGTAGTGTGTCTCTGACAACCCGTGAAGGGTCGACTCATGGGCATTGGTTATATCAGTGGACACGTAATATTCTGCACTGACGGGAGTGCAACTACAGGCTATAGTGGAATGTTGCCATAACTAATGAATGTTTATTAACCGGGTCAAAGAGTTTGATAGGTTAATCTCGGATCATTGGAGCCCATCACTGTAGGTCCATTAGGTCCCTCAGTTGGCTCAATCTGGGTTAAAAGAAGGGTTAATGTTTTGGTATGAAATTGAACTGTTCAATTTCACTTAAAGGGCATTTATGTCATTTATATGAGATATGAATGATATAATATATAGTTTAATGTGAATGAAATTCATAATAAACTATAGGTTAGCCTAATTGTTGAATTAGGGCTAATTGGAGAAATTAATTGAGAGAAATTAAATTGGATGTGATTCAATTTAACTAATCCACAATTATTGCAAATGTGATTTGCAATATGAGATATGAGATATCTTATATTATATGGTTATGCAAATATGATTTGCATAACCTATGGTTGTGGTAAAATGGTAATAATGTGGAGATTTTAACTCCATGATTATTCCTCTATTTAATCCCTTCTTGCAAGAAGGAATTTATGCTTTCACTCTCATTTTTTGGATTCTCACCTAAAAAGAAGAGTTTTCTCTCAACCATTTCTTTCAACTCTTCTCCCTCTCCAAAACCAATATCCCACCATCTTCCTTCTTTCCAAAAGAAGAACAACTGAGTTTCCAAGTGGTTGTGACCAGATCTTGTTCGTTTGATCGAGTTTTCATTGAGATCGAGAAGCACGAAGTGTTCGTGACCAAGGAAGAAACTTTGAAGAAAGTCTTCAACAAGTAAGTACATTCTTCTTGTTGTTTTCTTCCTTAGTTTTGCATGTTTAACTTAGATCTAAGTGTTAGATCATTTTAGAAAATTTCAAGTAGCGTAATGATACCTTTGACGATTCGATCGTCTTCTGCTGCGCGGGAATTTTTATTCCCTTCAATAATGCCCTCAAGTATATATTCAACTCGAGGATACTAGAGGGTTCATTTGTTCGGGATCATGTCCTGGATATGATGGTACACTTCAATATCGCGGAGTCGAATGGTGCTTCCATCGATGAATCGAGCCAAGCCAGTTTCATTCTGGAAACTCTTCCAGATAGTTTCTTACAGTTTAGAAGTAATGTTGTTATGAACAAGCTTACTTTTAATCTTACCTCCATTATGAATGAACTCCAAACCTTTCAGTCTTTGATGAAAATTCAGGGATTGAAAGGTGAGGCAAATGTTGCAAGTAGGAGTTATCACAGAGGTTCGACCTCTAGAACTAAATCAGTGGCTTCGTCTTCTTTTAACCTGAAAGGGAAGAAGAAGAACATGGAAAAGGTTGGTAAAGGGAAACAGGTTGATAAAGTTACCGCCCAAAAGACAACAAGGTCAGGGAAGTTGCTGACAACGGAAAATGTTTTTAGTACTGCAACGAGGATGGACGCTGGAAACAGAATTATCCAAAGTACCTGATCGAGAATAAGAAATAAGGTAAATATGATTTACTTTGTATCGAAGCATGTTTAGTGGATAATAATAAAACTGTTTCGATATTTGATTCAGACGCCACTAATCATGCTTGCTATTCTTTTCAGGGAGTTGATTCGTGGCAGCAGCTACATAAAGGAGAAATAATGCTCCGGGTTGAAAATGGAGATATCGTCTCAGCTGTAGCAATTGGCACAATGAAGATTTTGTTCGACAAGAAATATATGTTGTTAGACAATGTATTAGTGATACCATGGTTTACTAGAAACCTTATTTCAATTTCTTGTCTCATCGAACAATGTATTTCTGTTTCATTTTCTTTAAATAAAGTGTTTATTTCAAAGAAATGTGTGGAAATATGTTCAGCTTCATTAGAAAATGGTTTGTATGTTTTGAGACCAAATTCAGTCAAAATTGTTTTGAACACTGAATTATTTAAAACAGCAAACACACAAACTAAGAAACGTAAAATTTCTCCTAAAGAAAATGTTCATCTTTGGCATCTTAGATTGGGTCACATTAACCTCAATGAGATTGAGAGATTGGTAAATAGTGGAGTACTTCTAAATGAGTTAGATGAAAATACTTTACCTGCATGTGAATCTTGCCTACAAGGCAAAATGACTAAAAAATCTTTTAGTGGAAAAGGTCATGGAGCCCAAAAACCTCTTAAGCTTATACATTCAGACCTTTGTGGTCTGATGAATGTTAAAGTCATAGGAGGTTATGAATATTTCATCTCTTTTATAAATGATTATTCAAGATTTGGGCATATTTACCTAATGCATCATAAGTCTGAAGCACTTGAAAAGTTCAAGGAATTTAAGGCTGAAGTTGAAAATCAATTAGGTAAAACAATTAAAACATTTCGATTAGTAAATAAATAATAAATAATAAATTACATATACTATTCAATTTACTTAAAATATTAAAAAAATATTTAAAATCAACTCAAAATGACATAAATGAAAATGTTCTTCTTCCAGAGTCTTATTATAGCAATGAGACAAATTATCAATTTACTTTTAAAAAAAATATAATATAATATTCAATTTGCTTAAAATATTAAAAAAATAAAGACATCTTATTTGATTTAAATAACATAAATAGAAGAGAGAAAAAAAAAAGAAAAAGAAAGAAAAATAGAGAAAAATGAATAATAGAAAAATGAAAAACTGAAAGAGACCATGTTCGAGATTGAAGATATGACTATTACCACCTAATTAAAACTACAATATTAATATAAATATTTTGCAAACTACAACATTTTTATAATAAGTTTAAAAAATTACAATATTAATAAAAAAAATGTCCCAAGATAAGTGCATATGTAATGACGAGGTTGTCGCTCTCTCTCTAAAGTAGAGGATGTCGCTCTCTCTCCGAAGTTGAGGACGTCGCTCTCTCTTCAAAGTCTTCAATGTCGGGATTGTCGCTCTCTCTCCAATGTCAAGGTTGTCGCCGCTCTCTCCAAAGTCGAAAATAACAATAACAAGTAAAAGATCTCTGGTGCAATAGAAACCGTTCATATTCATTCAATAAAAAAACATGAAAAAAAAACATGGATTTAAAAAGTAAAAAAACAAAAAAAAATCGTCTGCATTCAAAAGAAAGGGAGGAGTTGTTTAAAAAAAAGGAAAGGAAAGATTAAGAAAAAAATGTTTAAAAAAAAAAGAGTATGCAGTGCGTGTACACATTAAAAATAGAAAAAAAACAATATTCCTTTGATTTTCTCTCTCCCCGATTCCTCTCATCCTTTTCCTTCACCCATACCTACAACCATCTTGACAACTCACCGTCGACACAAACGGCGAGCGACTCCTTCAGTTTGGCATTTGGTGACTCCACGGTGTTGAAGATTGGCAGTCTGAACGATCAAACATCGAGCAGACCCACAACGATAACAACCCACATTCCGACGAATCTACAAGCTCAACGCGACAATTGATGCCCAGATTTGGACAATCCAACCTTCACATAGCAGGATTTGCTAGACTCTGACGGCCCGATATGTGACAACGACTCCAACCCTTCAATTGTGAAGCTTCTAATATGCTTGATGAAGACCCATATTTTGAAGGAATATATAGAAAACTTTGGTCTGTGTTTTAGTAAAAACAAAAAAAAAAAGACAGATTTCATCTCAAATCTCCATAAATCAAGCCAATTTTAATGCTTCACTTGGATAAATTTTTTTTAAAAGGAAATTTCCAAATTCTAATGGAAGACAAAATCTTCATACTTCCTTCAATAAAGATCTTACAGTAAACAACACACATGTAAATGCCCATTTTACATGCTACTTTAAAACCCATGTCAAGTGGCAAATCCTCCATAGCTAAAGTGTCTTCCATGTGTCCAATATTTACCAACGTTTAGTGTCCAAATGTACCAACTCTAGCTTATAAATAGTGTTTTTTGGTGGAAAAATGCAACACACAATTGGATGTGAAATTTTCCAATCATTTCTTTCTTCCTCCACTTTCTCTCTAATTTTATCATTTATTTAATATTGTCATATATTTCCACTATCCTTTATTTATATATATATATTCCAATTTCCATTTTCAATCTTTTTATTATTATTATTATTTAAATATTGGTAAAATTATACTCGATTTCCATCCTTTTTTTACAACACGTTATAAGCACGAAGCTCTGCCGGTTTTTCCCCTGAAGGTAGGTCCTCCGGGTAATCCATTTTTTTAATGTTATTTTGCATGTCTAGTTTATATTAATTTTATAATATAAATATAATGTCTTTTGATAGCATTACTATGACAAATCTTGCAAAATTAGAATTTGCGGCCCTGGATATTAATGGAAATAACTACTTGTCATGGGTTCTTGACGCTTAGATCCATTTAGATTCAATGAATCTTAGAGAAACAATTAAAGAAGAAAATGATGCATCAAATCAAGAAAAAGCAAAAGTCATGATCTTTCTTCGTCATCATTTTCACGAGAGATTGAAAATGGAGTATCTTACAATAAAAGATCCCTATATTTTATGGCAAGGTTTGAAAGAAAGGTACGATCATCAAAAAACAGTTATTCTTCTAAAAGCTCGTTATGATTGGATGCACCTGAGGTTGCAGGACTTCAAATAAGTAAGTGAATATAATTCTGCACTATTCAGAATTAGTTCAAAATTAAAATTATGCGGAGAAGAGATTACTGATGTTGATATGTTAGAGAATGCATTTTCCACTTTTCATTCTCGAATATGCTCCTGCAGCAAAAATATCGAGAGAACAACTTTAAAAAATATTCAAAACTGATTTCATGTCTTCTCGTGACTGAACAAAATAACGAGCTATTAATGAAAAATCATGAATCTCGACCAACTGTAGCAACACCATTCCCTGAAGTGAATGTTGTGAATTTTAATAATCGTGGTCGAGGTCGTGGTCGTGGTTGAGGTCGTGACCGCGGTAGAGGAAGAAATACATATTTTCGTGGTGGGCATTATAATTTTAGGAAACCCACACGAAGTGATGATCATAAAGGAAATACTCCACAAGATAAAAGTTCAAAAGGTGATGAACATAAATGTTTCCGGTGCGGAATGACTGGGCATTAGTCACGTACTTGTCGTACGTCAAAACACCTTGTTGATCTCTATCAAGCTTCCCTGAAGGAAATATTGGAATTTATGCCCTAAACTTGTGTAATTTTGATCAATTAAATAAAGTGTTATTTGTTTTGATAAGATTACAGTCTTGCTTTTATAAATCCAATAAACTAAGCTCCAAGGTTATAACGTTTATCTTGAAATCAGTGTAGTGGATACTATTTGGGTTGACTTCAAGATTATAACCTAAATAGTCTATGGTATAAGAATAAGGTTGGAAACCTTATTCTGGTAATACCATGGATGCGACCCACTTTGTAATTAGTACAAATGAGGTAATCCAACTCATTCATGTAGTTGACATGCGAGTGGGGGCATCCTGTATGAAGAGTTCATACAAGACTGGATCGCAAATTATTAGTCTAACCAGTGTAACACCGTTAACAGGATAAGACTAGTAATTTATAGATGGTCATTAGTAACTCGACCTGAATCCTGAGCACAACTGTGATTATGAACAACCTGTGAAGGATCGACTCATGGGTAATGACTATATCAGTGGACACAATAATATCTACAGTGAGGAGAGTGCAGCTACAAGTCTATAGTGGAGTGACTTGTAGTTAATGAATATTGATTAACTGGATCAAAGAGTTTGATCAGTTAATCTCATATCATTGGAGCTCATGATCTGTAGGTCTATTAGATCCGTCCGTTGGCTCAATATGGTAATATTGAGGGTATAAAGTTAGGAGTGAAATTGAAGTGTTCAATTTCATACATGAGGAGTTATATCAATTATGTATGATATAATTGATATAATATATAGTTTTAATGTGAATTAGATTCATATATAAACTATGTACTAAAGAAAGAATAAAAGAGGGGTAGGATGGTCATTTCCATCCCAATCCCCTATATACATGGTTGCATGAGATGCAACTAGGTCAAGGGGTTTTCATAGAATTACAAGCTCTCTCTTAAAGGAAGAGTTCCAAAACACACATCTCTCACAAAAACCTCACCTCTCCTAAAGGGAACCCACATTCCTCCCTCACCTAGAGAACAACGGAGAAGATCCGGTGGTCGTGTCTTCATACGTTGAAATTCCTATTGCTGAGATCGTGATCGTGGGAGAGAGGAGCACTTGAAGAAAGGTTCTTCAAAGGTAATTTCTTGTTGTCCATTCTATTATATATGCTTAATCTTGTTATTTTCATGTTCTTGAATTTACCGTTGTAACTAAATCAAGAGCGCGCGATTCGCAATCGCTTCCGCTGTGGGGACTTCGATTCTCTTCAGGAAAAAGGAAAAGGGAAGAATGTGGAGGTAATAAATCTTGTCATTCAATAAAATGATGTGTTTGACCCTTCCAATATAATGCATCTTAATGTGGCTGATTATTTTGAATCTCCTAGAGAGAGAATTGATGCAATCAAACAAGTAGATGATGCTTTGTATGAAGATATATAATTAAGTACTGCTTGTAATTATAGTATGTTTTTGTACATATATTTAAGACTTTTTGTAATCGTTTTTCTTCTCTTATCAATGAAGAAATATGGACAATTTCAATATTGAGTAACCCGAAAATGAGCAGTGAGGATTTATGTCTGGCAGACTGCGCAACTACGCACACGATACTCATAAGCAGGAAATATTTTACTAGATTGACAATACTGGAAGCAAAAGTCAATATTATATCATATTCTGCAAATCTGATTGAAGGTTTTGGAAAAGCAAGTTTTATCTTCCCTAAATGAACAATATTTACAATTAATAATGTTTTGTTCTCTAACAAATCAAAAAGAAATTTATTGAGTTTCAAAGATATACGGTAACAATGGTTATCATGTTGAAACTAACCGTAAAAATAATATAGAGTATCTCTATATCACATATATTGTTTCACATGAAAAATGTATATTATAAGCACTGCCTGCTTTTTCTTCTGGATTATATTATACTCATATACGAGTAATCGAAAGTTATGCAACAATGAACCAGAAGTTCATGAATACAGAAATATTCAGTGTTTGACATGATTGACTGACCATCCAGGATTGACAATGATGAGGAAAATTATTGAGAATTCACATGAACATCCTTTAAAGAACCAAAAGATTCTTCAATCCAATGAGTTGTCATGTGATGCTTGCTCTAAAGGGAAATTAATTATTAGACCAACACCAGCTAAAGTGGAGACTGAATCACCTGCATTTTTAGACTGAATTCAAGGTGATATTCGTTGACCTATTAACCCACCAAGTGATCCATTTAGATATTTTATGGTATTAATTGACGCATCCAACAGATGGTCACATGTATGCTTATTATCAAGTCGAAATCTTACATTTGCAAGATTACTTACTCAAATAATTAAGTTAAGAGCACAATTTTCTGATTATACAATTAAGATCATTCGACTTGATAATGATGGTGAATTTACATCACAGACTTTTAATAATTATTGTATGTCAATTGGGATAAGTGTTGAACATCTTGTAGCCCACACCCATGCACAAAATGGTATAGCATAATCAGTTATAAAATGTTTGCAATTAATTGCAAGACCATTGCTTATGAGAGTTAAACTTCCTACATCGGTCTGGGGTCATGTTATTTTGCACGCTGCATCATTATTACGTATTAGGCCAATAACCCATAATAAATATTCTCCTATGCAATTACCTTATGGGCAACAACTGAATATATCCCATCTGAGAATTTTGGGATGTGCAGTATATGTTCCAATTGCTTCACCACGACGTACTAAGATGGGTCCTCAAAGGAGGTTAGGAATATATGTCGGATATGATTCCCCATCAATTATTAAATATCTTGAACCCCTGACGGGTGATGTATTTACTGCACGATTTGCTGATTGTCATTTTAATGAGATAAATTTTCCAACATTAGAGGAGGAATTAAGAAATTGGAAAAAGAAATTACATAGAATGCATCGTTATTATCTCATTTAGATCCTCGTAGAGATCAATGTGAACTTGAAGTTCAAGAGATAATTCATTTGCAAAATATAGCAAATCAATTACCAGATGCATTCGCAGATGCTAAAAGAGTGACTAAATCATATATAACAGCTGCAAATGTTCCATCAAAAATTGATATCCCAAAGGAACAAGTTGTCAATAACGAGTCTGGAGCACGCCAGAAGCGTGATAGACCAATGGGTTCCAAAGATAAAAATCCTCGAAAAAGATAAAAATCCTCGAAAAAAAAAAGTTGAGAATCAAAATGATTCAATAAAAGATATGGATGTTCCAGAAGAAATCCAGAATACAACTACTCAAAACAGTATTGATAAAAATCAAATGCTTGAGGATAATAATTAAATTTCTATAAACTATATTACAACAGGAAAGAGATGGAACCGAAATGATATCATTGTTGACAACATTTTTGCTTATAATGCTGCTCACGATATTATTCATGAAAGTGACTATTTTGATCCAAAATCTATCGAAGAATGTCAACGTAGAAATGATTGACTAAAGTGGAAAGAAACAATCCAAACAGAGTTGAACTCACTTTCAAAACGTGAGGTTTTTGGACCAGTAGTCCTAACACCAGAAGGCGTCAAACCTGTGAGATACAAATGGATATTTGTAAGGAAAAGAAATGAAAATAATGAAGTCACAAGATATAAAGCGAGACTTGTTGCACAAGGATTCTCGCAAAGGTCTGGTATTGGTTATGAGGATACATATTCTCTTGTGGTGGATGCAATAACACTAAGATATTTGGTTGGTCTGACTGTATATGAAAAACTTGATATGCATCTAATAGATGTAGTCACAACCTATTTATATGGATCTCTGGATAATGACATTTATATGAAAATCTCGGAAGGATTTAAAATACCAGAAACATATGAATCAATTTCTCGGGAATTGTATTCAATAAAGTTACAGAGATCATTATATGGATTAAAACAATCATGACGAATGTGGTATAATCGCCTGAGTGAATATCTGTTAAAAGAAAAATATCAAAATAATTCAATATGTCCGTGCGTTTTTATAAAGAAATCTCAGTTAGGATTTGCTATTATAACTGTATATGTTGATGACTTAAATATAATTGGAACTCCTGAAGAGTTATCCAAGGCGATAGAATATCTTATGAAAGAATTCAAAGATTTTGAAAAAACAAAATTTTGTCTTGGTTTGCAAATTGAACATTTAGCAGATGAGATATTTGTTCATCAATAAACTTATACAGAGAAAATCTTTAAAATATTCTATATGGATAAATCACATCTATTGAACATTCCAATGAAAGTTCGTTCACTGGATGTAAATAAAGATATATTTCGACCTCGAGATGACAATGAACAACTACTTGGTCCTGAAGTACCATATCTTAGTGCAATTGGTGCATTCATGTATGTGGCTAATAACACAAAACCAGATATTGCATTTTCAGTACATTTATTAGCTATATATAGTTCATGTCCTATAAAAAGACATTGGAACGAAATTAAGCATGTACTCCGATATCTTCGAGGGATGATTGATATGAGTTTATTTTATTATAACAAATCAAATTATGATCTAGTTGGTTATGCAGATTCTGGTTATCTATCTGATCCACACAAAACTAGATCTCAGACAGGTCATCTATTTACATATGGAGGAACTGCTATATCGTGGTGATCAGTGAAACATACTATAACAACCACTTATTCAAATCATGCTGAAATCCTCGCAATTCACGAGGCAAGTCGAGAATGTGTTGTGTCATCGATCTTAGCCATACACATTCTTCGAGTAAACGTCTTCCAACAAAATTATACGAAGACAACACAACATGTATAACTCAAGTCAAAGGAAGATATATTAAAGGAGATAGAACGAAACATATCTCTCCAAAGCTTTTCTACACTCATGACCTTTAAGAAAATAGTGACATCAAAGTACAACAGATTTGTTCGAACGATAACTTGGCGGACATATTTACAAATGCATTACAAACTACAACATTTGAGAAATTGGTTCACAGTATTGGGATGCAACGACTCATATATCTCAACTGATGTCTTCATGAGGAGGAGTAAATGTATTATATAAAATATGTATTTTTTTTCATTCTCTGGGAGTTTTATCCCATTGAGTTTTTCCCTATTAAGGTTTTAACGATACATATTTTATATAAGTGGACATTTAAAGGGGAGTATCGTAAACAAACACATGTAAATCCCCATTACACATGCTACTTTAAAACTCATGCCAAGTGGCAAACCCTCCATAGCCAAAGTGTCCTCCATATGTCCAATATCTACCAATGCTTGGTGTCCAAATGTACTAACTCATCCTTGCCAAATAACCTATAAATAGTGGTTTTTGGTGGACAAATGCAATACACAATTGGATGTGAAATTCTCCAATTCTTTCTTTCTTCCTCCACTTTCTCTCTAATTTTATCATTTATTTAATATTGTTATATATTTCACTATCCTTTATTTTTATATATATATATTCCAATTTCCATTTTCAATTTCTTTTATTATTATTATTATATTAGTATTTACATATTGGTAAAATTATACTCGGTTTCCATCCTTTTTTTACAACAGATCTTTTGTTTTTATATAGTTCGACGTTTATCCCAAATTAAAATTATATGAGGATCAAAATTTGGCTTTACTTCAATTTTTATTCCAAAGTTAAGTTAAATCCATATAATTTTGGTAAAAAAATTGACCAGGCATACTCCAAATTTCTCCCAAATGAGAATTGGAGTAAGTAGGCATACTCCAAATTTCTCCCAAATGGGAATTGGAGTAAGTCTCAAAATTTCCAATCCATATTCCAAGCAATATTTATATAATTTTGACAAAAAAAAAATTTCAAATCAACATTTCTGCATACTCCAAATTTTTTCCCAAATTAGAATTGGAGCAAGTCTCAAATTTTCCATCCCAAATTCAAACCAAGATCCATATAATTTTGGTAAAGTTTCTAAAATCACATTTTGGATATACTTCAAATTTTATTCAAATTCAAATTCCATTCCAAATTCAACCTAAAATCCATATAATTTTGGCTAAATTTCTCAAACCAAAATTTGGGCATACTCCAAATTTTCTACCAAACCAAAAATTGGGTAAGTCTCAAATTCAAATTTGATCCCAAATTCAAGCCAAGATCCATATATTTTTTTTTTGGCCAAGCTCTCAAATTTGGGTATACTTCAAACTTTTTCCCCAATAAAATTTGAAGTTTCAAATTCAAATCTCATTCTAAATTCAAGCTAAAATCCATATAAATTTGACAAAAAAAAAAAAAAAATCACAAATCCAAATTTGGATGTCCAAATTTTCTCCCAAATCCAAGTTTCATTTTAAACTCAAGCCAAAATTGAGGAGCATCCAAGAAGTCAAAATCATGATATATTTCGATTTCAACCTATCTTTTTTTAGATTCATCCACTGCATACTCACGCATAAATCTCGAAAGGGCATTTGTTAAATGAGAAATTTCGGCCAATCATAAATTGTCACATAATGATAAAGTAAATTTGGGGCCAATTATAAATTTACACGTGTCCACATGAAAAATTGACAAATTAAATAATGTCACATGTCTAGTATTAAAAATGGATCGGGCTCAATTTAAATAATCCAAACCTTTTTAAAAAAATAAATGGATTGACTAAGCCAAAGAGTTAGACCCAAAGTCCACCAGACCCAAGCCCGTACAAGGTCCATCAGACTCTATAAATAGAGGAGACCACACTCCAATGGGAGACATTCAAAAGAGTCCGAATCCAAAGTATATAGCCAAATAGTTTAAAGTATTCTTTCAAATTCAGTCACATTCCAACCCTCATATCAAAGTCCACATTCGAGAGAAAGTAAATACACATTCCAGAGAGTAAATATTAGAGATTGTAACACTTCACAAAAATCAATAAAATCAAGTTAATTCCACGAATTAATTTTTTTCGGAAATCTCATGTGAACAGTATGCCTTTAAGTGCTATGTTATTTTTCTTATTTCTTTTTGTTTTAATACTTGCAATATTTCTGAACCATGAATGTTGCATTATTACTTGAATGAAAACGTGTTATCCGATTTTTTGTTCACCGTGATTATTTCATCACTCTTTTATGAACATGTTGGGACCTCATGCATGTGTGTATGATTCATGAAAAAAAGAAAGAAAAATGTTTACGAAAGTTGTGACAGTTAAACTCATGATATAGTTTTATATGCAAGTCAAGAATGAAATAGAGTCGACTCGAACTAATTGTCCACTAAAAGTCGAAGAGAAAGCCATGATATTTCTAAAATAAAGTTTTAGGTCTCACTCATGAAAGTTTAAAGTCATGATTATACGTGAGTGCATATCCCAAATCACGTAGTGGGGTCATATTATTTTCTAATACTATCATTTCTTTTGGTGAAGGCAAAGAGCATCTAGAGCAAATGACGGAGGCGCAACAAAACCCATGACAATTATGAGTCATGATTTTTGCATCCATTTAAATTAGAAAATTCTGTTATGATTTTTATCTGATGGATTTATTTACTTAAAATATTATATTTATTTGGAATTAATTTATTTCAATTACTTTGCTTTTGGGCTCTCAATAAATGAATGGATTTTGTTTTGTTGTGAGCAAATGCCCCTAAAAAATATGTCATAGAATTAGGGTCGTTACAATGCCAATTTATTTTCTGACACTTTAGCCATCTCCATAGACATGGAGTTCATGGGTGTATTATGAATTTGGATCCAAAAAGATTGGTGGGAGAAAGTTAGGTTGGCAATTTGATCATCCCTCTCCAAATTCTTCATGATCGACAAAGATTTTTCAAAGATTCAAGGGCTAGAACTCATTATCCTAGCCTTTTCAAATAGTGAGCGAAATTGAATGAAGAAGATAGTCTTGATGTACCTTCCAAAACAATTTCACAACAGATTTAAACGCCTCAAAATTGATAAGTTTATTTGAAATAAGTCTAGCAACAAACACATAGATTCAAACTCTCTTTAGATAATAAAGTCTTGTCTTCTTCAATTGTGATAATTCTCTAATCTTTTTCAGAAAGAGATAAATTCTGCCACTTATTTTTCAAGTCCTCCATCACCAGAAAGGAATCAACCGAAGCTGCTTGATGAAGAAAAGCCTCCCGCCGCTACTGTGGAAATAAAACACTACTCTCAATATGAGAGAAGACTCATAATCAAAGAAAAAACGAGTCGTAAGTATTAATTAATTTTAAGTAAGTTTAATTAAAAGTACATGAACTACAAACTTTGAATTAAATCCAAAGTACCAATTTAAAAAAGGAAAAAAAAAGAAGAGAAAATACTACGTCGTTTTTGACGTAGGATTGCTAGTTTCAAATCACAATTGTTGAATCATCGAACAACCCTCAAATGAGCTAGAGTGTCGAAGTGAAACAGAGGTGAAAAAGTGTAAGAAGAACAAATCTATGGCGTCTCTATTGCAGCAGATCGAAACGGATGAATCTGTGCTCTTGCGAGTAACCCATGCTAATCTCAAGTCCTTCACTTCCGATATTCGCTTTTCCCTTCAGGTTTGTTTCTTTTCCAAAGATCAAGCATTTTTTTAAAAGCTTTTATCGCATCAATTATCGATTGCACATTGTAGGTTTTGTCTAAAAATTGGTGTTGGGTATCTTTGTAGATGAGCGTGGAATCTGTAAAGGAAAAACTGTGGAAAAAATGTGGTACTTCTGTAAACTCCATGTGCCTTGAACTCTATGATGATTCCGGTGCTAAAATTTCTGATTTGACGGATAATTCTATTCCCTTGGGGTTTTACTCTCCCTTAGACGGGTACTTATTCTTCTTCTTCTTCTATTGTATTTGAGTGAATAATTTACTCTGTTTAGTTTCCACTCTGCAAACTGCAATACATATTGTATTACAGCACCAATTCGTTTTCGAGGTAGGCGAAAATAAGAATTTCTTGGTATAAATTGTGATGCATCATGGATTTGATTATTTGGCACATCGTTTTGGTTGTAATGTTGGTTCTTGGCCTAGTTCCTACTTCAGTCTACCTTTTCATGGAAACCCGAAGTCTCCATCCTTTTTGGCAGCCAATTATTGACAAGGTGGAGAGAAGACTCCTAAATTGGAGCCACACCTTCATATCAAAGGGAGGTCGGTTAACTCTCATCAATGCAGCTTTTTCCAACTTGCCCATCTATTGTATGTCTCTCTTCTCCATGCCTTCCAAAGTGGCTGATGCCATAGAGAAAAATTCTCGTTGGTTCCTATGCTCAGGAAACAGTGAAAGATTATCATCTCGTCTCCGAAAAATGGGAAAAGGCAAAACAGGGCTTGGTATTTACAATCTGAAGAACAGAAACAGGGCTTTATTAGACAAATGGCACTGGAGGAAAAATCGGCTCTATGGAGACAAATGATTGTTGAGAAATTTGGCTCTGCTCATCATGGTCAAAAACCAAGCTTGAATCACAAAGCTTCCTCCTATAGCCCCTGGAAGTACATCCCTTTTCAAAAGGATCTCATTTACACAAATATCCGGTCCAAGGTGGGTAATGGGTTAACTACTTATTTCTGGCATGATTTATTGCTAGGAACAGCCCCCATCCTCTCCTCTTTGCCCTTACAGCATCAAAGGATGCTTAGGTGGCCGAAGCCTGGAATCATCTCAATGGCTCTTGGGACCCAAAATTTTTAAGGAATCTAAAGGACAGTGATATTCAGGAATGGGCAGCTTTATTAGTCCATATCTTCTGTAAAGCTCAATGATAGGGAGGACACTTGGGTTTGGAACCATGAAAAGGAGGAGATCTTTTCGGTCAAATCCTTGGTTTCATACTTATCATTACAAGCATCAGTGGTCTCTGCCGAACTCTACAAAGTTATTCGGAAGGACTCTAAGGATAAAGTTCCTCCTTTGAGAGTTGAGCCACACTTGACTTAACACTCAAGACCGATTACAAAGGAGACTTTCCACGATGGCCGTCTCCCCACACTATTGTTGCCTATGCACTTCCAGTGGTGAATCTCAAAGACACATCTTCATACACTGCCCTTTTGTCACAATTATCTGCGCATATTTCCTCACAACTTTTAATTGGTCTGTAGACTGTAGTAGTCCCCTATGAGGCGCATGATTGGCTTTCCCTTGTCTTCTTGGATCACCTCTTTAAAAATGACAAGAGAATATTTTGCTTCAAATCAACAGGGCGTTTAGGCTTTCTATTGGTGTAAACATAGATATATTTTCAGTGATTATGTGAGCCGCCTATTTTCAAGCATTACGAGAGATAGGGCAAGAAGGGAATAAGGGGTAGTGAGGAGGGGATCACTAACGATTGAGGGACTGTAGTACGAAGGGTGGGGAGTGAGAGGGGAGTATTTGTAGGGTACTTGACGCTCTGTGTTTTTGTTGAGAATTTTGGACACATTTTGTCTGTGGAGAGAACCAACCTCTCGAATTGCTGGGGGTACTTGTAATCGTTTTCCTTGTTTTCCTTTACAATATCAATGATAAACCTCGTGATATAGAAGAACTCTCTATATCAAGGGGAGGAATTACATCTTATTCGTCTCTTGTTCTATTATTTCTTCTTGTCTTACATTAGAATCCGCAGGTAGAAGTTTGGATACCTAACAAATTGGTATCAAAGCACGTTCGACCTGAGGAAAACACGAAAAATGACAATGGACGAGTCCGGAGCGGAAAAGGAAATTTTCGAGGTAAAGGAGACTATCAAACACTTGGAAAAATCCATAGAAAAAAAGGATGGGAAGGGATTGCCGGCGATATGCGTGACAACCAGAAGGCCCTTGTACTGATGATAACGAAAAGTGCAGGAGGCAAGAGAACTTCGGATAAACTAGAGAACAGTGCGAGTAAAATGAAAGAAAGTGAAGAAGTGACGACGGATGTGATGGGAGAAGAAGCAGAATCATCACAGAGTCAGAGGGATGGGCCGAACATTGACCGAAGTAAGCTCAAGAAATTAGAAATGTCTGTCTTCTCAGGTGTGAACTCGGGATGCGTGGTTGGTCTGAGCTAAGACATATTTTGAGGTTCATTAGTTGAGCGACACCGAGAAAATCAATGTGTCGATAGCAAGTTTTGAACCCGCGGTAATAGACTGGCTCCATTGGATGAGTAATCGACGGATGATTGTGAACTGGGATGATCTAAAAGAAAGGATGTTTGATCGTTACAGAACGACCCAAGAGGGAAGTTCGTGTGCACGTTTTCTAGCAATCAAGCAAGAGGGAACAATCGCAGAGTTCAGGAGAAAAATTGAAGCTTACTTGGGACCGTGATTGGAATTGGCAGAAGATGTCTTGGAAAATGCGTTTCTCAGCGGCTTGATTCTGACGATTAGGGCAGCCGTAGTCAGTAGACAACCTCGTGGGTTGGAGGACATCATGGAACCGACCCAGTTAATCAAGGATAGAGAGTCGACCCTGAAGTTGGCGGAGGTGAAGCCTTTAGCAGCCATGGCTTCGGAATCGGGCTCACGAGGTCAATGCTCTTTCGATAAGGCCCATGGGCCTAGTAATCCGAAAGGCAATAACATGCCCATTGATTACTTGTGAACCGTATCTATTTCGGACAAAGGGAACCCTAATCGAAAAAGGTCGTTACCCAGAAGCGAACCCTGACACAATGAAAATACGTGGCAAGGTAGGAAAAAATGACGTGGTGTTATTAATGGATTGTAGAGCCACACATAATTTCATATGTAAACAATTGGTCGACGACTTGGGATTACTACAGACCGACACGTTGAACTATGACATTGTGTTAGGTAATGGCCTGATAGTGGAAGGACGAGGTTTTTTTTTTTTTTTTATGGTTACCTTTTTTTTTGACAAGGCAACAAAAGAGATTTCATTGATATAATGAAAAGAGACTAATGCTCAAAGTACAAAGGAAAATCAGAAAATAAGCAATACAAAAGGGATAAAAGTTTGTTAAAAACACAACAAAACACCCAAAACCTTAGAGACAAAAACAACAAACCCCGGGACACCCAACAAAACAATCAACACTATATAGAAACGGACGCCAAGAAAGACAAAGATCCGACAGAACTGAAGAAGACATCTTCCCTTGAAGCACCACGGAAGCGTTTGAATTTCCAACCACCATGATCCTCAATAAGACATTAGCCTCATAAACACTCGGGTTCAACCCTTCTTTAACCGATACCTTAAGTTCAACCCACATTACCAACAAAACGCCCTATCAACCGACAACCTCCACATAAGCCCTCCCAATGACTCTTGAGCTCCAAATAGAATTTCCATGAGAGTATATTTAATGCAAGGTCAAGAGCGTCTGCCTTGGCACGACTTCTTTGAATTGCAGACCACTTGCTTTTATTAATTTGTTAAAACGAAGCAACTCGGCTGGACACTCAACCTCTTCCTCAATACCTTCCTTTCCTTCTCGAGGTTGGGAAACCTAAAAAATTCCTGAAGGTTAATTGTTGGGGAGAAGGCTTCCACTTCTTTGCGCTTTAAACTCTTAACAAATTGCAGACCGGGCTGCTCAAAACCATCACCCATCCCGATACCGAAGATCCCAAGATAGGAGAAGGGGAAAAATCCCCCAGATTTAGATTAGAAACTGACTGAAAAGAAGCTTTAACAAAAACCACCTTTTTTCGGTCCCAGACAACACTCTTCTACGTCAATCTGTGGGGGCTTTATAAGGGAGTCCGACCCTGCACAATTAGGAAGTTGAAGACAGACTTCCGGTTGTTCTAAGAAATCTGGAAAATTCTCGTCCAAAAGATCTTTCAAATTGGAAACTGAGGTCCTCCCAATCCTTCTTGAGTAGTATTTTCCGCAAAAAGTGTCCCTAACCTTCTTAACACTGACTGGGGTACTAGAAGAAAAAAGAGGATCTTCAAACGCTGGATCTATGATTGGCACCGGTACGACATTCAAACCCAAAGCCCTCGGTTCTTGAATGACCGAGAGATCACAAACCTCTCCCTCTTCAGCATTTTGCTGTTCAACGCATCCCTCCTCCCCTATATTCACCGAAAAGCTTCTCCTATTTGAGGCCAAAAGATCACCAGAAACTTCCTCCTTTTCCAGGGGAACATCCAACTCTGCTCCCAATTCATCATCAATTACCTGCTGAATTCTGGCCAAATCAATGAGATTAGTAACATCACTTAAAGTCAGCGAATCCAATAGTCTTGGTGGCGGAGTAGCAACCCCCAAAACCTCGAATTGTAAAGAGATGTTCCCACCAATAGGATCCACAATAGGAATTGTAGCTAACCAAAAACCACAGAGGTTCGGGGGCACCTCAATCTTTGCTCGTGATACATCAATGAAGTTTAGAGTGTCCAGTGAGTTCGCTTCAAGCACCCCAAAGTGAATCCCAATTGCTTCAAAAACATCCTGCCTCCAAAGTCTCAGAGGCAAATTTTTAATGGCCAACCATTCGCCATATCCTATCATAACCGAAGGTAAGCTATGCCCTTTGTCCTCCCACATTTCAATCTTTAAATGAAGATTGTGAATTATTTGCCACTTCCCAAACTTGAAGTCCCAATTGTTTAATGACCTCATCCTCAAAGAGCACTATAGCTTTGTCACTCATGAAGGGATTGATTTGTAAACTTAAGCCAAAATGAGTCTGCAAGGCATCTTTGATCGTAACCCACTGAACGTGTGCAAACAGCCGAGTAACTACCCATACTTTAGCAAAGTCAATAGAGACAACATCTTGGGCCTTACAGATCCAGTAACCTTTCTGGTTTAAACCAATAACCCGCTTACTTTCTTGGCTCAGTATAGGATCACTGAAGGGAGGACCAGTCTCCAACCCTTTTTCTACCGCTACATTAGAGGGGATTACATTAGTGGAGGGAGAGGAGTAGTCTTCTGCTCGTATGAAATCATTCAACATGTCTCTGAAAACTGCCCAACCGATGGCGAAGGAGCCCAATGGCACCCTGAAAATCTAACGACCTCCAGCCGGGGGCCAAACCATGCCCTCCGCAACCCAACCAAAATTTTTTCTAATCTTAAATAACCCGTGAGTGGCCAATTCATCTTTGAATTTTCTCCTTGCAAAGAAGGCCTCAACGTTCGCAACCATTTCAACAAACCGATCATAGAACCACTTCACATGATTTATGGGCAGGGTTACCGGACGGTTAAAATACCCATCCTGAATGTAAACAACAGTTGAATCCCCCCATATCCGAAAGTCCTTCTCACCAATACAACAACTTTACTCCCCCATCAAAGAAGATGGAAAGACCTGAAACCAGTCGAAGATAGGGAAAGGAATGGTTGAATCCCAGAGCCACAACCAGATCGGGAAAGTCTCAGGCCAAGATGAAGAAGCGTCCGAGTTGCTTGGGTTGGTCGAAGGCGAAGGGTCAGGTCAGAGGGGAAGGAAAGTAGAGAGACGAATGGGCGAAGCAGGAGAGACTGGTCGGAGGCGAAGGAAGCTGCGAGGTGAAGGGGAAGGGTCGGAGGCGAGGCGAAGGGGCGAAACCAAGCTGGGGGCTGGAGCCAAGCTGGGTGTTGGACGGAGGCGAAGGAGAGCTACCTCGCTTGAACCCAAATCGGGAAAGTCTGGGTGATGGTCAAAGACGAGGTGAAGAGGAAGTGGTTGGTCGGGGGCGAGGCGAAGGGGAAAGGGTTGGTCGGAGGCAAGGCCAGGGGGTGGACGGAGGCGAGGCGAAAGGCGCTTCGCAGGGTCAAACGAAGGCGAGGCAAAAGGCGGAAGGCGTGGGTGATGGTCGGAGGCGAAGGAGAGCAACCTCACTGGAAGGGGGAGAAGGCTCGTCGGAAGGGAGAGAAGGCTCGTCGGATCATTGAAAGCTTATCGGCGAGGGTGAAGAGGAAGAGTCGGGAGGAGAGAGAAGAGAGAAACGGGGGGTGGGGGGGCGAAAGAAATTTTCATTTTGATGGTTACGGAAGGACGAGGAATTTGTAAAGACGTAATGATACAATTCCCTGAGATTACGATTCAAGAAGATTTGCTACCTTTCGAGTTAGGGAGTAGATGCCATTCTTGAGATGCTCTGGTTGAAATCGGTTGTGGTGATGGAAGTCAATTGGAACGAGTTAACCATGACATGAGAAGCACAGATACAGATATGAGACATGAATACTGTAAATCACCAATTAATCCAAAAGCTTAACCTGATAGATTATGGAAAATTTAATTATATCAACACCAACACTCCCCCTCACTTGTGGGCTTACAAATTTAAACAAACGCCCAACAAGTGGAAATCAATCACTTCCCCTAACTTGTGTGCTTGGAAATTTGAACAAAGGCCCAACAAGTACAAATCAATATTAATTGGGAGAAACCGACTTCACCAGGGTTCGAACACATGACCTCCTGCTCTGATACCATGTAATTCACCAATTAACCCAAAAACTTAAGCTGATAGATTATGGCAAATTTAATTATATCAACACTAACAAATACGACACGATACGATACTGACACGGCGACACATCATTTTATAAAGTCTAGGACACAGACATGACTAAAACACGTTTAGAATATACATTTTCTAATATATATATATATATCATTTTTATATCAGAAAGAAACTTAAAATCAATAAGTTTATGCATCTATATGATTAAAAAATGATTTTGATGTATTTCGTTCTTAAACTTCATATGTACCTATTTAGTATACTTGACAAGTGTTCACTATGTGTCTAACATATACTGGACCTATATTGATTTTGTACAACTAGTTTCTAACACATATCTATTGTGCTAACAAGTGCCCAATACGTGTCCAACAAGTGTTGGAGTGTCCAAGTGTCCGACACGTGACAAACATGATAGCGAAACTAAAGTGACCGTGCTTCTTAGACCATGACGTTCAAAGCAGGTAAGGAACAAATTACGATCAGAGGGGATCCATCCCTAACAAAAGCACAAGTCTCCTTAAAGTGATGATGAAGAGTGGACGAAGACAAATCAGGATTTTCTAATCGAATTAAGACACCTCTCGATAGAAGACACAAAGGAAGAGGTTGAACAAGGAGAGACAAGTGTTGAGGAAAATCTTCCAGAAGAATTAAGCAAGATAATGGAGGAGTATAAGAACTTATTTGAAGTGCCTGAAGGTCAACCCCCTTGGAGAGAGATTGTCCACTGAATCAATTTGGTGGAAAGACACCCTTTGATCAACGTGAGATTGTACAAGTACGCCCATAAGGATGAAGTCAAAAGATTGATGAATGAAATGTTAACTTCAGGTATCATCCAACCGAGCATTAGTCCCTTTCCCAGTCCCGTATTACTCGTAAGAAAGAAGGATTGAGGCTAGCAATTCTACGTTGACTACAGAGCACTCAATCAAGTTGCTATACTCGATAAATTTTCGATTCCTATGCTTGAAGAGTTGTTTGATAAGCTACATGGTTCCATGGTGGCCTCCAAGTTGGACCTGAAAGCAGGCCATCACCCGATTAGGATGCATCGCGAAGAAATAATCAAAACTGCTTTCCTTACGCACGAAGGCCATTACGAATTTTTGGTGATGCCATTCGGGCTAGCTAATGTTTCGACCACCTTCTAAGCCCTCATGAACAGGATCTTCTGCCTCTTTTTTACGAAAGTTTGTTTTGGTATTTTTCGATTACATCCTCATTTATAGCCTAGACTTTGAAACTCACTTGAAACACCTGGGTATGGTGTTCAACGTGCTCAGTGACAACCAGCTGGTTCTTAATAAGAGGAAATGTGCTTTCACACTAGAACAAGGTAGAGTATTTGAAGGAGTCCATATTAAGAAAGCGGAAGCAATTTAAGATCTTGAACACTTTAATTTGATCAATTTTGTAAAATAAAATGCATGCTCAAAGCTGGAAAAATAGAGAGATAGAAAACTCAACTTTGAAGATCAAATTCTGTTCACCCGGTAGACGATTTGCAACACGAACACTTCGTGGACCACCTCTAGTGTCTTCCCTACTATCCTCAGGCCTTGGAACGGATTGTGGGATCCTAGATTGAGAGAATTTGGAAGAAGAGTCCCCAATGGTAAAAAAACGGGAATTGAAAGAATTTCTGCCAAAATCTATCAAATCCCCTCAAATTTCCTTTAAATAAAGCTTCATTAAAGTGACAACTCAAGTATGATGAGGATAATTGAAGAAGGAGGTGGCTAATTTTGGCCAATTTTGAGTTTGAGTAGGATGAGCAAGTTGGCCAAGTTGATTTCATGGAAAATCCATTCATTTTCCTTTTAATTTTAATTCAAAAATCAATATTAAATTGATTTTAAATTAAAATTAATTTAATTAATTAAATAATTTAAATAATTAATTTTTTTAATTTAATTTAGTATCAAATATTAAATTAAATAAATTGCCCAATCCCGATCGATTTTTCGAACATGAATCCTTATTCATGCTATAAATGGATCCAATATTTAATTCATATTTAAATATGTCCACCTCTTCGTAATTATAGTTTAATTCATAATTAAGCTATGACACGTTAAACATATCGCATATAATTAACGTTTTCTCCCAAAACTGAATTTGAACAATTCAAATTCTTTTCTCTCAAAATGTTACGAGGCTTAGTCCGAGCTAGTAAAGAGGATCTAATGGACCTACAGATCATGAGCTCTAACGATACGAGATTAACCGACCAAACTCTTTAGCCTAGCTAATCATTATTCGTTAACCATCGGGACACTCCACTAAAGCTTAGTGGCTGCACTCTCCTCACTGTAGATATATTTCTGTCCACTCGATATAACCATGATTAGTAAGTCGATCTTTCACAGGTCGTTCGTAATTACAGTTGGGTCAAAATTACCGTTTCACCCCTGTAATTACTTCTTATGCCTTAAGTTCCACTGATACTCTAATGAACAATCTGTTTATGGTCCAACCAACAAACCAAATCCCTCTCGGGCCAATGAGAGGGGTGGGCCATTTGTTCAAGACCCGGAGTCAACACTTAAGGGAACGACCTCTCTACTAATCCCTAAAGTAGGTAGGAGTGAATTCCATCTTGTAAAACTATATTCTCAACTATTTACCCGGTCTTATCCCTGAAATGGGAGACTTAATGAGTCGGCAATCTCGGACCACTCTCACCCATGCAAATCTAAGGATAATCTAAGTAAACAGGAGTTCATAGCACGCTCAAGAATAAGATCGAGTTACCTAGGTCATTGTATGAATATAGTTAGTTAAGACAGTAAACGGGGTTATAAAGTCTAAGTGACTATTTCGCGGTCTAGTCTTATGTTAATTCATTGCATAGGACACCCTCACTCGCATGTCTCCACATGAACGATTCAGGATCACATCGTTTGTACTTTACAAAGTGGGTCGAGTTCATGGTGTCCCCAGGATAAGGTACCCAACCCTGTGCTTATACTATAGACCGTTCTAGCTATAATTTAAACTTGATCCACTTTTATGTCACACATAAAGTTCAAGTATTCATCCTACAACCAAGGATTTTTTATTGGATTAGGGTTACATAATACACAATTCACTTTATTCAATAACACCTTTACTGAATAAACTTCAATAACAACTTTATTGCAATATAAAATGTACATTCAGTTTACAAAACCACGAGTTTTAGGACATAAAACCCAACAATATTTGGACCATTGGGTTATTTTGGCTGGTGTTTCAACAGACGAGAGGAAAATCAGAGCCTGATAGATTGATTGGCCCAAGCCACGATCAAGTGAAGGAATTAAGGGGGTTCCTAGGATTGACTGGGTAATATCGAAGATTCGTGTTAAATTAGAAATCAATGGTCGTTCCCCTACATCAACTTCTTAAAAAAGATTCGTTCCAATGGTCATTAGAAGTGGAAAATGCATTCCAACAACTGAAGATAGTGATGACTACCCTATCAATGCTAGCCCTTCCGGATTTTTCGATTCCCTTCATACTCGAAACCAACGCATCGGGGACGGGACGGGGACCAATGCTTACTTAGAAGTAGAGACCAATAGCTCAATCATTATCTGAGTGAGCAAAAATGAAATCCATATATGAAAGAGAGTTGATGGCAATTGTGTTCGCTGTGTAGAAATGGAGGCACTATCTATTGGGGTAGAAATTCAAAGTATTAATGGACTATATAGCATTTAAAAGCCTATTGGAACAGAGGGAAGTTCAATTGGAGTATCAGAAGTGGTTGATAAAATTGCTAGGCTATGATTTTGAAATCAAATACAACCCTGGATTGTTGAATACGATCGTAGATGCTCTATCTAGAATCTTCTTGATAGGGGAACTAATAGCGATCACAGTATCCGCCATTGTTGATCTGGAGGTGATATCAAAGAAAGTGGCAGTTGATAGTGAATTACTCAATAATCATCCAAGAAATTCAAGAAGACCCGACGAGTCATCCCAAATTTTCGATGTGGCAAAACCAACTACAATATAAAGACAAGTTAGTATTATCGCATACTTCTGCCTTGATTCCTTCAATTTTACAACTCTTCCATGATTCTGTAGTGGGGGGACATTTAGGGTTCCCAAGAACCTATAAGAGATTGACGGGAGAACTCTATTGGAAGGGGATGAAAAAGTATGTGAAGGAATATGTAGAAGTGTTACATAATAGAAGCAGTTTCACCAGTAGGGCTGCTTCAACCGCTTCTGATACCGGAGCGAATCTGGGAAGAAATTAGCCTGAATTTTATAGAGGGGCTACCAAAATTGCAGGGAATGGACTCCATTTTGGTGGTGGTTGATAGGCTCAACAAGTACACACATTTCATAACATTGAGATATCCTTTCTCCGCTAAGGAGGTAGTAATGAAGTTTGTTAAGGAGATTGTGAGACTACATGGGTTTCCAAAATTGATCGTGTCAGATCGCAATACTATCTTCTTGAGCAACTTCTGGAGTACATTGTTCAGGGTTCAGGGCACGCAACTAAAGAGGATTACTTCATTCCATCCTCAAACCGATGGGCTAACAGAATGGGTTAATCGCTGCCTCGAAACTTATCTCTGATGTTTTATGTAACGAGCAACCAAGAAAGTGGGAATAGTGGATTTGTTGGATAGAGTATTGGTACAATACTAATTTTCATGCCTCCCTAAATACGACACCATTCAATGTGGTATATGGTAGGTAACCGCCTCCTTTGGTTTCGTATGGAGAGAAGAAGACAGCAAACAATGCTCTTGAACAACAATTGATGGAGAGGGACACTGCATTGATAGCTCTCAAGGAACAATTAACGTTGGCTCAAGAAAGGATGAAAAAACAAGTAGATAAGCATCGAAGGGAGTTGAATTTCCAGAAAGGAGACATGGTCCTCTTAAAGTGATAGAGAACAGTAGCAAAAAGGAAATGTGACATGGTCCTCTTAAAGTGATAGAGAACAGTAGCAAAAAGGAAATGTGAGAAGCTATCCCCAAATTTTTTTTGCCCATACGAGATCCTGGAGCGCATTGGAATGGTAGCTTATAGATTGAAATTGCCCCCTTCCTTTACCATTCACCCAGTTTTCCATGTGTCTTAGTTGAAGAAAGGTATAGGACCACACGTGGTCATTCAACCAGAGGCTCCATCGCTTTCAGAGGATTATGAATGGGCAGGAATTCCAGAAGACGTGTTAGGGGCAAGGTGGAATGGTGAGAAAAATAGTTGGGAATGTCTGATCAAGTGGGAAAACCAGCTGGACAACGAAGCCACTTGGGAAACATATCATCTCTTCATCGAACACTACCCAAATTTTCACCTTGAGGACAAGGTGGTCATGCACCCCGTGGGTATTGTAAGGCCTCCTATTTTCAAGCATTACGAAAGAAAGGGCAAGAAGGGAATAAGGGGTAGTGAGGAGGGGACCACTAACGATTGAGGGACTGTAGTACGTATTAAATCACCAATTCACCCAAAAACTTAAGCTGATAGGTTATGGTAAATTTAATTATCAACACTAACACTCCCCTCACTTATGGGCTTGGAAATTTGAACAAAAGCCCAACTAGTGGAAATCAAACACTCCCCCGCACTTGTGGGCTTAGAAATTTGAACAAAAGCCCAACAAGTGCAAATCAATAATTGGGAGAAAACGACTTCACCAGGGATCGAATACAGGACCTCTTGCTCTGATACCGTGTTAAATCACCAATTCACCCAAAAGCTTAAGCTGATAGGTTATGGTAAATTTAATTATATCAACACTAACAGTACGAAGGGTGGGGAGTGAGAGGGGAGTATTTGTAGAGTACTTGACTCCTTTGTGTTTTTGTTGAGAATTTTGGAGACATTTTGTCTATGGAGAGAACCAATCTCTCGATTGTTGGGAGGGTACTTGTAATCGTGTTCCTTGTTTTCCGTTATACTATCAATGATAATCCTCGTGATATAGAAGAACTCTCTATATCTAAGGGAGGAATTACATCCTATTCGTCTCTTGTTCTATTATTTGTTCTTGTTTTACATTAGCATCTGCTTGTAGAAGTTTGGATACCTAACAGATTACTCATTAGCTGCTCTTATATCCAATTGGACAAGTTTTTTGTAACTTCATTTAGATGAGATTTTCATCACTTTTTTTTGTATCATTTCATTCCATCAATGAAATTGTTTCCTATTAAAAAAAAATTCTGGTCATATTAAATGGTTAATGTGAGATTATGCTTTTTATAAAACTATGTGCATTGTTTCTTTGGAAAGGTATCGGCTACATATTATTGATCTCGACCCCTCATCAGTTACTTCTGGCGGTTGGCTTGAAGATACCTCACTAGTGGAGAAGTACCAGATCTCTGAAGAAGCTTATGAGAAACGTGATGGTTAGTTTTTCTGTCGAGCTTCCTCCATGATTGGCAAAGCTTGTATTTAGTTCATTCAATTGCTTATCAAATAGGCTGCACTGGAGGACTCTCTAACCCCCCAACACCTAAACCTATTGATATTATAATAGTTGGCTCTCAGTCTTCTAATCTACAGCTGCCCATGGTTAGTTTTTCTGTCGAGCTTCCTCCACGATTGGCAAAGCTTGTATTTAGTTCATTCAATTGGTTATCAAATAGGCTGCACTGGAGGACTCTAACCATGGGCAGCTGTAGATTAGAGGACTGAGAGCCAACTATTATAATATCAATAGGTTTAGGTGTTGGGTCAATGTGCAGTTGACCTCATCTTCCAACTTTGTCTTCTACCTGCATTTCTTAATCCTTGAAGTATGCTGCTATTTAAAAAGCTTTTGGGATATTAAATTTTGTGCACACCTTTTTTTTAATAAGGCAAGGGGAAAAAAAGCTTTGGGCTACTGAGTAGCGGTTTCATGAGAACTCTGCAGAATAGGAGAGTTTCTTTGGCTAAGAGTAGACAATGGATCTGTTAGGATACCGCTAACAAGAAAATCCGAAATATAACTATATTGCAATATCGATCGATATTACAATGTCAATAGCCTTTTGAGAGGGCTAAGTCTCTCAACATAATCAATCCATTAAGGACTGACTTACCAAAATATGATTCCCCTTTCTAAGAACCTTAGTTTCCATATTTATAACAAGACACTATTAACTAGTTACTACTATGCTGAGATACTAATATTCCTAATATACCCTTTATCAGTACTCTCACAGGATCAACTATGGGATCCAATTGTTTTTCATGTTTCTTAGTGTCTTAGATCTAATCATCTTATTACTTTTGTATCTACTTTCTTTCCTCTATAAGAACCAATTGGAGATATCTTTTTGTAACTCTTTTGGTTTAGCGGCCTATTAAATCATTTATTTCAATGAAAATAGTTCTTTATGGAAAAAGGTATTGGGTATAATTGACCTTCTTCTGGTTTTTTCCAGATACATTCCGAAAATTCAAAGAAAAATTGGCATCCCAGAATCCATCAGCTTTTGAAAGTAAAGTAAGCTTATGTATTCTACTTTTTTACTTAACAATATCCATAGAGATTTTATTCAATAGTGTGAATTGTGATTGATGATGTAGAGGCTGCCTAGAACTTTAGTTAATGGCAGTTAAGTAGAGATTGTGTAACTGGCATCTATTAGCAAATTTGTTAGTTAGTGGGGGAACTGTGAATGATGATGTTGAGGCTACTTAGTACTTTAGTTCACTTCAGTTAAGTGGAGTTGTGAAACTGGCATCTCTTAGTATCCTTGAATCCTGGTTTTTTCTTGCATCCCTTTATAGACACATTTCTATCTCTATCCTCATCATTCTTGATCTATATTTACTGACTACCTACAAATTTACAGATATCTGATAACTACATGGAAGAACTCTGTGCAAATATCAGGGTTAGTTACCTTAATTTCTTTAGATGTGTATAATGGATGTAATCTGAATAACCTATGAAAATTCTTATATTAAAGAGTTGATCTGCATGCTAATTCATGAAAAAAATGAATTATTTGGATTGAAATTAAGTGGATGAGACTGAATGTTAATCTATGATTTTCTATTTTCCCTGGATGAGGTTTAGAAAGATTTTAGAATAGTGCAATATTTGTTACTTGGTCCTTATACGGTAAATGTCCTGTCATACATATTCATGTTGTTCTGCTCTGATTAGCTTTGATCTGTCAATTATTCTCCAAGACTCCATGTAGATGAACAAATCCATGGTTTAAGCTGTCCTTTGAATTTTGGCCTGATAGAATGTTTAGTAGCTGACCTTGCTAAACACACAATGATGTCTTTGTGAACAACACAAAGCGGACATGCGAATAAGTACCCCCTTCGCTTATTTATTCTTTCTAAATCACTTAGTGTTGACTTCTGATAGTTAGCATTCTTTTGAATCTTATGTCCGGAAATTCTTTTATGGGTGAAGTATTTGCTTTCTGCTTCTTTAACCCCGTTTACCACAGTTTGTACTGAACTCAGACTTTTACATAATATAGGTAGGTGATCGATGTGAAGTTGAACCAGGGGAGAAAAGGGGTGTTGTAAAATTTGTTGGCCGGACCGAATCGCTTGCTACTGGTTTTTGGGTTGGAGTTCAATATGATGAACCATTGGGAAAAAATGATGGCATGTAAGACGCCTTTGTTCCCTCTGCATGTGATTGATTTGTTTTTCGGATGTCCCTGAAGGGATGATTAATTTGTTTTTCTTAATGTCTTTTCGTTATTCCTTGTGAGTAACTTCAGTACTTTAAAGTCACGAATGTGCACGAAAATGCTTTACCCTTCCTTTCAGAGGGAGAAAAAGTACTATGAACATTGAAACACATATCTTATAATGGTCCGCTTAGTTTGGATAGGTTTTTTCATATGGCCGTTCCATTACAGAACAGTTTTCACTATGCTCATTCTTAAATTCTTTAGGATTTAGTGCCTCATATAGAAAATGCTATTTCCTGTGTTATTGTTTGATAAAATTATCATCACTCGTGTTGATTGATTAAAATTCTTATAGGTGTTAGAATCCAGCTTTTATGCAACAAAGCAGTTTCCTCTTTTCTTGTTTTTCCTCCATTCTTCAGAGATTTTATCACATATTCTATATGCTAAATTAGTAAAATTTGGCAGGGTAAAAGGGATCCGCTATTTTGACTGCCCTCCTCTTCATGGTGCAATGGTTAGGCCCGACAAAGTGAAGGTTTGATTTTCAGCTCCATTAATCTGTTTTCCAACTTTGAAGCTGGAAATAATATGTTACATATTGTGATATCTCATGCTGCAGCCATCTTTTGCTTAGGGACAAAGGGATTTTTAAACTCTTATAGTAAATTAGGAAGCTGAACCATAAGTTGGACGGGTACAATCACGTAAACCATTTTTTGGATCCGACCAAACGAAAATGACAGCTTGTGAACACCTAAACCATTCGTGCGTCATTGTAGACTCGAGACACATGAATCACCAATTTGACATTTTTCGGCATGCCATTGCTTAATTCCAATTCATATTGACATTTATAATCAGTGAGTGGAGTTGTAAAGTCTAAGCCTATGAATTTTTCTGAATATCAAGTAGGTTAAGGTGCCTAGACTCATGCTACAATATATCTTATTTTCTGTACTTGAACCCAAGTCCACCCTTACCATGCCTTGATGAAAGATTAAAAAGCAGTTGTTTTGCGAATATGAAATTGAGCAAGCTTACTTGTTCTTAGTGTCCTATGATCTATAGCTCCGAATCGATCTTCAGACAATTTTTTTAGCTTATCATGATGTTTTTCACGTCCATATTTTTCGGCCCTCTTCTACTTGAATAGCTATACTGAACAAATGTACTGTTATCTTCCTCGCGTTAGTATCTATTAACTTGACCGTGTTCCAGGTTGGTGACTATCCCGAACGGGATCCTTTTGATGAAGAAGAAGATGAGATATAAACAGTTCATATACAGATTGGTGTTTGTAACATTGTGGAGCTAACCAGCCTTCTTTCTGAAATCTTATGAATTATTGATTTATTTTAGAAGCAATGTAGAGACTAGAGACATTCTGTGAGCTTCAGAATTCAGATGGCCTATGCTCATGGTGGGTTTACATTGTCTCACAAGCTTTTCTTGAAAAATGCCATTTTTTTTCTTCTGGGAATTTCTTGAAAGGAAACATGGAGATGAAAGAAAACGACGATAAGATTCAGATCTTTAGTGATCGTCATATTGAAAACCATTTCAACTTTCCTCTAGGGTGTTATAAATTGTATTGTTAGTTGAAAAAGGAAATTAGATAGCAATGCAATGAAGATCTTGCATTATATTTCTGTTAGCAAGTTTGTTTCGTTGTTTTGTATTGTAATGAATGCCTCTCTCTGGATACACATATAAGGGGTATTTGGAGCACTGTGTTGGGTTTGGACAGTTTTGGAATCCAAACTCCAACATTGTTTGGACTACTGTGTTCTAAACTCAATGAGTTTGAAAAACAACCTCATGGTTTTGAACAATGTACTCCAAACAGTGTCGCTAATTCCTAGGTTTCAAACATTGGATACCAAATAATGTTTTCTGATTTCCAGGGTTTCGAACCCTTTAGAACAACCCCCCTCCCCCAGAGTTTTGATTCCAAGGCTTCTGATACCGAAACGGTGCTCCAAACGCCCCTACAGGTTTCTTTCATGTGTATGTTTTCCTTTTATGCCAAGCATTTGAAACGTGTATGATACTAGAATCTATGATCGAACATTTGTTGCATGTGAATAACAAAAATTTCCTGAGAACTTTAATTAATACTAGTGCGGTGTTTGTTGCAGTGAATCCAACAACAAGTCAAGTGCATAATAACAAAAGTATAGAGTGAATTGAATGAAGTTTTAACATCGTATGTCAACCATACTTCAAATGCCTGTAGAAATCCTACTCATTAGAGACATCTAACTATCAAGATCGATCTTGAGTAGACAAGACTCGAGATCATGCTCATGCCATAAGAGACTAAGATCAAGTAAATGTTTATCTCAAGCTTAAGATAATGATGTTGGGAGCTTGGTATTAGCCAAGCTAAGCAGGTGATGACATAGTCGCAGGTGATGACATAGTCGAGTGGGAGCATTGTTGATGTAATCAGATTTTTTTTGAGTAGATTGCCAGGTGAATGGATGAGAGTTTTGAATAATTTAAAAGAAAGAGAAGAAAACAACACCATTTTTGGAATAATAGAGAACAAAATTATAGAAGAAATACGGGTCTGTTTCGTGGAGAATCTAGATTCTATTTTTATGTTTTCGGATTCATTGAATTCAGTGAATACGTATTTGACAGACGTGTTTTCGAAAATTGTTTTTAGATTCTGTGATCCAAATAGTAAAAATTTTGAGAACAACACTTTTATGTTTTTATTGTATCTAGATTCTAAATTTGAAAATTTAAAATGCAAAATTATATTACAC
Organism: Trichosanthes cucumerina; assembly: GCA_036507285.1. NCBI lineage: Eukaryota > Viridiplantae > Streptophyta > Magnoliopsida > Cucurbitales > Cucurbitaceae > Trichosanthes > Trichosanthes cucumerina. The sequence goes on along the minus strand of CM071837.1, from coordinate 56,605,844 downwards.
AAAGATAAAAATCTTAATATATATAGTATTTCAAATATAATATATTAGAAATTAATATAATATTATATTATAAAATAATAATTATACAAAGTTTATAAAAAAAATATGTTCATAAATTAATTAATAATATCTTATATTCAACCTAATATTTATTTTTGGAACTACAACTAATTTATGATTTATAAATATGTTATAGAACACACTTTAAACTATTGTTTAAAATTGAATCAAATTTCTAAATTTGTTACCAAACACATATCTGAAAACATGAAATATAACTTTGTTTTAATTGAATCTCTTGGTTTCAAATTTCTATTTTCAAATTGCCTATCAAACATGTCTTACATTTTCTAAAGGCATTTCAGTACTTTTTTTCAAAAAAATTAGGGTATGTCTGGTAGGCAATTCGAAAACAAAAATTTGAAAACAAGTGATTCAATGAAAACAAAGTTGTATTTCATGTTCAGATATGTGTTTGATAGCAAATCTAGAAATTTTATTTCATTTTAAACAAGAGTTTAAAGTGTGTTCTATAATATATTTATAGATCATAATTGTAGTTGCAAAACTAAATATTAGGTTGAATATAAGACATTGTTAAGTAATTTATGAGCATGTTTCTTTCTTATAAATTTTGTATAGTTATTATTTTGTAATATATTATTTTAATATTTTATAATATATTATATTATATTTTTTTAATTTAACAAAAGTAAATTAAGTTTATAAACATGAAATACTATATTAATTAAGATTTTTATGTTTGTTTAATATAATTTTGCATTTTAAAATTTCAAATTCAGAATCTGGATATAATGAAAACATAAAAATGTTGTTTTCAGAATTTTTACTATTTAGATCACCAAATCCGAAAACAGTTTTCAAAAATACATCTATAATTCACTGAATCCGAAAATATAAAATAGAATACAAATTGCGTACCAAACAAATCCTCAAACAGTTAACCCATCCACTTGTGTAGATAAATTATGTAAGCAGCAAATGGGTTTTAAAAAATTGTGGCATTTGTGACTAAATTGCATAAAACCAAAGGAAAATGCCAAAAAATAAATAAAAAAGGTTTGTTGTTTTGTAAAATATATATAAGCCAAAAGAACAATCATTATGATTACTGATCAGAAGGCATCCTGCAGCTGCTGTGAATTCAGTGGCACCAACTCCCATATATCAAGAATTCATCATCATTACTTGCTTGTTAGGACTTCATTTTTAAAATATAGGTGTTTTTTTAATTGATATTTTAATATTTATTTTAGGACTTGCTTGTTAGGACTCCATTTTTAAAATATAGGTGCTTTTTTAATAGATATTTTAATATTTATAAAAAGGAATTTATAACAAAGTTATTTGTAATCAATTTAAAAAAAATTAAATTCAAAATTCAATTTATACCTTTAGGATGGTTTGGGATACAAGTTCGAAATTAGAATCTTGGAAATAATAAGCCTGAAGCGTTTGTCATGAGGGGTTCTGAAGCTTGGGAATAAAAAAACTGTGTTTGGGTGCAGTGTTCTGAAGTCTGGGAATCAGAAAACAGTGTTTGGAGTGCATTGTTTTGAAACCTGGGAATTAGAGAGTTGTGTCTTAGGTGCAGTTTTCCGAACTCTAGATTTGGTACAGTTTTGTTTCAAATTTTTGTAATTGATCTTATGTGAATTGTAGAACCTAATGTCTAACATGGATCAATTTCTTAAATAATTTTTCCATGAAGCTTTCAATTTAGGTTGTTGTTGAGGAATACAAAAAAAGTTTTAAACCTTTAGAATAATTTTTAGCATTTAGACCCAACCCAGCTATTCGGGTTGCAAATATCTTCAACCCAAACAACCCTAATTAAGTGGTGAACCTAAATCTAACCCAACCATAAAACAATTGGGTTGGGTTGGTTTAGGTTGATACGTAATATAAATATAAATATATATATATATATATATATATATATATATATAAATTAAGATTAGAAACTCCATTTTAATTTATATGATGAATTTTTATCTTTCAAAAAACTCAAAAACTTATTTTAAAAAGTTATTGAAGAATAAATCATCTAAAAATAATTATAAAATTAAATAAATATATGTATATATAGTTGTAATATAAGTAATTTTTTTTCTCTAAAATTAATATAAAGTTTGGGTTGGTTCGATTCTAGGTTCAACCCAAATTAATTTTTCGTGAGCCCCACGAACCAACCCATCTCATAATTTTTTTTTTTTAACCCAACCCAATCAAACCCAACCCAAACCGTAGAATTGAGTTGGGTTGATTGGGTTCTTCGGGTCATCGGATTTTTTGAATACCCCTACCACGAGTTTATACATACAGATACACCGTCTAAAAGTGTGGCAACTGACATGAAACAAAAGGACATAAAACGCATATTTTTTTTTTATTTTTTTTCTAACTTTTAAAAAAGAAATTACAAAATTGAGCCATTTGAGTGTACATTAAAAAAAATAAAAAAATACCAAGTTGTTTTTTTTTTTTAATAAAAATTCCACAAAGTTCAAAGGTTTTGAGAGTAGCATAAAAAATTGTTTAGTAACCATATTTTAGTTTTATATCAATCTTTTAAAAAATTGACTAGATTGTCGAATTGTTGGAGTGGTCGAGTTGATCAGGTGGTTGGATTGTCGAGGTGGCCGTTGAATTTTTGGTTGTCGGTGGTTATCGGGTCGTCGAAGTTGTTGTTGAAAAGGTCGTTGAGGCAACCCATCAATGGTGACGAGTCGTCGATGTGGTCGTCGGAGTTGTTGTTGTCTGTGGTCACCGGAGTTGTCACTGGAGTTATTGTCGAAGTGGTGGCTGAAAAATGGAAACGACAAATGAAGAGGAAATGGGAAAACAAGTGGTCGCAAGAGGTAGCCGTCAACGGTGGTTGAGTCCCTTGTGTGGTCGTTGTAGTTGTCATTGTCAGTGGTCGTTGGAGTTATCGTCGGAGTTATTATCGAAGCGGTCACCGATAATGAAAAACGACAAATTGAAGAGGAAATGGAAAATCAAGTGTTTGTCGGAGGCAGTCGCCAGTGATAGTCGAGTCGCCGGTGTGGTCGTCGGAGTTGTCGTTGTCGGTGGTGTCGAGTGGTCGCCGGAGTTGTCACCAGAGTTGTTGCCAAAGTGGTCGTCGGAATCGAATTCCGCAGCGAAAGCGATTGTGAATCGCGCGCTCTTAATTTAGTTACAACGATTTCATTCAAGAACGAAAACAACTAGATTAAGCATATAAAACTAGATGGACAACAAGAAATTGTACCTTTGAAGAACCTTTCTTCAAGTGCTCCTCTTCTCTCACGATCAAGATCTCAGCAACACGAACCACGAACGAACTAAGACACGACCACTGGATCTTCTCCGTTGTTCTCTAGGTGAGGGAGGAATGTGGGTTCTCTTTAGGTAAGATGAGATGTTGTGAGAGAGAGAGATTGTGGTTCTTGGAACCTTTCCAACAACACAACCAAATGGCATACTATGTCTCTTCACCTAGTTGCATCTCATGCAACCATATATATAAGGAAATAGGATGGAAATGACCATCATACCCTTCCTTTATTCTCTCATTAGTATATGGTTTATATGTGAATCTAATTCACATTAAAACTATATATTATATCAATTATATCATATACAATTGATATAACACCTCATGTATGAAATTTGAACACTTCAATTTCATTCCTAACTTTATACCCTCAATATAACCATGTTGAGCCTACAGAGGGACCTAATGGACCTACAGTTCATGAGCTCCAATGATATGAGATTAACTGACCAAACTCTTTGATCCAGTTAATCAATATTCATTAACTACAAGTCACTCCACTATAGACTTGTAGTTGCACTCTCCTCACCAGAGATAATATTGTGTCCACCGATATAGTCATTACCCATGAGTCGATCCTTCACAAAGTTGTTCGTAATTACAAATGGGTCAAATTACCGCTTTACCCCCTCGTGATTACCTCTTTGTTCCTTAAGCACCACCGATCCTCTAATGAACAACAAGTCTAAGGTCCTACCTTAGACTCATACCCTTATAGAGGGCGGGCCCCGTTGTTCAAGACCTGGAGTTAGTTCTTAAGGGAACAACCTATCTAATTCCTTAGTGTAGGAATGAGTGAGTTCCATCTTGCACAGTTAAGTTCCCAACTACCTACGAGGTTCTGTCCCTGAGAAGGTAGGCTTATTGAGTCGGGTACAGGCCACTCTCACCCATACTAGTTTAAGGACAAACCCCTATAAGCAAGAGTTCTTAACTTGCTCAGGATTCAAGTCGAGTCACTAATGACCATCTATAAATTACTAATCTTATCCTCATTAACTGATTACACATCGGTTAGACTAATAATTTGCGGTCCGGTCTTGTATGAACTCTTCATACAGGATGCCCCCACTCGCATGTCAAATACATGAATGAGTTGGATTACCTCATTTGTCCTAATTACAAAATGGGTCGCATCCATGGTGTTTCCAGAATGAGGTTTCCAACCTTATTCTTATACAATAGACGATTTAGGTTATATTCTTGAACACAATCCAAATAGTGTCCACTACACTGATGTTCAAGATATATGTTATAACCTTGGAGCTTAGTTTATTGGATTTATAAAGCAAGACTGTAATTCTATCCAAACAAATAACCCTTTATTTAATTGATCAAAATTACACAAGTTTAGGGCATAAATCCCAACAGTCGGTGCAGTCGTCGGAGTTGTGGTCGTCGGAGTTGTCATTGGAGTTGTTGTCAAAGTGGTCGCCGGAGTTGTCGTTATCGATGTTTGTTGGGTGGTTGCCGGAGTTTTTACCGATGTTGTCGAAATAGTCGACAAATAGATGAGAAAAACATGGAACAAATTCCATAGGATTGCACTGTTATAACTCATGAGGTTGCACTGTTGTAACCCATGGGATTGGGTTTCAAAACCAAAGATTTTAAATACGTTTCTCCAAACATGAGTTTGGATTTGGAATCCAAACTCATTCAAATCCATGTGCCAAACATACCCTTAAATTTTGGAAGTTGTATCTTCAATTAATAACTGTATTAATTTGAAATTTGAACTTTTAGTAGTATATCAATTTACTCCCTTCATTAGCTTGTGTTTGAAAAACGTTAGTTCACACGTGTACAAATTTATAATTGTCAATTAAACTTCTAAGCTTTCATATATGAATTAATTTAGATCCTTCGTTTCAAATGCATTGACGATTTTCAAATGGAAGGTCAAAATTTTTTAAGAAGTCTATACACGTGTGAGAATTGATGAATGGACAATTTTCAAATTGAAGGTCTAAATTGATTCATTTTTTAAAGTTCATGAGCTTAATTGATGCAATTATAAGTTTACACACGTGTAAATTAGCGTTTTTTAAACCGAATCTAGCAGGGGTATAGATTGATACACTTATGAAAATTCAGGGGTTTAAATTGGTAGAATTATTAGTTTAAGTTTTTAATTGATATAACCTCAAAGTTTAGAGGTATAAATTGATTTTTGTCCAAAATTATATTAAGGATTAGGAAAAATTGCACAAACTATCCCTAAACTATGGGGTTTGTTACAATCACATCCTTGAACTTTGAATTTGATCAATAAGCCCCTTGAACTTTTTTAAATGTGGCAATCACACCCTTCAACTTTTAATTTGATTATCTCCGTACTTTGTTAAATGTTACAATTAGCCTCTGTACTTTATTAAGTGTTGCAATCAACCCCCGTTACTTTGTTAAGTCTAAAGAGTTGATTGCAACACTTAACAAATTTTAGGGGTTGATTGATCAAATTAAAAATTTAAGGGTGTGGTTACAAACTTGGAGGAGTTGTTTGATCAAACTCAAAGTTTGGTGTGATTGTAACAAACCCCCCATAGTTCATGGGTGATTTGTACAATTTTTCCCAAGGATTATAGTTGAAATATGGGATGGAATGGACTAATCAGTAAGATACTAGTTTAAGGCCTCATAAATTTTAAGATACTCTCAGTTCAATATTAAAGATCTCAAATGTAAATTTAGCTTGAAATATAAAAAATTTAACTTGAGCAGTTCAATTGGTTAAGATATATAATTGATCAATTGAGGCTCAAATTCTCATCCCACATGTTAGACTAAAAATCGTTGAAATATAAAAAAAAAAAACTTTCAAAATAAATTTACAAACTAATTTAATATATAAAAAATAAATAATTTTGATGGATCTGTTAGAAGAAGCAAAAATTTATTGATGAAAGTTTTAATAATATAACCTAAGAGAGGTAATGTACATAAACGGGAAGATGATAAAACAATATGGGTGTGTAGAAGTAAAAATTACTTTTATCATATTCTTTTAGTATTTTGGACATATGATAAAATGACATTTTAAAATCATTCTGACATGTCCTAAAAACAAAATACATGCACAAAATGTATTTAGAAAAAATGTAAAAGGCCTCTTAAATCTTGTCGTAGAATTTAAAATCTGGTAGGGAATCTGAAAAACATAATTTTAAAAACAAAAGATTTAATGAAAATAAGATCGTATTCATGTTTAGATATGTGTTATTACTAAATTCAGAAATTGGATTCTAATTTAAACAATAAAAATATATTCTATAATATATTTATAGACCATGAAACTAATTTATAGACCATGAAACTAGTTTTAGTTATAAAACTAAGTATTAAGTTGAATATCAACTATTATTAATTAATTTATGATTTTTTTTATAAAATTTTGTATAATTATTATTTTACAATATCATATAATTTATAATATATTATATTATACATATTTTAATTTAGCAAAAATCAATTGAGTTTAAAAAACGAAACGCTATATTTATTAAAGTTTTTATGTTTTTTTAATATAATTCTACATTTTAAAATTTTAATTCAAAATTTGGATACACTGAAAACATAAAAATGTTGTTTTCAGAATTTTCACTATCCGAATCACAGAATCCAAAAACAGTTTTCATAACATATTCAATGAACTTAATGAACATAAAACAAAATCAAGATTGCCTACCAAACAAGCCTTAAATTGCCTTAGTTGCCCTTACGGGTGGAGATTTATACATCCATTTTTGCAAGAAAATTTATACATCCATTTTTGCAAGAAATTAGCTTTGATTAATCACTAATATATCCTACACATTTATACATTGATTAATTGTAATAATTGATATACCTACATTGATAAAAAAAAATTGAGAATATAACCTTATAAATGTGGAGTGAGGTAGAAATTACTTTGACCAATATATATATATATATTTTTTTGTGTGTGTGGCAAAGGTAGATATATTTACTGCAAAAGAACAACTGTAAAGCCTGAGGTCAAGACACAAAATACAGAAAATCTAACTATAGTAGAAAAATAATAGAACTAGAAACTAAAACTAAGTTGCAAACAAAAGACCAAAGCAAGAGAAAACATGAAAACAAAATAATCAAAGCCAAGGAAACCGATGATGAACTGACAAGCGCCCCCGACCATGAGGAGCACTGAGCAAGTAGATCCACCCTAATAGCACAAAGGGTAGACTGAGGAGACCGATCTGCCGACCCATGTAGACGAAGATTACACTCCCTTCAAATATAATAAATAGACGTACACTAAGCGAGTCTCAAACCTCAACTTCTGCGACAGTTGCCCCTGCTCCTATGATAAACACTCTAACTTAGAGGCCCCAGGACAAAATATTGTGGTCATAATCTTCCTAAGAAAGCATATTATCCCAAATAGTACGACTGAAAGGGCATTCGAAAAATAAATGGTCACAGAACTCTTCCGAAGATAAACAAAGTAAGCAATTAGTCAGAATAACCCTGCCCCACATGTGAAGATAGTTCCTAGTGAACAACCGATCTCACATTGCCAATCAAGAGATAAACGAATGCTTAGGAATATTCTCTCCAAACTAGAGGAGCCTATTACAATGATCTTTTGGTTTACACGGTCTAATCACCTCCCAAGCACTATCTATAGAAAATTGGTCCGAACGATCTGGGCACCAAATAAGGTTATATCCTCCTAATTCATACAAGGTTGAACATCATTAATCAAATGTAAGAGCTCATGCAAAACACATGGCCAAACTCAAGAACCGTCAGAGAGTAAAAAATCAACAATATGATGTAAAAGAGTACTATTAGCAGCAGAAACTACCTACTTACGATAATTGGCTACAAGAGAACTTCCTGACAGGCAAGGACCAACCAAAAACGACATCTCTGGTCATTGACTATAAAGAATCGAACTAATATCTTAAACTGGTCTTGAAGACTAAGAATCGATCTCCAACATCAAGATTCATCAGCAGGAGGCTTGATAGTCCAAATGAAACTTCCACACAACACTTTCACCAATAATGTTATTACTATATTAACCATTATTCGTTTTAAAAAAAGAAAAAATTGTATCTTAACCATTGAGCTATGCTCAAGTCAACTACAAAATGATCTATATATTGAATTAACTATAATAGTAATCATGGGCGGATTTAGGAAGGGCCCAGAGGGGGCTCGAGCCCCCCCTCAACTTTTGTAAAGCTTAGTTTGTATATATAAAATGCTACATTAATTTTATAATTTTATCTTAGCCCAGTGGCAAGCCACCTTAATTTTACATTTTATTATATATATTTCACTCAGTAAAAATAAAAGATCTTAATACTTTAAATTCTAATTTTAAGAAATCTAATAAATCATATTTCTTTTTATAATTTAAATATATCTAATTAAAAAAATATATCATACTTTTTATTTATTATATATATTTCACTTAATAAAAATAAAAGTTCTTAATATATTAAATTCTATTTTTTTAAAAAAATCTAATAAATCATAGTTGTTTTTATAATTTAAATATGTCTAATTAAAAAAATATATCATATATATATTTTTTTAAGTATAATATGCCAGTTGAGTTATGCACTCATTTTTTTTTTGTTGTAATCTATTTTTAAAATTATTTATTTTTTAAGAATATATTTATTTTTCTTAGTATCAAATATAAATAAAAATGAATCCAAATATTTTTTAATTTTTAGAAAGTTATTTCTAAAAGTTAATTACATAAAAGAAAATATGATTCTATCAATTCTTATGAAAAAAAAATCTTATTATTTGCAATTTTTTCTCACATACTTACTTATGTAAAAATTTTTAATCATATTTCTTATATCAAAATCTATAAACTATTATATTAAGATTTCATATTCATCCATGTATTTTGTGGTTTGTTTTATTTTAGTATCTATACTTTCAAAGTCCAATTTTTTAATTTCAATCAACCATAAAAATGGAATGAGATTATATACAACTAATATTAATGCGTTCAAAAAATTTTTTATACGAACTCAAGCCCCCCCAAACTTAAAGTTCTGGATCTGCCACTGATAGTAATAATAATCAAAGATATACTTATATATTGATTAACTATAAATACTAATATACCTACCAATTAATTTACAATGAATATATTGATGTACCTACCAATTTATTAACCATAATAATTGGTATACACTGATTAAATGCAATAACTAATATATGCATATATCATTTTATATATCTTTGTAGATTTGTTTTTAGGTCACACTTTTTTTTTGTGTAACATTTAAGGTCAATTATACTAGATTTGCATTTAACTCTATATTTTATTAATTATTAAAAATACCATATATGTTTTAATTTGACAAAATAGACATGCCCACTTATAAAGTTAAAAATCATATACTTCATATAATCTAACGTGTAGTAATTTATCATACCCAAAATGACTTTGTATAGACAAAAATGAACATAACTATACGATAATTAGCACGTGTCATCGATTTAGAGGTAAGAGGTCAAATCCTCCACCCTAAATATTGCTGAACTAAAAAAAACTTTGTATTGAATATAAAATTGATCCAAATTATATATATCTATATATATATAACCAAAAATTTTAATTTCAATTTGAGAAAGGAAAAAAAATAAGAAAAATAAGAAGAAGAAGATTGGATTTGACAAGCACTACACATATCAGGTCAGACACAATTACAAAACTCAAAAAGCACAGAGATAGATAGGTAGATAGATGCCTTTAATTTAAGGCAAAATTATCTTACCATGTTGGCTGGTCCCTTCATTTATGCTTTCCTTTGATATGTCCATTTCAATTCTCTGTTTTATTGTGGTACACACTTGCTGCCAACTTTCTCCATTGTTTTTTCTCTTCTATTTCCTCATCTCCATCTATTAAAAAATTATCGACCAACACTAGAACAATGTAGCTGATAATTTTACACTGTTAAATAATACGAAAAGGAAATTATGAAATGTATTTCAAATTTACTTGCAGATTTCGAATATGCACCCAATAGTTATTTATGGCAGTCACGTTGTGGTGAACCAGATTTAATAATTTTTTGACCAAAATATCATTTTGGTCATGTACTTTAAGATTCATTTCATTTTAAGTTCTTATACTTTCAATAAATTTTAAAATTAGTCCCCATTTTTAATTTGATGTAAATTTAAGTTAATTTTTTTCTAAATTGGAAAATATAATAGTGATAATTTATATTAAAAAAAACACAATATGAATATTTTTCAAAATTGATAGAAAGGAGATTGATAAAGACTCATATTTTATTTTTTGAAAAAAAAATAACCAACCATCCATCTATAGTAGGAACTAATTTTAAGATTTACTGAAAATATAAGAATTAAATTTGTATATAATTTTTAGCTCTGTTGGCCCATGTGGGTCAGGTTCTTGCTTGTTTCTAGCTACTTGTGTTTAAATTATGTCTCTTTTTGAACTTCCTTGGTTTAATTCCCTTCAATTTTATCATCATTATGTTATCCCTCTCTTATGATATCAAATGGGTTCTTTGTTTGGCTTCATAGAAAATTACAGACAAAGCTTTTGAAAATTGCTTTGAAAAACTAGTGAAGTGAATTGATTATTTAAGTGTCTTGTAAGCTCATGTAATTATGCATTAAAGTTAATAGGTCGAACTTTATGACCTTGTTCTGTATGTAGATGTTATTAAGATTTTTATGAAAATAAAGTATGTGTTGTTACGTGGAACTACTCCATTAAATGCGTTATGTATTTATGAAAAATTGTTAGTAATAAGTTAATAAAAAAATTATTTAATTACTTAGGTATCTATGTTTATTTTTTAATGATATGTTTATAAGTCGTGGCGGATCCAAAACTTTAAGTTAGGGGGCTTGAATTCGTATAACGCATTAATATTTTTTGTATATAATCTCATAAAATTTAATAAAATTAAGAAATTGAACTTTGAAAGTATAGAGACTAAAATAAAACAAACCACAAAGTAGAAAATGAAATCTTAATATAATAGTTTATATATATTTGATATAAGAAATATGATTATTTTTTTTTAGGTAAGTATATAAGAAAAAATTGCAAATAATAAAAAAATTAAAAACTATTTGCATTCATTTTTATTTATATTTGATACCAAGAAGAAAAATATATTCTTAAAAAATAAATAATTTTATGAATAGATTAAAAAAAATTATTTTAAAAGTTGGGAATTGAACCTAGGGTGTGCAAAAAAAGAAGGAAAAATCAAGAGAAACTTAGCACTAGGCCAAGATAAAATTTTACAAATTCATATAACATTTTATAGGTACAAACTAAGCTCCTCAAAAATTGAGGGAGGGTTCGAGAGTCGAGCCCCCTCTGAGCCTTTCTTAAATTTGCCCCTGTTTATATAAGAGTATATATAAAATTGCTACTTGTTTCAATAATACCTTTTTTTGTTCACTCTGCTGGTATATAGGTGTAATACTAGCTATTCTTTTCAGTCTTCCATGCATGCATAGTAAATGAGTTATGTCTATGAATATAATGTGAATTGCATTTGTTGATGTTTCAAAAAAAAAAATTGCATTTGTTGAAAGGTTAAAAAATGATTGTTTTATCCCAATAACTACTTCTTGTTAAGTTTCATGATCCCATTTTAACTAGGTTAGATAAGTTTGTTCTTGGATTGCGAGAAAATTATAGTTATTATGTTGTCCAAGACTTGAAATCTCACTCAAGGAAACACTTTCAGAATTGAGATTGTTTCGGATGTGAGTTATAACAACCTGTGTAATAGTCTACACTCCAAACACAAATTATTATCACTTCAAACTAAACAACTTTGCATTTTAAACAATATTACATAATTCCGCAGACTATTATAATTCGTGTTATTATACTCATTCAACGCTCCAAACAACCTGTTTTAGAATACATTTAATGTTGGGAATGACTATGGGCCCGTTGGCCTATTACAAATGTATAAGAAATGATCAACTAGTTGTCCTTTATGGAAAGATTTTGAAGTGAGAAGGTGGTTGATATATATGAGCATATTGAGAGGCTTACAAAGTGTGCATGAAGTAGTAATAAGATCTCTCTCCACATGTGTGCCACCGCCCGAGTGCACGTTCGAGGTGAATGTTGTGTTAACCTTAGGGAGCAATTGGCAGAACACGATTCACATCGATATTTGATTCTAAAATTTTATTGTACTTAGCATTTAATTGATTTTATATGTAACATAGTTACATATAGTTGAGTCAATGTATACCCAAATGTGGTGTGGTGTATGTAAATAAGGTTTTTGTTTTTTTTGTTTTAATGTTCAAAGTCAAAAGTCATAATGTGAAAGTTTATAAATGTATTCTTTAATTGGATGTTTTAATTTGAAATTTTATTAATACCTTTCCAAAATTAAACTTACTTATAAAATTGTATTGAAAAAATTAATTAATTAAATTCATCTACTTTTACTAATTTGTTTGAGAAGTTTGTCACAATTAAATTTAAAATATATAAATGAAATCTACTTTAGTTTCTCAATTTTTTTCAAAGAAATTCACTAAACTTAAAAAAAGATAAATCTCGAAATCAAAATAGAGAATATATGAAATGATTCAATTATTTGAAATGAAATAATTTTATTTTGGTTCATTGAAATTTTTTATATAATTAATATAGTTTATTTGTTTGGTTTTTAGTTTTTTTTTTATTTGTTTGGTTTTTGGTTTGTTGCCTGAAAACTCCAAGATGGACTGAAGCCCAACCTGATTGAGATATGTGGTTTGGAGGAGGTTGGGTGCTCTCGTGAGAACATTTTTGAAGTGTTTTCTTGTTCAAGAGGCAAGTTAAATTTTTTGTTTGTCCTAATTGCGTCGTTATGTTGTCGAACTTTCAACCTGAGCGGTGTGCAATTTAGAGTGACACCCTAGTAGAATGACTCTAAAATTAAGGGGTGTTACAATTTTGTAGTTTTCCAAAAAAAAGAAAAAGAAAAAGAAATCTACATTAGATTTTGAAAAGATTACAACCCAAATGTAAGGAAATATTTATATAAAAAAATACGGTATAGATAATTCTAATACTTAATATTGCATTGTATAATTTCATCATTTTAATAAAATAGTAAGTTATTTATTTTAATAATTGTATTAAACTACCTTAAGAATAATAAGTATTAAATTGTATTAGAAAATGACTTAATACGTTATAAATATTTTTTGTATGTATACCTTAATGCGTGTTCAACCATTTCTTAATCTATAATCTATATATATATAAATAGAAGTATGAATGTGGAAAAAAAAATTAATTTGGACTACACTATCTTTGGTTTTTTTACAAAATACCAAAATTATCGTTCGTCTTAAACCATCCCACGTAACATTTTTTTTTATCTCTCTCCGCACTTTTTCAAATTCACCCGACCACGTAATTTTTTTTTATCCCTCCCTATTAATGCGCTCTCTCTACTTTTCCAAATTCTATTAATCACCAAAACTACCTTTTCATTTTTAGACATAAATCTTCTTCTCATTTCTCTTCACTCTCATCTTCGTTCTTTCTCATCCTTTGAAATGAGTTACTTTTTTATTATTCAAACTGAAAATTTTGAAGAATTGTATCATAATTTGAATTTCTACTTTTAAATTGGGTATATTTTTTTCGTCCTTTTATTTTATTGCATGCTCGTCGTTGTTAAGATTGTAAAAAGTTGAATAGTATATTTCGTCATTTCCATTTAAGATACTTCTTTTTTCAATTTTCTTAGAAAAATATAATGATATTTAATTTTTTAAAAAAATTAGAAATATAGTTTATTATATATATACAAATAAATATATAAATCGGGGCGGGGTCGGAAATGCATTCCTCGCCCCTGATGTAACAGAGAAAATTTTCTCCCTCCCCTCCATATATAAACATAATTTTGTGAAGATTCGATAGGTACATATAGTTGATTGAGTCAATGTATACCCAAATATGGTGTGGTCTATGTAATTTTTTTTTAATGTTTAAAGTCATAATGTGAAAGTTTCTAGATGATTTAATTTTGAGATTTTATCAATATCCTTCTAGAATTAAACTTACGTATAAAATTGTATTCTTAAAAAATTCATTAATCAAATTGACTAGTCTAGCAAATTGTAAGAAATTTGCTAATTGCGTTAGAAGTTTGTCATAATTAAATTTAAAATATATAAATGAATTCTACTTTAATTTCTCAATTTTCGAATTGATTTAATTATTTAAAATGAAATCATTTGATTATTTTGGTTTATTAAAAATTTTTAATTAATATATTTCATTTGTTTGGTTTTTTTGTTTCTTTTTATTTTTTTTCATTTTTGTTTGGTTTTTGGTTGGTCTATTTTCCAATATTCAATAATTTTGTATTTAAAATTTATTGAAAGCGATATCTTTGATTTTTTCTTGAAAATAAAAGATTTGATGATTTTAATGTTTAATTTTTAGAAAATTATATTTTAATTTTGAAATTTTGTAATTTTTCCAAAAGAAAAAAAAAATCTACATAGATTTAGAAAGATTACGACCCAAATGCATGCAAATATGTATATAAAAAAATACGGTATATATAATTCTAATACTTCGTATTGCATTGTATAATTTCATGGTTTCAATAAAATAGTTATGTTATGTTATTTTAATAATTATACTAAACTATATTGAAAAATGACTAAATTAAATACTTTATAAATTTTGAATAATGCTTTCAAAATGCTGAACAATTTTCACTGATATAAAAGTCACACTACAAGAATTACAGTCATTTCATTAGCGACGCAGTTATTGCGTCGCTAAAACCTATATTTTTGGCGCAAAAGACCGTTAGCGACGATAATGTTTTTGTCGCAAGGTTCGTCGCTGATACAGTATCTCAGATGACAATTTGCGACGAGAACAAGATTTTCGTCGCATGATGCGACAAAGGGGGATATAGGCGTCGCAACAATGCGATGAAATATTCGTTGCGTCGCTTACATCAATGCGACGCCCTGAGTATTTCGTCGGAACCCACATGCGACGAAACCAACTTATGCGTCGCTTTCCTTCGTGCGACTTAACTAGTATTGCGTCGCATAAACTTGTGACAGTATATGATTTTCGTCGCAAGATCAGTTGATTATTAATAATATATTTTGCAATGTGTATTTTGCAACGATAGCGAGATTCGTCGCAAATATTTTTGTTCGATAAAAAAAATTATTTTCTACCTTACATTCGAACTTCTAAAATATATATTAATTTTACCAAAGCCTGCGAGAACGATTTTCATTACGATATCCAAAAATAACAAACACCAATGTATTAAAACACACATATACAAGTTTGAGAGTGAATGGTTGAAATTTTGATAATCATAAAAACACAATAAATACCAAACTATTAGTAAAGTGTTCAAATTTTAACCTTTACAAACTATTTATATCGTCCCAAAACGATTGAAAAGACCATGATCACACTCTATCATCCCCAAACATCAGGTTTGATCCTGCACATAACAACAAACATACATAAGCATCTATCAATCATAAGTCAGAATAACCATCCATCTCCTAAATCATCCCATATCCAACAACACTAAACACATAATTAGTTACAACTCATTTTCAAACATTCCCCCTCATCCACCTTCCTCTATCCAAAAAAGAGGTAATAACTCACAACATATATTTTGTTTTATACATTAACTCTTCCTCCCTCTCTACAAAATTCCCTCCCCCTCCCAAATCTCTATTTCTAACTCATACTCAACACAATTGTTTCAAAGAAGCCACACTATGTTTAATGATAAAATAATAATAATAATAATAATAATCCCAACAAGAGTTAGAACCCAAAAACATAAACATAATCTTTATATATACTTAGCATCAAAGACTCAAGCAAAGTCAGAATTCCAATAACTACAAAATCAGTATCCCAAGAACATAAACACAATTTCTATATAATCAACATCAAAGTCTCAAACAAACTCAGAACCCCAACAACTATATATCGAGTCAGAATAAAAAAACATAAACATATCTATAATAATGAACATCAAAGTCTCAAACAAACTCAGAATCCCAAGAACTACAAAATCAGAATCACAAGAACATAAACACAACTTTTATACAATCAACATCAAAGTTTCAAACAAACTCAGAATCTCAATAACTATATATGGAGTCAGAATCCAAAAACATAAACATAATCTCTAATTTTGGCATCAAAGTCTCAAACTCAGAATCCCAAGACATGAATATATAAAAATCATACCTTATTAAGTGATGGACTTGCTCCAGTAAACCTTGTTAAAAGTTCACTCATCTGCTGAAATCTTCTTTCATACTCACTGCGTTGCATCTCCATTCGTTCTTCAATTCATTGTTCCATTCTTTGTTCCATTCGCTGCTCAATTTTTTCATTTTCTTAGTGTTGTCTCTCTAACATTTCTGTCGTATGTGTAAGACGAGCCTCTAGAGAGTGAACGTAATCTTGTGAGTATGATTTCTTCTGAGATGATGACAGTTTTGGTCCATACCCCATTCCTTTAACATAGGATGGTCGTGTTCCAAGAACGGTAGCCATAATTTCTTCGTCAGTCTTTGGAGTACTCGAGGTGGCTTGTTCTTCTGCTAGTGCCACCATCTTTGCCTGTATACTAAAAAAAAAAATATAGTTATGATATTGAACTACTAAAACTAATATTGTTTATTCAAACATCTAAAAGAATACTTACATGTGCTTTACTTGATGCTTTGTCCGTCCATCCCTTTGCAACAGACCAATAAGTTTGATGGAAGAGCTCGATGTGGCTTAAATAAGTACCATCTTCTTTTTTCTAGTAGATATATTAATAAACTTTATTACTTTATTGAACCCTAAAGTACTGAAAACAAGACAATAAGTATATGGAACATACATTTTCCTCTCTATGAGTAAGAAATGATTTTGTTCCAGCATAATGATTGAATTGGAGCTTGCTTCTACTAACCTTGTTCTTTGTCGACTTGTCCTGCATTATAATGTATAGTAATAAAAGAGACTCATGTATGATTTAAAATTCAACTAATATTTACCTTCCATTCAGTAGTCTCACATCTATCGCATAACATTGTCCAATCTTCAGGTGAAACATCCCTATGTGGGCGTGCACGAGCTTCCGGTGGGTCACCCAATTTTCTATAGTACTGATACAACCTCGACCTGTAGTCCTTATATCGATTTCGTCGCTAAAAACGCTGATTCTTGTAGTATCATCCTAAAGTCTACTGCATTTCAAAATTCAAAACACTTCGTTTTTTTTCTATACGATCATAGCTTTTCAGCTTTCGACACATGCATACAACCAAATGAATGATGCATTCTCTCATGAACCATCATTGAAATATCGGTAAAGTTGTAACAGTCGGTTCTGTTTAAAAAAAAATTAAAAAAAATAAAAATAATAAAAAAATAAAACAGAAAGGAAAAGTCGGGGAGGGCGAAACCTTCCCCTTCCCTTTCGCGCGCCGCGAGCGGAGCGGCCGGCGACCGTTTCGGCCGACGACCCACGCCTCTTCCCCCCTCTCTCCCTCTTTTAACCCTCTCTCACACAGTCCCTCTCCCTGTGAGTTCTCTTTCTCTCCCTCTTCGACTCTCTCTCTCTCACTCACACAACCTTTCTCTCTCGTCTCTCAGATTGTCGCTTTCCATCACCGTCGTCTCACCGGAAAGCCGTTCGTGCACCCCAGCGTCGTTGCAACACGTTCTTGCAGCCAAGCCGTTGCCAGAGAAGAAGGTGTTTACCACCGGTTCACGTGAGACCCACGTTTTGGTTCAGCCGGTTCGAGCCTATTTCAATCGATTTTCGTGGAACAGAGAACGATTCTGGATAGATCGGGTCGCGAGGGTTCTAGATCTGCTACCCACGCACCGCCGCCCGCCGCCTTCACGTGTCGCCGCCTCCAGAGCCGCCGTTTGTCTCCTTCCGTGCAGTCACCTCGGTTTGTTCCTTAACTTGTTTGGAACTCTGTTGGGTGAGTTTTACTCCTCTTAATTAGGATCATTGTGTTTCGGTTTATTAATCTTGTGCATGTTCTTCGTTAGGGACTATCTGGAAGTAGAAGTATCTTGGAGCACACGCCGCATTTCTCTAGTTGCACGTTGTTACTGGAATTTAGGTAAGTAGTCATTTGGACTATACCACCCCTAAGTGTAGGGCTTAGGGGCACGTTGCATGCATTTAACTGAGACAGATTGATTTGGTTGTAGTAGCATGTTAGGATGTGAGAACTATAGTTGTGCCTGATTCAAGTTCATTTGTTTGTGTTGATGTATATCTGTGCAGAAACCCGAACCTGCTGGTTCAGGGTCTAGTTGTCTGTTATGATGGAGATCTGATCTCCTTGAGCAACAGAAACGTGTTTGAGATCTTAATTACTTGATTGTTTTGCTTAAAACAAACACCAGTACATTGATAAATAAAATACAGAACAAGCATGGATTCTAATCCTATTAGACATGGATTAATTGTATACAAACATGCTACAAGTTTAACGATTAAACTAATAAAAGAGAGTGATACCTTTGTAGACTTTTTCCAGCAACTTGTTGCTCCAAAGGTTGTACAACAAATCAATTGTCCAGTGACTTCTCTGTTTTCTTCCAAAGAAGAACACAACCACCGTGAGATCACCTTCTATATCTCTGAGTTCTTAGATCTTCCTTGGTGGGAAGGATCCAACAATTGGAGGTTTTAGGAATTAGAGAGTGAGAGAGAGAATTCCAGGAAGTTGCAATTCCTCAATTGTAAAAAATGATCGATCAATCATATTGAGCAACCCCTTCTCCCCGTTAAACCGCCGATGGGGAGGGAGGGAAGAAGAGAAGGGGGAACGTGTCGGATGACACGTTCCTCATATATTATTAAAATAATAATAATAATAATAATAATAATAATAATAATAATAATAATAATATAATTAAATCAAATTTAATTATTCATTTAAATCATATTTAAATAATACAAATTAAATATCATATATTTAATTTGGATTAAATCTCATTTAATCACATTACCCCTTTAACCTATAGTTTTAATGTACAACCAGTGCACATTAAATTTTATTCTATAGTTTACAAATGTGAATCACATTCACATTTAATATAATATTTGAACTCTTTCAAATATTCAATTCTCTCATATAATTTAATATGAATCATATTCACATTAAATTTATAATATATAGTTCCAAAACTATATATTATACCGTATCTAAAGACATTAAATTTATTCCCTAATTGAATTTGAACATTTCAAATTCAAATGATCTAAGAACCCTTTACGAGCTAGGAAGTGGACCTAATGGACCTACTGATCAGAAGCTCCAACGATAAGAGATTACTCGGTTAATCTCATTAACCTCCTAATCAACATTCGTTAACTGCGGGAACACTCCACTAAAGTCCCGTAGCTGCACTCTTCTCATTACAAATATATTTCTGTGTCCACGGATATTGTCCAATAACAACAAGTCAATCCTTCACGAATGTTCGTAACACCAGTTGGGTCAAATTACCGTTTTACCCCTTGGTTACATCTTATGCCTTAAGTACCAGTGTTCCTTTAATGAACAATTTGTTTGTGGTCCTACCAACAAACAGAGTCCCTCTCGGGCCAATGAGAGGGTCGAGCCCTTTGTTCAAGTCCCGGAGACACCACTTAAGGGAACATTCCTCTACTTACCCTAGTAGGCGGGAAGGAGTGAATTCCATCTTGCTAAGTTAAGTTCCCAGCTGCTCACTCGGTCTTGTCCCCAAGAAGGTAGGCATATTGAGTCGGCGAATCTGGCCACTCTCACCCATACTAGTCAAAGGACAATCTCTCGCGAACAACAGTTCGTAACCTGCTTAGGATTGAGATCAAGTTGCCAAGGTCATCCTAGTGAAATAGAAACCTAACTAGTCAACGGAGTTACAGCTAGAGGTTACTATTTCGTGGTCCGGTCTTATGTAATCTCATTACATAGGATATCCCCACTCACATGTCATCTACACGAACACGTTAGGATCACAGTGTTTGTATCAAATACAAAGTGGACCACATCCATAGTTTAACTGGTAAGTAAGTACCCAAACCTTATCCCCAACTATAGACCTTTAGTCAGTATCTCGAATCGAGATCCTTTTTATGTACATTACATTCAGATTAAAGATTCATTTAATGACCTTGGATGTTTAGTTTATTGGATTTAGGGTTTTAAATAAAGGCAAACTCGTAGATAAGGAACAATAACACTTTATTGAAATAATAACACTTTATTACATTAATTAGAACATAATTACAAACTACGAGTTTTAGGGCACAAATCCCAACATGTTAGTCCTACGTAATTGTAACTAGTAGGGTCGATGTAAACTTGTGATGAGAACTCTGAATGTGTTAGTACGCTATGATTGTCTATCCCGAGCCGTGTAACTCGGGAAGTGTTGTTGAGCCTTAGGATTGTAGTTAGCACAACTAGCCTTAATGTAGGCCCTAGTCTTTGTGTAACCCTTAGCAGGCTGAGACTCGAGGTTGGCGAGATGATGATGATGTTATGGGATGTGGTGGTCCGTCCCCCATCCAGTTGTGCGGCTCGGGGTATGATCCTTAGAGTCAGAAGGGTTGGATAGAGTCCTTTGCCCTAGTACATGCCTGGGAACGAGCCCGTGGTCGACTGTGCGCGGTAGTACCGCCTTCGATGCTTTATGGGATGTAGTGGTCCGTCCTCCATCCAATTATGCGACTCAGGATGTGAGCCTTAGAGTCAGAGGGGTTGGATAGAGTCCTTCGCCCTAGTGCAGGCCCGAGAATGAGTCTCGTGGTCAGTTGTGCCAACCTAGTTCAGAAGCTAAGGGTAGTACAAGACTGAGAAATCTGAGTGAGAGATAGGGGCAGGATGCTTGTTGAGGTTGTATGGCGGGCTAGGTGTCGTGCTTAGGTAGGTCTAAAGTTGTTCTGTTGAGTTCTTTATTCTGAACGAAGTGGGCTGCTTACTGAGTATTTTTATACTCATCCCTCGTTTATTTTTCTTTGTTGCAGGTAAGACAAACCAGTGAGATGACCATCGACGGCGAGACCCCTGCGAGGATATGGAAGACTCGTAGGACTTAGTTAGGGGTTGTTGTTTAGAAGTTGCTTTCATTTCTTCTTTCTTCTGTTGCACTCTGCTTCTTTAGTTTGTGTTTAAACCTTTGCATGTCCCGTTCTTTTCATTCGAATTGAAGTATGTTCTGTTATGTTTCCTTTCGTGTTCAAGCATGTGTTGTTGCATGTTGTCTGAGAACTCCGAGGGACCTGAGCCCAGCCTGTTGTTTTCTGTGTAGTTTGGAGAAGGTTGGGTACCCTTATGAGCCTTTTTGAAGTGTTTTGGTTCAAGTTCAGGTATTACAAATTTCTAGTTTGTCCAGGTTGCGCCGTTATGCTGTCGGATTTTCGGCGCGAGCGGTGCAACTTTAAAGTAATATCCCGAGTAGGAAGTGTTCAAATTACGGGGCATTACAAAAGTGCTCCATACACAGAGTCAATTATTACTTTGCTCAACTTTTAAAGGGTTATAGCAAAGGTTATCTATCTATATATACATGAGACGGTCAAACATTTATAACGAATTTTCGAACCACATTACATAAAGATGGCAAATTGTATGGACTAAAATTAAATTGACCTTATCGTTTCACACCGCTACTTAAAGCTAAAATAACCCTTAAAATTAGTCTAGCCACATGTCTCTCTTGTGAGATTCAAGCCAAAAGACTTAATTCCTTTTTGAGTTTATTTTTGGCTGATCTGATAATCAATTGGTTTTTTTATTTTTTTATTTTTGAAAATTATATTCTTTTTTCATAATTTTTCTCTATCTTCTCTACCGTGATTTCCACTTTTCTTGGAGTACTACTTAAGTTTTTAGTGAAAACTATTTTTTTTTAAGTTTTCAAATTTTAGCTTTGAAAATATATATGTACAAAATAGATAAGAAAACATAGAAACTTATTGGTAAAAATAGTATTTTTAGGCTTAATTTTCAAAAGAAAAAAAATTGAAAACAAAATGATTATCAAACAGGTTTTAAAATTCGAATTTCTGTTCATTGTTATAATTTATTGAAATCAACCCAAAAGCTTAAACTGATAGGTTATGGTAATTTTAATTATATCAATACTCCAACATAATGTCTGATTGTTAAATGTTTGTGTTTGTACGTGCATGATAATTAATGTCTAAAAACTAATAATTGCATTTATTTTGTTATTGGGGTTTAAATAACATGTTTATGAAAAATTAAAAGAGAAATAACTAGAAAAATTGACAAAAATCTTATTTACGTGAAAAATAAAATCAAAATTCTACGATTATTACTACCAAATAAGTAATTGGTGAGTAGTTTATCTCTCCTCTCTTCCAAAAATGGTTAAATAAATATAAATTAATTAAAATATATTAATAACAATAGTTAGGTTAATATAGAATAATAATCATAAATCTATTACTTATAATTTTATTAAGTCTAAATAATATATTGATGTACTAAAAAAATAACATATCGATATTAATAATAAATTATAATTAATTAATATAAGTGAACTAATTAATTAAGTTATATGTTTACCGTCCATCGTCATATATATAATCCCATTTATATAAATAGCATAAAAATCTATCTAATACAATAAAAATCCATATTGGATAGATTTTAAAGTTCTGAAGATAATAATATCGCGAGTTTTAAAAAGTGAAAACTAATCACTGATATTTAAAATCTATAGCAAAACTCGTAAAACAGACATGTCCTAAATAATTTTTCAAAAAAGAAAAAAAAAATAAAGAAATAATGATAACATGATATTTAAAAAAATTATTTTCTATGAGTCGACATACTTGAAAAGTCAAATATTCACTTCATTGGATTAGAAAAATCAATAAGCCTTAGCTTACTAAAAAATCAAATTTTACTTATCAAATAGTTTCAGTTCAAAATGGGATGAGCATTTAGAAAACGTGAAATTATAAAAGCAATATTTTAAATTTTGTTTCACCATATTTATTCAATTTCAAAATCAATTTATTTGAGTTTTGATATCGAGTCTAAAATTAGAGCTTTTTTAAATTTCATAGAAGAAATTGAAAAATTACATAATTAATATATATAAAAATAAATGGGGGCTTTAAATTAATATATAAACATATGTTAGGTGATTGAGTGTGACAAAATACAATAATCTAAATTCTACCAGATTCAGACAATATATATTTTATCTCGAATTCCATATCAGGTTATAATTCCAAATATTTTGTGGAATAATCAATTTGGAAAAACCAACCTAAACCTTTAAGCTACAACAACGATAAATAAATCAAGTTTAAGGGAAAGAGAAATTGACACTAAATTTATATAGTTCACCCAATGATCTACGTCTAGTTTTCTGCTACCAGGTTCTACTATAATCGTCAGGGGAAAAGTTACAAAAGTTTACAACGTTCAATGTGATTTCTTTCACTTTTCTCTCAAGCAAAAGGCTCACGAATCACTCTAACTCACAAAACTATTCAATGGAGAAAAAATCGTTGTTGCAAAAATTACCAAAAGAAAAAAAAAAAAACCCACGACACTTTTTGTTTTTGTTTTTATTATTATTTTTGGCTCTATTATGCCTAACAAACTAACAACATATACCTAAAATCAATAGATAGATAAGAAGTTAGTGAAAAATATGTAAATTTATATTTTTTTTTCCTTGCTTCTTGTGTTCTTCTTGCTTTTGAGTGTTAGGCTCTATCTTTAATTTCAAACCTTTCTAATAATGTGTTTGGTTACTGAGAAAGTTTATGAGACTCTGAGAATGTTCAAATCTTTTTACCTCCAAAAAGAATTTGATTTCAAAAGTTTCACTTTTACTATTTGAAATCTTTTGGGTATGCTGGAAAATTTTAATCTTTCAAAAAATTAAAAAGTTGGGAAAGTCCAGGCTTTTAAGAGCTTGGAAGAGAGAAGTTACTTTTTTTTGTCATAAATAAAAAAGGTATGATTTTTTTTTTTTTAAATAGTTGTTTCTCTCAATAAATTGATGTTGATTGAAAATGGGCTTCATGTGTGTTTACAACACTATACTCGAAAGTTTTTGGCTCTTTTTCTTTCTTTTTTGGCAACTATTTTTTTTTCTAATAATTTATTATTAAAAAGTCGATAAAATTAGAAATATATATAAAAAAATATTAACCTTTTCTTTTCGAATAATAGAATGAACCATTTTTTTAAAAGTTCTTTGAGGTGGAGTGGGAGATTTAACCTAGTATCTCGAGGAAGATAATATATATATATATAGTTAGATTAACTAAAGATTTTACTAAAAAAAATTAAAATTTTTAATTTTTTAAAGATATAATTAAAAAAATTAGAATTTGTCTAACATGTATTAACCTCAAATTGTTTCTACAAATTTTTATAGTTGACTTGATTTCTTTTTTCAAAATATTTGTTAAGATTTTAAAAGGTGCCTAAGTCTTTAAATTTATGTCTCGCTAACGTTTAACTCAACTAGTTAAGGCATATATTTTTTCGTTAAAAAAATTAAGAGTTTGAATCTTTATTTTGTACATGTTAAATTGAATGAAAAAGCTCTAGGTTCTTAACTCATTAGTTTACGTTTATGCAACAATTAGATATAGTTAATTTGCGTTTATGTTGAATTATTTTTTGTTTGATTTTTTCTTTTTTTAATTGATAAATTTTCAGTGAGTTACTTAATTATTATTTATGAAAAATATTCATTAATTTTTAATTAAATAATTAGTTCGTGAAAAATTCCCATTTCAATTGTCAATTTTTTTTCTACGAAAAAATCTCAATTAGAAGATAAAATTTTTAAATCTAAATAATATTTTTTAATTTTTTAAATCTCTTAATAAAAAAAAATAATATTTCATATCAAATTATAAGATAATTATCATAGACGGTTTATAATTTAACCTAAAAAGCAAATGAATAACTGCACTTCTTTTATTTCTTTATTTTTAAACAATGGTAAACACAACCAAAAGCTTGGGATGAGGGAAAATAAAATGGAAGAAAAAGGTAGTAGTAAAAAAAAAAAAAAAAAAAAAAAACATGAATTGTGACGCCCGGTAAATTCAAGTAAGTTCTTGGTCCTTTTCAGAGTTAATTTTGGACTTGTTTTAGTTTTAAATGTGTTGGGCCAAGAAAAAAAAAAAAATTAACTCTTGGATCTTGCAGGAGCCCAAATATTTCCAAATCTCGCTTTAAATTGGGGGTAGACACCCTTGAGCTTCTTATCGAGCGTTTTGAGAGAAAAGAATCAAGGTAATCTCTCTTTTCCTTTTCTCTTCCTTAAAGTTTCTAGGGTTTTAGTTTAAAAAAAAAAAATAATAAGAATTAAAAAAAAAAAAAAAAAAAGATTCGAAAGGGAGAGGAACCGCAGAGCAGCCCCCCCGTGTCTCCTTCGCGCAGCAAGTCGCGCCGCCGGCCGGCGAGCCGGCGGCCTCCAACGCCGTCTCCCCGAGCCCATCTCTCTCCCTTTCGTCTCTCTCCCTCTCAACCGCCATCCGCCGCCGCTTCCCCCGTTTGCTCGCCGTCCGCCCCTCCCTCTCGCACTCTCGGTCTCCCTCTCTGTCTCCTTCCCTTCCGTTCCGAGTTCTCTCTCTCCCTCCCTCCTCCGTCGTCGTCCGCCAGCCGAGACCCACGCCTTTCGATTCGCCAGCCGCCAGCCACGCCCCTCGCCGGCATCGCCTCTCGATCCGCCGCCCCCTCCCTCGTTCGATTTCTCTCTTTCTCTCCCTCTCGGTCAACTCCCTCTCTCTCTCCCTCTCACCGATCTGCCCCTCTCTCGTGCAACCCCTCTCTCCCTCTCTTCAGATCTGTGTCTCTCTCCCTTGGATCTGATCCGATTTGCCCCTAATCGAATCTTTCTCTCGCTGATTTGTGTTGGTTTTGTTGGACAGGTTCAGATCCGTCAGCTAAGGGTAGATCTTTGAAGGAATATCGAGGCTAAGATTGAACGAAGAATCGTTTCAGCTCGTAACCGTGGGTAAGACTCGTTCTCGAATATTTTTGGTTCTGAATTGTAAGCTTAGGGGTGCTGTTTTGGCTTTAAGTTCTTGTTGGTGGAGTTAAAGGTTTCGGATAGCTCGGTTGGTTTCTCTTTTGTGTCGTGCCTTAAGGGTAGGGCCACGAGATTAGTTCCCAACTGAACTTATGCGTCGATTGTGATGTTCTGTAGGCACTTAGGGTTGCTAGCAGGAGTAAGGACTTCCCTTTGCGTACTTCATTCGAGGTAAGTAGCTATTGGTTTAAGCATCAAGCTCCTAAGCGAACGAGTTTGAGCATATGACTATTGTGATTGGCTTTATAACTGATGCATGTCTGTTAGCATAATGCTTGGTGTATGAGAGTCTGGATATTGTGCTCTTGCTATGTGAATCGAGCACCTATTTCTGTGTGTTGGGTCGACTTTCCCGCATGTCGCATTTGTTTACTGTTGGTTGGCTGCTAAGTGAGACTCGAGCTTGTGCATTACTGTGCGCGTGTGATTGACCCCTAGAACTGGGCATGATGAGTCTGGCGATGACCTAGGATAGGGGTGACTGGTTAGCTCTGTGATTGGGACAAAGATTGGTTGACGGGATGTGTGATTGATTGGGTGTTAGGCCGTTGGTTAGAGCTCGGTTTCGGGATGACCTTGAACGGTTTAGGGGAAGCCTAGGAGAAACGTTAGAGCTTGACCTCCTAGGCTAGCGTTACCAAACCCGCTGAGTGACCCCGAGCGAGACAAAACCTTTAGGCTGGCATCTCTGTGTGGGCATTAGGGTCGAGTGCGCCCTTTTGCGAGCTGTGTGGGCATTAGGGTCGAGTGCGCCCTTTTGCGAGCTGTGTGGACATGGGGTCGAGCACCCTATGTGATCTCTGTGTGGGCACCTGGGTGGACCGCCCTCGTGCGATCTGTGTGGGCTTTAGAGTCGAGGCTCTATTGCGTTCTGTGTGGGCGTTAGAGTGATTACTCTTTCGCGCTGGGGCGCGTCCCCGTCTTTGGCCGCCTAGGTTTCTGGATCGTCGGTGGGTCTCGGGGTGAGGTAGATACGTGAGCGCCTAGCCTTGAGTCCCTAAGATACTTTGGTTACGATTCTGTTTTTACCTCTGTGTGCACATGTGTGAATGTTAGTAGCTTGGGCGTGAGTGCGCTACTTCATCGAGTATTCTTATACTCACCCGTCTACTTTATTGTCTTTGGTTGCAGGTAAGGGCAAACAGTGAGCTGGAGGGCGACGGTGGCGACATGACAGGCTATGAGACCTCTCTTGTTTTTGAGAGACTTTAACCTTAGAACTTAGAAAGCTTTTTGTATTAAGTTGAACTCTGTTTCCTTTAGTTATTCGTTGGTTTCTGAACTCAGTGAGTGTTGAGCATGACATTTATTCAGCTTAGTTTTCCTTGTTCAAAGATGTTCGTTTATATTTACTGCTCAAGTACTTCAGTTGCCCTCTTGTGTGTTCTGCTGAGCCCGACTGCTTTGTTGTAGTTTGGGAGGAGGTCGGGCGTTGAAAAAGGCATTTAGAAGTGTTTCTTGCTTAAACAGTTAAGGAAATTTTTGTTTTTCGTCCCGGATAAGCGCAAGTTATCTTTGCAAATTTTACAGCACAGAGGGTGCTATCTAGTGACGCCTTAGTTGGATTTGTGTAGAAAATTAGGGCGCATTACGGTTGGTATCGAGCAAAGTTTTTAGGTCCTGTATACTTGCCTACATCGTGAGGTACCGGTTCTCATAGCCTCTCATGAGAATGTCGCCTCGTCACCTCCGTGTTTGCTTGTTTTATTCTTGTAAAGTAAGTCGGGTTTAGTAAGTTGTTTGCCTCTGGATGCTTGAAATCGTGCTTGTTTAAGACCTTGGTGCTTTGTGTTTTAAAGTTTGTTGTGGTTAACTTTCGCAGTATGGCGCGTGGACGTGGGCGTGGTAGCCGTGGGTGGTGGGCGTGGTCGTGGAGGCCAAGAGGCCGAGGTCGTGGAGCCCGTGGCCGAGGCCCGGTGGTGGATCCACCAATGGATGAGCACTCGAACATCGGGAGGAGCTTAATCGACGCCCACCGTGTCGGGGCCGTTAACATGTTGATGAAAACCCTCGGGAGCGAGAGAACGACCGTGCCGCATGGCCACTCCGCAATTATAGCGCGAGACTCCGTGAGATCCTGCAGCAACTTTGGCTAGTCGGGCGGCATCGCTAACTGAGTCACCCAAGTTCGGGGTGATGGCTAATCAAAATCGGGAGGCGCAGAACCGCAACCCGTGCAAACAAATCGAACGAAAAAGAGAGCGCCCGACACGCGGAGCCACTACAGAGGAGGCTAGATACCTTCGGGACTTCAGGAAATACGAGCCACCTCTCTTCGATGGGCAAGGAGTTGACCATGTGGCTGCAGAGGCATGGTTCGGGATGGTGGAAGACATATTTGAGCGCATGTGCTGCCCTGATCGACAGAGAGTCCAGTGCGCAGTTTACACACTCAGAGGACGGGCCTATGTATGGTGGAAGTCTGCCTCGCGGTCCATTGACGTGAGTGAAGGGCCTATAACCTGGGCGCAGTTCCAGGAAGCATTCTATGAGAAGTACTACCCAGCCGCGATGAGAATCGAGAAACAGGCTGAGTTTCTGCACCTGAAGCAAGGACCGAATCGATCGGTCGGTCGAAGAGTATGAACACGAGTTCACAATGTTGTCCCGGCTTGCTTGCGACTGGTGGACACGCATGACAAGAAGAAGATTGAAACGGTTCCTCACGTCCGCGCGAGGAGGGTTACGTGGTTCTCAGAGCGCCATGACCCAAAGACGTATCCGCGGCGGTTGTTCGAGTGGCCACCTTGATCGATCACGATTCAAAACAGCAGAGAGTACCGCATTGGCGATCATCCGGGGCGGCGCGGACTTCGGATCGTCGTCGAAGAGGAGACACGATCAAGCCTTCCCTAGGCCAAACCGACCGGAGCGCAGGGGCGCGGCGGGGGCCCAGCGGAGCAGCAGAGGCGCGCGTGCCCTAACCGTGGAGGCGGATAACAGAGAGCTTGCCCAGCAGCCCACCAAAGTTTGTTTCCATTGTGGTAAGGTGGGCCATATGGCGTCATTGTGCGAGCGAGAAGAAAAGATCGACTTGAGAGTATGCTACATATGTCGGAAGGAAGGCCATGTGGCCTCGGGCGTGCGTGCTTGGATAATGTAAATGCTTTGGGAACGGGAAGGTCGCCAGAGAGAGGAGCGTATGCTAATGCTTTGGCCGAGCCGCGAGTCTTTGTAAGGTCGCCACAGTACCTTACCTATTCTCGGTCATTTAGCTTTTGTACTTTTTGATTCTCGGCCGCACGCACTCCTTTATTTCTCAGATCGCTTGTGGGGCAAGCCCAACTAGAAGTAGAGCCCTTAGGTTTTAGCCTGCTCGATTGCAGAACCCCAGTAGGGCGAGTTAGTGACACGGGAAAAGGTGAAGACCGGTCGGTCTTGGTGGAGGGTCGCTCGTTGGAAGTGACCACGATTGTCCCGGAGATGAGTGACTTTGATGTAATCCCGGCATGGATTGGTTAGCGACAAATCATGCCAACATCGATTGTCACCGCAGGAGGTTGTGTTCAAGCCTCCGTCGTAACCGAAGTTTCAAATTTAAAGGAGCGAGTCAAAATCGGTTCCCAAGGTGATCTCAAAGACTTAAGGCGAGTAAGTTGGTTGGTCGGCGGGCTTGGGCCATCTTAGCAAGTGTGACGGACTTGAGAAGTGAGAAAGAAGACGTGTCCGCCGCGCGCGAGTCGTCGGGAGTTCACGATGTATTCCCCGAGGATTTGCGTGTTTGCCTCCTGGTCGGGAGGTGGATTTCGATGATCGAGTTGGGCGCCGTGCATCGCACCATTATCGAAAAGCTCCGCATGAGAATGGCCCCACCGAGTTAAAGGAGCTTAAGACGCAATTGCGCGTGAGTTGTTAGACAAGGGCTTCATTCGCCTAGTGTCTCTCCTCCTTGGTGTGCTTGTATGGTACTTTTTGTGAAAAAGAAGGATGGGTCGATGCGCTTTTGCATTGACTACACGGAGTTAAATAAAGTGACAATAAAGAACAAGTACCCGCCCCCCGAATTGACGATCTGTTTGACCATTCATGAGAGCCACCGTGTTCTCTAAGATAGATTTGCGCTCGCCTACACCGATTCATGCGAATAAAAGAAGAAGATATCCCAAAGACAAACGCTTCAGATCCGTGTATGGACATTACGAGTTTACCGTGATGTCGTTCGGTTTGACAAATGCCCCTACTGTGTTCATGGGCTCGATGAATCGGGTGTTCAAGGAGTTCTGGACACCTTCGTAATTGTGTTCATAGACGACATCCTAGTTTACTCAAAGTCGAGCGAAGAGCACGAGAACCACACGAGAAAGTCTTGACCGCTTTAAGAAAAATCGGTTGTACGCCAAGTTCTCCAAATGCGAGTTTTGGTTGTCGCAGTGTCCTTCTTAGGGCATGTAGTATCTAAGGAAGGTGTTTCAGATCCGCCAAAGGTGGAAGCGATTTGATTGGCCTCGACCCAAGATCATCACCAAGTTCGTAGTTTCTTGGGTTTGGTAAGCTATTACCGCTGTTTTGTGAAAGACTTTTCCAAGATTGCCACACCCCTTACTCGCTTAACACGGAAGGGAATGCCTTCGTGTGGAGTGAGGCGTGCGAGGCAAGCTTTCGTGATTTGAAGCGAGAGGTTGATTTCACTCAAAGTGCTTACGATGCGGATGGATCAGGAAACTTTGTGGTTTACAGTGATGCTTCCAAGAAGGGCTTGGGCTGTGTTTTGATGCAGAACGGGAAGGTAATTGCTTATGCCTCTCGACAGTTGAAAGACTATGAGAAAAACTACCCGACCCACGACTTGGAGTTAGCGGCAGTGGTCTTTGCCTTGAAAATCTGGAGACACTATTTGTACGGTGAAAAGATCCAGATGTATACAGACCACAAGAGCTTGAAGTACTTGTTCACGCAGAAAGAGTTGAACATGAGACAACGTAGGTGGTTGGAGTTGGTGAAGGATTACGAGATTGAGATCTTGTACCACCCGGTAAGGCAAATGTGGTTGCCGATGCCCTCGATGAAAGGTAGCTCACACGTCGGCCTTGGTCACGAAAGAGTTTCATTTGCGAGTCGATATGGAGCGTGCTTTATTGCCGTGATGGTAGGGCAGGTCATGGCTCAGTTTAACCAGTTGTCAGTGCAACCGACTCTGAGACAACGAGTTCTAGACTCCCAACAGGGGAACCCCGGTCTTGTGGATTGGTGGGAACAGGCCAGGTCGGGCCAAGAGAGCGAGTTCTCAGTGTCATCAGATGGGGGCTTGTTGTTCGGAGGGCGGTTGTGCGTTCCGGATGTAAGTGGCCTCGAGGAGGAAGTTCTAGCCGAGGCTCACGGTTCCCATTCTCGGTGCATCCCGGCGAGACTAAAATGTATCAGGACTCAAAAGCGATTTCTCTGGTGGAGTGGGATGAAGAAAGACGTAGCGGAGTTTGTTAGCGGATGTTTAGTCCGCCAAACAAGTTAAAGCCCCAAGCGTGCGTGTTACGTGGCAGGCTACTGCAACCCTTAGAGGTTCCTCAGTGGAAATGGGAAGAAGTTTCGATGGATTTCATTTCAGGTCTACCCCGAACCGTTAGAGGATTCACGGTGGTTTGGGTGATCGTTGATAGGCTGACAAAGTCGGCACATTTCCTTCCTGGAAAACCGACTTATACGGTGGAGAAGTGGGCGAAGCTGTTCATGGAGGAAATTGTCAGATTACACGGAGTCCCGGTGAAGATTGTCTCTGACAGGGACCCTCGTTTCACATCCAACTTCTGGATGAGTTTTCAGAAGGCTTTAGGAGCGGAATGTAATTTCAGTACAGCATTTCACCCTCAGACGGATGGTCAGACTGAGAGGTTGAATCAGATCTTGGAAGATATGCTCCGAGCTTGTGCCCTTGATTTCACAGGGAGTTGGGATACGCACCTTCACTTGATGGAGTTCGCCTATAACAACAGTTATCAGGCCACGATCGGGATGGCGCCTTTCGAGGCCTTGTATGGGAAGAGGTGCAGGTCCCCAGTTTATTGGGGAGAAGTTGGTGAGCGTAAGCTCTTGGGACCCGAGCTGGTCCAAGTTACAAATGAGGCTGTGCAGAAGATCAGAGCGAGAATGTTAACAGCTCAGAGCAGACAAAAGAGTTATGCCGATGTGAGGCGCAGGGACTTAGAGTTCGCAGTTGGAGAGTATGCGTTCCTGAAAGTTGCACCTATGAAAGGTGTGTTGAGATTCGGCAAGAAAGGAAAGTTGAGCCCTAGATTCATTGGACCATTCGAGATCTTGGAGCGTATTGGCCCAGTGGCGTATCGTTTAGCCTTACCACCGTCGCTAGCAGCCGTGCACGACGTGTTTCACGTGTCGATGCTGCGAGGCTACGTGCGACGCACGCATCCCACGTGATTGACTACAAGCCACTGCAGGTTGATGAGAATCTAAGCTACAAGGAGAAGCCAGTGGAAATCTTGGCTCGAGAGAAGAAGGTGTTGAGGAACAGAGAAATCGACCTTGTTAAGGTCTTATGGCAAAATCAGCAGCTTAAAGAGGCTACTTGGGAGCGTGAGGACGAGATGAGAACGAACTATCCGGAGCTGTTTGAGAACTAACCACTTTCGAGGACGAAAGTTCTTAAGGTGGGGAGGATGTGACGCCCGGTAAATTCAAGTAAGTTCTTGGTCCTTTTCAGAGTTAATTTTGGACTTGTTTTAGTTTTAAATGTGTTGGGCCAAGAAAAAAAAAAAAATTAACTCTTGGATCTTGCAGGAGCCCAAATATTTCCAAATCTCGCTTTAAATTGGGGGTAGACACCCTTGAGCTTCTTATCGAGCGTTTTGAGAGAAAAGAATCAAGGTAATCTCTCTTTTCCTTTTCTCTTCCTTAAAGTTTCTAGGGTTTTAGTTTAAAAAAAAAATAATAAATTAAAAAAAAAAAAAAAAAAAAAAAGGATTCGAAGTGAGAGGGGAACCGCAGAGCACCCCCGTGTCTCCTTCACAGCAAGACAAGTCACGCCGCCGGCGGCGCCGGCGGCCTCAACGCCGCCTCCCCCGAGCCCATCTCTCTCCTTTCGTCTCTCTCCTCTCAACCGCCATCCGCCGCCGCT
Source organism: Trichosanthes cucumerina (assembly GCA_036507285.1). NCBI lineage: Eukaryota > Viridiplantae > Streptophyta > Magnoliopsida > Cucurbitales > Cucurbitaceae > Trichosanthes > Trichosanthes cucumerina. The sequence continues at coordinate 56,572,292 of CM071837.1, read as the reverse complement.
TCCCTGTTTGCTCGCTGGCCCGCCTCTCCTCTCGCACTCTCGGTCTCTCTCTCTCTCTCCTTCCCTTCCGCTCCGAGTTCTCTCTCTCCTCCCCTCCTCCTCCGTCGTCGTCCGCCACCCGAGACCCACGCCTTCGATTCGCCACCGCCACCACGCCCTCGCGCGCAGCGCCTCTCGATCCGCCGCCTCCCTCCCTCGTTCGATTTCTCTCTTTCTCTCCTCTCTCGGTCAACTCCTCTCTCTCTCTCTCTCTCACCGACCGCCTCTCTCTCGTGCAACCCCTCTCTCCCTCTCTTCGGATCTGTGTCTCTCTCCCTTGGATCTCGATCCGATTTGCCCCTAATCGAATCTTTCTCTCATTGATTTGTGTTGGTTTTGTTGGACGAGTTCGCATCCGCCACTAAGGGTAGATCTTTGAAGGAATATCGAGGCTAAGATTGAACGAAGAATCGTTTATTCATGAACCGTGGGTAAGACTCGCTCTCTCGAATATTTTTGGTTCCGAATTGTAAGCTTAGGGTGCCGTTTTGGCTTTAAGTTCTTGTTGGTGGAGTTAAAGGTTTCGGATAGCTCGGTTGGTTTCTCTTTTGTGTCGTGCCTTAAGGGTAGGGCCACGAGATTAGTTCCCAACTGAACTTATGCGTCGATTGTGATGTTCTGTAGGCACTTAGGGTTGCTAGCAGGAGTAAGGACTTCCTTTGCGTGCATTTCATTCGAGGTAAGTAGCTATTGGTTTAAGCATCAAGCTCCTAAGCGAACGAGTTTGAGCATATGACTATTGTGATTGGCTTTATAACCGATGCATGTCTCATAGCATAATGCTTGGTGTATGAGAGTCGGATATTGTGCTCTTGCTATGTGAATCGAGCACCTATTTCGTGTGTTGGGTCGACTTTCCCGCATGTCGCATTTGTTTCATCGTTGGTTGGTCGCTAAGTGAGACTCGAGCTTGTGCATTATTGTGCGCGCGCGTGATTGACCCCTAGAATCGGGCATGATGAGTCCGCGATGACCTAGGATAGGGGTGACCGTTAGCTCTGTGATTGGGACAAAGATTGGTTGACGGGATGTGTGATTGGTCGGTTAGGGTCGTTGGTTAGAGCTCGGTTTCGGGATGACCTTGAACGGTTTAGGGGAAGCCTAGGAGAAACGTTAGAGCTTGACCTCCTAGGCTAGCGTTACTAAACCCACCGAGTGACCCCGAGCGAGACAAAACCTTTAGGTGGCATCTCTGTGTGGGCATTAGGGTCGAGTGCGCCTTTGCGAGCGAGTGTGGGCATTAGGGTCGAGTGCGCCTTTTGCGAGCCGTGTGGACATGGGGTCGAGCACCCTATGTGATCTCTGTGTGGGCACTGGGTGGACCGCCCTCGTCTGCGATCTGTGTGGGCTTTAGAGTCGAGGCTCTATTATGCTCGTGTGGGCGTTAGAGTGATTACTCTTTTCGTGCCGGGCGCGCGTCCCGCCTTTGGCCGCCTAGGTTTCTCGGATCGTCGGTGGGTCTCGGGGTGAGGTAGATACGTGAGCGCCTAGCCTTGAGTCCCTAAGATACTTTGGTTACGATTCTGCTTTTACCTCTGTGTGTGCACATGTGAATGTTAGTAGCTTGGGCGTGAGTGCGCTTACTTCATCGAGTATTCTTATACTCACCCGTCTACTTTATTGTCTTTGGTTGCGGTAAGGGCAAACAAAGAGAGTGGAGGGGCGACGGTGGCGACATGACAGAGCTATGAGACCTCTCTTGTTTTTGAGAGACTTTAACCTTAGAACTTAGAAAGCTTTTTGTATTAAGTTGAACTCTGTTTCCTTTAGTTATTCGTTGGTTTCAACTCGTGAGTGTTGAGCATGACATTTATTCATTAGTTTTCCTTGTTCAAAGATGTTCGTTTATATTTCTGCTCAAGTACTTCCGCTGCCCTCTCTTGTGTGTTCTCACTGGAGCCCGACCTTTTTTGTTGTAGTTTGGGAGGAGGTCGGGCGTTGAAAAAGGCATTTAGAAGTGTTTCTTGCTTAAACAGTTAAGGAAATTTTTAGTTTCGTCCAGATAATAATGCATATGTCATCTTCATGAAATTTCTACACAGAGGTGTGCTATCTAGTGACGCCTTAGTTGGATTTGTGTAGAAAATTAGGGGCGTTACATGAATGGTGACATTTCCTTAGAGAAAAGGATAACACATTCAATGCAACAAAACAAAACAATTCTCAAAAGAGAATAATAATAATAATAATAATAATAATAATAATAATAATAAATGGGTGTCTTCGTCTTCCCTAAATCCCCAACCAAATTACCAGACTTTCAAATTAATTCATTCTCTTTCTCTATCTCTCTGTTTCCTTCATTAATACAGAAACTCAGAAAAGCTCTTACCTTCCTCCCTTTTCTTCTTCTTCCTTCGTCGCCACTCTCTCTAAACCCACCATTTTCCAACTCCTTCTGATTACTCTCTCTCACCAAACCCTCTTCTCTCCTTCTCTCTCTAAGAACCTATCAAAACACAACACACAGAGAAATACTCCATTGTTGTGCCCTTCCATTTCTTTCTGCTTTTTCATGGGTTGCTCTGCTTCCAAGCCTGTCGCTGCCGCTGCTCGTCCCACCCGGAATTCGGAATCTTTCTCTTCTCCTTCAGCTTCTGGATCGGCTGGGTCTTCGCCGGCGGTCGGGCGGGCTTTCTCGCTTCCGACGCCACTCGTCCACCACCCGCCGGCGAAGAAGGGCGACACCCATCACCTTGTTACTCTCACTTCCACCACCTATGGCTCCCTTCTCCTTATTGACCGTCCGACCAATCCCCATTTTGCCGGACGGCCGGCGGCGACGGCGGTTCAGGCAAAAGCTGAAAAGTCCGTCCATTTCTCTGACCAGATTTCCCTTTCCCCTGACTCTGTAATCAACACGTGGGAACTCATGGATGGCCTCGACGACGACTTTGAATACGATTCCGATCACAATCCGGCGGAACTCAGTTCAATTTCGGCAAAACCCAGTTCAGGTCCGACCAAACCCAGTTCAATTCCGTTTATACTCAGTCCAATTCCTTCCAAACCCTGTTCCACTCCGGCGAAACCCACATCGGAAAACGGGTTTGATGGGTCATTCATGAAGAATCCGGCGAAAATGGAGGCAGAAATTAGTTCAATTCCACCATGGTCGCCGAAGAAACCACTCTGGCAGCACATTTCAGAGGAATCCCTTCTCTCAAAATTAGATCCAAACGTGGCTTCAACATACACCAGAGCACTATCTTCCCGACAACTCGGCTCCAATCAGCCCCAAAACCGCCGAAGTTCATCGTTTTCAAATCACTGGCCGCCAAATTTCGCCGACACTCAAAACAGAGCAATAGTGATCTACTTCACAAGCCTTCGAGGAATCCGAAAGACCTACGAGGATTGCTGTTCGGTTCGAACAATCTTCAGAGGATTCAGAGTTTCGGTAGACGAGAGGGACATTTCAATGGATTCATTCTTCAAAAAAGAGCTGCAAGCGAAACTCGGCGGGGTGGCGCCAGCAAGCCTACCGCAGGTTTTCATCGGCGGGAAGCACGTCGGTGGGGCAGAGGAGATTCGTCAAATGAACGAGGGCGGCGAGTTGGCCGGAATGTTGGAGGGGTTCCCGGCGGCAGAAATGAGGTCTATTTGTGGAAGGTGTGGGGATGCTAGGTTTGTGCCTTGTCCTAATTGTAATGGAAGTAGGAAGTTTTTTGGGGAAGATGGAGGGTTGAGAAGATGCCCCAAGTGCAATGAGAATGGATTGATAAGGTGCCCTTTTTGTTGTTGTTGTTAATGAGTTTTTGATCTTGTGCAAAATCTTTGGTTTGAAGAAATGTGTTCAAATGAAATGGATGGTGTTTTAATTTTCGTTTTAGGTAATTAAATAACCGAGTTTAGTTTTTGAACTTTGATAGATATGCCTGTTTAATTGTTGAGTTTGAGTTGAGAAAGTTTATACTGATATTGGTATAATACGCTCATTTGACTGATATTGGTATAATACGCTCATTTGACTGCAACATATAATTTAGTATGCATGATGTGGCATGAAGAAGAGGAATTAGCAAGTGAGCTAAAACATTTAATCCTATGAACAAGAGGAATGAATTTTAGATCTTGTAGCATTATTTTATCCAAGTAGCCTACTTTATTATGTTATGTATTTACTATGTTAAGTCAAATCATTATTTAGTAATCAATCGACATGTCATATCATGTTAATAGTGTTAATGATTAAGACTTATTAAAATGATATTCAATATTTAAGATAAAATTAAAAATTTTTAAAGTTAGAGACTTAAATAGACTATTACCTAGTTTAAGGACTAAATCTATAATTTAGCCAAATTTTAGTTTTGAATAAGAGTAAAATGTAATACCTTTCATTTGGTTATTATTTTTTTGTCATATAAAAAAATTGTAACTAGGTAGGAGTGTTCCTCCATTAAAATGCGTCATGATGATATCACTTAGTTGGTTGAGTTATTATTTTTTTAGTTGGTTGAGTTATTATTATTATTATTATTATTTGTTATACCCTTTAGTTGGGTGGTGGGGTTGTTTTTATGGTTGCATTGCACATTTGTTTGTGCTCCAATTGGGTTCCTTGGTGTTAGGTTTGGAGTCTTTGGACTCTTTTTGCTATTTAATATGAAAAATATTTGTGTGTTGTCTGAGTACCAGACAAATATAATAAGGCCTTATTGATAATTACATAAATTTTTTTTGTACAAATATAATAAGGCCTTATTGATAATTACATAAATTTTTTTTGTCAGTATTTTTTTAAAAAATAGAAAAAGAAAAAAGATGTGTGGTGAATAAGTGGTGAGCACAGACTTAGGGGATGCTCAGCAGCACTCCCATTTAATATTTCAAGTTTTTTTAGTTAAACATTTGAAGTTGGTCAAGGGTATATATCAATTACTGTTGAGGCTCGTTTTGATATTCTAAGAATTCTTTATTACCTTGATTTTGGAGCTGTTTATTTCAATCTTAAACAATATACTAATTCACCTACTTGTTCAAACTTATTTTTGATGAAGTTTTTGTCAAATTCCAAAAACAAAATTAACATTTTAAAAACTACTTTTGTAGAATCCATTTGATAAACATTTGACTTTTTATTATTTATTTTTTAAAATTAAGCTTGTTTTCTCTCAATTTTCTCTATAATGATTTTTTCATCGCTCATAAGAAAACATTTGAGTTCTCAGTTAAATTCAAAAAACAAAAATGAGTTTTTGAAAACTACTTTTAGCCTTTGAAAACATACATGGATAAAAAATAGATAAGAAAATATGGAAACTCATGAGGAAATAGGGTTTATAGCTTAATTTTCAAAAAAAAAAAAAATCAAATGGTTATCAATAGTTTTTTTTAAAAAAAGTTTTCAAAACTTGATTTGGCTTTTGAAAACTTGGTAAATAAGAAAACATGACTTCTTCGTCATAAGTCTTACTTAATGTCAACTTAGTTATGCTCTTGTTGGCTTTATAAACTGAATTTTCAAAAATCAAAAACTAAAAGCCAAATAGTTATCAAATGGAGTCATAGATTTTGCTTTTTGATTTTTTGAAAATTAAGCCTATAAATACTACTTCTACCTATGAATTTCTTTTACATATGTTTTCAAAAACCAAGCCAAGATTGATAAAAACTAAAAAAAAAATCAGTCATCAAATTGATTTTTTTTTTATAATTTGACTCAGAATTTAAATACTTTCTTAAGAAAGATAAACCTCATTGTAAAGAAACTATGAGAAAACAAATACAATTTAAAAAAATTAAATAGTTATAAAGCGAAGCCTAAAATTTTACCTTTTAAAACCTATAGTGTAATTAAACCTATTAATAATATTTAATAATTGGTATAACTCTTATTTATGAGATTATTTGTCATGTATATTTAATTATTCTTGTTATTTTGTATATTTTATTGCGTAAAGAGCGAGCAAAAAGTGGATTTATTAGAAATATTCGTGAAGCTTGTTGAAATAATGGAGAAGAGAACAAGAAGTTGAAAAGAGAGAGAAAAATGTTTATTTGTTGATTTTTGTGTAGGAATTTGAGCAAGAACATAATTGCAATTGCATTCTAAAAAAAAAATGCAATTGTATTTGTGCGATTTGGATAGTGAAAATTGTAATTGCAATTCAAAATGAAAATGTAATTGTAAGGCAGGAAAAATGAAAATTTCGGATTTGTAGCAACTTTGAATATGTATAAAAAATGTCAGATTAAATAACAAAAATGTCTTTTGTCACAGTGGTTAAAATGCATCAGCCCACCTCTCGTTTAAGTTTTGGTTTGTACAATTTTAAATATTATTTCAATGTCATATTCAAGCCCCTCTTGATACTAATTCTAGATTCGTCATTGTGGGTAAGAGTTTTAAATCTTCTTATTTGGAACAAGGTTTGTAAGCATGAGTATCACTTATTTCCATGCATCACTTTTTTCCATAATGGATGAATTTTCTACCCTTCAAGAATGTTGAGTTTTCTTTATACCCACCTATCTCTCTCTTTCTCTCTACTCTTTATTAATATCTCTCTTCTTTATTAATATATATACATATATATATAAATATTCATTTTCAATAATCATAATTAACTATTTAATTAAAAATATTTTTAATTAATTTATTTATTTTGATTAGTTAATAAAATAATATTTTTAGGATTAATTTCATAAAACAAACATAAACATTTATTATAAAATTCATTATTAAAATATTAAATCACTAATTAATATTATATTTAACCAATTAATCAAATATTATTAATTTATGGTTAGGATAATCATTATAATTAATTATTTCTGAGTTATTTGTGATCAATTAACAATTAATTTTTTTCATTAAGATATTAATTAATTATTTTTTAAAATTTATTTTTATTATTTTATTAATAATAAATAATAATTATATAAAATTTATGAGATGAATCTCATAAAATAAATTTACACATTATTTATTAGATGGTAAGTATTACATCAGATTTATATATTGATTTCATCAAACAAATATAAATATCATTTGTTTACATAAAAATCTGATAACATTTATATATAACACCAAATACAGTCATCTTATTTCATGCATTTATTATTCTCAGACATCAATTATCTATGACATCCAATAAAACCTTAAACCAAACAACCCTTTAGGAGAGTCCGCTCCAACAAAGCTACTGTTTTCTTTTCTTTTTTATGTTGTTTTTCTTATTTTTTTTTCCTAACACCTTCAAATTCAGATAATCAATCTAATCTAGACAAAAATCTCAAATCGTAAAGACCCAATTCCCTTTGAAAGAAGTGGGATTGAGTTCGATGGATGAAACAGGCAAGAATGGTACTTTATTACCTTGTATTTCGAGTACTTTTTTAGCATCAATTTCATTTTTTTTTCTTTTGATTTGTTTAATTTTAGTGGCTGTAATTTTAGATAAATTCCTGTTGTATCTTTCTTTTCATTCCAGCTTTTGCACCCAAGTATCTTAATTCTTTTTGACTAATTAGTCTTGCAAGTTAATTCAATACAATTTATTTGAGTTTTATTTCAATTCCTTCCTTTTTTTTATTTTTTTATTTTTTTATAGTTGAGTGTATTTACAACACTTTACTTTTTCTTTAATGTTGTTGCCAAAATTCGAACATGGTAACTCACTTGACCTTCATGTGACAACCAGGAGAGAGTCATTCAGGTTCAGATAGAGGCTAGGAAGAGAAAGGAACCCGACTTGACCTGACCCCACCGATAGGGTCAACCTCGACCACGTCGAGGCCGACCAGAGGATTGGGCCTTTAGGCTCGATTCTTGCCTCTCCGATTGTCTGGAGGCTCGATCTCTTATGCCTTTTAGCCCAATTGGATCCGTTTTTGCTTTTTTTGGATCCCTCTTTACATATTTGTCTTTTCGTTTCCTTTGGATTTTAAATTTGTCCTTATAGTCAAATTTCACCCATAACATTATTAAGGACAACAAACCTCCACACATCTCCACAATGGTATGATATTGTCTACTTTGGGCACCAACCCTCATGACTTTACTTTTGGTTCTCCCAAAAGGTCTGATACCAATGGAGATAATTGTCCTCACTTATATACCCATGATCAATCTATTCCCTAGCCAATGTGGGACTTTTGTTTGCATCCTAACAATCCTACTCTCGAACAAAGTACCGCAACTTGAGCCTCCCTTCGAGTCTCTCCTCGAACAAATCCGTCTACTCCAACGGATTACCACATTGTGTGATATTCTTTGATCCTCCCTTCGAACAAAGATCTACTCCTCTACTAGGTAGCAGGTTCATCCATAATGTCCACATAAGACTCATTAATCTTTTTTCCACTTTGAGGATTTCTCCGACACACAACTAGGTTTTATCATGGCTCTGATACCAATTGTTAAGGACAACGGACCTCCACATATCTCCACAATGGTATGATATTGTCCACTTTGGGCACTAACCCTCATGGATTTGCTTTTGGTTTTCCCAAAAGGCCTCATACCAATGGAGATAATTGTTCTCACTTATATACCCATGATCAATCTATTCCCTAGCCAATGTGGGACTTTTGTTTGCATCCTAACAATCAGAGCTTTTGGTTATTATTATTCTCATTATTTTTCTCCCAACAAGTGGTATCAGAGCTTTTGGTTCAGAAGTCATGGGACGTGGAGCCAACAAGTTTTGATGGATTCATGAAGTTAAATGGGGACAATTTTGAATATTGGAAGATGATGGACAAAGACGACTTGACTGTTAAAAAGCTGGATAAGGCTTTGAAAAAGAGACCGAAAGGAATGAAAGATGGAGATTGGGAGACTCTTGATGAAAAAGTAGTTGCTGCAATCAGAATGTGTCTGTCGATGGACGTAACCAGTCAGGTAGCCAATGAGACAATTGTGATTGAGTTAATGAAAGCACTTGCAAACTGGTATGAAAAATCATGTACAAATAATAAGATCTATCTGCTTAGGAAGTTTTTCAATATGCGTATGGTTGAGGATGTTTCTGTGAATTCCTATATAAATGAGGTAACCACTTTGATAAATCAGTTGCAATCAGTTAGAATAGAGTTCACTGATGAAGTAAATGTTATTCTGTTATTAACCTTTTTGCCTGATAGTTGGGAAACAATGAAGACAACAGTGTATAATTCAGTAGGTGAAAATACTCTACACTTTTTCTGGTGTTTGTAATTTAGCCCTAGTTGAGGAACATAGAAAAGATAGTAGTAAAGAGTCTACTATAGGATCTGTTCTAGTTATGACTAAGGGAAAAGAGAAAATTAATGAGGAAAATACATCGAGTAGCAGTAGGAACAAGTGGAATAATAAGAATAAAGAGATATAATGCTTTTACTGTTACAAGAAAGGTCACTTTAAGAGTCAGTGTAGAAAATTGAAAGAGGATCTAGAGAGGAGACAAAATCAAGAGGCAAATGTAGTGCTAGATACATGTGTCTGTGTTGGGAGTGACACAGAGAGTAGTAGTAATTCATCTTAGTGGATTTTAGACAGTGCAACTACTGTTCACATAGCTTCAGATAGGAGTTTATTCACATCCTTCACAGGAGGTCGCCATGACTTAGTGAGGATTGAGGATGGTGAAATATCCAAGACCAATGGGATTGGAGAGGTTAGTCTGGAGACAAAATGTGAGAATAATTTGGTACTGCGAGATGTCAGGTTTGTGCCCAGTGTCAAGATGAATCTTATCTCCACAGGCAAGTTGGCAGATGATGGCTACATTTGTGAGTTTGGCAGAAGCCAATGTAAACTCAAGTCAGGATCCTAGATAGTGGCAGTTGGTCACAGGAAATCTACACTGTATAGATGTCGGTTGGATGTTACCAAGAAAGGGTTGAAGAGACAGTGGATGCCAGTTAAAGTTGCAGATGGTTGTAGCAGAGGTACAATTGAGCCAGCAACAATGATAACCAAGTTTGATCAGTCAGATCAAGATCCTTCAGTTCAGGAACAATTGGGAAGTTCAGGAGAGAAAATTGATGGCTATCATGAACCCCCAATTGTCAGACGAACAGTTGAATTGAAGAAGTCACATAGGCGAGTGGAGACATCAAAGTGGAAGGCCAGAACAGTTGCTAAGGTCAAGGGTAAAGTCTCTAAATTGGCAGCAAACTTGAATAGAAGGTTCAAGCTCTTCTCGGAGTATATCTTCTTTAGGAATAATTGTTCAGGGTTGAAGAAGATGTGAGTTGGTACCACTTAGCTGAAGTGGGAGTACGTGTCTGTCTTTTTCGTCTGGGAGACAGATCCACGTAGCGAGCCCATACCTCGGAGCAAACACAGATGCACTACAGTTATATTCTGATGGTTGTCTGTTTTTTGTGAGTTTGTTGTGTTTTCAGGTATTTTTTAATGAGCCTTGGAGTTTGCCAAGAAGATCAGAAATAACAGTTGTAGTGGGAGTTGCGCCTTGGAGTTTACCAAGGTGTTCAGAGCTTTGTTGAAGTGGGAGGCAAGGTCATCGTTTTGTCTCCAAGTGGGAGATTGTTGGGTTTTCTGGAGCCAAAAAGATAAATAAATAAAAAAAAAAAGGAATGGGTCAAGGCCCATTTTTCATTTAGGTTTTTTTTTTTTCATCAAACATATATACACACTGATTCCTCCTTGCAGAAAACAACTACAGAGAGAAGAAGAAAAATTTGAGAGTGTTTTTTCTTTGTGTGGCAGTAGGCTTTGAGAGAAAAAAAAGAGTTTTTCTTTTGTAGTTTCTGGGTCTTTCTTTGTTGTTTATCCCAAGCTATTGGGTTGTGATACTTGGAAGTCAATAGTCATTGTTGGGCTATTGAGGGTTAGTTTATGGCGCCAGTTTTGAGAGCTCATTTATAATCTCTCATTATAGTAAAATGTACAATTGCAGAAGACTGGATAAGTCCCAAGTTTGGGGCGAACCAATATAAATTCTGGTGTCGTTCTCTTTTCTCTATCTCTTGATATTTAATATTTTGTGACTCTGATTTATTGGTTGGCTTATCCTGTGGAAGGGGAGATTTAATATTATAATAATTTATTGTGATTATTATTGTATATTTTTCTCCCAACAAACATTTAGATATGAATTTTCTCTCATTTAAATCATAATTTTTCTTTTATTTAATTATGAATTAAGCTTATCTTTGAGATTCAAGTATGTGAATACCATAGAAAAAGGAGTAAAGGCCTAATATGTAAGAGTAACCTTGCTTAATCTTATAGCATTTGTTTGCTTTGATTGATTTAAATTTTTATTGGGAGTCTAGTTTGATCACCTAACTTCGCATAAAACTATTGAGCCTAATACTGAAAAGGTTAAATAAAACTGAGTTTTCATCAAAGCAATTTAGGAAGGAATTTAGAAATAAGACCTTGATTTTGAACCTAGACATATGGCAAAACCTTTAAAATAAATAGGATTGTGTTTTTATTTAACTAAGTTCGTATTAGCCATAGAAATATCAATTTAATCACTTAGCCTCTTAAAGATGCTTCATAAAAGATTGAATAGGTGTTGAATTCGGTTCACAATACTTAAGTGTTGGGTCAAAAGATTGCAATTGCAATTCAGATACAATTCCAATTCAAAAGGCATAACATGTTTAGAACTCTTCCTTTCATTCTTAATATTTCTTTTCTTTTTTCACAAAAACTTTACAAAACTTTATTTTACCTTAGTTACCAAAGTTGCAATTTTTTAACATCTTTGCACTATTTTTAAATTTTGTTATATTTGTTCTATGTGAGATCGATATTCTCGACTATTTTCAATTTTATTATTTACATCGACAATATGCATTTGCATTGACATCAAATTCTTTTTGTTATTTTAACTTGCAAGTTTCACCCTATCAATGGTGTAATTAACCAAATAACATTTTTTTTCCCTAAAAAGGACATAAAAGTATAATCCAAAATTCCAAATTCAAAAGGGGCAATTGTGTTGGTAGCAAAGAGACCCAATATAATTGTCCATATAGCAAATGACTCAATCTATTTGCAAAAATAGCAAAAATTTGAAAAGAGGAATTGAAATTACTAAAACACCCCACGCCAGTCACTGCTATCAGTAATACCATTGATAGGATGCTATCAGTGATATCACTGATAGAAGTCTGTTTATTTAATAACTAATTTTTTTGTCTGTTTATTTAATAACTAATTTTTTTGTCTGTTTATTTAATAACTAATTTTTTTCTTATAATTTTGATAAACTACTATTGTGATATCTATCACTGATAGAAGTGATAGACTTCTATCAGTGATAGTTGTCTGATAGACTTCTACCACAGTTGTCTATCTATTACCTATTACTCATAACTTTTCTATTATCTATTAGACTTCTTGTTCCTATTCGACTTCTATCACTGTCTATCACTGATAGAGGTGATAGACTATTATCACTGATAGAAACTTGATAGAAGTCATAGGTTTTTATCTGTGATAGTTGTCTGATAGAATTCTACCTATCTATTACCTATTACTCATAACTTTTCTATTAGACTTCTTGTTTTTCATGATTATTAACTTCTTTCTTCTATCCGACTTCTATCACTGATAGATGTCTATCATTGATAGTTGTCTATCAATCATTAACTTGTTTCCAACGATAGACTTCTATCAGTGATAGATGTCTATCACTGATAGAAGTGATAGACTTCTATCAGTGGTAGTTGTCTATCACTATCACTGATAGTTGTCTATCTGTTAGCTATTACTGTTTGTTGTGTGGTCTTCAAACTTTCTCATAAGATGCCAAAGTTCTTGTGTTCATAGTATTGATATTAAACTTTTGAAACAATCACAAACCTTGTATTGATAGTATGAATAGTATGATAACAACAATATTGAGTTTTATCTTGAAAAAATATATCTAAAACCAATTGTCAAAAATTACATCATGGTAAAAATGGTGGAAATTTACATGTCCTACGATTGTGACCAACACAATGACAATGATTACATTTTGTATGACTTTTTGTTTCACCAATCGACGGAATCCTTTGCTTTCGGGGTTTTCCTGCTTGACGTTTAACAATTGGAGACAATGCATTCATGTCAACATCTATTGAACTCCATTCAAAATGATTCTCAATTGGGCGGATTACACCTTCATAAGTTGTCACTCCCATCACTAATTGCACAAGAGGAGCCATCAAAACAAGCATCATTAATATGAGCAACTAAAGGATATCTTGTATTTTGATATTTCACTAAAGTTAAAACCAAGCAACATCTTTATCTTCTTGAATTTTAACCACATCCTGAGCACCATTCATCCCATAACCTAATAACATCGACAATTCTATAGAAGAAATAGAACTATCCATTCGAACTTCTTTTACAACCAGATTAATAAAATCATCAAAACACATCATCTCATCAACCAAAATTCCAATGGTCTTGTAATTCTCATAGAAAATTTTCTCATTCCATTGCCCACTATAAAAAATAACTATTGGAAGCTTCATCATAGTTCCTACGAAAAGTAATAACAACATTAACAACATTAAGTAATATAGAAACCGAACACCACAATAGTCACTCGTATATCATTGATTAATGATATCACTGATAGTATTGATATCTATTGATCACTGATATATCACTGACATTGATATCTAGAAAACAGTGATAGATATCGCTGATATCACTGATATCATATATATTGATCAATGATATCACTGATATCATTGATATCAAGAAAATAATGATAGATATCACTGATGTCATGTGTGTTCACTAGCATATCTAGAAAACAAAACAATCACCAAAATCGGGACTTGCGACTCCAAAACATTGCGAAAAACAAATGATATAACAAAATGAACAAAAGAAATACCCACGAAAAAAGCTCCGGTTGATTGAAAAACTCAAATACCCACGAAAAGAGCTCCAACAGAAGATCGTATATCACTAATTGGAAGCACAATAGTCACTCGTATATCATTAATATCACTAATATCATTGATATCTATTGATGACTGATATCACTAATATCATTATCTATTGATCACTGATATAACTGATATCTATTGATCATATCTAGAAAACAATGATAGGTATCACTGATGTCACGTATATCGTCGATCATCTAGAAAACAGTTTTGCTGATAGAACAAAAAATGAAGAAGACTTGCGACTCCAAAGCAGAAAAACAGTGATGTAACAAAATGAACATAAGAAATACCCACGAAAAATGTTGATTGAAAAACTCAAATACCAACGAAAAAAAGCTCCGTTGGACTTCGAAAATATCGAATTGGAAGATACTTCAACCGAATAAGAAGATACTACAATGCGATCGAATTGGAGAAGATAATCAGACAAACTTACGACTTCGATCGAATTGGAGAAGATAATCAAACAAACTCGATGAAAATTCATGGACTGCAATTCAACAGATCGAACTGGAAGATACCCGATCGAATAGGTGAAGGCTTGCGACTCCGATTGAATTTGAGAAGATACTCAAACTTGCGACTCGACAGAAGATTGGACTGGAATCGAGAAGAGTTTGGAAAGATTGGACTAGAATCAAGAAGATGTTGTCGCAAAAATCGGAAAAAGAAAAATACCGTGAAGAACAAATACCAATTGAAAAACCAATACCAATTAAAAAGGGAATAGGTTTAAGCCAAGGGTATAATTGGAATTATAAAAAAATAAAGATTTTTGTCATATTTGCAATTCTTTTAAAATGCTGATATATCTACAAATACTAAAACCATAATTGCTACCCATTACAAATTCTCTAAAAAATAGGTATATTAAATAAATTATAATACATCCCATTTGATTTGACTGTGAATTTAGAGCCTTACAAGTAGTTAAATATTTATTCCTGTTTGAAAATCTAGAAAATTGAAATGTTTAAATACTTAAAATTGTAAAATAATAAAAAATATAAATGTCGGGCATAATCATGTTTGTTTTGAATATAAAAATATAAAAATAACAAGGAATATTTAAGTAACCGTAAAAACAAATACCAATTGAAAAACAAATACCAATTAAAAAGGGAATATGTTTAAGCCAAGGGTATAATTGGAATTATAAAAAAGATTAAATATTTTTGCCATATTTGCCATTATATATCTACAAATACTAAAACCATAATTGCTACCCATTACAAAAATTCTCAATTTAAAATACATAATTGAAATTTAAAAAATTTACATTTACAACAAACGAAAAAGAAGAAGAATTCAAAAATTTCGAACAATACGACGCCGTTAACTACAGTCTTCGCCTGCACATCCGACCGGATATTCGGGAGCCGTCACCGATCTCTTCCACTGCAGCCTCCGACTTCCATTTTTCTCTCAACAAAGGGATCACAGATCCCACTTTCCGACCAACAATGAGCGATATTATCTCACCGGCGTTGGATTCTGATTCGAAATTGGGATCAGATCCAACCAGTCGAATCGCCGAAGTGAAGGAGTGGTTGGGATCCGAATTCGGGAGGGCCGGGAAAGAAGTTCCCGATTTCGAATACACTCCTCGAAGCGTCTCTCATTTGCACAATCTCTGCACGCTCTCTCAGGCCAAGACACGCACGGCGGAGATTCTGGCCAAAGATTTCCGCCTCAAGGCCGCCGAGTACCGCGCCCAAGGTTAGAGTTTATCTATGAGCTTTTGATTGGTGTAAATTTGTATTGAGAAACTTGTTTCTTTTGGTTGATTCGTTTTTGGGGGTTTAGCGGCGAGGATCAGAGAGATTTTGGAAAGCGTGGGAATGGCGCAGGAGAATTTGCCATCCAATGTCGTTTCGTCGGCGCAGGTTCTTGCGAATGTGGCGAATTTGTTGAATATTAGGGATACTGAGCTCAGTAGGTAATGCAATCCATGATTTTCTCTATGGATTTGTGCTTGAAATTTTTTATTATTTGTTGTCTGTTGAGTGTTTGATTGAGAGAATGTTGATTGTAGCTTTCTGGTTGCAATGGGGGATATTTCTTTGAGGAAAATAAGTGTTGAGGAGAAGAGGGGGAAGGTGGAGAAAGAGTCTAAAGTTCTGCTTGATCATACTCGAAAAGCAATAGCAAGACTAACATACTTGAAGAGGTTAATTTTTACTGAAATTTCTCTTGTTAGGGCATTTCTGAGATGCTTACAGTTTTGTGTTGTTTTTTTGTTATCACTTTGGCATGAACTCGGTAGAACACTAGCACAGCTAGAAGATGATGTAGCTCCATGTGAATCTCAAATGGATAATTGGAAGACAAATTTGGGAGTGATGGCTGCCAAGGAGAGGCAGTACATGCAGCAATGTGCCAACTACAAGGTACGCTTGTTCTTTTGGTTTTGCTTGTAGTTAGAAAAGAATCAACAGGTTTATGAAGTTCATAGACTGGTGTGCATCTGGATACGAGTTTTTCGTAGCATAGATCCCAATGGGTGGCCTGGTGGTTAGGGATGCTTGGAGATATCCTCCAAGTCTTGGGTTCAATTCTTTGATCGAAAACCTACTCATTTAAAACCATTTTGCCTTCCAAGGCTGGTCCTTAAGTGGTCAAAGCTTCCTTAGATATTTGTGGGGGTATGTCATGAACAAAATGCGAGAAGTGGCTTTTGATACCCCAGTTGTTAAAAAAAATGTTTTGGAGCATGGATGTGTGTGGTGGTATATTATAATGTTGATGGTAAAGTTGATGAATCTGAACTCTGTGCATGGATTATATTGGCATGGAAAACTGTTTAAAATCACATTTCTTTTTCAAAACTGCAGGTTCACAATTTAGTTTTGTAGTGATATCTCTCTAGAAAGTCTTCTAAAGGCTTATCTAATTCCAAATGGAGATTCCAACATTTGATTTGATGAAGTGTTTTATGTGACAGGCAATGCTTAATCGTGTGGGTTACTCACCAGATATTAGTCATGGGGTACTGGTTGAAATGGCTGAGCATAGGAAGGAGTTAGAGAAGAAGACAAAACCCATCCTTGATACTTTAAGGAGCTACCAAGATCTGCCTCCTGTAATTCATTCCCCATTTCTCATCCACTGCCAATTTGTTTTGTGTATAAATGATTCTTGAACCTTTAACTTCACCAAAAGAGAGAATAAAAAGACTGAACTCTGAATTTTTGCTTAATTACAGGATAAAGCTTTGGCTGCTTTAGCGATCGAGGACAAGAAAAGACAGTATGCTGCCGCTGAGAAGTATCTTGAAGACGTGCTTCATTCCGCTCTCACCACAACACAGTAGCAGTAGCTTCTCTTGAACGGTCTAACCTTCTCGGTAAATCGTTGTGTTGTTTGTGTATTAATGTTAGTAGAAGATAGTGAAGAGGTGTATAGTCATTCTTGAGGATTATGCATGTTTTGAATGCTTGCAACTGAGTATATTTTGTAACAATGACATTAGGAACTCGAGTTCCCTGTAATGAATATAGTTTCTTTTGTCTTTTGAGAATTATACGTAGGTTTGAAGAACTTGAACAATGGTTGATGCAGAATTAAAAGAAAATTATAATTGATATTATCTGAAAGTAAACTCTTTGAGGTATGTGGTTGCTGCTTTAATTTCATGTAATGTTTGGTTATGCCCCTATAATTGAATCTTAACTAAACTGGAACATTTTCCTTCTTTCATTTGTACTATATTTAGGACACTATTGCTTCTTGCTTGTATAATTATGTATCCAAGTCAAAACTTAGACTAGTGATTAACACACATTTCACATGGTTCAAATGATTTCAGTTATAGGTTTCTATTTTACACACTCTTTTAACTTTGGTAAAAGAGTCTGCAAAGTCTAGAAGAGAATGGACAACATCAGTCTCATTATAAATATCCTCGAGCAAAACAATCTTAACGTGAGAAAAACACGACAGAAGAGAGCGAATGACATTAAAAATCAGCCCAATTTTAGAAAGGTTATCATTCTTTTCATCAAGGAGACTTTGTCATATTTATGGGTTTTTTGATTAGAGGTTGTTTGAAGTGTTGGGTGGGTTATAATAACATGGGTTATAATAGTATATGAGGGTCTATTTGGCCCACTAGTTATTATAACCCGTGTTATAATAACCCATGAAATACTGCACACCAAACACGTATCATTATAACCCTAGACTATACTACTCTTGTATTTTAAATAATATTATATATTTCACAGACTATTATAACCCACTGTTATTATAACCCACTCAGCGCCCCAAACAACCCATGAGTTATTATAGTCTGTGGAATTATATAATATTATTTAAAATGTAGAGTTGTTTAGTCTGGAGTTATAATAGTCTGTGTTTAGGATATAGAGTATTCCATAGGTTATTATAACACATGTTATTATAACTTGTGTCCCCCCAAAAAGGCCCTTATTCTCAATCATAACGTTCTTTTGGTCTCCATCTTATGAGCTAGCAGCAAACCTTCTCCATGAAATGCGAGGAGTTTCTCCATCGATTCACTATGACATCTCTTGATTGACTTCTAACACTATTGCACAACTAAGTTCAAAGTTCGTTCTCTTTTTTTTTCTGAGACAAGAAACATAACTTTTTATTGAAGAAATGAAAAGAAACTAATGGTCAAAAGATACAAAGTGCCATATAGGGATTGGAAAGAAAAAAAGTACAAAAAAAAAAAAAGAAGAAACAACCAAACAACGATTGCAAAGAAAGAGGGAAAGCATGCCAATTATAGCAAATAACATGTAAAGATGATTGGAAAAAGAACACCAAGAAGAAGCCTTAAAGCATACTAATCCAAACGAACCGACCAAGGAAGTAACTTGTCTTAAAAAATTCTCTAATTCCTTTCCAACCATAATTTCAATAATTCAACTTTGATCCCAATGACCTAAAGAAGTCTGAATAATTCTTTGTTCATTCCGAGCGATGCCTTGTGTCAATCGACCTTGAGAAATGCCTTTAGCACGAGTTGTCTTGAAAATCTTGTATTATCAAAAGATCATCCCATACTTTATTGATAAAAATTATGACCAATAACTTTCAATAAAGCGAACGTCACCAATGTCTAAACTTTTGAAAACAATGTATACAAGGTGTAAGTCCCCCAATTATAAAGAAATATGTAAGGAGGGGTAAGAGGGTAATTGTCACTAAAGAGTTGGGGATCACTGGGGAGTGAGAGTGTCTGCAAGGAGCATGGGAGTGAGGGTTTTTGTAGAGGGTGGTCATCTTGGTGAGGGTAGTTTTTGTTTTGGGGAATGTTTTGGCTTGTGGGGAGAGAACCGACCTCTCGAATTGTTGGGTGCTCTTTTGTAACTGTTTGACAACTACTTCATCTATTCGACTTAATGAAATAACCCCCCTCGATATTAGAGAACTCCCATTATCGGAGGGTTGGTTCTTGTTAATTTACTGTAGTGTTGTTAGTGTTATGTTTCCTTGAGTGAGTTTTATAGGTGATAAATTCTCATTTATGGGAACTATTTAACTCTTATATTGTGTCATACTCATAGTTAAATGAGCTTTAAGTGGAAAAGAATAAGAAAAAGAGGCTTAAGAACTACAAGATTCTTCAAGGGCAGAAAAAAATGAAAGGAAACTCACTTATTGTAGTTTTAATGCAGGAATGCAAGGCCAACACAATTGCATAGCAGTGTATAGAATCTTCCAGATCTGAATAATTAAAGGAGAACGAAAATCATGGGAATAACCACATCTTCTGGAAGGAGAGAAAGAGGGTAGTCGTCTAGAAAACCCTAGGAACAAAAACTCTCTATAAATAGAAAAGAAAACGTTGGAGAAAGGGGTGAAGAAATTGAGGGACCACTGCCACTCTGCGAAATAACAATCTGCGAGTTTGGTGTTCACTATTTTCTTTTCCATTTTGTTTAACTTTCATCGACTGCTCATTCTTGCTCAAGCTGTTGTAACAGTTTTTAGTTTGTATGTTGAGCGTTGTGTTGAACTTAGTTTTGCTCTTAACTTTCGAAAGAAGCTGTTAAACGCTAGCTACTGTAGCATTTCACGTTCCATTTTTTCAGTAAGCTTAAGTTAATATTTTGATTTGTTCTCGATTTTTCTCTTCATCTTTTTCATAAAGCTGAATTTTAGTTAATGCATCTTAAGTCTCACGTACTGATTCTTATACTCAGAAAGGTTTTACTGCTTTATTCTCGGTTCTTGTAAATTGTGGTAGACCGAGAGTTATTTTGAGTATTTGAGAAAGTGTTTAAATGTTCCTTAAAGTTGAAA
Source organism: Trichosanthes cucumerina (assembly GCA_036507285.1). Lineage (NCBI taxonomy): Eukaryota > Viridiplantae > Streptophyta > Magnoliopsida > Cucurbitales > Cucurbitaceae > Trichosanthes > Trichosanthes cucumerina. The sequence goes on along the minus strand of CM071837.1, from coordinate 56,552,111 downwards.
CCGCTATGTCTTTTATCATTTTATTCATGAGGAGCTAATTTTCCTTAGGGATTCAAGATGTGAATGTCCTAAAGGAAAGACAATAAGCTCCAAAGCAAAAGCAATTGAACTAACTTTTAAATGAAGTTTGTTTTTGGTAAGTTTTAATGTGGGTAACTTTAGCTGGCCATCTAGAGTTACTTGTGTAGCTTAAACTCGACATCGAAAGGGTTGAGCTGAAGCGGATATTCCAAAAGTAATGGAGGACAAGGCCTAGACATAAGTCTTGAAATTTCAACCCTAGACATAGGGCGAGACTCCAAAACCTTAGAGTTGTATGCAAATTCACCTGAGATAGATTAACCATAGACATATAAGCTTAATCACTCAATCTCCTAAAGACACCTCAAAGAGGATCGAATAGGAGTAGAACTGACTTACTCCAGTTGAAGGCTAGTTGAAATCACCATTGAACTGCAATCGCGTGCAATTACAGTCCCATGCAATTGCAGTGCAGTTGCAGTTAAAGGCGATTGTGTTAGAGTTGCATTGTCTTTCCAATTAAGTGGCATGCACAATCTTGAATCCCTTAACTCTCCATTATTTTTAATTATTTTATTTTAGCCAAAACCACCTCACAATCATTTATGTTGATTACCTTCAGATTGCAATTTTCCAATAGGTGTGTTTTTCTCAATTTTATTAAAATACGTTCCCTTGGGCTCGATACTCTAGAATACTCTAGTTTCTTATTATTTCGATCACGTGCGCTTGCGTGCATTAGTTGATCAACAGGTCTTGAATTAGATATCTAACAAATTGGTATCAAAGCACGTCGATGTGGGGAAAACACGAATGATGACAATAAAGGAGAAACTCTCCCGTGTTGAGAATGAAATTGCAGAAATGAAGGAAAGAATGAGAAGTATGGAAATAACGATGGAAAAAGGATGGGAGAGGGTGGCAACGGATATGCGAGAAAACCAGACGACTTTGATTCTGATGATAGCCGAAGGGTCGTCTAGGAAGAGAATCTCCAAAAATGCCAAAACCAGTGAGGTGAAAGCCAAACAACTGGGGAACGCAACAACCAATATGGCTGTAGAAGAAGCGTATTCAACCCAAAGCAAAAAAAAACGAGGTAACTTCTGATAAAAGTAAGTATAAGAAGTTAGAAATGTCGGCTTTCACAAGGGAAAATCCAGACGCTTGGATGGTGAGAGCGGAAACGTACTTTGAGGTACATCAATGGAGCGATATGGAGAAAATTAACATAGTTGTAGTAAGTTTCGAGTCAGATGTGATTGAGTGGTATCCATGGACGAACAATCGGAGGAAGATCGTTTCCTGGAAGATGTTAGGGAAAGATTATTCGAAAGGTATCGACCCACGCAAGAAAAAAGCCCTTGTAGTCGTTTGTAGGCGATCAAACAAGAAGGAACTGTAAACAAGTATAGAAAGAAATTCGAATCGTACTCGAGGCCTTTACTAGATCTGGCAGAGGTTGTTTTAGAGAGTACTTTTCTTAACGGTCTGACACCGGCGATTACGGCGACCGTTATTACCCGACAACCGAGGGGACTAGAAGAGGTAATGAAACAGACCCAATTAATTAAGGATTAGGAGTTTTCTCTAAGGTTAGTAGAGATAGAGATGTGGGGCGACCCAATCGACGATGAAAAAATCGGGCCTAAAACCAGAAAGGAAGACAACCGGGCCCGATATCGCAAAGAATAATTTATCAGCACAAACAACTAAAACTTGTTAAAAGAACTAATAACCGACAACCTAACAAAATTCATAAACATATATCAATGGAAAACAAATTTATGAGCATAACAACTCATATGCTTATCAAAAAAATTAGAACTCTAACAATAAATAGTGCTAGATCGTAACTTATAAAGATAAACAACTAAACTTATCAAAAGAATTAAACTCAATAACGCAACAAAATTCATAAATATAACAACTGAACTTATAAAGATAAACCGCTAAACTTATCAATAGAAAATTAAAGTCAACAACGTAACAAAACTCATAAGCATAACAACTAAACTTATTAAAAGAAATAAACTCAACAACACAACTACACTCATAAACATAACAACTAAAAAAAAAACTTATCAAAAGAATTAAACTCAACAATTTAACAAAAATCATATAAATTTTAAACTATGAGTATCATAACTGGGATACTCAAAGCACTAGTTATACCAAATCAATATAAATATATAAATGAACTTTCATACTTTTCTATGTTCAATCTAATTTTAAGTTGAGTATCATAACTGCAGAATACTCATAACACTCCAACACTTTAGAACAAGTTAGAATTTTAAGAAGAGAGTCTCATAAATATTATTTGTTAATTGTCATTTGTTGTTCTAGGTTCCTATCTAAATTAGATGATGAACTTTCTCCACTTAGTGACAACCTGCTTAAAGTTTCTTCGATTGTAGCTTGTTGTGATTTGACTATGATATAATATCTCTTGAAAATGAGATTATCTTCAATATATCAAGAGTTTTGGTACAAAAGATATTTATAGGCTACACATGTATACTGGAGTATAACTAAATACATAACAACCTAACCAATCATTAACTAATATATAACAGATTGGTTATTATCCCTCTTCAAACTGATGCATGATATGCCATATGTTTGGACCGTAAAAATAGAAGCCTGGCACTGGGGAGGGATTTAGTGAATAGATCGACTAACTGTTGAGAGGTAGAAATATGTCCTAGTGTGATATCTTTGCGAGTAACCCGCTCCCGTATAAAGTGAAAATCTATTTCCGCATGTTTTGTTCTGCCATGGAACACCGGATTTTTAGCTAACTGTATGGCAGACATGTTATCACACCACATCAATGGTGCCTCAACACTATAAACTTGAAGATCTTTTAGTATTTGATGGACCCACGCTAACTCTGCTGCTGTAGAAGCTAAGGCACGATACTCAGCCTCCGTAGAGCTTCGAGACACAGTGGTCTGTTTCTTTGCACCCCATGAGATAGGATTTGGTCCTAAAAAGAGGACAAACCCTGTCATGAATCGTCGATCAAGCGGGTCTCCTGCCCAATCTGAATCTGAGAACGCTGTCAGCCGAAAGGAGGAACTTGTGCTTTTTCTAAACAGAATTCCAAGCCCAATTGTACCACATAGATATCGAAGAACGCGCTTTGTTGCTACAAGGTGATTGTTATGAGGCTGATGCATAAACTGAGAGAGTTTGCTGACAGCAAAGGAAATATCAGGCCGACTGAATGTTAAGTAATGAAGGACACCAACTAGAGTTCGATAATCTCGAGCATCTTCAGAGGTACAAACATCACCAAATTTAGAAGAATTTTGTAAAGGCAGAGGAGTATTACATGGTTTGGCTGATGTCATTCCAAAACGTTGTAGTACATCCCGTGTGTATTTGGCTTTGTGTACAAAAATACCGTCATTTGTGGAGATGACTTCTAGACCAAGGAAGTACCTTAAGTTCCCCAAATCAGTCATATCAAACCACAACTTTAACTGAGCAATTAGACTGGTTATATACAAGGAGTCACTGCCAGTAAGGATGATATCATCCGCATAGAGTAAGAGATAAGTAATGTGACCATTATGAGTGTGAACAAATAATGATGAGTCTGCCAGGGAGGCTTGGAAGCCTAAGGTGAGTAGGTGAGACGTGAAGCAGTCGAACCAAGCCCTTGGTGCTTGTTTAAGTCCATAAAGAGACTTTAGAAGCTTGCACACATACGTAGGATTAACAGAATCAACGAACCCCTGTGGTGGTTGCATATAAACTTCTTCTTGAAGTTCGCCATGTAAAAAAGCATTCCGGACATCTAACTGACGAAAAGACCATCCATGTTGGGCGGCAAGAGAAAAGATAATTCAAACAGTAGGCTTCTTTATAACAGGGCTGAAAGTTTCGTCAAAATCAATGCCTTCCTCTTGGTGGTAACCCTTAGCCACAAGACGGGCTTTATGTCGAGCTATGCTTCCATCAGGGTGACGTTTGATACGATACACCCATTTACAATCGATGACATTCTTTCCTTTTGGTAAAGGAGTGAGTGTCCAGGTATTTTTCCTAAGAAGTGCCTCTTACTCATCTGTCATGGCTTGTCTCTACGCAGGAAGCTTGGAAGCTTTAGTAAAGGAAGAGGGTTCAACATTGTTAACCTCGACAGAAGCCATGAACAACTTCTTCTTAGAGATTCCAGACTTACTCCTTGTCTGCATAGGGTGTGTGTTCAAGACAGTTTGAGAGGGGGCCTCATTAATGATATTACTAGGATCAACACCCCAATCAACTGTATGAGAACCAGAGGGAACAAACACAACTGGTAAATTAACCTCTGGCATACAAGAGCTATCATGCACACCACCAACATTGTCAACATTATCATTATCATTCAAATCAATAGAGCAACTGTTGCTTAAAGAAACATCAGATTGTGGTGTTTGGTAAGTGGGTAAAAACCGTAAGGATAAAGGCGATGGGTTAGATGATATGGATGGTTTAGAAACAGTAGGTAAAGATATAACATTTTTTAAAGGAAAAACAGTTTCATCAAACAGAACATGTCTAGAAGTGTACAGACACCCAGTGCTCATATTGTAACAAAGGTACCCTTTAAAGTCTAACGGATAACCAAGGAAGACACATTGAGTTGTTTTTGGCTCAAGTTTATGGGAATTATATGGCTTAAGTAGAGGGTAACATGCACACCCGAAGGTTTTAAGAGATTTATAATCAGGTATTTTGTGGAAGAGTCGTTCAAAGGGTGATTGACCATCAAGAGTAGGTGAGGGAAGTCTATTTATCAAGAATACTGCAGTTGCAAAAGCAAAAGGCCAAAATTTGGTTGGTAGAGAGACATGAGACATGAGTGTGATAGAAATTTCTACTATATGTCGATGTTTCCTCTCAACAACTCCATTTTGCTGGGGAATATAGGCACAAGATTTTTGGTGAGACACGCCTTGTTCTTGAAGAAAAGAACCAAGACACTGATTAATAAACTCACTACACCCATCAGTTCGTAGAGTTTTAATATGACAGTTTAGAAGGTTTTCAACTAACGGTTTAAACTTCTTAAAGACAGAGGGAACAACAGACTTCAAAGATATAGGATATAACCATGTATATTTGGAGTAATTATCGACAAAGGATATATAGTAATTGAACCCATTTATTGAGATTTCAGGAGCAGGGCCCCATACATCAGCATGTACTAACTGAAGTGGACATACAGAAACAGAATTGGAAAATGGAAAGGGTAATCTATGCATTTTGCCAAGTAAACAGTATTCACATAGACTCTTAGGAGCAGTACAAGAAGAAATATTCATGGATTTAAGAACATTGTGAAGAATAGAAGTATTAGGGTGGCCTAACCGATTATGCCAGGTAGAGAAGGAGTCCTTTGTTCCAATATGAGCAACGGTAGCAGCTGGTACACGGGTAGGATTGGGCAAAACATTGATGGGATATAGACCATTGACACTAGGGCCTTGGAAGAGTATCTTGCCTGAATTTGTGTCTTGAAGGAAAAAACCATTAGTATCAAAGGTAATAGAACAGTGATTATCAGAACATAGTAAGGGAGTAGATTGGTGGAAATGGTCGGAACATGAAGGAGATTGTTCAATAGTAGGTTTGAATGAGAAGTTTTAAGAACACCACGACCTATGTTTGCAATTGACAATGATTGACCGCTGCCAACACCAACATTATCTTCACCAGTATATTCTGAGGCGACTGTAAGTTGATTAAAATTTGGTGTCATATGGGCATTGTAACCAGAATCAGTCAGCCACTGAGAATTCTACTGATTTGCAACAGTAGCAAAGTTCTGATTGGCAACCATTGCAGCAAGTTGCATTGAAGGATGTCGACCTTGAAAGTTGTAATTCATCTTGTTGAAACAGTCAAGAGCAGAATGTCCTATTTTCTGGCAAATTTGACAGACAACTCGAGTAGAGAAACCTTCTGAGTTATTCTTCTGAGTAGGTGGCCCAAGAGGAAGAAGACTACCGCGACCTCTTCCACAGTTATTTTGGGGATGAGAATGACCTCTATTGGAGGATCGACCTCTCCTGGAGAATCCGCGACCGCGATTAACAGTCGGAGTCGTATTCTGATTGCGATTCGCACTGGAATTTTGATTGGCTACTAAGGTCGTTGGTGTCGAAAAGGATTCATCACTCCTAACTTGTTTGGCAATGACACTTTCTTCGGAAACAAGCAGGACATGTAGTTCCTCAAAGGAAACTGCTTGTGCACGAGTTCGCATTGACGTGCGAAAGGTATTATAGTCAGAGGAGAGACCATTGAAGACATAGATCACCAGGTCTTCTTCTTCAACAACTACGACTACACTTGCTAGCTTGTCCTTCAATTCTTTAATGCGCTGAATATATTGAGCAATCGATTCAGATGATTTCTTGGTCACGGATTGCAATTCCGTCTTCAAACTCACGACATTCGACCGCGATATTGAGGAATAATGTTTTATCATTGTTTGCCAAACTTCCTTTGCCGAGGTACAACCGACGATCAAGGCCAAGGTTGAAGGAGACAAGGTTGCAATAATCACGGTCAGTAGTCCTTGATCAGTTGCTACCCAGTCATCATATGATGGATCGGAAGCGTCTGGTTTAGGTTTTGTGCCATCAACAAAGCAAAATAGCTGGTGAGATTTCAAGATTGCAGAGAGTTGAAACTTCCAAAGAACAAAATTGGACGCATCAAGTCGTATAGAGACGAGGAAACATATATTTGACAGAAGAAAAATTTGAGAAGAAACCTCCTTCGCTGCGGTAGCCATGAAAAAAAGGAGGAGAGTGTAGGCGAGGACACGAGAGAGAAGGATCAAATGATGTGTGTCAGTGTAGTTCTGATACCATGATATAATATCTCTTGAAAATGAGATTATCTTCAATATATCAAGAGTTTTGGTACAGAAGATATTTATAGGCTACACATGTATACTGAAGTATAACTAAATACATAACAACCTAACCAATCATTAACTAATATATAATAGATTGGTTATTAGACTACACTTTGCAACTGAGAAACTAGATTCTCTGTTTATTTAGATTTTTTCGGTTCTCTTTTGCTCACCCCTATATTTTCTAGCTCGAAGAAGAATGAGAAGAGTCAATTGATGGTTGAACTCGAGTATAGCGGTATGAGTCCATGTAGGTTTGTGTTCATTCAATATTTCATTCCAGTAATGAGTATGTTAGACGTTTCATCTACCTTTATTGATTTTTGTTCCATTGTATTCAAGTTGAACATCTTTGATGCAAGAGTATTTTTCTTAGTTATTTATAGTTTACAACAACCTTTGATTTATATTTGAAAAAGAAAATTCAGCTTAACGTTTTGGTACAAGTTATTTTGATTCTGTCGTGACTTTCACAGGGTTTCAATTACATTTGGTTTTTATTTATATTTTCTACTATGAATGCTCTAAAGACAATCAACGTTGTTGCTTTTACTGATTTAGATGTTTTATTGGAATCCTAGATTAATCTTGTGTTGCTTTTAAGTCCAAATCTAATACCAAAAGGATTAGAAGAAGACGAATTTCCTAAAAGCAATAAGGTATAGAGTTTAGACATAAGACACACGATTCTAGGCATAGGATGGAGCCTCCTCAAAACCATGAATGTGATCTTAAGTACAAACAATTGGCTATAGACATATATGTCCAATCACTTAGTCTCTTAAAAATTTTGAATCAAAATTGAATAGGAGTTGATTCGGCTTACGACATTTTTATGTAAAGATAAAGATACGATTGCGACTTATATATTAAGATCGATTGCAATTGTGATCACCAAAAGATATGAGTGTGCACTTGAATCCACTCATTCTCTTAAATAAATTTCCCCTCTCTTTATTTTTCCTACAACAAATCCAAATCTTGTACTTGGTTACTTGAATGGTTGTTTTTAAGAAATTTTTCATTACTTTCAATTTTTGTTTAAACTATTGTTATACTATTTCTTTTAAATGTGTCAATTTTGTATTGGTATTGAACTTAATTAAAAATACATCTCTTCTCATTTGTATTGGTTCTCAATACATAGGTTGACAGGCATTGGTTCACTTGGTTTCATTGACTAGCCAAAATAACACTCATTGCGCTAGTCTACAATTTTTTTTTTTTAAAAAAAATATAAAGTTCGCTAATAGAGCCATAGAGGTTATTAATTTCACCTTTTCTTCGAGATTCAATTCGATGAGAAAATAGAACTTGACATTGAAACGGACATATAGATTATAAAGTTTTTCTTTAATTAAAAAAAAAAAGTTTGTTGGTGTCGCAATTAATGCACCCTATGATATGATTGTTGGAAATTTTCTATAATATGAGACCCGTAATTATTTAATGTGTTCTTTTGCTATTTTGATTAAACCTAAAAGGAGTGATCTACTTATGAAAATATTTACAAATTAGTCATGGATAAAGTGTGTAGATAATATTACTTTGTTTTCTAATTTGATGAGGGGCCAAATTAGAAATGAAAGTAGCTTACCAACTAATCGTTTTAGAGATATTTATGGTCCCCAACGTCAAATAAATTTAATTCACGTTAAGTTTCAATGACTTATTCTCTTCCTATAAAAGGAGGAGAAACTAAGGAAATAAACATCAGAAGAAAAACGTGATTTATCTAGACTTGGAAGATCATACCTACTTTGCGACTTTTGACAATGGATACATGTACATTTTTGCTTCGGCTTTTGAAGTTTATTTCTCTTGAATTTGACATGAGAAATCGATCTGTAAGTCTATTGATTTGGAGTTTTTTTTAGTATATCCCAACAATGATATGCACGTTACTTTTAGCAAGTGATGAGTAAGAGTGACACAGTAAAATTGATTTTTTTTAAACAAAAGTAAACTACCAAACTTATAGTAATTGAATAATTAAAGTGGGCATAATTCATGGATAATTATATGTACCTTTAATCAAGCTTGATTAAGAAGATAGAGAATAGAGGTTTGAATCCTCTACTCCCAAATGTTATTTTTGAACTAAAATAATAATAATACTAATAATTGAATAAAGTATGTGTGGCAAATAATGTGAGTTGTGGTGTGATTAACTAAATGCCTAACACATGATTAACTGAAATATCTTCCTTAATTTGTAAAACTCCTCCAAATCTACTGCTAATTAACCACACTACACTAATCTTTGAATTAAAATTATTATGTCTTGTTTGATAACTATTTAAGGCCCCGTTTGATAACCATTTTATTTTTGGTTTTTAGTTTTTAAATTTTAAACCTAAAAATATTATTTCTACCAATGAGTTTATATGTTATCTTATCTACTTTGTACCTATGTTTTCAAAAACCAAACCAACTTTTGAAAACTAAAAAAAGTAGCTTTCAAAAACTTGACTTTGTTTTTAGAATTTGACTAAGAGTTCAAATGCTTACTTAAGGGAGATGATACCTATTGTAGAGGAATTATGTGAAAATAAACTTAACTTCCAGAAACTAAAAACGAAAAACAAAATGGTTATCAAACGGGGCCTTAGTTTTTTAGTTTTTAGAAATTATGTTTGTTTTATCGTCAATTCTCTACAATGGGTTTCATTTTTTTCTAAACAAAACATTAGAACTTTTAGCCAAATTTTGAAAACAAAAACAAGTTTTTGAATACTGCTTGTTTTAGTTTTTTAAACCTTAGCTTGGTTTTTGAAAACATATGTATAAAGTAGATAACAAGATTAAAAAAATTCATAGATAAAAGTAGTATTTATAGGTTTATTTTCAAAATTAAAGATCAATAGTTATCAAATGAGACTTTAAACGTACATATTAAATCTTTTTTAGGTATACTAGGTGGATGAGTTAATTCCTATGGGTCTGTTTCGTAGGCAATCTGAACACAAAATTTCGAAAACATGGGATTCAATGAAAATAGAGTTTTATTTCATATTTTTAGATATATGTTTGGTAGCAGATTCAGAAACTGAATTCTATTTGGATCACATAATTTGGAAACAATTTTTGAAAACACATATTAATTGAACTGATTAGTGAATCTGAAAACATAAAACAGAATCTAGATGGCTTACCAAACATGATAGGACCAAAATAGTAAATTAATAACCCACCAAGAATCAACCAAAAATAGTACTTCAATCCACCACAATTTATTCACCAAATAATTCTCCAGCAACAACCAACAATGGACAACAACAAACTATAAACAAATGTAGAAATCTAAATGCAAGAAACACACGAATTATATACGTGGAAAACCTCTTCGATGTGAAGAGTAAAAACCACTGAACTTGTGAGGAGTCCGCCCTTATCACATTCTCTTATTATGATAAAATTGAGCGAAAAAGAACCCAAATCAGTCTTACAAAGATTCACAACCCACCAATAGTTCCATACATAAGAAAACAATAATTAAGAGATGAAAGATGATAAATATCACCCAGTTTTTGCAGCTTCTGTCCGACAACAATATCCCAAAAATCGAATCTCAAAACGACGATTCAACCGTTCAAAACAAGGCCCTGTGAGTCCTCAACAAGACAAAATTTTAGAAAATCCAACGGTTGAAACTCCGGCAAACGACAACTTTGTGAACGTCGTGGGTGAAAAACGGAACTGCACTATTCTCCCAACGTTTTCTGTATTCCCCTTCCATTTTTCCTTTTCTTTTTAGGTTATGTCCTCCTAAAAAAACCTAGGCTTTCTAGATAAGGCAACTCATTTAACCTCAAGTGGGCTAAACATATAACCCGATATTTTGGGCCCGCAAACATAAAAAAACTCATGTTTGTCTAACAAATGGGTTGAACACCCATAACAAAATATACCCTAACTCTTCTACTACTTAGAATCAAACAAATTTCCTAGCATTATATTATTTCAAATAATAACTACTACTTTTAATCTTTCATCAAAAGAAACCTTTATATCATTAATGATGAGGAAATTGCAATTTTTGACCCTTTTTAATTTTGTAATTGTATTTTAGACCCCAATTTTAAATTCTGAATTTTTTGGACTCCATGATGATGAAAATGAGGTAAGAAAGAGAAAATGCATGAGATGAAATTACATATTTACCCTCCATCTATTTATATTATATTAAATATATTCACTACCATTAATACACCTTCAACTACCCAACGACTTCAACAAACTAATTAACTATCTAAAATAAACACTTCTAAACACTTTCATCACTTATCTAACTTATTCACTTTCATCACATTCTACCTCTTCATTTACTTCAAAATATCTCAAAGTTAAATCTATATCCACTACCATTAATACACTTTCAGACCGACCGAGACCGAGAAAATTTTCAGATTCCAACTTGTGTTTTTCAGCATGCAACTTGTGTTTTCTTCGTAATTTTATCTATTGTCACTAACTAGCGTCAATTTCAGAATACAACATTCAATCACCCCATATTCCCGTCACTTATGAGAAACGAAGTACAAACTAAATTCATTAATCGGTAAAAAAAGTCAATGAATACTAGATAGATTGAATTAATTGCTAAAAAAAAGCGCGGTTAGCCCATAGTTGTACAACGAATTGACATCTACAAAAGTCTATGCAAGCCTGACTAAGTGTATCTAAAGGCGAGGCCGTTACATCATATTAAAAAAATTTAACACAAAACATCCCGCAATCTCCACTATTAACCTGCTGCGGGACATCAGTCCCGTCTACGAATCTTCCAAGGATGTTTGGGGAGAGTCGGTCGTACTTCCATGACGTCACCCATGACCAGTAGATGTGGTAGTGTGGGGCTGATCGTCCTTAACTCCTCCTCTAACTCTGCGTCCGTACATAGTGTGATAAGAGAATCGAAGACGACGAGCTCACCGACATGGAGATCGACACATATTAATATCCAATGCGTTCTGAAAATATTGTACGACATGTACACAACGTCCACCGACTTCCATGGAATCGTATGGTCTGAATGACTGCCACTAACGTAGTCCCTAACGCTGTTGAATCGATTCCAGTTGAACGCTTCATTCCATGGATCACTACCATTAAAGTGGTCGTAGACATCAGATCGTCTCAAAAAGTCCTGTGCAGTAGAATTGGTTTAGTTGTTTAACCATAAATCAATATAAAAATGAAATTACGAACTTCAATACCGTAATGACTATATCTGCAATGACGAACTTCTGACGGCAAAGGTTTCAATGAATGCTCGCCTTCGTTCGGATGAAGAGGAACAAAGCGTCAATAACCTGGATATAATAAAGATGATGGGCTCGGTTTAATTAACATCATAACCCGAACTGTACACATAGAATAAGGAGTTTGGCTCCACGTACCTTGTCACTCATCCATTGGGATGACGCCAAAAGGGTTTGGAACCACCTTTTGTTGCGAGAAGAGTACATGTTGATGCGTTCTTCATTGTCTGTTCTCGGATCATCCATCCACTTCTGAAATTTAGTATCCATACGTTCAGGTATAGGGCATAGTGGGTCGTACACTTTAACACTTCTCTTCTTCCCATTTGGCTTCATGTCTGTCCATGGTGAGCGTAGCTTATATGCTGGACGTCGCTTACGCTTACCTCGGCGAGGTAAATCTTCACCAGGTGGTACGAATCAACCTCTCTCTTAGGTTTCAGTATTAGATTGGATTCCGCAGTGGTGTCCATCGTCGATTGTGAGCAGACAACATGAACTTCAACCTACATGGACAAGAACATCATTTGGTTAAAAATATCTAGTACAAGGACAAAAAAACAACATGAACTTCAACCATTATTTCTTTACCTGATCTGACCCTTCCTCTGAATGATCGTTGACACCATGACATGTTGCGGGAACATCAATATCCCGTCCTCCAGGATCGTCGGCCTCCGCATGCTTCTCGTTTAGCTTCTCAGCTTGGTCGACACCGTCTTGAAGTCCATCGGGAGGTCCAACTCCATCTCCTCCCTCGGATGGGCCACCTCGGTCAGATGGATCTTCATCCGACCCTAACTTGGTCGGGTCCACCACATTCATCTAAAAGAAATAACAAAGCGTCAATAAAATAACATGGTTATCATAACTATCGTGAACATATAACCGACGTGTACCAATTTCTAAGAAACCTCTTGATTGACTTTAGGTCTAACTCCATGCCTTCAACCCGTTTATCCAGTTTCTTCAACCACTTGGAGCACTTGCATCTTCTCCTTTTCTTCTTCCTCTTCTCCTCCTTTTCTTCTTCCCCTTCTTCTCTTACATCCCTCATCACTTCATCTTGCTCCTTGTCTGCTTTACAACCCATATTTTGACCTTTTTCGTGAAGTACCTCTTTACTTTTACACACATTAGGCGTTTCCTGTGAGGTTGCTACAAGGCATGGTTCCTGATCTGCTTCACGACCCGCCGTCTCAGGGACCTCATCCAATTGAGTGTCCTCTTGCATTTCAGTGCCCTCAGCACTAGGGGCAAGTAGTGGTACCCGCGGGCGTTCAACCCTGCAGTCCATAAATTGGACCTCCTCATTAGAAGGATCAAGATTCGCTTTGATGGTAACCTGTGACAAAACAAAAATAGAAAACGTGGTTATCATAACAACAACAACAAAATGAAATAAAGATTTAAGATCGAAATTAAGAGTTAAGGTAGCTGACTAACCAATCCATCCACGAATATCTCTCCGCACAGTCGTGTGTATGACGGTGAGTGAGAACAAAACCATTTGAGAATGCGTGGGATGGATGTCTCGTTTAATCGATTTGTAACACGTCTTGTCAGGGACGAAACGACCTCATACACCCACACCTAAAATAATGATATAAGATTATTAAAAAATGTAATTAACATTATGCGCATGAGAACTAATTTCAGTAATTGAAATTATACTAACTTGAAATGCATGCGGGAAACCATAAAGACTATACGTCTCTTGCTTTTTCACTGCATTTTGTTTGCCCTTATATGCCTCAGCTTTACCCTTCAGTGCTTTTTGCAAACTTTTTATTGTCTTCTCAACTATTATTTTACTCCAATCCTCACTACAGAAGGTCTCCCAATCATCAATAACATCCAAAAGGCTAGTATCTATTTGTTGTTTTCTCTCCCTCCCCATCATCGCCAGCTCGATGAAATAAAAGAGGGCAACTTTAACAGCATCCTCGTCATCTTGGAAGTCAAGCGTGGGGAACATTTTATCTAAATCATCCCCCTTCAAACCTTCTCTACTACCTAAATACAACTCCCTCAATCTATTGGTAAACACTATCCTCTGCAAAGGTCTATTCTCATGCCTAAGCCCAGTTATCAGGTCAAACTCACGCTTACCAAAGGACACCTTCTGACCCATTAAGTTGAAACTCATTACATTGACCCTAGTCTCATTTACCTCCCTCAAAAGTATATAATGAACAAGTTGCCATTAAACATGACATTTGAATCCAACAATGGACCAAAAATAGTTTGCCTAAACATGTCTAATTGGTTTCGGGTCAGCTTGTTCTTAATATTTTTATTCGTTCTAGCTAAGTGCGCACAACATGTTAAAGCTGCAGGAAAGTGATCGACCGGAGGAATTTTCTCAACTACTTCCATTGCAACCTATATATATTTTAAAAAATTTCAAAAACAGCAAACATTTCAAATCTGATAAATTTCCCGGTGAGGAATCAATTCCCGATTGGACAAAATTCCCGGTCGTCCTGATTCTCGGTGTGTATTCCCGTTAGTTGGTTTCCCGGTGTCTCAGTGAATACCAGCTACCCGGAAGTCACTCAGAGATGAATCCCGGTCTGAATTCATGAATCCCAGCCGGAATTCTTCTTCGAAACCGAAAACTACGATTCCAGAAAACGAGAAAAACTCAAAATTTACAATTCCTACATAGACAGAACGTGACGACAACATGAATGCAACATTTCTGGCCAAAAAATAACTTGAAAAACAACTAAACTAATAGATTCATGTATTAAAGAAAAAAAACCTAAAATCTAACATTCCAAACCACTTAAATAAAGAATAAACTTCAAAATACGTACTTGTTGTGTCAAAATCCACAGATAATTAACAGATAATTAACACCAAACTTCAGAGAGTAAAGGCAAAATGAAAGGGAAACGAACGGGAAAAGGAAAGTGTAGTTTGAACTTTTTTTTTATTTTCAATAAGGGCAAAATGGTAATTTCATGTGTTCAGGGATCCAAAAAATTTAGAATTTGAAATTGGGGTAAAAAATCCAAATATAAAATTAAAAAGGGTAAAAAATTGCAATTTCCCTTAATGATGCCAACTATATTCTCAACGAACACCTTTGACTTCGTCCATTTTTTTTAATTCCTTTCCAAATGAGAATCAGGTATTCCCTCTTCTTATTTCTTGTATCCTACTACTTCCATACACATTACGATACTATTTTATGGAAAAGATTGATAATTTCTCTATTATTTTTTTTTCATTTTCATTTTTCCTTTTTATTTTTTATTTTTTCATTTTTTCCAATTTTATTTTTTTTTAAAAAAAAATGACTAAAGTGTTGAAAAAGTTTTATACTATTAGTGGATAAGGAAAAAAATGGCTAAAGCAGATAAAGAGTTATGGAGAAAAACTTTCATTCATGGGAAGATGAAAGGAAAAAATATAAAAACGAAAATGAAAATGAAAATGTAGTTAAGAAAATAGATGAAAAACGAATAAAAAAAGAACCATTTTCTAACCCAAGATCCATCTAAGTTTTTTCTAACCAAAAATCTCAATTTTAGTTTTAAGGTGTGGATTACTTGATAAAATTGGAAACAAAGAACCATTTTTTTTTTTAATTTAAAATATATATAATAATTTTAAGGCTGGCCCATCCCATCCCTAAATTTTGTAAGTACATTTTTTAACTTTTTTTTTTAAGAGTAAAGTACATTTTTAACTATATTTGTTAACTTTTGTATTCACACATTAACTTTAAAAAACTATGAGTGTAACGCCCCGTAAATTCTAACACTTACCACTTGAGGCGTTACTTCCAAGTTGCACCGCTCGCGCCGAAAATCCGGCAGCATAATGGCACAACCTGGACAAACCAAAAATTTAAATGAACCTGGACCTGGACAAAACACTTCAAAAGACTCACGAGGGTACCCAAATTCCACCAAACTACACAGAAAAAACATTAGGTCAGGCTCAGGTCCTTCTAATTAACAAAATCTCAAACAATGAAGCATCCTTTGAATACGAAAGAAAACATAACTGAATATACTTCGATTCTAGAAATGAACAGCAGACAGAATAAAGTTTAAAACATGAATGGAAACAGCAGAACGCAACAAAAGAAAGAAAAAGAAACAACAACTCCTAATCGAATACTCCTAACTAAGTCCTACAAGTCTTCCATAGCCTCGCAGGGGTCTCACCGTCGGTGGTCATCTCACTGGTTTGCCTTACCTGCAACAAAAGAAGAAATAAAAAAGGAATGAGTATAAAAACATACTCAGTAAGCAGCCCACTTCGTCCAAGAATAAAGAACATAAAGAACGACCTTAGACTTAGCTAAACACGACACCTAGTCCGCCAAACAACCTCAACAAGCATCCTGGCCCTATTTCTTACTCAGGTTTCTTAGAGTGCATCCTACCCTTAGCTCTGGATCAAGGTTGGCGAAGACGTGGCCACGAGACTCATCCCCGGGCCTGCACTAGGGCAAAGGACTCTATCCAACCCCTCTGACTCTAAGGATCACACCCCGAGTCGCACAACTGGATGGGGGCGGACCACCACATCCCATAAGCATCAAAGCGGTACTACCGCGCACAATCGACCACAAGCTCATTCCCGGGCCTGCACTAGGGCGAAGGACTCTATCCAACCCCTCTGACTCCAGGGATCATACCCCGAGTCGCACATCTGGATGGAGGGCGGACCATCACATCCCATAACATCATCGTCATCTCGCCAACCTCGAGTCTTAGCCTACTAAGGGTTACACATATACTTAGAACTTGGGCCTGCACTAGGGCTAGTTGTGCTAACTACAATCCTAAGGCTCAACGGCACTTCCCGAGTCACTTCAAAACTAAGCACGAAATTATCAGGCTCGGGACTGACAATCATAGCAACTAACACAATCAGAGTTCTCAGCACAAACTACTTCGGCTCTACAAGCTACAATTCACGTAGGACTAACAGACAATTAACCCCCCGAACCAATAGGTTCGGTTTGTCTGAATATGCAACGAATCAAAAGAGCATGAGTCAGGCACAATTACACTTCTCATATCCTAACATGCTACTACGACCCAAAACAATAAAATCTACTTTCAATCAGGTGAATGCATGCAACGTGCCCCTAAGCCCTACACTTAGGGGTAGTTTAGTCCAAACGACTTCTTACAGGGAAAGCCAACGACAACGAGCGATTCGAGTAACGCGGCGTTCCAAACGTGCTTCAACTCCCAGGCTCCTAACGAAAACACACACAAATTAATAAACCAAAACACAATGAACCTAACGCAACGAATCTAATTAAGAGGAGCGAAACTCACCCACGGAGTGCCAAAACGGACTAAGGAACGGACCGAGGCGACCGGACGGAAGGGAACAACTGGCGGCGGCGCGTGGGTGGCAGATCTGGAATCCTCACGGCCCGATCTATCCAGAACCGGTCTCCGTTCCTTGAAAACCGGCCGAAAAGGGCTCGAACCGGCTGAACCAAAACAGTGGGTCTCGCGTGAACCGGTGCCAGACCTTCTTCTCCGGCGATGGCTTGGCTGCAAGAGCGCGTTGACGGCGCCGGTCTACGTTGCGGCACGATGGCTGCGAGGGAGGTGCAATGGTGACGTCGACGGCGGCATTCTGTGAAGGAGAGAGATTCGTGAGAGAGAGAGAGAAAGACGGAGAGAGAGAGAGGTCGTGAGAGAGAGGGACGTTGCGGCACGATGGCTGCGAGGGAGGTGCAATGGTGACGTCGACGGCGGCATTCTGTGAAGGAGAGAGATTCGTGAGAGAGAGAGAGAAAGACGGAGAGAGAGAGAGGTCGTGAGAGAGAGGGGAAGAAGAAGAGGGAGAATGAGGGAGAGGAAGAGAGACGGGGAGAGAGAGAGAGAGAGAGGGGGGAAGAAGAAGAGCTCCGTCGGACGTTTCGGCCGGCGCAGAGCGTGGAACGAGAAAGTGGGGGCGAAAGTTTTGCCCCCGCGACTGCTTTCTTTCTTTTTCTTTTTTCTTTTTTTTTTAAAGAAGCCGATTGTTACAATGAGAGAAGTGCATTCCAGGTTGCACTATATTTGTGCATCTTACTACAATCACACTGTAGGAAAAAAAAATCTGAAATATTTATGCACCCAAATTTTTTCAAAAAATTATTGAACAGTTCTGTTGGATTAAATGTTTAAAAATAAAAAAATAATCTAGAAAATCGTTGATGCTCTAAAATTTAAGTTAATAATACTAATTTGTATATTATTTAAATATTTCAGCCATATTTAATTCGAATTACAAATTACAAAACAATAAAAGTGCACAAAAGAAAAAGTGGGGAATTTTCTTCATGGGAATTTGATTCCAAAATTGAGAATCTCCAAACAATTCCATTTCTCAAAAGTGAGAATGAAAATTGAAATTTTGTTCATTGTCATCCCCCACTTGATTTTTGATGATGGATATCGAGCTTTCATGGAGTTTTCCACCCATTAGATAAAATGTAAGAGCTTTTTGTTGTTTAAAAAGGCCACCACCAAACCAAGTAAACTCCTTTTCTTATTAAAGTATCAAATTAATTTCTATGAGTTTAGAGGAGTTGTAAAACTTACTATTTTATACCTTTAATATATTGTAATTTTATTTTAATTTTAATAAAATAAGAAATTTTTGCCTAAAGGAAAACAAATAATCATCAGGTCAACAAGAGCATAGCTCAACAAATATGACTCATGACCAAGAGATCATGGGTTCAAATCTCCCAACTCCTAATTGTTGATGTACTCAAAATAAATAAATAAATAATAATCATCAAGTCGTAGGGATGAGGAATTCCTAAGCCTTAGATTGATGAGCATTCATTGTGTATTACAAAAAGGTTCGTGTAAAGCACAAGCGTTTTCAAAGTTTTAATAAAAAACCTCCAATAGGGGTGAGCAAAAAAAAATCGAAAACCGACTCGACCGATCGAACCGAGGGCAGTCGATCGATTTTATGACTTTTTCGATCGGGGTCGATTTTGTGCTTGACAAAACCGACCGGTCGGTTTTCGGTCGATTTGGGGCAAAAGCCCCGAACCAACCGATATTTAAAATATATATAATAATAATAATAATAATAATTAAAAAATAAAAAACTAAAAAGATTTTCTCAAAATATATTAAATAATAATAAAATAATAATTATAAATTATTAAATAAATATTTAAAAAATATATAAAAACCGACCAAACCGATCGTTCAGTCGGTTTTGATCAGTTTTTTTTTTTAAAAAAAAAAAGCGTCGGCCGACTGACCTTGGTCGGTTCGGGTCAAAAACCGACCCCGACCAACCGATGCTCACCCCTTTATCTATAGTGTTTTCAAAGTTTCAAGTTCCTTTTCGTTAATAGTAGCGCAACGATGTCTAAAAGACAAGTGTTCAAACTAAAAATGCAATTAAAAAACCATCCTATAGTTTATGAATGATCCTTGCAATTTCCAAACAAAAATGTTTCACCAACATTTTCAACATCAAGCAAATATGAAGGGGGGAAATTCAGATGGGTAGAGACAGGACATTTTTAACATTTAGAAAGTGCACAATAATAGAAGTTTACATAGGGGTAAGAAGCATATACAAATGTAAGTATTTCTCATACAAAAGAAAAATAAATAAAGAACAAAAGAAGATATTGGATTCCCCCTAGTGTTAGAAATGCTTATAATGCAGAACTAGATGAGGAGTTTGATTTCAATCTTGATTTTGTTAAACATTCTTCTCATGGCGAAGAAACTAATAGCATCAGACAGCCATTCTTGAGGGTAGAACTTGAATTGTGCATATTTTAGTGTGAGAGTATAGATTTTTCAAATTCTTCGACTTGCTGCCGCTGCAATCCCGGCAGCTATAAGTCCCACTGCTGTAGCTGTAATGCCGATACCGATGACTCCGTCTGCATATTGACATACCGTGAACCGAATTCTTTCAGCATATGATTCGATGCAGTAAAAAAGATTCAAGAAAAGGTGTTCTATATTTCGTTGTACCTTTTGCAATTTGGTCTTCTACAGTCTTTTTAAGTGTTAAGGCCTGCCTCCAATCAGGTGCAATCTACAAAACCCCAGGAAATTCAGTAAGTATACAATCAATCAGTGCCAAGGGTCATTCCTTCATTCATCAAAATACGTCTTGATCGCTTAAAAAGTATGATGAGTTTTGCACGACATGCTTAAAATGATATAGTTTATGGTTGCATCAACTTGTAAGTTGTAAGGTTTAGAAAGGAAATGCATGATTTAACAAACAAAATTACAAGTTGAAGCATTCAAACTAGATAGGAATTGAAGCAACACACTGTGGACCAATGAACTTATAGCTAGCAGAATACCAAATTGCATGCTTCAGAAACATAACATATTCAAAATCTAAAAGTAAACTACTAAAACAAACCTCTAAACATTGTTCCACAAGCTGCCGACTCCTTGCATATTCACCACTTCTGTAATACCCAACGGCCAGCAAATAAAGTTTCTCCCTCTGTTCCAAAGGGGTCCTAGCATTGGTTAAGGAAGCTGCAAACGACATACTAATCCAACTTTAAAAACTGAACCATACAAATAATAAGCTTTGAGCAAAATGGTTCATCTTGCTTAACTACAAACTAAAGTTTGAGAATGTTTAGAATAAATAAAGCAAGAAGAAATTGGCTTCAATTGGAAGTAGCTTCTCCCATTTTAAGGTCAAAGCTAATTTATAATAGAATTCAAAGACAAGATGATTATGGTGGTTGAGTTCTTGTTTCCAAGTTCACACATTATTTACCACATATAAAAATACTTTTCCTCCTCCATCTACGTCCTAATTCCCTGGAGAATGGGATTTCTTTTTCCAACTTTAGATGGCACAAATTTGGAAGACAAACTATATTTTGGAATAAGCAAAAACGAAACTATTTTTCAGGATGACAGAAGCACTTCATATAATCAGAACACAAACTGGCCTTTGAGGTCATAGCTGATAGCTGCAAGAATTAAACACCCATCTAAAATGTTCATATCCTACAAAACTTCACTCATAAATTTCACAGCCATCAAATACAAGATTGTGATAGGAATGTTATTGGGAGATATATTAGTAATTAGTTAGTGAAGTTGTTATGATATTTGGTTATAAATAGAGGGAGTGGGAAAGGAGGAAGGTAGAGAATTGTTAATGGAAGTTCCAAGTACCTCAAACACTAGATGATCTAGTAGCTCTTTAGTTTTATATTTCAATACAATTCTAGTTCTATTTGGGAATATCAGATTGTTAGCTTTTAACCAAGAAGTTGATAACAAAATGAATATGGGGAAATATTTGCCTTCTTCCTAATGAAATAAACTCTTAGGAATTCAAGAATGTTTCTAATATCCCAACAAAGAAATTCCTTGCAGAAGATTTACCTTCAAGCATTGCTACGCCACGATTAATATCCTCCGACTGCCTTGAGTGAACAAGTGCCCAAGATAATCTCATGATGCTTTCATTCTTGCGTTCTTCTGAGGCACCTTCATTGGCCTCTGCAACTTCTCTTTCACACCCCTGCATTACAATATGCAATCTAAATCAAATGCAATGTTGCAAGCTGCAATCTCGTTTCAAAATACTTCGGCTGCATAATCCTGGTTCGATTACACACCACTTTTTGTATGGAAAAATCCAATCTATTCTTCAAGAAAGTTTATTCGTAACGCTATATTCGAAAACAAACGATAAAAAAACGTATATCCACGCGTCTAAGCAGGCCAAAATTCATCGACCAATGTAAAAATCGAATGCTTATGCTTCCCCCAATCTGACAAATTTGAGGTAAGACATCATTTAACCTAATCGACGCCGTTGTTCACCGTTTCTTTCTCTCGTTTCCTCAGAGACCAAACAGAAATTGTAATGTTAAAGCGAGAAATTGAGAGAATAGAAGAAAACTCACGACGATAACATCACGATCACACCAGGGGATCTGGTCGCCACCGCCAAAGAACGAAGAAACGGACTCGAACAATTTGCCGATTTTTGCTTCCATTAAATCTGTTGATTTCGTGAATCTCAGAAAATCAAAATTCCAATTTATGCAAGAAGGGAATCTTAGTGAGAAAGAAATGAAACAGAGGATTAACGAAGAAGAAATTGAATTTGGAGGTCTTGAGAGAAGGCAAGATGTGATTAGATTTGAAATTGATATTTATATAATTATGAATCAAATTCAAACAAGTTCTAATTTCTATATATTTCACTGATTCTGATTCAAAATAGTCAATCTGAATATAGCTAACGATCAAGATAAGCTTTTGACTAAATTATAGAAAATATTTCATCGGTCTTGTTTCAAAAATATCCCTACCTCTCTATGGTACCAAATTATGTATAAAAACTGTTAAAGGCCTTTCAAAAAATTGCTAACAACTCTCACTAAAACAAACATTTCTTCTTCCTCCTTTCTCTTTAAATTCTTCCTCCATAAAATTTATGCTCTCTTTTAATCCATTTCAAATTCAAAGATTTTAAAATATGAAAATGATTTCAACTCCATATTGGACTTTGGAACCAAATTGATTTGAAATCATCGAAATTAAAATGATTCGTTTGAATGCTTATTAGAAATGAAAAAAAAATATAACATTTTACTGTTATGCTCTTATGGATTTTGTAGGAGATTATTTTAATTAATAATAAAATATTTTAATATCAATAACATTATCAAATACATGTGAACGTGAAAACATACCAATAATCAAAACAAGTCAATTTATTAAATTAAAATTTATGAATATTATCATTATTGTTAAAAATGAAAATAAAAAGTTACAAATGTCTTAATTTAAATAAAAAAAAAAATTGAACTCACTCAATCTAAACAAAATTGATCAAAAGAGATTTGAATTGTTTTGTCCAGCAATGGAGGGAAAAAATTAAAAGATTTTTTTTTGTTGATTTCAAATATATAGGAAAAAAATCCATTGAATCAATATATATAAAAAATGATCAAATCAATTAAAAAAACGTTTAAGGAGATGAACAAAGTAAAAAAAAAAAAAAATCACGTCTAATTTGCTTGTCTAAAAAAACTTGTTGAAAATGTAAGAGTTACCTGAAAAAGATTGAAATTATTCTTATCAATTTTTTAAAAAAAATAGAAAAAAACAGTGGAGAAACAAAACAAAAATCTAAGCTTGAGGTTGCTTTTGGCAACGTTGAGTTTGAATATAGAATAAATATTGATAATATAAAGTCGAATTGAGAAAAACTATGTGAAGAAACTATCATATTAGGTGGAGTATAATTGGGGGAAAAAAGTTTGAAACTTAAAATCCTACCAAACGTAGGAAATGATTTCAAATCATAATTGATTTGAAATAATCTCAAATCTGGGGTTCCAAACAGCGGGTAAATGAAAAATTTGTTTATTTGCTAAGTATCATACGACATCCCCGAACTAACCATATTCTTAGGTTGAAGTTTCAAGATGACTTTTGCCCTTTGAATTATCTTATGTATTTGACTTGATTTTGTTGACAACCTGTTTTACTACTATTTCTTCATTAATGACCCATCAACGTTTCGTAAATTCATTTTGGGCATATAAATGAAAATATTGTCATTAGTGGTTCCAATACTTCTTAAATATTAAAATAATAATAATAATCATGTAAAACTTTTCATTAATTAACCTTATAAATTAGACCAAACCCACTTTCTTTAGGTTTAAAATTGGAGCAACAATTTGATCAAATAAGTTCCAAAACCTAAAATCGATAAGCATAGTCCTCCTTCGTAGCTCTCTAAAGACAAAACCAAAAAAAAAATCTTATACATTTCTTCCTTCACCACCTGTTTATCATAATTAAAAATCAGATTAATCTCCTGCTTATCACTAACACACAGACAGATAGAGTAAAAAAAATCTATTTTTTTCACTTATCTTCTTTACACTTTTTAAAAGAGAAAGCTCGGTTCAAACTTATTTCATGTGGTGTTCTATATTAATCCTTATAAGAAAAGTTTCACATTAATTTTGTATGTGTGAGAAGAATTTGGAGAGACCATGAAGAAAAGAAGAAAGGTTTCTAGTAGGGGTATTTTTGAAATCTTTTAAGAGGTCAAGGATATTAATGAATTTTTAACATTTTTCATCCAAAATCTATCGGTAAGGATATTCTTTTAATGTTTTTGAAAGGTTAAGGATATTTTTAAATCTTTTTAAAGTTTAGAGATATTTTTTTAAACGAGACTCATAGTTCGGAGGTATTTTGTGCAATTTAGTCTAACGCTTTCTTTTCTCTTTTTTGAGATTATATCAAGATAACTTTTTCTCTCACTATTATGCTATATTTTGCCTATCAAAATTTGTCTTTGAAAACAAAATTGAAAACAAAAACAAATTCCTTAGGGCATGTTTGGTATGCAATCTGGATTCTTTTTTATGTTTTCGGATTCAGGTGTTTGGCAGATGTGTTTTTGAAATCTGCTTTCGGATTCTGGGATCCAAATAGTAGAAATTCTAAAAACAACATTTTTATGTTTTCATTGTATCGAGATTCTGAATTTAAAATTTTAAAATGCAGAATTATATAAAACAACGATAAAAATCTTAATAAATATAATATTTCATGTTATACGCTTAATTTACTTTTGTTAAATTAAAATATGTATAGTATAATATATTATAGATTATATTATATTATATTATAAAATGATAATTCTATAAAATTATGTTCATAAATTACTTAATAATGACTTATATTCCATCTAATAATTAGTTTTGCAACTACAACTAATTTCATGATCTATAAATATGTTATACGACACACTTTAAACAACTGTTTAGAATGGAATAAAAATTCTAAATCTGCTACCAAACACAAATCTGAAAACATGAAATACAACTCTGTTTTCATTGAATCCTTTGTTTTCAAATTTATGTTTTCATATTGCTTACCAAACAGGCCTATTTTTTTTAATCTAAAAACATGTTATAAATTTGAAAAGGCATGAAAAAAATTAATATATATTTGGTAATTAAAATCTAGTTTTTCAAGAAAAAATCATATAATATAATAATGATGAATAAATACTTTAACAAATATATATATATATATATATATATATATATATATGTATGTTAATGTAAGTGTATATAGCTAAATCAAGTATTGTAGCACACTTTTTGAGCTATTTTTAGGACTCATTTGCGGCTAGTTTTGAGATTTCATTGACTATTTTTATGCACATATTTATTAAATTTATAGGAATTGAGCATTTGGTGTGAATAAGAAATTTTGAAGAACATATTGCAAGAAAAGGTGCAAATTGGGTAAGAGTTGGAGGATTAAAAGAAAAAAAGGGAAGAAATCGAGCCACAAGACTCAAGTGGACAAGACGTTGCACAAGCCCAAACCAAACTATCTACACGAATAGCATTGAGATATTACAACCCCTTACGCCCTCTTTGATAACTATTTGGTTTTTTGTTTTTAGTTTTTAAAAATTAGGTTTGTTGGTTCACAATTTCTTCATCTTGTATACAATAGTTTCCATCTTTCTTGAAAAATCATTTAAGTTTCTAGTCAAATTTCAAAAATAAAAACAAGTTTTTGAAAACTATTTTTTTAGTTTTCAAAACTTAGCTTGGTTTTTGAAAACATAGGTGCAAAGTAGATAAAAAAAAAACATAAAAACTCATAGGTAGAAATAGTATTTTATGTTTAGTTTTGAAAAAATGAAAACAAAAAATCAATAGGTTATCAAACGGGTCTTAGTTATCAATTTCGAATTCCTTTATTTCCATTGAAACTTATTGAAAAAGCAATACATTCTCCACCCTAAATATCACTTTCAAATCATAGTTACTTTCAATAACAACTTTGTAACGCCCCAGGCCCAGGATCCTCTGCAACCTGGCTGCGTCACTATATCATCCATGATCGCTTGCAAGAGTGAAGACACTATCCCCACAAACCAACACGTCGCTTTCAAAGATGCTTTGTCTCACTCACATGCTCCCAGGAAAATTCTCGGAGGTCACCCAACATAGAATTGCTCCAGCCAAGCACGCAAGCGTGAGTTCTGATGATTGAGCCACCGGAAAGGAAGGTGCACCTTGTTTTTCTGGTGGCTCAATCATGAGGCTCCACGCTTAAGCGTGCTTGGCTTGGAGCAATTCTATGTTGGGTGACCTCTGGGAATTTTCACCCTCCCTTCTCTCGCGTGGCGTGCGGTGAGCGCACGCCGCCGTTTTCGGCCGCCACGCCACTCTCTCTCTCTCTCTCCCTTTCCTCTCTCTCTCTCTCTCGCAGCCGTCTCTCCCTCTCGCCCTCTCTGTTTTCTCTCTCTCTCTTTCCTCCCTCTCTCCCGCCGAGCTCCTCCTCCGGCGTCTCTCTCTCTCTCTCTCTCTCTCCTCTCCGATCCTCTCTCCTTCTCTCTCTCTCACGTAACTCTCTCCCTCAGACAGTCTCCGCGCCGCCATGCGCAGGTTCGCCAGACGTCGCAAATGAGCCACCGGCGTGCCCAAGCCGTGAAGCCCACACCTTTTTACTGCCGGTTCGAGCCTCTTCCGGCCGGTTTTCGAAGAACCGAGACCGATTCTGAATAGATCGGGTCGTGAGGATTCCAGATCTGTTGTCCACGCGCCGCCGCCGTCAAGTCCACGCGCCGCCGCCTGCAGGGCCGCCGGTCCTTCTCTTTCGTGCGGTCGCCCTAGTCCGTCCCTTAGTTCGTTTTGGATCTCCGTTAGGTGAGTTGTGCTCTTCGTAAGTCTCTGGGTCGTGTTGTGTTCGATTTATTAACCCGTGTTGTGCTTGTTCTTCGTTAGGAGCGCCATTTTGGAAGTAGGGTCACGTTTGGAGCACGCCACAAAGTCGCTCGTTGTCGTTGGCTTCCACTGTAAGTAGTCATTTGGATTGAATTACCCCTAAGCGTAGGGCTTAGGGGCGTCGTTGCATGCTATACTATCTCGGAGCTAAATGTTTTAGAATGTGTAGCGTACTGGACTTGTAGTAGCATGCTAGGTTGTGGTAGCCAGTACTTGGTTCTAAGTTGTCTGTCCCCATTGGTTGTGAATGTGACGAATTACCTGATGGGTCGTCCTGATGAGTCAAATGTATGTGCATGTGCTATGGCTGTTATCTTTTGGTGCTATGACTGTTATCTTTTCGTGCTTAGATGTGATCTTGTTAGGAAAGTTGACCTAAGCTTGTGTTGAACGATGCTTATGATAGAAGTACATGTCGTGCTAAAATTGTTGAATATGCTAGAGTTGTACTGTTTGTCCCAAGCCTAGTCGTCCCGTGCTTAGTCTGTAGTGACTTGGGAAGTGTCGTTCAGCCTTAGGATTGTAGTTAGCACAACTAGCCCTAGTGCAGGCCCAAGTCCTAAGTATCCATGTAACCCTTAGTATCCGAGACTCGAGGTTGGCGAGATGATGTATGGGATGTGATGGTACGCCCTCCATCCAACAGTGCGACTTCGAAGTACGATCCTTAGAGTCGAGGGTTGGATAGAGTCCTTCGCCTCTAGTGCGCAGCCCGGAATGAGCCCGAGGTCGATTGTGCGCGTAGTACCGCTTTGATGCTTATGGGATGTGGTGGTCCGCCCCATCCGGTTGTGCGACTCGGGTGTGATCCTTAGAGTCGAGGGGTTGGATAGAGTCCTTCGCCTAGTGCAGCCCGAGGATGAGTCTCGTGGCCCACGTCTTTGCCAACCCGATCTAGGAGCTAAGGGTAGGACAGAATCGATAAAAGTGACCGAGAGTAGGGCCGAGGATGCGTGTTGAGGTTGTTTGGCGGGCTAGGCGTCGTGTTAGCTAAGTCTAGGGTCGTGCTTATGTTCTTTATTCTTCGACGAAGTGGGTCAACTTTCTTGAGTATTTCTATACTCACCCCTTCTTTTTTTTTTTTTTTCTTGCGTGTAAGGCAAACCAAAGAGATGACCACCGACGACGAGACCCTGCGAGGCTATGGAAGACTTGTAGGACTTAGTTAGGAGTATTCGATTAGGAGTTGTCGTTTCTTTTTCCTTCTTCCGTTGTGTTATGTTGCTTCCATGCATGTTTTAAACTTTATTCTATCTGTTGTTCATTTTTCGAATCAAAGTATGTTCTGTTGTACTCTTTCGTTTTCAAAGCATGCTTCTACTGTTTAGTTCTCTGTTAACTCCGAGGGACTGGAGCTCAGCCTATTGTCTCTGTGTAGTTTGGTGGAGGCTGGGTACCCTCGTGAGCCTTTTGAAGTGTTCGTGTTTAGGTTCAGGCTTCTTGTAAAATTTTCGGTTTGTCCAGGTTGCGCTTGCATATTTCGCCGGATTTTTACGTAGCGAACGACACAACTTGGAAGTAATGCCTCGAGTTGTTGTGTTCAATTTTTCGGGGTGTTACAGTTGGTATCAGAGCGAAACCTCTCCCAGTAAGATGTGGTTCGGGGACGAACCAAGGCGGAAGCTGGTGGGCATGTGACGCCCGAGGAAGAGGGGTACATGAATGAACCGAGTCCACATCTGAATGAGAGGGATCCTGAGGATATGGAAGCATGGTGCCCGAGGAAAAGGGGTACATGTGAGTGACCATGAGGATATGAAAGTCACATTGAGAAAGGCTTAAAAAAAGAATTGATAAACTACTATACAAAAACAAGGTGCACCTTCCTTTCCTTTTCTGGTGGCTCATCATAGGAACTCCACAATTAAGCGTGCTTAGCTTGGAGCAATTCTATGTTGGGTGACCTCCTGGGAATATTCCTAGGAGCATGTGAGTGAGGACAAAGCATGCTAAAAGAACCCCGTGTTGGTTTGTGGGGATAGTGTCTTCACTCTTACAAGCAGTCATGGATGATATAGTGACGCAGCCAGGTCGCAGAGGATCCTGGGCCTGGGGCGTTACAAACTTTCTCTTACCTCAAGTCGAAAATTTCAAATTGAAATCATCGTCCAATAGATATTTTAAACCATTCGATCTTTACAAATTATGAAGTCCAAAGTTGGTGTTTCAACCTAATTTCAATTACTCTTCTCCACTTTTCCACTCTCAAAACGCTCAAATATGAATTTTTCCCTAGCAACTCTCAATTAATCGAACATATATATTTTAAACCTACACATCAATTTCTCCCCCTAATCCTTTCACTCCCACAAATCATAAACGTAACCCAACTACACGTTATCTAATACTTTCAAAATAATCTACATTTTCTCGACTTCTAATAATTCAAATTCAAAGCAAGTACTTTAATTAAGAGCACAACAGATACACTCAAATCTTGTGCAGTTCAGTTCAATCTCGGTCAACCCAAAACTCTTCTCTTAGGTCTCGTTTGATAATCATTTTGTATTTTGTTTTTAGTTTTTGAAAATTAAGATTATGTTAATCTAAATTCTCTGCAATATATATCATCTCTCTTGAGTAAACATTTGAACTCTTAATCAAATTCTAAAAACAAAATCAAGTTTTTTAAAACTACTTTTTTTTTTTGTTTTTAAAAATTGGCTTGGTTTTTAGATAAGAAAAGATATAAATTCATTGGTATAAGAAGTATTTTTAGGTTTAAATTTCAAAAACTAAAAACCAAAAACAAAATGGTTATGAAACGAAGCCTTAGGGGGCGTTTGGATTGAGGAGTTGGGAGGAATAACTCCTTGTTTGGCCCAAGGATATTAACTTGTTCTTGTAGGCCCCAAAGTTTATTAACTCTTTCTTCCACTTTTTATGGGTCCCACAGATTTTAACTCATTTTGTGAGAACCATGACTTTCTTTACTTACATTCTGAAACTACTCTCCCAACTCCTCAATCCAAACAACCCCTTAGTTATTATTATTCCCCACTTTCCCAATCTTCAAATGGGTGGGAAACTTAGCCAATTTTTTACCCTTCTCCCCAGCTTCATTCCAAGCCCTCTCAAGCTCTTCAATCACTCCATTAGTCAAAAGCTCCACTCCCAAATCCTTGGCTGTCTGATAAGCTGACCAAGACCTCAAATAAGTCAAATACTCCTCAAACTCCATCATCTTCTCCGCTGCAAGCTCCGTCGCCGGAGGTGGCCCCTCTCCGTCCACCGCCTCAAATGGGAACTCGATTGTTTTATACTCTTCATCCACTAGCTTGCGTGGTGCCTCCCAATACGGCCCGAAATCTGTTGTGTAGATGCGGCGGAGGACGGCATCGATGGCGCTGTTGACTTCAGGCAAAGAGTAGCACCAAACGGCGATGATGCCGTCAGGCTTCTTTAGAACCCATCTGATATTTTTGTAGAAAGATGGGAGGTCGAACCAGTGGAGGGCTTGTGCGACGGTGACTAAGTCGACGGTCCCTGACGGCGCCACCGTCTGCTCCACTTCGGCGATGGACATTGTCGGCGGAGTGTGGCGGTACTGGATGTTGGGGAGCTTGACGGCGAAGTCAAGCTGTTTTGGGCTCGTGTCGGTGGCGATCACGGTGGTGTAGTGTGCAGCTAGCTGAAATGGTGGAATGAGTTGATTTTAAAACTCTTTATTTAAAGGTTAAAATATCATTTTCCTCCCGTATTTTAAATATTGTTTTATTTTTATTTTATAAAATTGTATTTTTAATTAAGCTTAAATTTGGTTCTTATTATTAGTTTATTGTCAATTTTTCTTTAAAAATAATAATCTCTATTAGCTTTTTCTCTACAAATTTTAAAAGTATGTTCATATTGTGTATTTCTTATATTGAAATTATAATTACTATTATTTAACCAATTTTGATAAAAACTAATTTTAAACTTATTATAGAGATCAAATTTAAGGTTTGTTGAGAGTGCAGTGACTAAAATTGAACATTTAAAAGTATATGAATCAAAATGAAACAATGCTCAAAGTATAGGGACCAAAATAATATTTTAACCTATTTTAAATGAAAGAAACTGCGAACTCACACAAGTGTTAAAGTTAGAAAATTTCAATTTAATTTAGGTTAATTCACCTATTGACTTTTTTTTAAAGAAAAAAGGCCATTTTTTTCAAAAACTTTCTCATTTCAATGAAAACATTGTACAAAATTGGTTTAATGAATGTTGAAGAATGATTATTTAATAACTCTATTAAGAACTCACCATTTTCAGTGTTGTGACCTAAAGTCATATCAATTTTTGTATTAGAGTCATGTTATATAGTTTTGAAAGACATGTGAGAATATTTTTTTAATAGATTTTTGAATGAAAGTTTATTTGAAGGTAAAAATAGTTAATATTGGTTCAAGGTAAAGATTATAATTTTTATAAAAATATAAGGAGCGAGAATAAATGTTTAAGGTAAAAATTGATAAAACTTATAATCACAAGATGGTCCATAAAGAAAGCAGTAAATTTGCACAAAATTTAACTAACAAAATAATCAAATCATGTTTAGTATTTTATTCAAGCTTATGATTTAAAATGATGAAATTTATTTATTAAAAAAAAGATGAAATTGATTTTTCTTTTAAATTTACGGTAACTCACTCACCTAAGTTCCAAGTTAAAAAAAAATTGATATTGTTTTAAGAAAACAACTCTAAAAAGACGTATACAATACCCCTAATCTTTTAGACATTTCTCAACTTAATCTTTTGAAATTCTAAATTTACTCCTAATATGTTAAAAATTTTCAATTAAGTCCTTTAATAAAATTAAAACAAACTCATTTTTTTCCAGTGACATATGAATATGTTAATAAAAACCTAACCTTTTTGACAATAAACTTGAATACAATTTAGCAAAAAAAACAAAAAAACAAAGTTCTTCCTAAAACCTTTATTAAGAATTTTCTATGCATTAAAAGTAGAATTGAGAACTAAAGGTCACATTTCTTAATCATTTAGACCACATTTCATACCCATTTTATTTTTAGCTTTTGGTTTTTGAAAATTAAGCTTATTTTCACTTAATTTCTCTAAAATAGAGATCGTATCGCTTGAGGAGTCATTTGAATTCTAAGCCAAATTCTAAAAACAAAATAAAGTTTTTGAAAACTACTTTTTTTTTTTTTTAGTTTCAAAAGTTCGCTTGGTTTTGAAAACATAAGTACAAAGTATATAGGAAAACATATAAACTCATTATAGAAGTAGTATTTTTAAGCTTAAATTTTAAAAAACT
Source organism: Trichosanthes cucumerina (assembly GCA_036507285.1). Lineage (NCBI taxonomy): Eukaryota > Viridiplantae > Streptophyta > Magnoliopsida > Cucurbitales > Cucurbitaceae > Trichosanthes > Trichosanthes cucumerina. Next base: position 56,519,842 of record CM071837.1, on the reverse strand, counting down.
AAAAAACAAAAACAAAATGGTTATCAAACGGGACCTTAGTTTCTAGTTTTTTGTTTTTGAAAATTATGTTTGTTTTTTTTCACATTTTCTTTTCATCTTCTTACAATGTTTCCATATTTCTTGAGATACCATTTAATTTTCTAGCCAAATATATATAAAAAAATAAAAACTAAAGTCCCTTTTGATAATCATTTTGTTTTTTGTTTTTAGTTTTTGAAAGTTAAGCTTATGTTCACCTAATTTCTCTACAATAGAGATAATCTTCCTTAAGTAAACATTTGAACTCTTAGCCAAATTCTAAAAACAAAATTAAGTTTTTTAAAACTATTTTTTTTAGTTTTAAAAAATTGGCTTGGTTTTTTAACACATCGGTACAAAATAGATAAAAAGACATATAAACTCATTGGTATAAGTAGTATTTTTAGGTTTAAATTAAAAAAAAATAAAATAGTTATAAAACGGGACCTACCTTAATACTTTAGGTATAGAATCCAAAAGATTAAAGATGGATTAACATATTAGTAAAAAAAAAACTTTTTCATGTGGCACTCTTTCTACCTATTGGATCCATTCCTAAAACACAAATTTCTTATTTTTCAAAGTTCAACAAATCAGAGCTTGAACCTAGGTCTTGAAAAAAGACGGATGACATACTAGCCACTATGTCAGGGAGGCTATTTTGTGAATTTTCGTATACATATTAGAGAAATAAAAAATTTGAAGGGCTGGTAAATCCGCCCAAGTAAAAAACTTTCAATGGTGAAGAGAGAATGAAAGGAAAAGAAAAAAATGTGCGTAAGGAAGGAGGAGAAACTTACAGATTGAGCAGCTTGGCCGGTGCCGGTGCCGACGTCCCAAACGAGATCGTGTGCCGGCGTTTTCGAAGCGATGTATTCGAACAGTTTCGCCGGATAGCTCGGTCTTGCTTCTGCATATTGCTTCGATTGTTTTATGAACAGCTTCGCCATTTCTGATCTCTCTGAAAATTGCTCTGTTTCTCTCTGTTTTTTTTTAGTGTGGGATTGGTCGCCCATTTATAGGAAGAAAGTGAATGCGACGTGGAAGAATATGGATGGAAATTGCTTTTTGTCCAAGTTATAGCTGTTGTTATTTGACTAGTGTAGTCTATGAGCTTTATACGCCATTCATCACTTCTTCTTTTTTTTTTTTTTTTTTTTTTGGTCAAAAGTCACATTTCATTTCTATTTAATTTTGGGGTAAATTAGAGTAATATCGTCTTTAAAAAAAAATTAGAGAAAACGTATACTTTTAAACTTACTAGTTTATTAGCACGTGTATTGCAGGGGTGTATATAATTTTTTTTTAATTTTATAGTGATTAAAATTATTTTATAATTAATTAAGAAGAGTTTTATAGGTTCTTTGATATAAGATTAGTTTTTAAAATTAATTATTTGTTGCATATTTGTTAGTGGTGGAATATTATCATTTTATAGTTCTATTATAACTATTTTATAATTAATTAGCTTCATGGTTTTTTTCTTATTTTTATTATGATTTAGTTCTTTTTTGTTTAATCTCACAATTTTTTTTTATTATAATATAAGTTTTTCATATAATGCATAATTTTAATATAATACAATTTTCTATTACTTTTTTATTTCTTAAAATTTTATTCATTTTATTATTATTTTACTTTTTGAGTTGAAAAAAATTTGTTTTATTATTTTTTTTAGTTGAAAAAAATTGAGAAGATGTTCAATTTATAGTGAGAAGTTAGATTCAAATTTTAATTTTATTTGATTTTGAATAATTATTATCAAATTAAGAATTTTGATTTAAATTCATTTGGGGAAAAAATTATCTAAATTTCATTTTAAACTTAATTTGAAGAAGAGATAAAATATCTCTATGAGAATTTTCAAAAATAAAATAAAATGGAAATGTTAGGAAAATAATGAGAACAAAGAAAGGAAGATACTAGGGGTGTTCAAAAAGTCCGATGATCGAAAAAATACAATCAACCTAATTCAATTCTACAGTTTGGGTTGAATTATCAACTTATTTTGGGTTGAGTTAGGTTAAAAAATGAAAATTTTAGGGTTGGGTTGGTTCGTGGATTTGCAAAAAATTAGTTTGGGTTAATTGATCAACCAACCCAAACTTCTAATTAGATTAAATAAATATTTTTTTTACGTATATTATAACTATATGTACATATATTTATTTTAATTTTATAATTATTTTTAGATGATTTATTCTTTAATAACTCTTTTAAATAAGTTCTAAGTTGTTGAAGGTAAAAATACATAATATAGATTAAAATTAAGTTGTTAATCTTCAAAACTAAAATAAATATATATTTTACATATCAATACTAACCTTTTCTTCCAATAAAATTTTAAGTATCTAATCTGACCAACTCAAACTAACCCAACCCAAAGTTTCATGGTTGGGTTAGGTTGGTTCATCATGATTGTTTGGGTTGAGCCAAAAAGTATATCAACCCGACTCAATCTAACCCACGAACACCTCTAGAAGATACATCATGAAAAATTAAAGATAGATGACTACAACTAATAAAAATATAATTAACTAAAACTAAAACCTCAGGAAAAAGACACGCGAACTACAAAAAAAAAAAAAAAAATATATATATATATAAAAATAAATAATCATTTCCAATTCTGATTAATCTCTTTGAGACGGTCAGAACACAAAAAACACTTAGCCTTTCTTAAATAAATTTAAAAGTACTTGTTTTCTCTAATTTTGTTCTCCCTAACTCTATGGTCAATTTATGCTAGTGATAGCATAGCTCAACTCGTATAAAGTATGTATTTATAACTAAGAGGTTATAAAGTATGTTTTCAAAAAAAAAAAATATTCCTCCACCGGTTCAACTCTAATTTTTTTTTTTGAAAGATGATACGGTTTTTGTTGTGAAAATAAGATGGAAATCGAGTATAATTTTACCTATATTTAAATAATAATAATAATAATAATAATAATAATAATAATAATAATAATAATAATAATAATAATAATAATAATAATACAAGTGTTTAGAAATAAAATATATATAATATAATATTAAAGATGGTGGAAATTTATGGCAAATTAAACAAGAAATAAAATTGAGAGAAAGTGGGAGGGGAGAAGAGAGATTGCAAGTTTTTTCTCACCAATGGATGTGTTTTATTTATCCATTAAAAGTCACTATTATTTATAGGCAATTTGGAGAACATGAAATCTATGCCCTTTGTTAGACAAATGGGAGACACTTTAGCTATGGATAATTTGCCACATGACATGAAAATTAAACGCGCATGTGGAATGAACATTTACATAATAATGTTTACAATATGTAATTTTTGAAAATTTAGAAATTAAATAAAAACTAAATCTAAACTTTAATCACCAAAAATGTGATGTTGATGTCAAAAAGTCAAACTAGAGAAGAGATTGTTGTGTCGCGGATGATCCGTCACAACCTGCCAATAAAAGTTTTGGAATCAAGACTCAAGAGAAATTAAGGTGATGAATGAACGGGAGAATGCTACTGCCACGTGTGAAAAAATGTTTTAACACCACTACAACTATTTTTTACCAACTCACATATTACCATTGTGATATAAAGCACATCCATATTTCTAAAACTTCCAATGTGGGACAAGGCTATTTTCAATGGTTTGAAAGTGAGTTTTGGGCTCAAAGCCTAAGTCATTTCCAACAAAAGGTAGAGGTTCGAATCCTTCACTCTATATATTGTCAAAAAAAAGTGTCAATTTTGAAATCTCAAGATAAAATAGAAACTTAGTCGAGATTAGAGTTGGTTTAAGGTGTAAGCTAGAATTAAAAGAGAGAAAAAAAATCTTTCTTGATTGGCTAACTTTTTAAAGTAAATAATCAATCGACTCTGTTAGGATAAATTTTAGTAAGTTCATTCAATTCAACTTTGATTGATTTGTGGAGTTGGCTCAATTTTTTCAAAAAGTTTTAGTTTCGACATTAATATTGAGTATATAGATAAAATTTGTTAATAGAACCCAACAAAAACCAAACTGTTATACAACTAAAAAAACTCATAATTATAATATTTTGAGCATATAGATGAAATTATTAATTATAAGAGCCAAAGTATGTAGTCTACTCAAAAGTGTCTCAAAGATTTGTGTACCACCAAATATGATAATCAATAATTCGCAGTCATCTTATTCTCAGACATATAAGAAACCTTAAACCAAACATCCCTTATAGATAATAACATATTATTTTAGATTAGGCCTAAAAAGAAAAGGCAAGATAAAATGTCAATGAGCATCTTACTATCAAATTACCCCATAACCTAATCTTATCCCATATTTTAAATATCTAATACTAAACTCATTGAATGAGTAAGGGTTATACAATATACTTTAGAATAATTGTAATGAGTGACAAAATTGATTGTCGTATTTGCAAATATGTTACAACATATATAGCAATTTTTTCAATTTTCAGTGATACTATCACTGGTACACCACTTTAATAATCTATCAGTGATAAATCTCTATCATCGATAGACTATTTTTATGTCTATCACTGATAGACCATTTTTACATATATCACTAATTACCATTTTTATATCTATTGCAAATAAACAATTTTTACGTGTACCATTTAATATGTCTATCACTAATAGTTTTATTATTGATATATAATTTTTTTTGTTTATTAACAACCCACCATTATTTCTACGTATTTGATAAACAATTTTTATATTTATAACTGATACAACATTGTCATATGTATTATTGATAGACTATTTCTACGGCATCTATCGATGATAGATGTTTATCATTGATACACATGTAACGTTAATAGATATAGAAAATGGTATACATTACTATTAATAATTTACTATAATTTGTTGTCAATTTTTTTATTATTGATATTAAGTTATCACCTATTTACTATTTTTAATCTATTGATATGCATCGATGATAAATCAAATGAGCATGCAAACAATCAACAAGAAAAAAAATTAGTCAAATATCATTGATATACCTATTCACATGTAATTTCAACAAAGAAGGTTGTATTTTGTATTAATTTTATGGGTACAATCTCTAATATGTTTCTCTAATTCTTTCTCTCAAGTGTATGAATATCTCGAGGGTTGGACAACTTACTTGAGTGCACTTGTTGATTTTTGGATCGACTCTTAGCTTGTTGATTTTGTTGGATCGACCTTTGACTTGTTGATCTTCTTGAAGAATTTATCGAAGTCTTGAAGTGTTTGCACTTAATCCAAATACCTTCAACATGTCTTCAAAGTCTTCAGATCTTCAAAGATATTTTGATTTTCAAAGTCTTAGGATCCTCAAAGCCTTATGATCTTCAAAGCGTCTTTGGTCTTCAAAAAGTCCTCAGTCTTTCAAGGGTTTTTGAGAAAACTGAATTCTTATCTTGCCTTTAGAGAATTTGATTACTAACCCAGTGGAGAAGAGCTCTTCTATGTGTAGAACTTTTCATGAACATGTGGATTTAGAATTTAATGGCTTTTGGGCCCAACCATTGAACTTTTAGTTCATTGGCTTTGGATCTATCCATTTGCATCTGAGTTTTGTTTAACTTTGATCCAAATTTCATATGACTCAATTTGACCAACTTAAATTTAGTTATTTGATCAACATAGCTATAGGGAAGACGTGTGACCTTACAATTTTAGGATTTATTAATGTTTGTCTTCAAATTAAATTTGAAATACAATGTAAATTTATAATTGGTCCTAAATTTAATTATTTGAAATTTTATCATTAATTTGGCATAATGCTATGCAATTTTTGACCTACAGAAATTTGTTATACTTGATGTCAGTTGAGTTATGTTCTTGTTGAAATTAAGTAATATATATATATTAGTTATTAACTATATACTTATTATATAGTAAAGGAGTATGCAAATAACTAATAGAGAATAAATCCAAATATTACTTGTATTTATTGATATGATGTATTAACGATATACCCAATAACAAAAGAGTATGCAAACAATCACAGATAAAAAATAAAGATCAGTAAATGCCACAAAGTTATCTTCTTTTAATCTATTGATATGCTAAATTAATAATAGGTCTCATAAATAATAGGCCTCCTAATAAATGAACGTGTAAATAGTCATGGATGAAAAACAATTTTAATTAAATATCACTAAATATCATTTTTTGTTATGTTGATATGGTATATTAGTGATAGACTTAATAATAAATAAGTATACAAATAATCATAGATAGAAAAAAAAATTAAATATCATTGACAGAGTATTTTTATTTTATTGATAGTGTATATTTGGAATAAACCTAAACAAAAATGAACATGCAAACAATCATCTAATAGTAAATGAAGTAAAATATCACTTTTTATACGACTTTATATTTTATGTATATAGTAATAAGTATAATAGCAAACAAACATGCAAACAATAAGTAATAGTCATTTATCACTTAGGGGTTGTTTGGGGCGCTGAGTGAGTTATAATAACAAAAGATTATAATAGTCTGTGAGTTATTATAATATGTGGATTCATATAATATTATTTAAAATGTAGTATAGGTTGATGTTATAATAATTTGTATTTGGGGTGCAGAGTATTCCGTTATAATAAAGACAAGCCTATTATAACACGCATGCCAAAATGCACTCCATAAACCTCATTTATCAAGCAGTCAGTAGTGATAGACATCAATTATTGGTAGATCTATCATAAATACAGTTCAATTAATGAAAGTTTTTTTTTTTTTTGAAATAAAGGGTAATTATAAAGTTACCCAATGAGTAATTTTTTTTTTCGAATAAATGAAAATTTTTAAAACTTAAGAATCAAATTAAAAATTGTCTAAAATTTTGGACCATTCAATATTTTTTATCCGCCAAAAATAACAATTAATTAGGCAACAAGAAAAGGAAAAAGGTGAAGAAGAGAATCTCTAAGCCATTCACGTGCTTACTTGGGGACAAAGACGGTTTGAAAAGAAGTTCAATTTTGATTTTTCCTCTGTTTGTTTCCGGTCGTTTTCTATTGGAAAAACCTCAATTGTTTATTTATTAAAATTAAAATAAAATTATACACGACAAGACAAGACAAGGTGTTATTATTTTTTTATTAAAAAAAAGATGTGACATATTTAATAACATATTTTTTATTACGCCATCAAATACAAAAGTGTTGTAAAAATAGGATGGAAATCGGGTATAATTTTACCAATATTTAAATACTAATATAATAATAATAATAATATAATAATAATAATAATAATAATAGGAAATAGGAATTTAATATTAATATGTATAAAATATTAATAATGATAATAATGTAAGTGCTTGGAAATTAGAATATATATATAAAATATAAATATGAGATAGTGGACTTTGTTGGAAAGATAAAATAATAATATATATTAGAGAAAGTGGGGGAGAATGAATTGAATTGGAGAGAAAAATTCACCAATGGATGTGTCTTACAAAGACCTTACAACAACTATTTATAGAAAGCGATTTGGCGAGGTGAGTTAGTACAGATTGGACACCAAGCATTGGTAAGAGATGACACATGGAGGACACTATGGCTATGGAGGCTTTGCCATTTGGCATGAGTATTGAAGGGCACATTGCATGGGCATCTATTATGTGTAATATTTACAATACTCCCCCTTAGATGCCCATTTATATAAAATATGTCTCGTTAAAATCTTACTAAGGAAAAACCCAATGGGATAAAAACCCTAGTGAAAGAAAAATAGTACATATTTTATATAATACATTACTCCCCTCATGATGACATCACTGAGATCTCTCGAGTCTTCACATCCCAATCACATGAACCAATTTCTCAAATGTTGTAGTTGGTAATTCTTTTGTAAATATGTCCGCCAAGTTATCTTTCGAACAAATTTGTTGTATCTTGAGATGTCGCCATTTTCTTCAAGGTCATGAGTGTAGAAAAGCTTCTGAGAGATATATGGTTCGTTCTATCTCCTTTGATATATCCTCCTTTGATTTGAGCTATATACATGTTGTGTTTGTCTTCGTATAATATTGTTGGAGGATGTTTACTAGAAGACCATCCACATCTCTCACAGAATGTGTTGTGTCATCGATCTTAGCCATACACATTCTCGACTTGCCTCGTGAATTGCGAGAATTTCAAAGATGATTTGAAGAAGTGGCCGTGATGGTCCATTTTCACCGATCGCCATGATATAACAGCCTCCACATGTAAATAGATAACTTGTCCGAGATCTAGCTTTGTGTGGATCGGATAGATAACCTGGAATCGTGCATAACCAACTAGATCAAAACTAGATTTGTTAGAATAAAATAAACCCATATCAATCGTCCCTCAAGATACCGAGTACATGCTTAACTCTGCTCCAATGTCTTTTTGTAGGACATGAACTATATCTAGCTAATAAATTTCTCAAAATGCGATATCCGGTCTTGTGTTATTAGCTAGATACATAAGTGCACCAATTGCACTAAGATATGGTACTTCAGACCAAGAAGTTCTTCATTATCATCTCGAGGTCGAAAATATATCTTTCTTTACATCCAAAGTGAACGAACTTCCATTGGAATGTTCAATGGATGTGCTTTATCCATATAAAATCTTTTTAGATTTTCTCTCTGATAAGTTGATTGATGAACAAATATCTCATCTCATAAATGTTCAATTTGCAAGCCAAGGCAAAATTTTGTTTTTCCAAGATCTTTCATCTCGAATTCTTTCTTAAGATATTCTATTGTCTTGGATAACTCTTCAGAGTTCCAATTATATTTAAGTCATCAACATATACTGCTTATAATAGCAAATCCTGATCGAGATTTCTTTATAAAAACACACGATATATTGGATTATTTTGATATCCTTCTTTCAATGAGATATTCACTCAAAGCGATTATACCACATTCGTCCTAATTGTTTTAATCCATATAATGATCTCTGTAACTTTATCGAATACAATTCCCGAGAATTTGATTCATATGTTTCTGGTATTTTAAATCCTTCCGGGATTTTCATATAAATGTCATTATCCAAAGATCCATATAAATACGCCGTGACTACATCCATTAGATGCATATCAAGTTTTTCATATACAGTCAGGCCAATCAAATATCTTAACGTTATTGCATCCACCACAGGAGAATATGTCTTCTCATAATCTATACCAGGTCTTTGCGAGAATCCTTGTGCAACAAGTCTCGCTTTATATCTTGTGACTTCATTCTTTTCATTTCTTTTCCTTACAAATACCCATTTGTATCCCATAGGTTTAACACCTTCTGGTGTTAGGACTACTGGTCCAAAAACCTCACGTTTTGAAAGTGAGTTCAACTCTGCTTGGATTGCTTCTTTCCACTTCAGCCAATTCTTTCTACGTTTACATTCATCGATAGATTTTGGATCAAAATCGTCACTTTCATGAATAATATCGTGAGCAACATTATAAGCAAAAATGTTGTCAACAATGATATCATTTCAGTTCCATCTCTTTCCTGTTGTAACATAGTTGATAGAAATTTCATTATTATCCTCAAGCGTTTGATTTTCATCAATACTCTTTTGAGTAGTTGTATCTTGGATTTCTTCTGGAACATCCATACCTTTTATCGAATCATTTTGATTCTCAACTACTTTTATTTTCCGAGGATTTTTATCTTTGGAACCCATAGGTCTACCACGCTTCTGCCGTGCTCCAGACTCATTATTGACAACTTGTTCCTTTGGGATATCAATTTTTGATGGAGCATTTGCTGCTGGTATATATGATTTAGTCACCCTTTTAGCATATGTGAATGCATCTGGTAATTGATTTGCTATATTTTGCAAATGAATTATCTTTTGAACTTCAAGTTCACATTGATCTCTTCGAGGATCTAAATGAGATAATAATGATGCATTCCACGTAATTTCTTTTTCTAACTTCTTAATTCCTCCCCCTAATGTTGGAAAATTTGTTTCATTAAAATGACAATCAGCAAATCGTGCAGTAAATACATCACCCGTCAGGAGTTCAAGATATTTAATAATTGATGGGGAATCATATCCAACATATATTCCTAACCTCCTTTGAGGACCCATCTTAGTACGTTGTGGTGGAGCAATTGGAACATATAATCGCACATCCAAAAATTCTCGGATGGGATACATTTGGTCATTGGCCATAAACTAATTGCATGGGGAATATTTATTATAGGCTCACCGCCTAATACGTAATAATGATGCAAATGTGCAAAATAACATGACCCCGCACCGATATAGGAAGTTTAGCTCTCATAAGCAATGGTCTTGCAATTAATTGCAGATGTTTTATAAATGATTCTGCTAGACCATTTTGTGTATGAACATGAGCTACGGGATGTTCAACACTTATCCCAATTGACATACAATAATTATTAAAAGTTTGGGATGTAAATTCACCAAAGATTATCAAGTCGAATTGTCTTAATTGTATAATCGAAATTGTGCTCTTAACTTAATTATTTGAGAAAGTAATCTTGCAAATGCAAGATTTTGACTTGATAATAAGCATACATGTGACCATCTCACTGGATCGCGCCAATTAATACCATAAAATATCTAAATGGACCACTTGGTGGGTTAATAGGTCCACAAATATCACCTTGAATTCGCTCTAAAAATGCAGTGATTCAATGCCCACTTTAGTCGGTGATGGTCTAATAATTAATTTCCTTGAGAGCAAGCATCACATGACAACTCATTGGATTGAAGAATCTTACGGTTCTTTAAAGGATGTCCATGTGAATTTTCAATAATTTTCCTCATCATTATCGATCCTGGATGACCCAGTCGATCATGCCAAACACTGAATATTTCTGGATTCATGAACTTCTGGTTCATTGATGCATAACTTTCGATTACTCGTATATGAGTATAATATAATCCAGAAGAAAAAGATGGCAGTGTTTCCAATATACGTTTTTCATGTGAAACAATAGATGTGATATAGAGATACTCTATATTATTTTTACGATCAGTTTCAACATGATAACCATTATTACGTATATCTTTAAAACTCAATAGATTTCTCTTTGATTTGCTAGAGAACAAGGTATTATTAATTGAAAATTTTGCTCCTCTAGGCAAGATAAAACTTGCTTTTCCAAAACCTTCAATCAGGTCTGCAGAACCTGATATAATATTGATTTTTGCTTCCAGCATTGTTAATTTAGAAAAATATTTTCTGTTTATGAGTATCGTGTGCGTAGTTGCGCAATCTGCTAGACATAAATCCTCATTGCTCATTTTTGGGTTACTCAACATATTGAAATTGTCCATATTTCTTCATTGATAAGAAAGGAGAAGCGATTACAAAAAGTTCTAAATATATATACAAAAACAAGAAAAAAAAACATACTATAATTACAAGCAGTACTTAATTATATATCTTCATACAAAGCATCCTCTACTTGTTTGATTGCATCAATTTTCTCTCCAGGAGATTCAAAATAATCAGCCACATCAAGATGCACCATATTGGAGGGATCAAACACATCATCTTCTTGAATGGCAAGATTCACCTCCACATTCTTCCCTTTTCCTTTTTCCTTCAGGGAAGCTTGATAGAGATCAACAAGGTGTTTTGACGTCACGACAGTCCGTGACCGGTGCCAGTTCATTCCGCACCGAAACATTTATGTTCGTCACCTTTTGAACTTTTATCTTGTGGAGCTTTTCCTTTATGATCATCAGTTCGTATGGGTTTCTTAAAATTATAATGCCCACCACGAAAATAGGTATTTCTTCCTCTACCGCGGTCCCGACCTCGACCACGACCACGACCTCGACCACGATTATTGAAATTCACAGCATTCACTTCAGGGAATGATGTTGCTCCAGTTGGTCGAGATTCATGATTTTTCATTAATAACTCATTATTTTGTTCAGCCACGAGAAGACATGAAATGTAACGCCCCTACTTTTCTATGACTAAACTCTTAGGGACATTACTACACATGCATGCATTTATAGGCCAAAAGAGATAAAACGATCTTTAAATCTCCAATGAAAATAATTTGTCTTTAGGGATCCCAAGGAAAACATTCAAAACAGATAAAAGGAGCAGTTTGAACATGGCCTATTTAAACTCTGTAAAGTAAATTTAAACTTCGAAAACATAAAGGGACAACATCAGTTATAAAAGAAATGTGCGGAAAACATGTCTATTCCCATGGCTCTAGCAACGCGCCTCCGTCACTCGTCCTGCACGTCCTTGGCTTTACCTGAAAAACATTTTTAAAAGAAAGGGTGAGTATTGCAAAACAATACCCAGTAAGTGACCTCGCTACCGAGGTTTGGGATATGCATACACATACAATCATGACTTTTAAACTTATTCGAAATGTACATATGCGGGACTAAAACTTTCTCATATCGTCAGGTCTTTAATCCATGACTTCCTTTTTATTTAAGTGGCCAATTGGTCATCCTGAGTCATTTCATTTTGAGTCTCTCACAGACCCCTGTAATCATTTGAGTCCTCTCACAGACCCTGTATGGTTTGAGTCCTCACAGCACTCTGTATAAATTGAGTCCCTCACGCACTTCGTAATTTGACCCATAGGGTCTCTAATGCATGTTTGACCATGCACACAATGCACTCAGGAGACCAATTTCCACATTTATCATCAAATCATTTCATGGCATACATAACATGCATGAGGTCCCATCATTCAACATAACAATAGTGTTCATGCCACAATCATTATCATGAATATGCAAATCATAATTTCCTCATATAACAGTTTGAAGATAATACTCTTGTAGGTAATCATGGAATATTCGCATACAAGATATTGTGATATCCTCACATAAAATATTGAGATATCTGCACATAAAATATTAAGTATTCTCACAAAAATATCTGTATATTATCATATAAGAATATAAGCTAAATTCGCATGAAATCATGAAAATCATTTTCTTCAATCCCATTTGGAAAAGTTCGGCACAAAGTCCCTTACCTTAATTCGAATTCTACTCCAAGACTTAACCCAGCTCCTCGAGTACTCTTTCTTTTAGTGGAACTCGTCCACACAATAATTCAAATTATTTTCCAAGCATTAACCAATTCCATAAACGTAAGGGTGCCTAATTCTAGTCCTTAAGACTTTATGCCCCGCTTACCTCGAGTTCAACGCGAGGACTTAATATTTCTTAGTTTGTTTTGGCGTTCGACCTCCAATTCCGCTCCAAGTTTGGTCCCTACAAAAATGTGTTCGAAACCGTAACCTAAGTTCTCAATCAAACGCTTAATTAATCGATAGGTCACAAGTAAATCTCCAACGAATTCGAAACTAAACCAGATCGCTCACCGAGTTATAACTTCAATGGTTTGTAAAAACGTCTTTGGCGGCGTTGTGGGATTCGGCGGCAGCAAACGCGCACGCGGCCGAACGAGAACTCGCTCGCGTGTGTGGCTGCTTGGAGTCGAGAATGGTCGTGCGAATAACAAAGGTGCGATCGTCCGGTGCTGCAGGCGTTCGTGGCTCGGTGATCTTCTCTGCTCGAGGGTCTCGCCGGTGCAAGTGGCTTCAGAGGCGCGGCTTCAACGATCGGCGGCGGCGCCACCTCTCGCGGCAGCACTACAGTGGACGACGGACAGAGGGAGAAGAAGAACTGAACCGGTTTGCGGTGGCTGAGGGACTCGACGGACCGGTGGCGCGGGGTTGAAGATGAAAGGGACGGATTTAGAGGACGCCGGCAGAGACGAAGACTCGCAGACGGCGGGATGCGCGAGCTTGTGGACGACGACGGTGCTGCAAGGTTCGACGCCTCCGGCTTTATCGACGCTTAGGAGTGTTCGCCGCTGCATCTCCTCTCCGTCGGTTTAACGTGCGACCGCCGATTGAAGGAACGACCGCGAGACCTCTTTTCTGGTCGGTGAAGGTTGAACGGCAGCTGCGAGGAGGTGGCCGGCTAGGTTAAAACGAGGAGGAAGGGAAAATAGGGTTAGGGTTAGGGCTAGGGTTTTGTTTTCTTCCAACTTCACTTAAGGACCTTAAATACTAGCAAATTAGGTCAAAATTCTAGTGTTAGTTATCACCCTAATTTAGACATTAATCACCAACATGCCATTGCCACTTCCTTTTCCTTTTAATTAATATCAATAGTTGTCTAAAGGATAATATTTCGCCTTAAACCAATAAAATTAAAAACTCATTAACACCGAGCTTGATGAAATTCACAAATCCAATTAGACACACACAGGTTGATAGAACGTTAAATAGGATAAATAATCAGTACCTTTGGTTGTGGTCGTCACAATCTTCCCTCCTTAAGAACTTTCGTCCTCGAAAGTTCCTAATCTTGGAATAGTTCTGGATACTTAGCTCGCACTTCCTCTTCTCGCTCCCAGGTAGCTTCTTCCGTACGGTAGTTTTGCCATAACACTTTAACTAAGTTGATCTCACGGTTACGGAGGGTCTTTTGATCTCTAGCAATAATGCAGCATGCAGTCGCTCGCCATAACTCAAATCTTCTCGCTAATCGTAATGGTTCAAGTCTATGACGTGAGTCGTGTCCGAACGTATTTTCTCAACATGGAGACATGAAACACGTTATGAACCATTGAAAGGGAAGGCGGCGGTGCTAATCTGTAGGCCACCGCACTCAATCCTCTCTAAAATCTCGAATGGTCCGATGAAGCGCGGACTCAATTTCCTTTTCGGCCAAACCTTAGAATTCCTTTCATTGGGGCCACCTTAAGAAATACGTGGTCCCCAACACCGAATCTAGGTCCCTTCGCCTCGTGTCGGCATAACTCTTTTATGCTGTCTTGGGGCGGTGCGCATTCGCCCTAATCTTCTCAGACGCACTATTTGTGACTGTACTAACTCTGGACCCAATAACAAAGCGTTCACCAACCTCCTCCTCCGAAAACGGGAGTTCTCGCAACGTTTTCCATAGAGAGAGCTTCAAATGGAGCCATTCCGATGGTCGATCGGTGTAGTTTATTATTGTAAGCAAACTCCATCAAATGCAAATGTGTGTCCCAACCACCGGAAGTCTAAAGTGCAAGCTCGTAACATGTCTTCTAAGATCTGGTTCAAACGTTACGCCCGCCCATCCGTCGTGGATGAAAAGTCGTACTAAAGTTCAACCGTGAACCTAACGCTTTACGTAGGCTCCTCCAAAAGTTGGAGGTGAAACGTGGATCCTCATG
This sequence comes from Trichosanthes cucumerina, assembly GCA_036507285.1. Taxonomy (NCBI): domain Eukaryota; kingdom Viridiplantae; phylum Streptophyta; class Magnoliopsida; order Cucurbitales; family Cucurbitaceae; genus Trichosanthes; species Trichosanthes cucumerina. The sequence continues at coordinate 56,504,656 of CM071837.1, read as the reverse complement.
CTCAAAATGATCTTGGTTGGGATCCCATGTAAACGGACTATCTCTTCCGTAAAGCTGCGCCCACTTATCTCGTAGAATAGGTGGGTTTCCACAGTATGAAATGTGCCGACTTGGTTAATCTGGCCCACAATGACCCAAATTACCGAGTAACCTCGTAAGGTTCTAGGCAATCCGACTATGAAGTCCATAGAGATCTCCTCCCATTTCCACCGAGGTACATGTAAAGGTTGCAGTAATCCTGGGGTCTCTCGCCTAGGTGCCTTCACTGCCGACAAGTCAAACACTTGCGACAAACTCGCTACGTCGCGCTTCATGTTACACCACCAAAATGATGCTTGATCTCGATACATCTTGATACCGCCAGGATGCATAGAAAATGGTGAGTTATGGGCTTCGCTCAAGATCTCGATTTTGATTTCATCATCGTCGCACACATAATCGCCCCCGAAATAGTAATCCTCCATCGTGGATAGGAAAAACTCGCCAACTCACCAGTAGTTACCGCAGTAAGTTTTTCCACTAATCGAGGGTCTCCCGCTGAGACTCAACGATGCGTTGTCTCAAGGTTGGTTGTACTGGCTTAATCGAGCTAATCGAGCCGTGGTCTTTCCTACTAGTCTCGCAATTTCACTTTCGAGCAAACTCGCTCAGAACTCGCTCTGCTCAAGAACTCTCGTCTTTGAAGTAGTATGCACCGCTTCCCATCGAGGGCATCGGCCACGACATTAGCCTTACCGGGGTGGTATTGTATGTCAATATCGTAATCCTTCACTAATTCCAACCATCTGCGTTGCCTCATGTTCAATTCCTTCGGGTGAATGATACTTGGACTTTTATGATCTGTAAAAATCAAATTTTCTCGCCATACGTAATGTCTCCGGATCTTTAGTGCAAAAACTCTCGCGCGCTAGTTCTAAGTCATGTGTTGGATAATTTCTCTCGTATGTCTTGAGCTTGTCCGGGATGCATAGGCTATTACTTTACCGTCTTTGCATTAGAACACAACCCAAACCTTTCTTTGAAGCATCACCAGAAACTACAAAGCTCCCTGTTCCTCGGGGACGTAAGAATCGGGTGACACTAATCTACACTTGAGTTCCCGAAACTCGCCTCATGAGCATCATCCCAAACAAATGAGTTACCTTTGCGCGTCACCGGGTCATGGGCATGGCTATCTTGGCAAAATCCTCGCACGAAACGCCTATAGTAACTCCAAGACCCGAAAACTACGTACCTCAGAATCGGTGGTCTGACGAGGCCACCGTGTGACGGCCTCCACTTTCACTGGGTCAACAGAGACTCGGCCGGACACCACCACATGCCCTAAGAAGGATACCGTCTGAGCTGAGATTCACACTTGGAGAATTTTGCGTGCAACTTATTCTCTCTCAAGTGTGTTTAAAACTTTTCTCGTGTGCCTTTCATGATCTTCATCACATCCGAGTATATCGAAGATATCGTCGATAAATACTATCACGAACGTATCAAAAACTCTTTGAACAAACGGTTCATCAAGTCCATGAAAGCGGCAGAGCGTTGGTCAAACCAAACGGCATCACTTTGTGAACTCGTAATGCCCATAACGTGATATGAATGCTTTGTTTTAGGAATATCCTCTTCACCGATTCTCAATCGATGGTAGCCCGATCTCGGATCAATCTTGGAGAACATCGTTGCTCCTTGCAATCGATCGAACAAATCATCTATTCTGGGGAAGAGGGTATTTATTCTTGATCGTGACCTTATTCAACTCCACCGTAATCTATACACAGCGCATGGATCCGCTTTTCTTTTCACGAACAACACCGAGGCTCCCAGTGCGAAACGCTAGGGCGTATAAATCCCTTGTCCCATGAAGTCCTGTAATTGTAGTTTCGATTCTTTCAACTCTGCCGGTGCCATCCTCAGATGGTGCCTTGGATATCTGAGTCGCTTCCTAACTCCAAACCGATGTTAAAATCCACCTCCTCGACCGGAGTACTCTGGGAGAGGTCCTCGGGAAAACGTCTGAAATTCATTCACCATCGTACCGATGACACACTGAGATCTCCGTACACCTTGCATCTAGTATACAAGCTAAGACGCCCCAAGCTCCCGATGTAATAACTTCCCGGCCTTAGGGCGCGTGAATTACCTTAGGCCCGCTTCACCGCTAACGTGCCTCAACTCAACTGTGCTTGGTTGGTCGGGAGGAGTGAACACTACCTCCTTCATGAAGCAATCAATGCAAGCATGGTTCTGCGCTAACCACCCCATACCCAATATCACATCAAAGTCAAACATGTCTAAGACTACTAGATTTACTATTAACTCATGGTCTCATGATAGTCACACTACCATCCTTGACTTTCATAGTGGCTAACAAATTTATCCCGCAGGAGTGGAGATGCATGAGCATCATCAGAATCGTTTCTAATTCTAACTCACTTGACTTACGAAGGATGCATAAATAAAAGAGTGTGTAGAACTGTAATCAAATAATACAAAGGCAAGGTGCCCAAGTAATGGAAGTGTACCAGTAACCACCGAGTCCGAGCCATAGATGTTTTTACCGGTGCTTGCATAAGCTCTTCCTTGATGTATTACAGCTTCACAAAGCCAGCCCACTATTGATCACTCGAGGTTGGCTAGCGCCGCTTGACTCGGGCAAATTATTAGCTCTGTGCCTTCTTTCCCACATCCGAAGCACACTCCGGATCGCCAAACACTTACCCCAATGTTGCTTACCACGATGCTTTTGCATTGTGGCTTATCTCCACCGTTATTTCCTGTCCCGTTGACTGTGGTTTCGACCAACTCGCACGAAAGTTTCTGGTCTATGCGGTGTCTGCTGGGGGCTGCGTGAGCTTGAATTTGGCCGTCCCCCACTTCCTCTTATGATTTGCCATGGGTCGCCCGTTTAACCACTACTGCTGTGCATGCGATCGCGCTCGCACTCCAAATCAATTCCGCCACTCTCACTGCGGAGGCATAATCGAGGTGCTAGTGCCCGGATGAAGCCTCGAACATTTTCATCCAGTCCCCATGACGAAACGCTCTGTCTTCTTCGCCTCGTGTCTACTAGCTCGGGGCAAAGCGTGACAAGCGGGTGAATTCTCTCTCATATACCTCCACCGCCTCCCTGCTCGCTAAGTTGTAAGAATTCTCGCTTGTTTCTCATAACGAGCCGCAGTGAGGGGGTAAAATTTCCGCTGAATGCTTCCTTAAATGATTCCGTGTAATCGTTTCTCATTGGCGACAATGGTTCCTGGCGGACTCCCACCATAAATAAGCGCGCATCCTCGGCATGAAGGTAGCACAGACATCCTCTCGGTCCTCGGGGCAATTCATCGATCAAAATGGTCTCAATGGAGGACAACCATAATTCAACCACGGTGGGGTCACTAGAAGACCCATCAAACGATCGATCGGATCATATTTCCTCGAAGTCCTTCGATATCGAGACTCGGGTTGCATCATTCCGCCCCTGACTTGCTTGGGCGGTGAGTGGCTATCAGTGGCTCGCACTAGAGTCTGCATGGCCTCTACCATCATAGTCATAACATTAGGGTTCCTTGATCCGCCACCGAGCGATCGCAGTGCATCCTCCCGCGACCAGCCGGTCCTGGGGAGGTCCGTGCGGGTGGAGCAATCTCTTCCTGCTCCGATGGTAATTCGGTTGGGTGTCAACGTTTTCTCTTGCCCCCCGCCCCTACCACGTCCCCTACCTCTCCCTCGACCTCTAGGTGGCATTTTTGTCAGTACTACAATGCAGAGAATTTCTAGCTTAGTTTTCAGCACTTTCTAACTGTAAGATAGGATCACCCCTTAGAGTTTTTAAATTCATTTACATTTATAATACAGGATCACATCATAATCATTTGCTTAATTTATAAAATACCGTAACGTATCACAGCGGTGGCCTAACGCGCGTTGTTCAACCATGGGAACTACTCTCAGTGCTTACTCAGTAAGCAAGTCTCTGAACGTAACCCTAAAACCTGGGGGCTCGATACCAACCGTAACGCCCTACTTTTCTATGACTAAACTCTTAGGGACATTACTACACATGCATGCATTTATAGGCCAAAAGAGATAAAACGATCTTTAAATCTCCAATGAAAATAATTTGTCTTTAGGGATCCCAAGGAAAACATTCAAAATGATAAAAGGAGCAGTTTGAACATGGCCTATTTAAACTCAGAAAGTAAATTTAAACTTCAAAACATAAAGGGACAACATCGGTTATAAAAGAAATGTGCGGAAAACATGTCTATTCCCATGGCTCTAGCAACGCGCCTCAGTCACTCGCTCGCCCGCACGCCCTGGCCTTACCCGAAAAACATTTTTAAAAGAAAGGGTGAGTATTGCAAAACAATACCCGAGTGAAGTGACCTCGCTACCGAGGTTTGGGATATGCATACACATACAATCATGACTTTTAAACTTGTTCGAAATGTACATATCACGGGACCTAAAACTTTCTCATATCGTCAGTCTTTAATCCATGACTTCCTTTTTATTTAAGTGGCCAATTGGTCATCCCGAGTCATTTCATTTTGAGTCTCTCACAGCACCCTGTAATCATTTGAGTCCTCATGCACCCTGTATGGTTTGAGTCCTCACGGACCCTGTATAAAATGAGTCCTCACGGACCCACTCGTAATTTGACCCATAGGGTCTCTAATGCATGTTTGACCATGCACACAATGCACTCGGGAGACCAATTTCCACATTTATCATCAAATCATTTCATGGCATACATAACATGCATGAGGTCCCCCATCATTCAACATAACAATAGTGTTCATGCCACAATCATTATCATGAATATGCAAATCATAATTTCCTCATATAACAGCTTTTGAAGATAATACTCTTGTAGGTAATCATGGAATATTCGTGATACAAGATATTGTGATATCCTCACATAAAATATTGAGATATCTCACACATAAAATATTAAGTATTCTCACAAAAATATCTCAGATATTATCATATAAGAATATAAGCTAAATTCGCATGAAATCATGAAAATCATTTTCTTCAATCCCATTTGGAAAAGTTCGGCACAAAGTCCCTTACCTTAATTCGAATTCTACTCCAAGACTTAACCCGAGCTCCTTGAGTACTCTTCTTTTAGTGGAACCTGGTCCACACAATAATTCGAAATTATTTTCCAAGCATTAACCAATTCCATAAACGTAAGGGTGCCTAATTCTAGTCCTTAAGACTTTATGCCCCGCTTTACCTCGAGTTCAACGCGAGGACTTAATATTTCTTAGTTTGTTTTGGCTTTCGACCTCCAATTCCGCTCCCAAGTTTGGTCCCTACAAAAATGTGTTCAAACCGTAACCTAAGTTCTCAATCAAACGCTTAATTAATCGATAGGTCACAAGTAAATCTCCAACGAATTCGAAACTAAACCAGATCGCTCACCGAGTTATAACTTCAATGGTTTTGTAAAAACGCGGCGTGGCGGCGTTGTGGGATTCGGCCAGCAACAACCGCGCGGCCGAACGGGGCTCGCGTGTGGTTGCTGCTTGGAGTCGAGAATGGTCGTGCGAATAACAAAGGTGCGATCGTTCGGTGCTGCAGGCGTTCGTGGCTCGGTGATCTTCTCTGCTCGAGGGTCTCGCCGGTGCAAGTGGCTTCAAAGCGCGCGCTTCAACGATCGGCGGCGGCGCCACCTCTCTCGCGGCAGCGACTACGGATGGGCGCACGACGAGAGGAGAAGAAGAATCGAACCGGTTTATGGTGGTCGAGGACTCGGCGGACCGGTGGCGCGGGGTTGAAGATGAAAGGGACGGATTTAGAGGACGCCGGCAGAGACGAAGACTCGCAGACGGCGGGATGCGCGAGCTTGTGGACGACGACGGTGCTGCAAGGTTCGACGCTCTCCGGTGCTGTCGACGCTTAGGGAGTGTTCGCCTGCGATCTCCTCTCCGTCGAAGGTTGAACGTGCGACTGCTTTCGATTGAAGGAACAACCGCGAGACCTCTTTTGCGCTCGGTGAAGGTTGAACGGCAATTGCGCGAGGAGGGCCTGCTAGGTTAGGTTAAAGCGAGGAGGAAGGGAAAATAGGGTTAGGGTTAGGGCTAGGGTTTTGTTTTCTTCCAACTTCACTTAAGGACCTTAAATACTAGCAAATTAGGTCAAAATTCTAGTGTTAGTTATCACCCTAATTTAGACATTAATCACCAACATGCCATTGCCACTTCCTTTTTCTTTTAATTATTATCAATAGTTGTCTAAAGGATAATATTTCGCCTTAAACCAATAAAATTAAAAACTCATTAACACCGAGCTTGATGAAATTCACAAATCCAATTAGACACACACAGGTTGATAGAACGTTAAATAGGATAAATAATCAGTACCTTTGGTTGTGGTCGTCACATGAAATTAGTTTTGAATATTTTTTAAAGTCTTTCTCTCGATATTGCTGCTGCAGGAGCATATTCGAAACATGAAAAGTGGAGAATGTCTTCTCTAACATATCAACATCAGTAATCCTTTCTCCGCATAATTTTAATTTTGAACTAATTCTGAATAGTGCGGAATTATATTCACTTACTGATTTAAAGTCCTGCAGCCTCAGGTGCATCCAATCATAACAAGCTTTTGGAAGAATAACTGTTTTTTGATGATCTTATCTTTCTTTCAAGTCTTGCCATAGAATGTAGGGATCTTTTATTGTAAGATACTCCATTTTCAATCCCTCGTGAAGATGATGGCGAAAGAAGATCATGGCTTTCGCTTTTTCTTGATTTGATGCATCATTTCCTTCTTTAATTGTTTCTCCAAGATTCATGGAGTCTAAATGGATCTCAGCATCAAGGACCCATGACAAGTAGTTATTTCCATTAATATCCAAGGCCGCAAATTCTAATTTTGCAAGATTTGTCATAGTAATACTATATAGAAAGAAATTGCATTTATATTAGGAAATTAATTAAACATGCAAAATAACATTTTATTATTAAAAAAAAATGGCTTACCCGGAGGACCTACCTTCAGTGGAAAAACCGGCAGAGCTTCGTGCTGATAACGTGTTGTAAAAATAGGATGGAAACCGGGTATAATTTTACCAATATTTAAATACTAATATAATAATAATAATAATATAATAAGATAATATAATAATAATAATAATAATAATAATAATAATAATAGGAAATAGGAATTTAATATTAATATGTATAAAATATTAATAATGATAATAATGTAAGTGCTTGGAAATTAGAATATATATATAAAATATAAATATGAGATAGTGGACTTTGTTGGAAAGATAAAATAATAATATATATTAGAGAAAGTGGGGGAGAATGAATTGAATTGGAGAGGAAATTTCACCTATGGATATGTATTACAACAACTATTTATAGGCAATTTGGCAAGGGTGAGTTGGTACAATTGGACACCAAGCATTGGTAAGAGATGACACATGGAGGACACTATGGCTATGGAGGCTTTGCCATTTGGCATGAGTATTGAAGGACACATTGCATGGGCATCTATTATGTGTAATATTTACAATAAAAAGCGAATATATATATATATGTATATTATTTTAGTTGAATGGTCATTCAAATTTCAAATTTTAATATTTGATCAAAAATATATATCAATTATCATCGTTGAATGAAATTTATTTTTAGCATATACACCTATAAAATTGTATTCCGATAAAAAGTTAGGTTAAGTTTTTTTTTTTTTAAGTAGTTAGGTGAAGAATAATTGGTCAATAGCAAAATCAAATTAGAAGAAAAAGTCTAATAGAAAAAGAGTGGAGGATAGAATAAGGAAAGCGAGAGGCAACAGAGCAATCATTTTTTAACTTGACTTTGAAAGTTTATTTATTTATACTATTATTAAAGGTTAAATTACACCTTTAATTTTTAAATTTTTAAATTTTTAATGTATCTAAAAAATTCATCAACTTAAAAAATGTCTAATAGTTTCAACTTTCAATTTTGTGTTTAATCTCTAATACATTTAAAATTTTTAAAAATTGATTAATCTATTAGATATAAAATTTAATTTTGTCTAATAAAATCCTAAAATCTTAATTTTGCGCGGTAGGTCCATGAATTTTAAAAAAATGTTAAACAAAAACCTAGGAACAAAATTAAAAATTCTAAAGATCTATGGAATACAAACAAAACTTTAAGTTTAACGACATATAAGATACTTTTAAAGTTCGTAACCTAGTTCGGTCAAGAAACTTTTAGACACAGTTATGGGTGAAATTAGACTATAAGGATAAATTTGGAATATAGAGGAAACAAAAGGACAAATATACAAAAAAGGACCCAAAATATGTGAAAACAAACCAAACTGGGCTAAAAGACAGAAGAGATCGGACCTACAAACTGCGTAAGAGGTGAGGATTGGGCTCGAAAGCTCGAACCCCTGGTCGGTCGAGGCCGACCTTGGCCCAATAACTAGCTAGTCGAGGTCGACCGACCCCTTTGTGGTGTTGGTTTGTCTCTTCTTCTCTTCTGGGCCCCGATCCGAATCCAAAAATGTTTTTTTCCTTTTCCTACTTCGTGATGGATTAGGGTTGAGACCCTAGAAAGACCCTATAAATATTCTTCTTATCGAATGAAAGATAACTTCTTCCTCATTCTAGTAACCCTTGCTAAAATCATCTAAACATTCTTTGACTTAAGTATCAAAGTCGGGGTGGCAGGCACTATACAGATGTTCGGATCTTTCTTCTTTTGTAAGCTACGTTCTTCCCCCTTCAAATAAATTCACAGTCGTTGTCACGTGAAGGTCATGTGAGTTATCTTGTTCAGATTTTAGCAACAATAGACACAAATTTTAAGGCTTATGGATTAAACTTATAATTTAACTCTTTTTTTTTCAATAAAGTATAATTTCTCTCATTTTTTCTTTGTTTTTAATTTTTTAAATCAATGATTCATTAATGAGAACCACTCCCAACAATTGCTACGTGCACATAAGGATTAAAATATTAATATTGATAGATTTCAATTTTACAGATATATTAATAAAATATCAATATCGACCACTACAAGAAATTCTCGTTTTAGTGACGAAGCACCATCAACGAAAAGGTAAATGTCGCAACGGTTGTGACAAAATCAGGATTTTCATCACAATGCCTGCAACGAAAAAGTGAAATTGTCGCGAGCTCCGCGACAGAAGAGAGATATCATCATGCACAATGCGATAAAAAATATATCGTCGCAATTTTGCAACGAATAGGAGCAAATGTCGTAGACTAATGACAACATGGCACAATTGTCGCATGTGGGATGGCCACAAGAGTGGTGATGCATTGCATGATGTGCGACGAAAGTTCATCTTGCGTTGCAAACAATGCTTGACTTCATCGTAAGTCTTCGACCACATACTATTTCCAATGCTTTGCGATGATTTTCTTCTCCTATCACAAAGAAAAACGTGATAGATGCACTCAACAAAATTGTTTTCGTCGCATTAGGCCTTACGACGAAGATCACAACCACGTGCGACACATGCCTCAGAATGTTGTAGCTAGGTTTCGTCGCAAGTCCTTAATTTTTACCCCCAACATCCTTTTCATCTCATTTTTACATCCTCATTTCGTTTTACACACACAACTTCGGGGCCCATTTCATTTTTATACTGAGAACTTCGAGGGAGGGGGCTTAGTTGCTCAAACTTGTCGAAAAGTGGTCGAAGAGTCGATTTTCCTCTTCCTTTTATTTGTGGGCTTGATGTGTAAAGATTTGTGTGTACTTTTGGTAGATTATTATGGGGATTACTTCTAATTTTCAATATTATTTATTTTTTTATAGAAATTTTGATAATAAAGGTTGATTTTTTTCTTGATCAAGTATTAAGTAAAATACTTAAATTGTGTGTTTTTGGAGATGTCTTATGTGTTTAAAATAATTAATAAATTAAAGTGTTATTAAATTGGAGATATCTTATGTATTTGATATGTCTTAAGGAACACACCATACTTGGAGATGTCATGTGTTTGATTCTATTATTGTTGGTTCAAATTGTGATTGGAACTCACTAAAAGAATTTTATCATTTTTCGATGCTTTTTATCCCGACGCTCAAAAAATGGTTGGGATAGATGGATAATACCGATGGTTTCATAAATCGTCGACGAAAGTGAAGGAAAAAGCGACTCCCATGTAAAACGGTCGGCACAAAGATAGAAAAAGCCGACCGTTTGAAAACGGTTGGCAAAAAGATGGGAACAACCGACCGTATTAAAAATGATCGACAAAGAGATGGGAAAAGGCCGATCGTTTTAAAACGGTCGACGAACAGATGGAGAAAGCCGACCGTTTTAAAAGTGGTCGGCAAAGAGATGGGGAAAGGCCGACCGTTTTTAAAACGGTCGGTGAATAAATGGAGAAAGCTGACCGTCTTTAAAAACGATCGACAAAGAGATGAGGAAATGCTGACCATTTTAAAAACGATCGAAAAATATATGGAGAAAGGCCGACCGTTTTTAAAATCGGTCGACAAAGAGTTGGATAAATGTCGACCATTTTTTAAAACGGTCAGCAATTCCTTTATTATAATCGAATAAGCCCTTCCTCTTTTTTTTTCATTTCCCCCTTCTCTCTCTGTCACTTCCCCTTTCTCTCTCCTTCAACCCACTGATACTGTCGTCGCCTGCTGTCTACACGCCGCTGTCTGCACACCGCAATCGCCCGCCGTCTGCATTTGGAGGTTTCCTCGAGCGTGGTTCAGCAGAAGGAGCTATCATGCACGTCAATGGCGGACGATCTTCTTTCTCAGGTAAATCGATATTCGGTCTCGTGTCATAATTTAGGAAAAATGGATAAGCAATTGAAATTTGTGGCTTCAGGCGTTCAGTCATTTAGGAATTTCTCCAATTTTTCATCACTGGTTGGTAAAGTTTATAACACAGAAAAACGTAGACTTTTTTTTTGGGGGGGGGGGGGGGAGGTCTTCGTTTTGAGAAATTAAGGAAAATTGGGGAGTGTCGTACAAGACTGAGAATGTGTAGAAATAGAAGTTTGAATATGAACAAAGAGCTAGGTTGTGTAAAATCTAAATCATGATGCCAATTGTTCACATTAAGTTGATGAAAAATAAGATCAAGTTGCCTACTTGTTTGGTGTTTTTTCTCTTTCGATTCAATTCTCGCAAAGATCTTTTATTTGAAATGGAAATCTCGAAGAGACCATGAACAAAGTGAAGAAGGGAAAGACATAACTTGTAATAGATTAAAAAAAGTCATATAAAATGTTAAGACTTTCAATCCTTTGTGGGTTCTCAATCTCCTTAAATTTTTAGAATTGAAAAATCATATATATGAGCTTGTTCCTTCAAAATGTGTTACAGGTCCTTAAACTTTCAGTTCCATGTATAATAGGTCTGCAAGATTTTAAGAGATGGTGTAACAGGTAGCTAAATTTTCATTTTTTGTCCAAGGACCTACCATATTTGATTTTTTTTTTCATATAAACTAATTTAGTATACACAAAACTCGAGTTTAAGGAACTATACTGAATACTTTTAACGTTCAAGGTACTCATTAGTTACAAAATTAAAAGCTTTGGACCTATTAGACAACTTTTTAAGTTCATATCCCTAATATGGAACCTAAAGGTTCAAGGTACTCATTTTTTGGTGAGGTTGATGCATATTAAGGTTCTTAACAATTGGAGTAATAAATCATTCGATATGTTGTTACAATTGTTGAAGGAAGCATTTCCGATCGATGCATGTATACCCCAATCCTTCTATGAAGCTAAGAAGAAGTTGCGTGACTTAGGGTTAAGCTATGAGTTAATTCACGCTTGCAAGTACGATTGCATATAATATTGGAAAGAGTTTGCCGATTTTCAACAATGTCCAACATGTAGGGAACCTCGATATAAAGTCAACGATGGAAAAGAAAAGAAAATTTCACATAAAGTGTTACGTCACTTTCCATTGATACCAATGGTTGAAAATGTTGTTTTCATTGAAACATTTCGCTCCTAAATGAGGTGGCTTAAAGATAAACGCGTTGAAGAAGATGACGTTTTACGACATCCAGCTGATGGTGAAGGGTGGAAGCATTTTGATCGTGAATTCCCTCAGTTCGCTTTAGAAGTACGAAATATTCATTTGGGATTAGCTTCAGATGGATTTAATCCATTCGAAAATATGAGCACTTCATATAGTATGTAGCCGGTGGTGCTAGTTCCATACAATTTGCCACCTTAGAAATGCATGAAAGAAACCAATTTGCTCATGTCTTTACTTATTCCTGGGCCAAAATCTCCTAGTAAAGAGATTGATGTCTACTTGCAAACACTGATTAAAGAGTTGAAAGAGTTATGGAATAATGGTGTACGAACCTATGACGCAAATAGTGGTGCGTACTTTCAATTGCGTGCAAGTTTGTTGTGGACTATAAATGACTTTCCTGCATACGACGACTTATCTGGGTGGAGTACGAAGGGTTACCATGCATGCCCCATTTGTAAGGAAGATACATCGTCTTTTAGGATAAGAGGTAAAATTTCATACATGGGGCATCGACGTTATCTTCTAGCGAATCACAGTTGGCGTAAAGTAAGCAATTTGACAGAAAGGTGGAATTTAAACTTTCTCCAGTTGTAATGGATGGAGATGAGTCCTTACAAGAAGTTTGCATGCTTAACTTTCCTGTGTTCAGTAAACATGAATCAAAGAAAGATAAGAAAAGAAAACGAATTTACATGAATTGGACGAAAAAAAGCATTTTCTTTGAACTACCGTACTGGTCAAAACTTCTGTTACGACATAAATTGGATGTAATGCACATTGAAAAAACATGTGTCAACTTAGTTGGAACATTGTTAGCTACATATGTGACTACAATATCATGACAACCAAGGTCACAATAAATGCTCGATTAGATTTAGAGGATTTGAATATACGAAAAGATTTACACTTGCAGCAGATCGACAACAAAATTGTAAAACCACATGTTGCATACACGCTGACTACTAAGGAAAGGATCGAGTTCTGCAAGTTTCTAAAATCAGTGAAATTTCTCGATGGGTTTGTGTCGAATATATCTCGGTGTGTTTAGTGTCAACGATGGAAAAATATGGGGATTGAAAACGCATGACTCCCATGTTCTACTTCAACGGCTTCTGCCGATTGGTGTCCGAGGATATTTATCGAAGGACGTGTCCGTTACTGTTGTTGAGTTATGTACATTCTTTCATGATATGTGCGCGAAAGTAATACGCACAAGTGATTTGGATCGAATGTAATCTGATATTGTAGTCATACTTTGTAAATTGGAAAAAATATTCCCACCATCTTTCTTTATTATAATGATGCACCTTGTAGTTCACTTGCCATATGAAACGAGAGTTGTGGGTCCTGTTAGCTACAGTTGGATGTATTCTATTGAGAGAAGCTTACGAACATTGAAACAGTACGTGCGGAACAAAGCACATCTTGAGGGTTCAATAGCAGAAGCATTTGTAATGAATGAATCATTGAATTTTTGTTCCTTGTATTTAAGTGGGATTGAAACAAGATTCAATAGGGACGAACGAAATGATGACCAAATTCCTGTGAATGCGACATGTGGGGAGTTCGAAGTGTTTAAAAAAATGCAAGACCATTGGGGAGTTCAACCTTAAGGACCTTATCCATCGAAGAGAAACAAATAGCCCATTGGTATATTTTGAACAATTCTGATGAAATAAAGTCTTATAGCACGTACGTCCCGAATACTCTCAACTCTTATTTTTTTGGTAAATATGTTTGAACTAAATCTAGGAAGTAACTTTTGTCTTCATTTGTTAATATACAGACAACACTTGAGACTGATTCGTCCTGAAACACGCACCGCGAAAAAGTTATATAAAAGACATGAACAGAAATTCCCTGGTTGGTTTAAAGATCATGTGAGTTTATACGTCTGAAAGCTTATAAATGTATTTTGAATCATGATTAAGATTTATAACACAGACGAACGAATAACAGGTTCTCTCATTATGCGACAGTGGAAATATGACTGATGATTTATACTCAATACCGATGAGACCAAGTTTTCAAGTTCGCTCTTATAGTGGGTGTATTGTTAATAGAACCCGTTTTCACACTTTAACACGTGATAATCGTCGGGCTACACAAAATAGTGGAGTCCTAATTCCTGAAGAAAGTGAAACTGAAGGCGATGAGTTGAATTCTTATGGTGTATTGACTAAAGTGTTACACTTGGAATATTTGAAGGGAAGACAAATTATGATATTCAAATGTAAATGGTTCGACACAGACATCAAAAAGAAAAGATCACACTTTGAGTTAGGGTTGAGATCTATTAATACATCATACTATGGGTATATCGATGACCCTTTTATTCTTGCAGCTCAAGCACAACAAGTATTTTACCTCAATGATCCAAAATATGGTACTAATTGGAATGTGGTGCAAGTAGTACAGAATAAACGCATGTGGGACATCCCAGAGGTAGGAGATCTTGAAATTGACCAACTTGAGTTGCTAGAAGTTGAGGGTGGAATAAGAGTTGATGAATCAATTGAAGAGAACACATAATGTTGGAATGATGTTGAACCCACAATTGTGCAAGATCACCCAAGTATAAGGGTATCATCAGACAATGTTGATGATTTCATAAATGATGAAGAAGAGGACGTAGAAGCTTCCACCGAGAATACTTCTAGTTGTGATGACAATATTAGCTCATCCCCTGATAACGATTAACAATCAGAGTAACAATGTGTTTCATTTTATTTTATATACTTTTATCCCTATTACTTTAAATGTATTACTCATTCCAATTTTATGTGCTTGTAGAGAGATAATGGTGACACATTGCAATCTAGAGAACGAGGCGGCTGAGCATTTTGTCGATGATGACCCTATTGTTGATCCTAGTGCCACCGCAGTGTCCTCTATTGGCGATACGTCAGGTTAATCGTTTAACAAATTTTGTATACATAATTTATTTTTGCTTACTGTGTTAATTCTTATTTTTTTTAGGTAATTTACACGTAGAGGAGGAAGAGGATATACTAAAGGCAAAGAGTTGGAGAAATATGTGAGCATTCATAGGAAGATTCCGATAGAAATAACCGAAGAGTTGAACAAGCCTGTATGTGACTTTGCTACAAAGTTCAGTAGCTAGATATGGACGATTGTGAGAGAGTTTTTTCCAGTACGTCTATCAAAGTGGAAAGAAGTGACAACCGAATTAAAGGACCATGTTAAGAACAAACTCTTGGTAAGTTTAGGGGCTACCAAATTTTCTATCAAAGTGTTTATGATGCTCAGTTGTACCTAAGTTGACTAATATCCTTTATTTTTTGTGCAAACACATTTCGAGCTAGATTATTCTCAGTTCGTTGTCCACCAGTTTATTGAACGTCAAATGAAGTCAATCATCAAGGAGTATAGGGCAGAATTGGTCGAACATTACAGAAAGTATTCTCCTAAGGAGACGCGTGCACACCCAAATGATCGTGTGGTTGATATAGTTGATTGACACTTGCTATGTAATAGGTGGGAGAGTGATGACTTTAAGGTGTGTTATTTACTTTCGTAATAAATATGTCGCCGTACACACTCAATTCTAGATTCATTTACTGATACTTCTTTTTTGTTAGAAAATTGCTGAAATAAATAAAAAGAACCGAGCAAAGCTACCTTGGAACCATTGCGCTGGGTCCAAGTCATTCCTACATATACAAGAAGCAAAAGTAGTGTTGTAGAAATGCTTATCTTTTGCCCTTTTTTTTTATTTAGTAAATAATACTAATATATATATATATTAAAAACTTTGATTCATAGAAAAAAAAATGGTAAACAAATAGGACTAATTGAGTTGTTTCAAGAAACCAGATACAAAGAAGGGAAAAGGTGGGTGAATCCGGAAGCCGTTGTTGCTCATGTAAGTTTTCTACACCTAGTGTTAGATCATAAATTTATTACTCTAAAAAGGCTTATTTTAATTTTTCTTGCAGAGTAAAATGATAGAATTGCAGGAGACATCCACATCAGAAAGGTCTCAACCACTTGCAGAAGAGGAGATTATTATGATTGTTTTAGGTCTGCGACTGGGCCATGTAAAAGGCATGAGGTGGGGACGGAAGCCAAAAAAAGGGAGATTGACTTCCTCGTCATCATGTGGAGAAATAAGACGTGAACATGAGTTGACAGTGGAATTAGAAAAACTACGTACGAAAAACGAACAACAGAAGGAAGAGATGAATATGACAAAGGAAGAGTTGACGCGTGCCCAAACTTTTATTCAGCGTACGAGAGAAGAGTTCGAGACCCGAACTACAACACAAGATGCGAAGTTGGCTAGCATGGAAGCAATGCTTATGAAATTTATGCATTCACAGGGAGAACCGCCGAAATAGGTATGATCTCTCTACTAACTTTTTGTGGATGGCTATCCTGCAACAAAGGTAGCCAATGATTTAAGTATATTGAGAAAAGAAGAGGTTTAAGTATAGAGAGACAAATTGTGTGTGGCTATCCTGCAATTAAGGTAGCCAATGCATTAATCTTATATGGTTTGTATGATTTTCTTTGAAGCTAGGTGAACTCTCTCCTTGGAATGTTTGTTTGATTGTGTCTTTAAGTTAGTGCTTTTAGGTTTGCAACATAGTGCTTGAATTGAAGTTGAAATGTTTGTTTCATTGTGTCTTTAAGTTAGTACTTTTAGGTTTGCAACTTAGTGCTTGAATTGGAGTTAGAATGTTTGTTTGATTGTGTCTTTAAGTTAGTGCTTTTAGGTTTGCAACTTAGTGCTTGAATTGGAGTTGGAATATTTGTTTGATCGTGTCTTTAAGTTAGTGATTTTAGGTTTGCAACTTAATGCTTGAATTGGAGTTGGAATATTTGTTTGATCGTGTCTTTAAGTTAGTGCTTTTAGGTTTGCAACTTAGTGCTTGAATTGGAGTTGGAATGTTTGTTTCATTGTGTCTTTAAGTTAGTACTTTTAGGTTTGCAACTTAGTGCTTGAATTGGAGTTAGAATGTTTGTTCGATTGTGTCTTTAAGTTAGTGTTTTAGGTTTGCAACTTAGTGCTTGAATTGAAGTTGGAATGTTTGTTTCATTGTGTCTTTAAGTTAGTGCTTTTAGGTTTGCAACTTAGTGCTTGAATTGGAGTTGAAATGTTTGTTTGATTGTGTCTTTAAGTTAGTGTTTTAGGTTTGCAACTTAGTGCTTGAATTGGAGTTGAAATGTTTGTTTCATTGTGTCTTTAAGTGGAGAGCTTGTGAATTGGAGTTAGAGCAAGTGTTGGATTTTTTTTGTTTAGAAATGTATTTATCTTTATTAACAGGTACTTGTAAAATTTTGGCAATGTTGCAGTTACGTCGTTATGCTACCAAAATTTTCGGGACATCATGGTTGTCAGTTTAGTATTGTTCACTATAGCCTAAGGAGTTGGGTAGGTCTAGAAGAGTATTTTTGTTGATTTATAACTTAAGTTTTGCTCGGGGAGTAATTTTGTTTGATTTATAACTAAAGTTTTGCCCGGTTGAGGTGTTGTTCTAGGGATCAAAGTTCATTTTCGTGTTTGTTTTTGGTGATCAGTTTGTTTTTTGGAGAGTTGTTTGGCCTGGTCGTTTTCATGTTTTGACACTTCTGGCAGTTTTGGGAAGGTCAGTGCCTTTGTGGATTTTTCTAGTTTGCTCGTTTCTGAAGTTTGGTTTGGTGGCTTCTCAGCGTCAGCCTAGTTGCTTGTTGGAGGCTTGGAGTGTTTGGTTTTTCGAGGGTCTCATGTGAACTCTCGAGTTGTGCTTGTTTCGGAGTTGAAGGGAAAGTAAAGTTTTGGTTTCATGATTTTATAGTTGTTTTTTTGGGTTTGCTTGCTTCTCCAATTTTGGGGGTTTTTTTTGGTCTTCACTTTCCGACTCTTTGCCTTGTACTGGTTTTGCCTTTGGGTTTACTTTGGTCTTTCTTGCTTGGGTTGTTTTGTTTGTACGTCGAGCATTAGTCTCTTGTTTTGTACTGTGAGCTCCGACTCTTTTCATTACTTCAATGAATATATTTTGTTACCTTGTCTAAAAAAACTTACTCTATTGCCTCTCCTCCATTTCAGATTGCCAGTTAAATTAATGAAGGAAAGCCTCTTTTGGAAAGCTAGTTTAACCAGTTGTGAATCATGCTTCAAGGAATCAAGCAGTATGTGTCTCCCTTCCTTGGGATGAATTTGGTTTTTATTTTTCATTTTCAATAATACCTTAGACTATAATCAATTTGGCAATGTTATTTTAAAGTTTTGATGGTTCTTCTTAAGTTCATTTGTATATATGATATACTTTTGAATTCAAGATTTGTTTGTTTTAGTTAGTTATAATTAAGTTTTTTTTTTTTTTTTTTGTTCATAAGTATCGATTAGGTTAATATTCTTGAATAAGTTTCAAGTAAGTTTGAATTGTGTTGAATTAGTTTGGTAACTTTTGAACTTTTGTTTTTCTTTGTTTCGCAGGATAGGTTGACACTAACTTTTGGAAATTTTTGAACAAAAAAATGTAATCAAATTTGTGCTTAATTACTTATGTAAAGTGATGAATACTTATAATTTAGTTTTTTTTGTGTAAAACTAATTGTTATATTTTATTTTGTTTAAAGTTACCTATATGAACCGTGTGTTGAAATTTTTATTTGATAGAAATGGTTATATTTGATGTTTATATATAACTTTTTTTAGGTGGTACAGTAAATTCTAATTTGTAATTAAATTCTATATAAATAAATATTGAATTTTATAACAACATTCACTTGCATCTTTGCTAACCAATATAAGATTGAATTTCTCGGAAAGGTCGGCGCTTTCAAACTAGCCTATTAAAGAAACGCCGACGTTTTCTCGATTTGGTCGACCATTCATTTGAAACGCTGACGTTTTTTCGATTTGGTCGACCATTCATTCTAAAGGTCGACACTTTTCCATTTGGTCGACCATTCATTCTAAAGGTCGACGCTTTTTGATTTGGTCGTCATTAATTCGAAAAGGCCGACACTTTTCGGTTTGGTCGACCGATACTTTGATAGACCGACCAACCAAAAAGCGTCGACCTTTATAAGGAAAGACCGACCACACATCAAATGTCGGCCATAACTCCGAAAGGTCGACCGACAAAAAAGCGTCGACTTCTCTCCTTTAAGGCCGATCACATTCACTGTCGTCGAGGCTTGCCAAAAAGGCCGACCAATTGCAAAATACCGTCGACATAAGCTACCTCGACGAAAATGCCGATGCTGAATTTTCTGTCGGAAAAGCAATGGCCAACGCGTTTGTTTGCTTTTCCCGACGCTTTTGAGGGTCCAGAAAAGCCAAAATTCTTGTAGTGACTTGGAAGACTATTCATGAGTTATGCTAAATAGGTTGGTTTTGTTTATTTTAGGTAGAAATTTCGTGGGTTTTGCTAATTAAATTGTTTGATTTTTATGTACTTTGTGTAGAAATTCCGTGGGTTATGCTAAATAGTTTGATTTTGTTTGCTTTAATAGAAATTTCATCGACAAAGGTTTAAAATAAGCATTTGAAGGTAAGTAAACTACCTGAATGGTATGATTTTTCAGCTCATTTAAGATTTAAATTGTTGTAAAAATAGGATGAAAATTGGGTATAATTTTACCAATATTAAATACTAATATAATAATATATTTATAATAATAATATAATAAGAATAATATAATAATAATAATAATATTAAAATAAGTGTTTGGAAAGTGGAGACAATATATATAATATAAATAAAGAGATAGTAGAAATTTATGGAAAATTAAATAAAGACTAAAAAGAGAAAGTGGGAGAGAATGAAGAGAATTGGAGAGAATTTCACCAATGGATGTCTTTCATAAACCACCATAAGCCACTATTTATAGGCTAAATGGCAAGAAGGATGTGGAACAATTGGACACTAAGCATTGGTGAGAAATGGACACATGGAGGACACTATGTCTAAGTATAATTTGCCACATGGTATGGGTGATATAATGGCATGTGGATGGGCATTTATCCTACACATGTTTACAATACTCCCCCTTAAATGCCCATTTATATAATATATGCCTCATTAAAACCTTACTAGGGAAAAACCCAATGGGATAAAAACCCTAGTGAAGGAAAAAGAGTACATATTTTATATAATACATTTACTCCCCCTCATGACGACATCACTTGAGATCTCCGAGTCTTCGCGTCCCAATCACATCGTGAACCAATTTCTCAAATGTTGTAGTTGGTAATGCTTTTGTAAATATATATGCGCTTGAGTTATCGTTCGAACAAATCTGTTGTACTGAGATGTCGTCATTTTCTTCAAGGTCATGAGTGTAGAAAAGGATGTCCATGTGAATTCTCAATAATTTTTCTCATCATTATCGATCCTGGATGACCCAGTCGATCATGCCAAACACTGAATATTTCTGGATTGATGATCTTTTGGTTCATTGTTGCATAACTTTCGATTACTCGTATATGAGTATAATATAATCCAGAAGAAAAGGCTGGCAGTGTTTCCAATATGCATTTTTCATGTGAAACAATAGATGTGATATAGAGATACTCTATATTATTTTTATGATCAGTTTCAACATGATAACCATTATTACGTATATCTTTGAAACTCAATAGATTTCTTTTTGATTTGCTAGAGAACAAAGCATTATTAATTGAAAATTTTGTTCCTCTAGGCAAGATAAAACTTGCTTTTCCAAAACCTTCAATCAGGTCTGCAGAACCTGATATAGTATTGATTTTTGCTTCCAGCATTGTCAATTTAGAAAAATATTTTCTGTTTATGAGTATCGTAATGCGTAGTTCACGCGATCTGCTAGACATGAATCCTCATTGCTCATTTTCTAAGGTTACTCAACATATTGAAATTGTCCATATTTCTTCATTGATAAGAAAAGAAAACGATTACAAAAAGTCCTAAATATATATACAAAAACAAGAAAAGGAAAAATACTATAATTACAAGCAGTACTTAATTATATATCTTCATACAAAGCATCCTCTACTTGTTTGATTGCATCAATTTTCTCTCCAGGAGATTCAAAATAATCAGCCACATCAAGATGCACCATATTGGAGGGATCAAACACATCATCTTCTTGAATAGCAAGATTCACCTCCACATTCTTCCCTTTTCCTTTTTCCTTCAGGGAAGCTTGATAGAGATCAACAAGGTGTTTTGACGTACGACAGTGCGTGACCAAAGGCCCACTCATTCCAGCACCTAAACATTTATGTTCATCACCTTTTGAACTTTTATCTTGTGGAGCTTTTCCTTTATGATCATCAGTTCGTGTGGGTTTCTTAAAATTATAATGCCCACCACGAAAATAGGTATTTCTTCCTCTACTGCGGTCCCGACCTCGACCACGACCACGACCTCGACCACGATTATTGAAATTCACAAATTCACTTCGGGAATGGTGTTGCTCGATTAGTCGAGATTCATGATTTTTCATTAATAGCTCGTTATTTTGTTCAGCCACGAGAAGACATGAAATTAGTTCTGAATATTTTTTAAAGCCTTTCTCTCGATATTGCTGCTGCAGGAGCATATTCGAAACATGGAAAGTGGAGAATGTCTTCTCTAACATATCAACATCAGTAATTTTTTCTCCGCATAATTTTAATTTTGAACTAATTCTGAATAGTGCGGAATTATATTCACTTACTGATTTGAAATTTTGCAACCTCAGGTGCATCCAATCATAACGAGCTTTTGAAAGAATAACTGTTTTTTGATGATCATACCTTTCTTTCAAGCCTTGCCATAGAATGTAGGGATCTTTTATTGTAAGATACTCCATTTTCAATCCCTCGTGAAGATGATGATGAAGGAAGATCATAGCTTTGGCTTTTTCTTGATTTGATGCATCATTTCCTTCTTTAGTTGTTTCTCCAAGATTCATGGAGTCTAAATGGATCTCAGCATCAAGGACCCATGACAAGTAGTTATTTCCATTAATATCCAGGGTCGCAAATTCTAATTTTGCAAGATTTTCCATAGTAATACTATATACAAAGAAATTGCATTTACATTAGGAAATCAATTAGACATGCAAAATAACATTTTATTATTAAAAAAAATGGCTTACCCGGAGGACTTACCTTCAGTGGAAAAATCGGCAGAGCTTCGTGCTGATAACGTGTTGTAAAAATCGAATGAAAACCGGGTATAATTTTACCAATATTAAATACTAATATAATAATATATTTATAATAATAATATAATAAGAATAATATAATAATAATAATAATATTAAAATAAGTGTTTGGAAAGTGGAGACAATATATATAATATAAATAAAGAGATAGTGGAAATTTATGGAAAATTAAATAAAGACTAAAAAGAGAAAGTGGGAGAGAATGAAGAGAATTGGAGAGAATTTCACCAATGGATGTCTTTCATAAACCACCATAAGCCACTATTTATAGGCTAAATGACAAGAAGGATGTGGAACAATTGGACACTAAGCATTGGTGAGAAATGGACACATGGAGGACACTATGTCTAAGTATAATTTGCCACATGGTATGGGTGATATAATGGCATGTGGATGGGCATTTATCCTACACATGTTTACAATATAAATTTTATTATTGGATTTTTTTGGAGGAATTTTGTATGTCTTATGGGTTTAAAGTATAATATATAGTAAAGTGTTATTAACGGTCATTTTGAGTCTATTGTTGGTTCAAATTGTGATTAGAAAACTATTCATGTGATTGAGTATGTTGTGTTTAATTAATGTTTGAATTTAGATGTTATTTTTTTATATGATTAAAAATAGTATATTGAACCTATTGAGTTTATACTTGTGTTTTTTTAAAAAATGTGATTAGAGTGGAGATTATTTTGGCGTGTATAGGCAAATATAGTGGCATTAGCAGAAGAGCAAGTCAACTCAAGTATACTAATGACTTACACGAAGAAATTATGGTTGTTGTTCTTGGAAAATGATCGACATATGTTGAAGGGATGAGATATGAACTAAGATCACCAATAATTCAGAAGAAATCTTACTCACAGGATTATGTCCAATCTCTAGAATCTCACCTTGCAAAGGCTCAAGAACTATTGATGAGCCAACAACACGAAAATAAAAGAATGGAACAATGAATGGAACAAAGACTAGAACAACAAATGGAAGAATAAAGGGAGATGCAACACAATGAATATGAAAGAAAATTTGCACAAATGAGTAAACTTTTAGAAAGGTTTACTAGAGCAAATTCGTCATTTAATAAGGTATAGTTTTTATAAATTTGAAATTGTTTAGATATATTGATTCTAATTATATAGAGAGTATATATTTATGTTTTTGGATTATAAGACTTGCTTAGTTTTTGGATTGGGATTTTGATTATGTAGGCCCCGTTTGATAATCATTTTAGTTTTTTATTTTTGGTTTTTGAAAATTAAGCCTAAAAATACTACTTCCACCTATGAATTTTTATGTTTTCTTATCTATTTCATACCAATGTTTTCCAAACCCAAGCTAAATTTTGAAAACTAAAAAAAAAAGTAGTTTTCAAATACTTGTTTTTGTTTAAGAATTTAGCTAGAAATTCAAAAGGTTGTTCAAGAAAAATGGAAATCATTCTAGAGAATATGAAGAGAAGGTGCGGCAAAACAAGCATAATTTTCAAAAACCAAAAATCCAAAACCAAATGGTTATCAAATGGGGTCTGTTGTTGGGATTATGATTATGTTTGAGACTTTGATTCTAATTGTATAGAGAGTGTGTGTTTATGTTTTTGGATTATGAGGTTTGCTTAGTTTTTGGATTGAGATTTTGATTACATAGGCCTCGTTTGATAACTATTTAATTTTTTGTTTTTGAAAATTATGCTTGTTTTTCTACCCTTTCTCTTCATCTTCTCTACAATGATTTTAATCTCTCTTGAGGTACCATTTAAGTTTCTAGCCAAATTTCAAAAACAAAAACAACCTTTATGAAAACAACCTTTTTTAGTTTTCCAATTGATAACACTACACGCAAGCGCACGTGATCGAAGCAAAATTAAACTGGAGTACTTCAAAGTATCGTACCCAAGGGAACAGATTTTAATAAAATCGATTGAGAAAATACAAATTGTTGACAAATTGAAATTGAAAGTTAACCAGAACTAACACAAATAATTGTTGAGTGATTTTTAACTAAACATAAAATGAATGAAAACAATGGAAAAGTAAGGGATTCAAGAAAGCTTATGCCCATTTGGAAAGAAATGCAACTACAATGCAATTGAAATCGTAATTATTACAAGACCAGTAAATCGAATTCAACTCCTATTCAACCTTCTATGAAGTATCTTTAGGAGGTTAAGTGATTAAACCTATATGTCTATGGCTAATCTAACTCAGATAGTTTTGCGCACAATTATAGTGGTTTTGGAGTCTCGCCCTATGTCTAGGGTCAAAGTTTCAGAACTTATGTCTAAGCCCTTTCCTCCATTTATTTTGCGGCATCCCTTTTCCTTAACCCTTTCGGTATTAAGTTTAAGCTCGACAAGCAACACTAGATGGCCAACTAGGGTTTACCTAACATTGAACTCACCAAAAGCAAACTAAGTTCAAGTGTTAGCTAGATTGTTTTTACTATTGAGCCTTACATCTTTCCTCTAGGGTATTCACAAACTTGAATCCCTAAGGAAAAATTAGCTTCTCATTGTAAGAGTGAAAAACAAAGCTTTAAAATAATAAAAATGAATAACTAAGAATGAAAGAAAAAATAGATAAAAATTCTAGAATGTAGTAAGGAAAATAACTTAATCAAAGCTAAAAAAAAAAAACAAACACAAACTAAAATAAAACTTTAGCAAGAAGAAAATTATTCGAACAAGCTGAAAATTTTATTAGGAACTAAGAACTCAATATCGATAATACAATGAAATTTGAACAACAAACTTAAATCTTGAAATACAATTGAATGAATAAAAATACAACAACAACTAAGTTCCTAAAACATAAACAAATGACTTAAATAAGAAGAAAATAAATTCTAAAAATGAACAAAACACAACAATCCCTTTTTCACTTGTACTCAATCGATTCAACTCAACTTTTTTCAAAGGGAATTGAATCTTCACTTTCTTCAACTTTCGTTGAGGAAGGATTGAGTTTTGAAGTTGAAAAGGGGTTGAAAAATATAAGGAAAAAACAACGGTAGATAGTTGACAGTAGAAATTTGACAGCTGAAAATACAACAAAAAAACGTAAAACAGTAGCAACGAGAGGCTGGAAATGACAGAAAAATGAATGATCTTCTTGTGGCTTCTCCTCCCCAATTTATAGATGACTTGGGATAGAGTTTCCTTCTTGAAGAATGCACAATTATGCTCAAAATTACAACTAAAATCGTGGAGAGATCAATTTTAGGGAGAATTGCAAATTTTCCTTAAAAGTCCAAGTTGTCATCTTTAATTTCCTGCATAAAAACATCAAGTAAGTTTGATTTTCATTTTTTTTTTCTTTATTTTGTTCACTTACTTAATTTAAAAGTCCAAGTTGTCATCTTTAATTTCCTACATAAAAACATCAAGTAAGTTTGATTTTTATTTTCTTTTGTCTTATTTTGTCTACTTACTTAATTTAAAGATTCTCCAACATTTATATCAATACACTCAACTATGTTCTAATTTTCATCCAATTATATTGATAAAAATCACAAGAATAACAAAATTTAAAGGCTAAATAACTCTCATAAATAAGAATTATCACACCCCCAAACTTGAGTTATTGCTTTTCCTCAAGCAATTTCAAAAGAAATACAAGTCAAATCGATTCTAAAAATAGTTCTTTTGAATAATACGCCTCTCATGAGAGGTCTCATGCTCATAACACTTTAACTTTACATGAATTCTTTCACTACATGCAACTTCGATGTTTTACTTGTCTAAACAAAATACTTTCCTCTCATCACCTCACCTTGAATTTGAAGGAAATCGAATTCTCTTGAGCAACGAAAAACGTGTAATTAGATCGTAATTGCTTGTTTGATTTTGGTTTACTCCAAAAACCAGTACATTGAGAATAAAAATAGAGATAAAAATAAAAGCATGAAATAACATAAATAAACATGTTGCACAAGTCTAAACCAAAAGGGAAAAAGAAATCTTACCTTTGTAGTTTCACAATTGACAGCAACTCTTTGCTTCTAAATTTGCACAACACAACAACTATCTACTTCTCTTCTGGAAAAACAGGACAACACCACAAGAGAGAACTTCCTATGACTCTGAGTCTTAGATCCAAGCTTTGGTGGGAAACCTCCAACAAATTGGAATTTGGAATTTTTTAAGAGAGAATGTTCTTCTTCAATTTAGTAAAATTCAACACATGAATTTTTTATGAAACGATCGATCACCTTCCTTCTTCTCCCAAATGAGAAGATAAAGATATTGAGGGGAAACTTCCCCACTCCCTATCGATGGGGAGTTGGGGAAGAAGTGGGGAACGTGTCATCCTGACACGTTCCCCTTTTTATTTATTTTTAAAGAAAAACTGCCCTACTATACAACCCGTAGTCCTAGACTCTCTAAGTGTCCCTCAAACACTTTAGCCGTGAGAGGCTTTGTAAACGGATAAGCAATGTTGTGCTCCGAAGCAATCTGCGTGACGATCACGTCTCCTCGTTGCACAATCTCCCTAATGAGATGGTATTTGCGCTCTATGTGCTTTCCGCGCTTATGGCTTCTAGGTTCTTTGGAATTTGCCACTGCACCACTATTATCACAATAAAGGCTGATAGGCAAATTCATATTTGGAACAACTTCCAAATCGGTCAAGAACTTCCTAAGCCATACAACCTCCTTCATTTGCCATCGCAGTCGCGACATACTCAAATTCTCCATGGTGGAGTCAGCAATACAACCTTGCTTTATACTCCTCCATACTATAGCTCCTCCGTTAAGAGTGAACACTGATCCTGATGTGGATTTCCTCGAATCTACATCAGTCTGAAAATCAGAGTCAGTGTATCCTGCAAGGATCAAATCCTTTGTACCATACACAAGCATATAATCTCTCGTTCTCCTAAGATACTTGAGGATGTTCTTAACGGCAGTCCAGTGATCATATCCTAGATTAGACTGATATCTGTTGACTATTCCCACTGCATAGCATATGTCGGGTCGAGTACATAGCATGACATACATCAGACTACCGACAGCTGAAGCATAGGGGATGCGTCTCATATCCTCAACTTCACGAGGTGTCTTAGGACACTGTTCCTTAGACAAATGAATTCCATGCCTGAAAGGTAATGAACCCTTCTTGGAATTCTGCATCTTATATCTAACCAACATCTTGTCAATATAAGATGCCTGAGACAGTGCTAGCGTTTTGTTCTTGCGATTCCGAACAATTTGGATTCCAAGAACAACCTGAGCCTCTCCCAAATCTTTCATTTGGAATTGGGTCGCTAGCCATTGCTTAACGCCAATGTGAATCCCGCATCATTCCCAATGAGCAAGATATCGCTCACGTATAGAACTAAGAAAGCTACGCGTATTGATTATCTTCTTCTTGTAAACACAAGGCTCGCCAATATTCTCGTTTCAGTTATAAGATTTGATCGCAGATCAAATCTTATATTTCAGGATCTAGAAGCTTGTTTCAATCCATAGATGGATCGTTTAAGCTTGCAAACCTTTTGCTTTTGACCCTAAACTATGAACCCCTCTAGTTGATCCATATAGATACTCTCTTCAAGATTGTCATACAGAAAGGTTGTCTTGACATCCATTTGCCAAATTTCATAGTCATAAAACGTGGCAATGGACAAGAGTATTCTAATGGACTTGAGCATGGCAACAGGGGAGAAGGTTTCTTCATAGTCCACCCTTCCCTTTGAGTATAACCCTTTGCCACAAGTCGAGCCTTTAAAGGTTTGCACCTTCACCAAGCTTGATCTCTTTTCCTTTGTAGATCCACTTGCAACCGATGGTCTTTCACCATCCGGTTGATCTACAAGTTTCGCATCAATTGAAGTACATTGACTCCATTTCAAGGTCCATGGCTTTAATCTATTGGTCCCTATCTATATCATTCATTGCCTGTTTATAGGTCAATGGATCCTCAACGCCATCATCAGGTATGACGACTTGGGTTTCAGTCAAACCCATGTACCGGTCAGGTTGTCTAACATCCCTCCCACTACGTCGAGGCATTCTCAACACTTGAGAAGGACCAGCTTGATCAACAACTTTTGTTGATTTATCTGTAGCTTCCCTGGAAATTTCACTTAAGACAATCCTGCTACGAGGCTGATGATTTCTCATGTGGTCTTCCTCTAAGAACGTGGCGTTTGTCGATACAAGCACCTTGTCCTCTTGAGGATCATAAAACAGACCACCTTTCGTTTCTTTAGAGTATCCTACGAATAGGCATAATTTTGAACGATGTTCCAATTTCTTTGGATTGGACACCAACACATGTGTCGGACATCCCCAAATCCTGAAGTGACGTAAATTTCCTTTACGCCCTTTCCATAACTCATAGGGTGTTTCTGAAACACTCTTAGAGGGAACCATGTTCAAAATATATACAGCAACTTCTACTGCATATCTCCAAAACGAACTCTGCAACTAAGCGTAGCTCATCATAGATCAAACCATGTCTAACAAGGTTCTATTTCTCCTCTCAGATACACCATTCTGCTGAGGTGTACCGGGCGCTGAAAGTTGGGATACGATTCCATGTTCTAACATATAGTCTTGGAATCTTAAATCCATATACTCTCCACCTCGATCTGATCGAAGTGTTTTAATCGTTTTACCTAATGTGTTCTCAACTTCTGCCTTATATTCCTTGAACTTTTCAAGGGGTTCAGACTTATGATGCATTAGGTAAAGATAGTCATGCCTAGAATAATCATCAATGAAACTGATGAAATATTCATACCCTCCTCGTGCCTTGACATTCATAGGACCATAGAGATCCGAATGCACGAGTTCTAAGGGTTCTGTGGCTCTATAACCTTTTTTCAGAAAAAGGTCTTTTAGTCATTTTTCCTTCGAGACGGGATTCACATGGTGGTAAAGAGTTGTCTTCTAACTGACTTAGGAGACCACTCTTGACCAATCTCCCAATCCTATTGAGATTAATGTGGCCTAGTCTCAAGTGCCAAAGATAGGTACTAGGAGAAAGTTTCTGCCTTTTATTTTGATTATCAGCTGTTTTAAACATCTCGGTGTTCAAAATAGCTTTTACTTCAGTTGGTTTTAACACGTATAAGTTGTTTTCAAGTTTAGCAGAACATATTCGTACACCTCTTTTGCAAATGAACGCTTCATTATGATCAAAAGATACTTTATACATATGTTCAAATAAACAAGAGATAGATACAAGATTTCTTTTGATTCCGGGAACCAAAAGTACATTTTCTAATAAAATAAATCTATCTCTAAACAACAACTTCACAGCTCCCAATGCTTTTGCTGAGACAAACTCTCCCGTTCCAACCCTGAGAGTTATCTCCCCATCTGCAAGCTGCTGCCAGGAACTAGTTTCCTGAAAAGAAGAACAAACATGGTTAGTGGCTCCTAAATCTAATATCCAGGCGGAATCATCATGTTTCACTAAACATGTTTCAACAACAAGTAAATCATATTTACCTTGTTTTTCCTTCTCAGCTTTCTTTTCTGCAAGGTACTTTGGGCAATTTCTCTTCCAGTGCCCGTCACCACCACAATGGAAACATTTTCCTGTAGCCTTAGCCTTGCGCGTGGGAGTGGTCCTTCCTTTTTCCTTTTCTTCTTCTTCTTCAATACCCTTA
The DNA here is from genome assembly GCA_036507285.1 of Trichosanthes cucumerina. NCBI lineage: Eukaryota > Viridiplantae > Streptophyta > Magnoliopsida > Cucurbitales > Cucurbitaceae > Trichosanthes > Trichosanthes cucumerina. Next base: position 56,474,891 of record CM071837.1, on the reverse strand, counting down.
TTCTTGGTAAAAAAAGGACCGGACTTGGTCCCCGAGGACGATCCTTTTAGGAACTTCTTCAAGTGACAACATTTGCCTCCTCTTCTCTTTCCTTTTGATTTCTTGAGGATTCAAAAGTCCAAGCTCATGGAGGAGAGTAGTCATGTTATATTCTATTTTATTCATCACGCATTTGGTGCGGAATGACAGAAACTCTTCTAATGATTCCATAATAAAGGTTACCTGACTTTTCTCATCTATGACAACCTCATTTACCTCTGCCACGTTGAAGTGGACCATCATGTCAAGGACATGTTCCCTAACAGAGGCTCCCTCCTTCATACGGGAGTTGTAAACGTATTTGAGAGCATCATAATGGACCGATGAGGACGGTTGTCCAAACATCGCCTGTAATGATCCCATGATCTCCTTAGCATTGACCATGTTCTCATGTTTCTTAGACAGCACATCAAATATGTTGGGTAAGATGTAGACTCGGACCTTCTCATTAGCCCTAATCCATCTGTCATAAGCATCCCGAACAATTCGGTTTGCTGTCGAGCTAGGAGGGGGAGGACATTCCTCCATTAAGATGAACCTTAGATCATCAAGAACAAGAATCGTATTCAAGTTTGATTTTCAGGTTCCATAATTGTCGCCACTGAATTTATTGAAGGCGAGTAATTGGATAAAAGAGTTCGACATGGTGAGAAAGAATGAATTCTATTAGTGAATTGTTTGTAACCTATCCAATTTAAGAATTTAGCAAAAGTAATAATGTACTCATAAACTCATTATTGTTTTTGCAACGATACTTCAATGAGTCAGAGCAACCGCTACCGAGGGGCAGTCAATCACTCCTTCACTGAACCAAGACATTTTTTACTAAATGTTAATACCGGAATAACTCTTATTCCTATAACATTCTAGTTATCGCTACTTTGGTCAAGAATTTACTAACACTTAGCAATTCTTGTAAGTGTGACCCGTCATTTTCAGACCTCAGAGGTCGGCCCCAACAATGCTACTAAACTGGAGAGACAAAGCTGGGAATGGACCTAAGAGACCCTATCCATTTCTGGAGTTTGAGTTGTTCCGAATCCCATGTTACATCCCTTCGAATGGATGGTGCTACTTCGAGCAACCTGCAGGCGCAACATGGGAATCTCACGGTCCAACCTAATGGAGGAGACCGTAGGATGTGTTGACACACTTCCTTCTCTCACTTACTATAAATACTTTCTCCATTCACCTTGCTCTTGATTTATGCAAACACCATCCGAATGGGGATGCCCTATTGACATCACGAGGCCAACATAAATCTCACGGTGTGAACATCGTGGAGAGCGTAAGAGGAAATTGATATATCATATATACCTTTTCACTCTCACTAAGTATTTTAAACAGTTTGGGTATACTTTTACTTAGGCATATTCCGGCTAAAACAATATGACCTAAGTCTACCAATATAACAATTATACTGGAATTACCTAAGTCTATGAGTTTAATTTATTAACTTTTAATAAAAGCCGCTCACGAAAGATAATTTATAAATCTATGGATTAAATTCACTCCCAGGTCAGTTCCCAGGTAGGGGTGTTCCGTTTCCGTCAGCTTAAGTACCCCAACCTAGCCAAAACCTTTCTTAGTCAGAGTCCCTCTTTAATCAAAGTTTATAAATTATTGGTTTCCTAATTCTAATCTTATTAGAACTAGATAACCTAAGGTCTAATTAATTTCCAATTCTAAAACCATTTTAAAACTAATTAATTAACCTTAAGTTACATGCATTTCTATGTTATAAAATGTTTCATCATTCATCACATGAATAAACATACATTTATAACAAATCCATCACATGAAAAATGCATATCAACTATATGTTTTATTTTTAATTAATATAACTCTTATATTAATTATAATTAAAACATATAATATTTGTTTCATAAATTAATATAACACTTATATTAACTCTTATGAAACCCAATAAACATGCATACAATATATTATAACACTTATAACATACTTTCAATGCATGAAGCATGCTTTCTATGGTGAGATTTTAAAATTTATATGGCATACTTTATTCACATATAATCAGGGATTTTAATTAAAACATACATTCACAATGCATAATTAATTAAACACACTAAAGTGGACTGGTTTTGGCATCTAATGCAAGAAAACTACTAAATTATTACATTAATAATCTAGGGTTAACATCAAACCACTTCGAACACTTCGAATTTGGGTCGAACTGGCTTGCAAATATGTGAACCGGACCTTCAAAAGGTTGAATCGGGATGTAAAAGGCTGAACCGGGCCTCCAATTGGTGAAACAGACTCCCAAAATGGAAAAATCGACCTCGAAATAGTCAGAACCGGTCTAAAACCACTCGAACCAGACCAAAAACGAGTCGAACCGGTCCAAAATTAATTGAACCAGTCAAAGTCAACGGGGTCAAAGTCAACAGTCAACTAGTCAACTCTACCTTCTTCATATGTAAATACACGGGCGAAGGAAAACAAAATACTGTAGCAGAATTTCAGAATTTGTTTTCCAGCAGCTACTCTGTTTCCAGTTTTCAAGACCTCCGTGGCTTCTTTCTTCAAATTGAAGGCCTCCCGAACTCCAATCGACCTGAAATTTTTACAGATTATTCTACACACATTAATGCTCAAACACACTTGAGCAATTTGAAAATAAAGCACAACTTGATGCTCAATTTAAATGCCAAAACCAGAAGAACACTTTAGACGCCCAGAAAAATTGTATTTCAAAGAACACCCACCACATAACAAAATAAATCAAATTGAGTGCTCAAAATTTCTCTGATACCAATTGAAAGAGTCTAGATTAAGAAAGTGGAAGCAATTTTGGATCTTGAACACTCTAAGTTGATCAATTTTGTAAAATAAAAAACATGCTCAAAGCTGGAAAAATAGAGGGATAGAAAACTCAACTTTGAAGATCAAATTCTCTTCACCCGGTGGATGGTTTTCAACACGAACACTTCGTGGACAACCGTTAGAGTCTTCCCTACTATCCTCGGGCCTTAGAACGGATTGTGGGATCCAAGGTTGAGAGAATTTGGAAGAAAAGACCTCAAAGGTCACTAATTCGGGAATTTAGAATTTTCTGCAAAATTCTCTTAAAACACCTCAAATCACCATTAGATAAAGCTTCAACAAGCTTCATTAGAGTAACATCTCAACAGTGATGAGGATTAATTGAGGTGGAGGTGGCTTATTTTGTACAATTTTGAAGATGATGAGGATTAGGCAACTTGTCAAGTTGATTTTCATGAAAATCATGAAAATCTATTTAATTTTCCATTTAATTTTAATTCAAAAATCAATATTAAATTGATTTTAAATTAAAATTAATTTAATTAATTAAATAATTCAAAAATTAATTTAATTAATTTAATTTTTTAATTTAATTTAATATCAAATATTAAATTAAATAAATTGCCCAATCCGGATCGTTTTCCCGAACATGAATCTTTATTCATGCTATAAACCGATTCAATATTTAAATCATATTAAATATATACACCTCCTTTTAATCATAATTTAATTCATAATTAAGCTATGATTCGTTAAATATATCACATATAATTAACGTTTTCTCCCAAACTCGAATTTGAACAATTCAAATTCTTTTCTCTCAAAAAGTTACAAGGCTTAGTCCGATCTAGTAAGGGGGACCTAATGGACCTACAGATCATGAGCTCCAACGATACGAGATTAACCGGCCAAACTCTTTTAGCCTAGCTAATCAACATTCGTTAACCACCGGACACTCCACTAAAGCCCGGTGGTTGCACTCTCTCTCACCAGATATATTTCTACGTCCACTCGATATAACCATGATTAGTAAGTCGATCCTTCACAGTCGTTCGTAGATTACAACCGGGTCAAAATTACCGCTTTACCCTCAGAATTACCTCTTGTTCCTTAAGTCTCATTGATCCTCTAATGAACAATTGGTTTGTGGTCCAACCAGCAAACCGAATCTCTCTCGGGCCAATGAGAGGGGTGGGCCCATTGTTCAACACCCGGAGTCAGTACTTAAGGGAACAATCTCTCTACTAATCCCTAAAGCGAGTAGGAGTAAATTCTATCTTGCAGAACTATGTTCTCAGCTATCTACCCGATTTTATCCCTGAAATGGGGGGCTTATTGAGTCGGCAGTCTCGAGCCACTCTCACCCATGCAAATCTAAGGATAATCCGAATAAATAGGAGTCCATAGAACGCTCAGGATTAAGATCGAGAAGTTACCTAGGTCATCGTATGAATATAGTCGATTAAGACAATGAAACGGAGTTATAAAGTCTAAGTGACTATTTCGCGGTCCAATCTTATGCAAACTCATTGCATAGGGCGCCCCCACTCACATGTCTCCACATGAACGATTTAGGATCACATCGTTCATTCTCTACAAAGTGGGTCGCGTTCATAGTGTCCCCAGGATAAGGCACCCAACCCTATCCTTATACTATAGACCGTTTTGGCTATAACTTGAACTTGATCCACTTTTATGTCACACATAAAGCTCAAGTATTCATCCTATAGCCAAGCGTTCTTTATTGGATTAAGGTTACACAATACACAATTCACTTTATTCAATAACACCTTTACTGAATAAATCTCAATAACAACTTTATTGCAAAATAGAATATACACTCAGTTTACAAAACCACGAGTTTTAGGACATTAAAACCCAACAACAACAACCTCGGATGTTAGTTTATTGGATTTAGGGTTAACTTAAGGCAAAATAGAAAATAATGATAAACAATAACTCTTTATAACAATAACTCTTTATTGATTTAATTAGAACATTATTTACAAACTACGAGTTTTGGGGCATAAAACCCAACAGAATTCATACTATCTATTACCCTTAGTCAATTTTCAATTAGTTGCTAAACAAACTCTTTTACACTTAACAATGACCCCTAAACTTGTTTTTCACTGTTAGGATGATTTCTTTTCTTTTTTCTTTTTTCTTTTTTTCAAGCGGGGGCCTTTTTGTAATTTGTGCTTTCGTTCTAGCTTACTAACACTTTTTGGTGAAAGTATCTAGCTACAAGCACTTATCACATCAAGGTCATTTTCTCATACTCACTTCCTATGTTAACCTTGATGGAGATCGGATCCCCTTGAGCAGCGGAAACGTGTTTTGGAATCGTGATTGGAGGTTTATTTTGGTTGAATACAAAAACCAGTACATTGAGAAAAACACAGAACAAGCATACATTTCCTAATCTAATTAGGCATGGAACTAATCATGCAAACATGCTTTAGAAATTAACTAAACTAAAAGGGAATTCGAAATTACCTTTGTAGTTTTTCCCAACAGCAACTCCTTGCCCCTTTTGCACAACAACTCAGTAACGTTCTTCTCCTCTATTCTTTTTTCTCCACAGGGACACTACCAACAGGAAAACCTCTTATTCTCTGAGTTCTACTTAGATCAATTCCTTTGGTGGGAAAGAATCCAACTTTTGGAGAGTAAAGAGAAGGGAATTCGAGAGAGAATTCTAGGTTGCAACAATTCTCAATTGCCAGAAAATTAGTCGATCGTTAACACCCCTCTTCCTCGAGAGGTTATGCCAGAAGAGTTCTTCCCCCCCACTCTCTATCGAAGAAGGGAACGTGTCCTCCTGACATGTTCCCATTAAGTAATAATTAATTAATTATTATTAAATCTAATTTAATTAATTATTTAATTAAATATCATATATTTAATTAAACTTAAAATATCATATATTTAAATAAGATTAAATCATATTTAATCCATTTCTCCTCTAATCTATAGTTTTAATGCACATCTCATGCACATTAAATTTTAAAATATAGTTTTCAAATATGAATCACATTCACATTTGAATTTAATATTTGAACTCTTTCAAATATTTAATTCTCTCATACAATTTAATATGAATCATATTCACATTAAATTTATAATATATAGTTCCAAAACTATATATTATATCGTATCTATATACATTAAATTTATTCTCTAATGAATTCGAACATTTCAAATTCAAACGATCTAAGAACCCTTTACGAGCTAGAAGGTGGACCTAATAGACCTACAAATCAGAAGCTCCAACGATACGAGATTACTCGATTAATCTCATTAACCTCCTAATCAACATTCGTTAACTGTGGGAACACTCCACTAAAGTCCCGCAGCTGCACTATTCTCACTGCAAATATATTTTTTTGTCCATGGATATTGACCAATAACAGCAAGTCAATCATTCATGAATGTTCGTAACACCAGTTGGGTCAAATTACCGTTTTACCCCTGGGTTACATCTTGTACCTTAAGTACCAGTGCTCATCTAATAAATAATTTGTTTGTGGTCCTACCAACAAACAGAAGTCTCTCTCGGGCCAATGAAAGGGTCGGGCCCTTTGTTCAAGTCCTGGAGACACCATTTAAGGGAACATTCATGTAATGCCCGAGAATTTCAGTTTCGACTATGTTAAGGTCTGGGTAAAGTTATTTGAAAGAATAATTGTGTGTAAATTAAAAACTCCATGTTCGGTGGTTATGAATTTTGGCATAAATAGAATTAAAGTTAAAAATTAGAATTTTATGTTAAGTTATTTTAGTACACTAGACAAGTAAGTAATCAAATAAATGGTTGCAATTAGAGAAATTTGACCTTAAGGTAAGTTTGTAAATCAAACTTAAGTAAAGGGCAATTTTGGAAATGAAATGTTGAATTAGGGTTTAGAACACCCCTTTTTGGCTTGTAGAATCACGCAACCCAAGGTTTTCTTCTTCCTCCTTCCCTCACCTCTCGCAGCAGCTCCCAACCGACAACCTTCATCCCCATTTTTTTTTCTTCGTTCTGGCCAACTCCAAACGTCATGCCCTCACATTCTCTTCTTTCTTCTTCTTTTGCCGCATCGAGGATTCTTGTCGAAGCCAGAGTTTGCGAACGCTGCCACCGTCGGAGTCGTGGCCGCCAGTTATCGTTGACGCTACGAGCAACCTCACTCAACACTTCACGAGCAGCCGCGCCGAAACCGCATCTGCCAACCGCCGATCGGTGCTGGTATCGAACGTGGAGTCAGGACCTCGTAAGCCAAAGACCAACGACTCCTCGCCGCCGCTGCGCAGCGTCGTCGAGCCACCGGTTCACGCAAGTTGGGTCAAACCGCCGCGTAGGGTCGAGCGGTTCACTAGTCTGTCGGCCGATTTTGCACAAACGGTGGTCGGTTCTGAATAGATCGACGTGTGGGCATTCCAGATCTGACCTCCCCGCGCCACCAGCACGCCGCCGCTCGCCGGTCAATGGTCAAAGTCAACGGTCAACGGTCAGCCATCAACGAAGTTGCCCGATTCGATTAGTTCGACCCCCGAGCGTGATTTGGCACTCCGTTTGTGGTAAATTTAGCCTAATTATGTTTGAATTTGAAAATAAGTTTAGGATGATGTGAATTAATTAAGGAAATTGATGAATTTGATTTAAGGGACTTGAGCATGGAACACGATCGAAAGGATAGCTGAGTCAAAGATTCAATTTTAAGGATCTCGAAGGAACTAAAGTCGAGGTAAGGGATTTCTTACAAAAAAATGGTTTAATGGGTGGAGTAATTATGTTTTCGAATTACTTATTTAAAAGATTATTTACAAGGGTTTGCCCCAAAAGACGAAATTCCAGGATTTATTTCAAAGAATGATTTACAAAGATTTATTCCCAAGACTTGAATATAGAAAAAGGTTATTTCAAAGGGTTTGAGAGAACCCTAAATGATTTAATATTTAAGAGGGATTAGAGAAAGAATTTCACCTTGGAATTTGAGAGGATTCCAGGTGATTTAGGGGTTTGAGAGGACCCGAGCAGAATGATTTTGAAGTATTTGAAAATGAATTCTGACGCAGTTATTTACCTTTACTTATATGGAAATTTTTACTCATATTATTGTGATGAATATGTGTTGTGATTTAGAATGTATATATGTATATGATTATGTGACTGTCATGAATTGCTGCATCGTTATGAATATCTTTATACGTATGATTGATGAATGGGACCTCATGCATATTGTTTGTCCATGAAAATGATTTCAAAGGCTGTGGCAATTAATTGGAGTTTGAGAGGACTCCACAGGATTTAGGATTTGAGAGGATCCTAAATGATCCTTGATGGAGTTTGAGAGGACTCCACAGAACGTTGGGTTTGAGAGGACCAATACAAGTTAGAGGTTTGAGAGGACCCTAACTAAATGAGAAGAATTAATTGTCACAATAAGCCGAAGAGAAAGAGAATCACGAGTTATGAAAGGAGGCTTAGGTCCCACTGAGGAAAGTTTTACGATTTTGAAAGTCATGTCGCATGTGATTGCATTTCTCGACCCCACTTACTGGGTATTATTTATAATACTCACCATTTTTCTTTTGTCTTCTTTTCTTTCCTCTTAAAAAATGCTTTTTTCAGGTAAGGGCGAGGGCATACATGACGAATGACGAGGAATCAAGCTACTGTTGCCATGGGAACAAAGAGTCATGTCTTCCGCATCTTTAGGATTTTTATGATTTGTTTTTATGAAATTCTCTTCTAATGAGAACATTTTGATTTAGTGTTTTTTTTTCATTTTAAGGCCCGAGGCCGAATATTTGAAGTATAATGGTTAAAATGTTTTGTTTTATGGGATCCCAAAAAAATTCAGTGATTGTATTTACTGAAATTTATGTTTTCGTAAATATTGTTTTATGGCCTCAAATTCATGCATGAGTAGTAATGTCCCTAGGATTTGAGTCTCAGTAAGTAGGGGCGTTATAATTCATCTACTTACCCTAATAGGTGGGAATGAGTGAATTTCATCTTGCTAAGCTAAGTCCCTAGCTGCTCACTCGGTCTTGTCCCCAAGAAGGTAAGCATGTTGAGTCGGCGAATCTGGCCACTCTCACCCATACTAGTCAAAGGACAATCCCTCGCAAACAGGAGTTCGTAACCTGTTCAGGATTGAGATCAAGTTGCCTAGGTCATCCTAGTGAAATAGAAACCTAAATAGTCAACTGAGTTATATCTAGTGGTTATTATTTCACGGTCCGACCTTATGTAATCTCATTACATAGGATATCCCCACTCACATGTCATCTATACGAGCACGTTAGGATCACAGTGTTTGTATCATATACAAAGTGGGTCACATCCATAGTTTTACCAAGGTAAGGTACCCAAACCTTATCCCCTTACTATAGACCCTATAGCCTGTATCTCAAACCGAGATCCTTTATATGTACATTACATTCAGTTAAAGATACATTTTACAGCCTTGGATGTTTAGTTTATTGGATTTAGGGTTAAAAGAATGACAATATCGTAAATAATGAACAATAACACTTTATTGAAGTAATAACAGTTTATTACAATAATTAGAACAAAATTACAAACTACGAGTTTTAGGCCACACTCCTAAGCGTATTACGGACTCTCATCATGGGTCACATCCTTTGACTAGTACTGGGTGAGGGTGGTAACAGTTACTCGCCTAATATGCCTATCTTCTCAGAGACAGGACCACGTGGGGAGCTGGGAACTTAACTACGCGAGATGGAATTTACTTGTTCCTGACTTTAGGGAAACTAGAGGGGTTGTTCCCTTAAGTGCTGTCTCCAGGGCTTGGACAACGGGCGTCCACATTCTCACTAGTCCGAGAGGGGTGTTGTATATGGTTGGACAATTTACAATGTTGTTGTTCATTAGATGAGCAGTGGAGACTTAAGGAGCAAGAAGTAGACACAAGGGTAAAACGGTAATTTGACCCAATAATGTCTACGAACAACCTGTGAAGGGTCGACTCATGGGCATTGGTTATATCAGTGGACACAACTTGTCCTACAGTGATGGGAGTGCAGTTGCGGGGTTTAGTGGAGTGTTACCATAGCTAATGAATGTTGATTAACCGGGGCAAAGAGTTTGACAAGTTAGTCTCGGATCATTGTAGGTCCATTAGGTCCCTCGGTTGGCTCAAACTGGATACATAGAGGGTTTACAGTTTGGTGTGGATTTGAAGTGTTCAAATTCATTAAAAGGGTATTTATGTCATTTGCATGAGATATGATTGGCATATTATATAGTTTAATGTGAATGAGATTCATAATAAACTATAGGTTAGCCTAATTGTCTAATTAGGGCTAATTTGGAGAAATTGGATTGAGAGAAATTAAATTGAATGTGATTCAATTTAAAATCCACAATTATGCAAATGTGATTTGTATAATGAGATATGAGATATCTTATTACATGTGGTTATGCAAATATGATTTGCATAACATATGGTTGTGGTAAAATGGTAAATAGGTGGAGATTTCAACTCCACCTATCATCATTATATAAACCCTTTACAAGAAGGATTTGGTAAGCATAAGTTTCATTTTTTGGAATCTCACCAAAAGGAAACTCACAATTCTCTCTCAACCTTCTCTCAAATTCTCTCATCCCCTTCACCAAAAGGAGTCCCACTCACTCTCCTTCTACCTAAGGAGAACAACCGAGAAGCCCTTTCAGAGGTGTCCAGTTCGTTGGTTTATTCGAGGAGATCATGATCGTTGAGATCGTGTACTCGAAGAGTTCGTGACCGGAGAAGGAAATCACGAAGAACGATTCTTCAACAAGTAAGTTTCTCTTACTATTTTTTCCTTCTAAATGCACGTTTAACCTAGTTTCTATAGGATATAATCAATTTTGAGAAAACGTTTTTCACAACGAAACCACGTCGATTCAATCGTCCTTCCGCTACGTGGGATTTTCATTCCCTTCAACATGATTCACCCCCAAACTTAAACGGGTCAATATCCCCATTGACTGAGTATCGCGCAGGAGGTAAAAAGGGTGATTTACAAAACATATAAGCTAGACTTTCACAACGGGATTCAGTGTACAAACTTAGGTGAGTTGAGACTTGGGTGTTTTATAAAGACAATGAATCATTAAGTTGTTTGTTTGGAAAGCATATACGTAATGATTCTAAGTATTTAATGAGTTGAACATACTCCAAAATTTCATCATCAAGGGTATTCAATAAGAACAAAATTCAAAGAAACCTCATAAAAAATGTGTTGGCAACTTGAGCAAGTCAAAACATTCATTATTTATTTATTTTATTTATTTTTTAAAGAGAAAATAACTAAAAAAAGCACAAAAGTACCTAACTAAACCTTAAACCAAAAGAAACAACAAATAATAAAATCTAGAAAGAAAAGTTAGAATGAAATTCCCCTGTGTAGAAGAATGTGGCATTGTTCCCATTACTCGCCTCAGGGTTCTTGGATGTGGAAGAAGAATTTCTGAATATTTGAGGGGAACAAATTTTTTTCCATTTTGGTCTTCCACTCAAAAGTAAATGGTCAAAAGTTCACACAATCTTGAAGAAGAGTTCATGCATGCCTTTTTTTTTCATTATTTCTTTCAAATTTTGAAATCCTCAGATAATTTCTCTGGTAGATCTCTAGGTAGAGGTGTTTCATAAACGGTCAGCTTAAGTACCTCAGCCTAGACAAGATTCATCCTTAGACAGAATTTTCTCAATAATTTATAAAATGAAAGAAATAAGGATTTTTATTTTTTTTATTTTTTTGTTTTGTTTTTCTTTTATAAAAAAAATAAAGAAAAAGATAAACCTATCTTATTCCAGTGGGTAGACCACAACCATGTTCCTTCACTTTGCACCTTGGTATTGATGATGGACAAGATTTCAACCTTAGTTGAGGTACTTTCATCACAACGAGCATTGTCTGCTCAAGAGATTTACACGTACCTTTGAAAGTAGAAAATATAGTTGCAACTTGTATCACATCTTGTAAATTAAATTGTCATCTGTCATGCTCTCCCTTTTGCATTCTTCTTCATTTAGCATTTCATGCAAGCTGCAATAAGTTGAAGAAGGGTATTCTGCTGTCGAGAGCACTTTGGATGTCATTTGTTGTGAAATTGCAACTACACATCTCACTACAACTTCCCTGGGTGGTTGCTTCTCTTCTTGAAATGATTGTTCTTTAATCTCTTTTATCCCTTTTAGCTCCCCAGTGCTTTCGAGCGTTAGAGTGCATTGTGTTTCTACTGAAAGTTCAAGGTTTTTATGTTTTAATTCAACTCTAATTTTCACCACCTCACACTGTTCTTTTTCTTCTTGTTTTGAAGTCTCTATACTTTCAAACAAGATTCCTTGAGACCTGTCCTGCAATTCATTTGCTTTTCGTTCTACATGCATCTCCAAATTTCGTAAAGATGTGGCTTGATTTTGTATCACAACAACATTCTTTGCCTTGTATTCCCTCATAAGTTCTTTAATGCTAGGTTCTTTTGGAATGATCTTTCCTTATTGGAAACATTGGTACTGGTGTTGAGGTAGAAGTCCATAATATAAAGAATCAAGATTATAAGGATAATTATCGAATATATGACTTTTGTTAACTCTTAGAATAATAGCTACGATTGAGCCTTTATTGTGATTATTTCTTGGTATTTTGGGCTTTTCTTTTACTATATTTAACTTTAGAAACTCCTTGATTATGTACTTTTTGTGTGCTAATTGTCACAAAGTAGTTTTGAAGTACCTTAAGGCCATTAAAGTGTTTTGGCTTGCTAAATTTTGTTATTTTGGTCATTTCACAGGAGTTTTTGGAAGGTTGAAAATTGTTAAGTATAGAAAATATGCTTTTAAGTGTTGGAGTTATGCAATTGTTGAGGGATCAAGCTTGCTGGAGCATTTTTCTGGTATCATATTGCAGATTAGGCACGTGTGAGACATTTCATTCATTAAGCTGGACAATTTTCTCCATGTAAGCTGCTGAGAACCAATAGGAAGTTGCTAAACCTCCTTGCCTTGTCTATTCAACCCTTATTTCAAGAAGGATAGGTTATAAAAGCTCTCTTAGCCATTTTTGGAGAAGGGAGGAGAGAAGAGACATCAATTGGTGGGAGCTTTTAGAGAAAGCAGAAGAAGACCTATTTTGGAAGGTGTTCCTCTTCTAGAAAGGAGCTGGAACAAAAAGAAAAAACCCTAAAAGATTCTCTCATTTGTCATTTCTTCATTTTCTTTACTCTTGAACTCTTTTTATATTGTAACTAGGTGTTTAATCATGTTTACAGTTATGCTTACTGGTGTATTGTTTTCTTTTCTTGCTATTATGAACTAATCACCTTGGGGTGAGGATTAAGTGATGTTATGTTGATTCAAGCTTAATGAAGGAGTAATTTCTTGTAATTGCTCACTCTTATGCTTTGTGTTTTTACTGTTCAACTGAGATTTGTTTGGTCATCTCATCTTAGCATTGTATATTCCAACTTGGATTTCAAAGCATAACGCTTGTTCTGATTAAGAGTTTTTTCCCCAGATGATTGAGGAGTCTAGAGATGGTCACTCACCTAGTGTTTACAGTTAGGAGCTAAATGAAGGTGTTTAATGGAAATTAATAACCTAATTTACAAGAAAATCTGGGAAAATTCTGAGAGTTTAACTGTTTTGGGTGTTGAAACAATTTAGAGCACCAACATTAAGTTTGCTGAAGCATAATTTCACCCCTATTCCAATCCCCTTTTTACTGCTTTGATTTAAAAGCTTGATCTATTCTATCTGCTGTTTGTTTAACCTTTTAGGCATCATCTTTAAGCTTTTTGTCCGGTTAAGTTTAGTTGCACAACTTTTATGTTGGTTACTTGTCACTTTATTGAATTCAACTCAAACTGTGTGAATTTCCCTTAACTAATCCCTGAGGAGACGATAAAAATATACTTATCACTTGCTGCTATAAAACTGTGTACACTTGCACAACTGATGAGTGTTTCATTGTTAATTCTTATACACCCTAATAAACAACAATTTCCTTTACAATAAATACAAGAAATAGAAGGAATAGGATTAGTAGGAGCTATGAAATTTCTTATGTAAATACACTCAAACATTTTCTAATTTCCATCTAATTATATTGATAGAAATCACAAGAATAACTAAATTTAAAGGCTAAATAACTCTCATAAATGAGAATTATCCCTCATTTTCAAAAACCAAAAACCAAAAACTAAGGCCGTGTTTGATAACCATTTGGTTTTTGGTTTTTGATTTTTGAAAATTATGCTTGTTTTTCACAATTTCTCTGCATGTTCTCTACCATGATTTCCATCTTCTTACGGTACCACTTATGTTTCTAGCCAAATTTTAAAAACAAAAACAAGTTTTTGAAAACTACTTTTTTTAGTTTTCAAAACTTAGCTTGGTTTTTGAAAACATAGGTACAAAGTGGATAAGAAAACATAGAAATCCATTGGTAGAACTTAGAAGTAGTATTTTTAGGCTTAATTTTCAAAAACCAAAAACCAAAAATCAAATAGTTTTCAAACGGGGTCTAAATGATTATCAAATTATATAGAGAGTGTGTAAGACGTTTTTTGATTATGAGACTTGCTTGGTTTGTGGATTTGAGATTATGATTATATAGTCGTTGAGATTCTAATTATGTTTGAGACTTTGATTCTAATGATATAGAGAGCGTGTTTTTGTTATTTGTGGTAGTTTTTTTTTTTTTTTAATCATGAGACATATTGTGGTTTTCTTTGTAAAATTATATTGGGAGGGAAGACTTATGTACGTTGTAAAACAAAGGGTGATGATTATTTACTTTTTCTTTTTTTTTGGGGGGGGGGGAGAGGAAGGAGGGAGCATGTTTATGTAATTTGTGGTAGTAGGTTATTTATTATTATTATTAGACATATTGTGGTTTTCTTTGTAAAATTATGTTGAAAGTAATTTAAAGAGTGAAAGGGGAGAAGACTTGTGTATGTTTACAAGGGAAGGTAACTTTTTAGCTTTTTTAGAGTGGAGAGAGAATGTGTGTGTTTATGTTGTTGGTGGTAGTAGGTTGTTTTTTTATCACTAGATATAGCGTGGATTTCTTTGTAAAATTATGTTTAATATAATTTAGAGAGGAAGAGAGTTAATATTAGTTAAAAAAAAAAAATTGTGGTTTGTAGGTTTTTTGAATAGAGGACGGTAGATAGGAAAAGAGTGTTTGAGAATGATTTGTAACTTATGTCTTTAAAAAAAGAAGGTGTGACTTTTTAAGCTTCAAGTTGTTTGTTCTAATTGTGAACATTATGCATGTGTTGTTCTTCAGTGAATGTGGTGGAAGGTGTTTAATCTTGTTGAATGAGGATGATTTGCAAAGACATGAGGGGTAGCGTTAGTATTATTTATGATTGAGGGGATAATTTATTGTTCATCCTTACTTATGTATATTTGTTGTTTATGTATATGATTAAAGCTCATATTTGGTGATGATATAATATGATCATCATCTTTTTACTCATTTTGGGATAGTATAGTTGGTTTGTAATAGTTTATAATCTAGCACAAATCTCGATAATAGTCTAGATTCACTATAAAATTTATTTGTCTTATAATAGTTTTTATTTGTTGTTTTTTGATATAGTAATGATTTATCATAATAGTTGTTCTCACACATTTGGCTAGTTTGCAATTTTTATAATAAGCACAATTCTTAATAAATTTTATGGTCAATTATTGGATATAAAATGTTTCTAAATTAGAAAATATTTTTTTATCAACTAAAAAAATTCGTGACTAAGCTCACTATCCTTGCAAAGTACATAATTATGAATCACGTGACAGAAATTTGGAGATTGACACAAAAATTGTTGCCACGACATCCGTTTTATGTCACAAGAATTATTGGGGTGTATGTAAAATTATGTTGCATGAATTGTATGATGAAACAACATTTATGTCAAGAATTGTTGTGACGGAAGTAGTATTATGTTGTATGAATATGCGACGAAATATGTTTTATGTCATAGGATTCATTCCGACGAAACGACTTTTTATGTCTTATATATGCTTGCAATGCGATAGTGATTTCATCGGACCAGTGCGCGACATTTCGTTGCACTACATCGCAATGTGTGACGTACACGACACTTCGTCTTTTAGAAGTCATTTAGCGACATTTTGGTAGGAAGACATCACAAGATTTGCAACGTTTTCAAACAAAAACGTCGTTAAATGGCTTATGAGATTAGGTTTTAGCGACATTCGTTGTGACGTATATATTTTCGTCTTTGAAAAGATTTTGTGTTAATTTTTGGGTTTGTCGCTAAAGGTTGTATTCTGGTAGCGGTGGATACTCTTGTAAATAAAAAAATGAATTATAAACATTAAGGCTTCATTTGATAATCATTTTTTATTTACCTTTTACTTATACTTTCAAAAATCAAGCTAAGTTTTAAAAACTAAAGAAAAATAATTTTTAAAAACTTGTTTTTTATTTTTGAAATTTGGGTAAAAATTCAAATGTTTTTTTTAAGAAGGATGAAACTAGAAATAATAAGAAAAAACACAATTTTATAAAAGATAAAAACAAAATGGTTATCAAACAGTGTTTAAGTTATTTTCACTCTCTAAAGTAATTATAAATATATTATTCATATTGGTGACTAATTGATGATATTTTTTATGCTTTGTGGGCATTTATACAAGATATCAAAGATGTTTGTTAATCCTTAATATCGATATTGAATTTCTCGATTTATAGATATATCAATGAATATTTTAATGCCTACATGCACGTTTCCTTTCCTCCTAATTAATTATGTTAATAAATCAAAAAACTTAAAAAGGACATTTTTAAAGTTTCATAAGCTAAACAATGAGCTGTTTTACTCGGAAACACCAAACATGTACATGGGAGAATAAAATCACATCGAAACCACTTCAAATTGCAAATTTGTAAAATTCAGAAACTCAGAAAGCATAAGGTCTTTACGAAGATCTAAGGATTTTAGTTTGTCCATCGATGCTTTAATTTCATTACTTTCTATTGAGGGTGCGATCAAAGTCCTACATCAACTAGATAAGGAGAAGAACACAAGTGAGAGACACTATCTCCATTGATATGATATGCCTCGACAATATCATACCAATGTAAATGGTCGAGTTTCAATGATGAGAATTATGCCAATTTTAAATTGAGTTTCTATACTTTTAACATTATTGTTATTATTATTATTGAGCTAATTAAATATAGGCTTGATGTCTGAATCTTTTTTAATTTCAAGATTAAAATATCATTTTGGTCCCTATACTTTTGGGTTCATTTCATTTACATTCTTGTACTTGCAAATGTCTAAGTTTAGTCTATATATTTTCAATATAAACTTTAAAATTGGTCCCTAATGTTATTTTGAAGTTCATTTTTATTAAAATTGGTTAAGTAATAGTAATAATTTTTATGGAAAAAAAATAGACACAATGTGAACATATTTTCAAAATTTATAGAGAAAGACTAATAAAGACTAATTTTTTTTATAGAAAAATTAACAATGAAGTAAGGACAATGTTAAGCTTTATTGAAAAGTACATCAACTAAATTTGAATATTTGAAAACACATGTATCAAAATGGAATGAAATCCAAAGTACAGAGACCCAAATGATATTTTAATTTTTTTTTTCAATTTAGTCTCTATTATTTAAAAAGTTTTAATTTAATCTTTTATGTATTTTTTTTTAATTTAATCTCTCATTATTGGTAAATGATAAAATTGGTTAATAATAAACTCGTATGTCTTGATGTTTAGTGAATTGACAAAAATTTAAAGAGAAAAGATGGTCTAAGATAAGGAGACTTAAAATTTACATTGATTTCTTAGAAATTTTGGATGAGAAATTTACTTAGCGTAATATTTAGTGAACGAAAGAAATATAAGGGGAGAAAAAAGGTCATTTAAAATAAGAAAAACTCACAGCTTTTGCCGATATCTTAGAAATTTTGGATGAGAAATTAGAACTATTTAACTCGTTGGATAACCATTTGATGTCTTATTTTTTTAGTTTTGAAAATTGTGATGTTTTCTCATAATAGCACTACAATGATTTTTCATACTCTCTACAATGACTTCAATATTTTAAAGGAAAGATTTGAGGTTCTAACCAAATTCCAAAAACAAAAACAAATTTTTGAAATTACTTAGACCCCGTCTGATAACCATTTTGTTTTTTGTTTTTAGTTTTTGAAATTTAAATCTAAAATACTACTTATACCAATGAGTTTATATGTCTTCTTATCTACTTTGTACCTATGTTTTCAAAACCAAGCCAACTTTTGAAAACTAAAAAAAGTAGCTTTCAAAAACTTAATTTTGTTTTTAGAATTTGGCTAAGAGTTCAAATGTTTAGGAGATGATCTCTATTGTAGTGAAATTAGGTGAACATAAGCTTAACTTTAAAAAACTAAAAAAAAAAAAAAAACAAAATGGTTATCAAACGGGGCCTTATTTTTTTAGTTTTCAAATTTTGGTTTGGGTTTTTGAAAGCTTATGTAAAAAGTAGATAAGAAAACAAGTAAACTATACATGAAAGTAGTATTTATAGGCTTAATTTTTAAAAAACTAAAATCCAAATGGTTATCAAACGAAGTTAAGATAATTTTTTTTTTTCATATTCTAAATTTTCTCCAATTTGGTGTGACGACCCTAAAGCTAGTTAGGGTATAGGATACCGTTCCTGAAGTTATTGCCCTAGCACAATGGTGCAACTAGGACAAAAACTAGAATTTTTTCTATGATCTGAAACTCAAAAAGAACCCAAAAAAAACACTTATATAACAAGTGCATAGAACGCAAGGGGTGCTATATCAATAAAACTCAAGTTCGAGCATAAAGAAACAGATCTAGCATTAACACCCAAAGGGATATTTACTAAGAGATAACAAGCAAAAAAATGGAGGATAATATCAACAGGGACAAAATAAGGATGTGTTTGGCACATGAGTTTGGATTTAGATGGGTTTGGATTCTAAATCCAAATCCATGTTTGGAGCAAGATGTTTTAAATCCTTTGATTTGGAACCCAATCCCATGGGTTACAACAGTGGAATCACATGGATTACAACAATGAAACCCCATGAAATTTGTTTTATGTTTTTCTCCTCCATTTTTCGACCACTTCGACAACTCCGATGAAAACTCCGACGACCATCCCACGACCACCGATAACGACAACTCCGATGACCACACCAGTGACTCGACCGTCGCTGCCGACTGCCTCCGACGATCACTTGGTTTTTCATTTCTGACGACCACTTCAACAACAACTCCAATGATGACTCCGACGATTACCGATAACGACAACTCCAACGACCACACCGACAACTCGACCACCGATAACGACTGCCTCCGCCAAATACTTGATTTTTTATTTCATCTTTAATTTGTCATTTTCCATTTTTGGTGACCACTTCGACAACAACTCCGATGACAACTTCGGCGACCACCGACACCGACAACGACAACTTCGACGATCACACCGGAAATTTGACCACCGCTAACGGTGGCCTCTTGCGACCACTTTATTTTCCATTTTCCCTTCCATTAGTCGTTTCCATTTTCGTTCACCATTTTGATAACAATTCTAATGACAACTCCGGCGACCAACGACAATGACAATTTCGACGACCACACCGGCGACTCGCCACCACTGGCGACTACCTCAAGTGACCACTTGATTTTTTATTTCTAACGATCACGACCACCTGATGACCACCGACGACGACAACCTCCATAATCCAACAACCTCATCAACTCGACTACCCCAACAAACTGACAATCTAGTCAATTTTTAAAAAGGTAAAAATAAAACTAAAAAATGGCTACTAAACAATTTTTTTTTTTTTTTTTTGTATAATAACATGCAAATATACTCTCAAAACCTTAGAATTTTGTGAAATTTTACAAAAAAAGACAAGAAAAATAACATAGTATTTTTTGTTTTTTTTTTTTTAATGTACACTCAAATGGCTCAATTTTGTAATTCCCTTTTTAAAAGTTAGAAAAAAATGAAATATTTTTTCTTTCGCACAGAGGCGTGTTATGTCGTTCTGTTTCATGTCAGTTGCAATGCTTTTGGACTGTGTATCTGTATGTGTGAACTCGTGGTGGGGGTGTTCAAAAAACTCGATGACCTAAAGAACCCGATTCAACCTAACTTACAAACACCTCTAACTCGTGGCATGTTATGTTTTTTTCTGTCTAAATGCTAAATATTATTCTAAATGTTTAAAACTCTTTTTTTATTCCTCAAATACAACATAAATTGAAAACTTCATTGAAAAGTTACTTAAAAAATCGATCCATGTTAGATAGTAGCTTCTACAATTCACGTAAGATCCACTACAAAATTTGAAAGGAATACAATAGCTAAAAGAAAAAAGGTGAAACAAAACTGTATCAAACCCATATTCAGAAAACTGCACCAAAAACACAGCTTTCTGATTCCCAGGCTTCAAGACACTACACTCCAAACATAGCTTTCTGATTCCCAGACTTCATAATACTGCACCCCAAGCACATAATAACAATTATGCAAAAAATCCAAACTATATAACATTTGTGAACCATAATCAAACATGCATCAAACATAACTCAGGACCGTTGTTTTACTCATTTATTCATAACTAGGGTGCGAAGAATAATCCTGATAACATGCAAATATGCTATCTTATTTCTTATATTTCAGCTAGTTTTTATACTTAAAATTTGGACTTTCATGGCATTTTATGGTTAATTTCAGGAAACCGAGCTTGAGAAGCAAAAATAGAGTATTCGAGACTATTTTGGTGTAATTTGGAGCATGTGTATGCTTAATTGAAGATCCAACCAAAATATAGATGTATTTTGAGTATAAGAAATATTCCAAGAGATTCTACATCAAATCACGATTCCAACGCATCAAACCGGGGGTCATTCGGACACCCAAGCGAAAAGATATGGTAAAAATGGTTATAATCGGATGTCTGACCGCAAGGGTAGAGTTGAGTCGTTGTCCCTAGCGTCTCAACGCTACAGAAAACGAAAAAAAGGCAATGTTTTATGTTGCACAACGTTGCGACGTTGTCCCTAGCATCTCAGCGTTGTGCTGATTTCCTATATATACATCCTTATGAGCTCATTTGAAGGGGGAACCAATTATGAGACTTAAAATACCCTAAAAACGATTTCTACATTGATTTTTGGGTTGAGAAGATTATTTAGGAGGCAAGGAATGTGAGTTCGAGCTGTAGATCGTGGCGAGGTTCTGATAACGCAACACGTAAGCGCACGTGATCGAAGTAATAAGAAATTGGAAGCATTCCAGAGTATCGAGCCCAAGGGAACGAATTTTAATAAAATCAATTGAGAAAAACATAACTCGTTGGTAAATTGCAATTGAAAGGTAACTAGAAGTAACACAAATGATTGTTGGGTTATTTTCAATTAAACTTAAAAGGAGTGAAAACAATGGAAAAGAAGAAACCCAATCCCTGAGATCGACCCTGACCACTTTTACTGCAAATTTAATAGGTGTAGGTAATAAATTATTATTTGATAGGGTCTTCGACAAGCCCCTTTTATCTAATCCAAATGGCTACTTACCTCGGTGCTAAACTCAAAGGATCCAATTTAAACCACCAAATAGTAACCAAGGTCGGCTGAATGACTTCCAAATGCTACTAGAAAATCGTACCAACCTTTTCAACATAAATTAATACATCAACAACTTGACTTCAACACTTAAACCACATAAAATTGCTTCTGATAATTTCCAAGACTCAAAACAACTAAAAAAATGTTTACCCAAGAAGCGAAATAGCTCATGCCAAGTCGAACCACGTACAAAACACTCCAAACACCTGCTATATGCCTGTAGAGTAGCCACACACATCTAAATTGGTGCAAAAATGCCTAAATTAATGACGAAACACGCCCACATACCAAGAACACGTCATCCATTAATTCTAATCATAAAAGATTTGCATCCAAGAGACCAACTAACACAACTAATTAAACCAAAGCTCACCTCGAGCACGTTCGGTCGAAAACTCCTTCAATCCTTGTATTACACGACACATGAAAAAGAGAGAGAGTGTTATAAAGAGAGAAAAGTTGAGAGAGGGATAGAGAGAGAGAGATAAGGGAGGTGATCGAAAGATAAAGAGAGAAAAAGAAGAAGAAAATGGAAAAAAGAAAGAGAATGGGGGTGAAAGACGAGAGGGTGAGAGAAAAGAAGAAAGGCATTGGTGGGGGGTTTTCATTTATCTTTTTTTAAAAAACATAATAGAAATATGACATTTACTAATATTATTATGTCAGGTTTGTGATGCCCGAGTTAATTCAAGTACTATGAAGTTAATTTTCGAGGGAGTTAATTTGTGGTTTAAATTATGATTGTTGGTGGTTCGGGCCAGAATTTTCTAATTTTTGGGTCTTTGGGGAGGTGGGAAATTCTAGTTCGTTTAAGCTAGAGACTTGGATTAATTGCTAAAGGCTATAAATTCAGGTCATTCACGTTCAGGAAGCTTCAGTCTCAATCTCACTATCTCAATTTCGCGTTGGGAGCCAGTTTAGAGAGTATTATTGGGTGAGCTCATCTTTTCCTTTTCTCATTTTTCCTTTAGGTTGTTTTTGTTTTAAATTAAAAAAGGAAGAAATCGGGAAGTAGAGGGTCGAAGGACCCTCCTCAAACCCCCGTACCCAATCCTTCGTCGTGCCGCAAAGCCCTCCATCTCTCCCTTCCATCCGTGCAGACGCCGCCATCGTGCCCTCTCTCTCCCTCCTTCACGATGTGCCCTACCCGTTCATCATGTTGCGACCTTTGTTGTTTCGTGATCTCTCTCTCCCGATTCGTGAAATATCATCGAGCTCTTCGCTAAGCCCTCTCTTTCGTTCTTGAAATCGTTGGTGATCTCTCGTCCCGTCGAAGCACAACCGCTGCCCCGAGCCCCTCGTTGTAGACGTCATCGATCGAGGGTCAGCCACCAGAGAGCCTTTCGAAAGCCCTAACCTGAGATCCTATCTTTCCTTTCGTTCTGTGCAGTTCAACAAGTGAGGTTGTTTCGCTTTTTGGTCTCTTTTCGCTGACTTATGCTTGTGGTTGTTTTGGTTAGGATCGCGAACTATTAGAGGGTTTGTTTTGGAAGAGCTTGGGAACTAAAATTTGAGTTTCCGATCGGCATCCTAAAGCTTGGTTCGACAGGCGTTTGGGGTAAGTTTTCTTTTCAATCTAGGATTGTTGCTGTGTTGGTTGGGTCACTGTGATTTAGGACCGAAGGCGGTTTTAGGAGAGGTTAACTCTAGTCCTTCAAAAGGGCTGAGATGGTTTTTATTTTTGGGTTGGGTGTCATTAGTTTAGCCTCTCATAACACTAATGGGTTACTGCTTTTTTTTTGTTTGCTTTAGGAAAACTTGTTTTTAACCCTTGAAGAGTAGTTGCTTCGTGGAACCTTGAATCGAGGCAAGCAGCCAGTTGGATTTGATACGCATACTCATAAGTGAGAGAGCTTGCTTCCGTAGCCTGTAAAATAAGATCTTGTGTTATTATGTATGTTAATGGGATCAACGTTGACCCCTGGATATTTTTCAGGCTTGTGTTTATCCACTGGATGTCCCTGTGGGCTCTTATCCACTGGATGTCCCTGTGGGCTTTTGGTTGAAGCATGTTATCTGACTTGTTTAGCATGAGTACCTCTTGGATTAGCTGTTTGTTTCGACTGAGGCATGTTATCTGACTTGTTGTGATTCGTGTTAGGTTAGGAATGCTTGAACTAGTTAGCCTTGTGGCGTTAGTGTGGTAGGCCCGGAAGGGAAGCCTAGCCTTTGTGGCAGTTTTAGGCAGGCCTAGCGTGGGTAGGTCAGCTTTGGTGGCAAGCTTGGTAGACTGAGTGAGTGAGAGTTAGCATGATGGTGATACGGTTAGACTCTATCCGAGAACGCCCTACCCCTATAGCGAGTTTGTGTAGACCTAGCCCTAGGACCCTTAGCCTTCGAGACGAATCAGGATCCTTTAGGGAATCGATTTCCTGCCGCGGAAGCACGATGTAAATCGTCGTTGTTTTGTTATCGTTTTAAATTTCTTAAAACCAAAAGTATCTACATACGTTCTAGGTTAAACATGCATTTAGAGAAGAAAACACAGTAAAGGTTTCAGAAACCTACCTCTTGAAGAACTCTTCTTTGTGACGAGTAGGCTTTTGTGGCAAGCTGAGGAACCCTTTATGGCAAGTTGGCCTTGGTGGTCGTGAGTCGAGGGTCTGGTTCTTAAAAGGATGCGAGATGGGTGGCTAGGACCTAAGAAGCACGGACACTTCATATTTGGTGAAGTGTCCGTGTCGGACACGTGTCGGACACGGACACGTTCGGACACGCCGACACGTGTCCGACACACACACAATGTCCTTTGTCCCTTTTTTTTTTATTTTTTTTATTTTCAGACACGCTGGGACACGCTGGAGACACGACACGCTCCTTTTTTTTTTTATTTTCAGACAATTTTCGTGTACTTTACGTTTAAAATAAAGTAAATAATAATAATAAAAAGAAAATAAAAAAACAGCCAGCCCTAAAAAACTTATCGCACGACCTGCCGCCTCTGCTGCTTCGTCTCTCTCTCTCTGCTTTGCTTGACGACTTCTGCTGCCCTCCAAAGAAACCGGCGACTTCTGCTGCTTCGACGCGCGCGCTTACGCTGCCCTTCGCCGACGACAACCTCTGCTGCTTTGCCGTGCTTCCGAAGCGGCGACCTGCTGCTTACTTAGTGCTTCCTAATTTCCTAAACCATCGCATCGCACCACCTCAAAGCCCAAAGGTTTGTTGTGTTTTCTTGGTTATGAGTTTCTTAGTATTGTTGTGTTTTCTCTTTGCTACTTACTGCTTTCTTTTATTTTATTACTAAAAAAAATTTATTACTAAAAAAAAAAATGTTCTCTGTTTATTGTTTAAGTGTTTACTGTTTAGTAACAAAAAAAAGTTTGGTTTTCTTTTTCATTATTAGATGGCCTCTTCCTCATCTAGTAATTGTAGTCAATCGTCACTCCCTTCAATCTCTAGTGATAATATTGAGGATGAATCAAAGCCACTTTGGAAATATGTGACCAAGCATCAAAAATTGAATGAAGGAGGAGGCAATTTCTCATGGCAATGTAATTTTTGTCATTGCATAAAGAAGAGTTCTTATACAAGGGTAAGAGCTCATTTATTGAAGTTAAATGGTCATGGAATTGGACCATGTCTAAAAGTTACCCCCCAAGATATGGTTGATATGCATAGATTGGAAGACGAGGCAAAGAATCGTATGGCTAAAAAAATCCCTAAAAGCATTCCTTTACCACCTCCAATCATATCTATTGGTGGAGTTAGTGTAAGTAATCCTCCTAGTACAATTAATTTTGAACAAAAGAAAAGGAAAGGTGCTCCAAGTGCAATAGAGAAGTCGTTTAACATGGCATCAAGGGACCAATTACACGCTCTTATTGCTCGGATGTTCTATTCTTCAGGGTTGCCTTTTCATTTAGCAAGAAATCCCCATTTTATAGGTGCATTTACTTATGCTGCAAATAATTTATTGTCGGGATATGTGCCACCTGGATACAATTTGTTGAGAACAACTCTTCTTCGAGAGAGAGAAGGCAAATGTTCAAAGATTATTGCAACCCATTAAAGACACATGGAGCGAAAAGGGTGTGAGTATTGTGAGTGATGGATGGAGTGACTCACAAAGAAGACCTTTGATAAACTTTATGGCAATTACAGACGGTCAACCAATGTTTCTAAAAGCAGTAGATTGTTCAGTGAAGTCAAAGATAAGTATTTTATCGCAAACTTGTTGAAGGAAGTCATTAATGAAGTTGGCCCTCAAAATGTTATTCAAGTGATAACTGATAATGCTCCTAATTGCAAGGGTGCGGGGCAAATTATTGAAGCACAATTTCCAACAATTGTATGGACACCATGTGTGGTGCATACTCTTAATCTTGCCTTAAAGAATATATGTGCAAAGAAAGAATGTTGAGAACAACCAAACTAGTGTATGAGGAATGTTGTTGGATTTACGAGATTGCCGTGATGATGTGATGGTTGTGAAGAACTTTATCATGAATCATTCAATGAGACTTGCGATTTTTAATGAGTTTGTATCTTTGAAATTACTTTACTGGTCAAACACGTTTTGCTTCCGTCATTATTATGCTCAAGAGGTTTAAACTCATTAAAGGAGGTTTGCAAGCTATGGTTATTAGTGACCAATGGACATGTTATAGAGAGGATGATTTAGGAAAAGCAAGACATGTGAAAGAATTGGTGTTGGATGATGTATGGTGGGACAAAATCGACTATATCCTTTCCTTCACCTCACCTATATATGATATGATTCGGGTTTGTGATACTGATGCACCTAGCCTTCATTTGGTTTATGACATGTGGGACACTATGATTGAAAAGGTGAAGATGGCAATATTTAGACATGAAGGAAAACATGGAGATGAATTCTCTTCCTTTTATGACGTGGTGCATAATATTCTTATTGATCGTTGGAACAAGAACAATACCCCACTCCATTGCTTGGCACATTCTTTGAACCCAAGGTACTTTTTGATCCTTACATTTTTTCCATTCTTATTCCATTTGTATTATAATTTCTAAAGTTCAACATTTTCTTAACTTATATAAATATTTAGGTACTATAGTGAGCAATGGCTTAAAGAAGGCCCTAATCGAGTACCTCCACATAAAGATATTGAAGTAACTTCGTGAGAGAAATGAGGTGTCTCAAGAGATATTTTCCGATCCGTAAGACCGTATAAAAGTGAACACGAGTTTGCAAATTTTTCAACAAAGGGAAAAGATTTTTCCGACATTGATTCCATAAGTGAGAGGTATCGTTCAAATCCTAAAGATTGGTGGGTCAGTTTGTCCATGGTGTCTATGCACCAATCCTTCAATCAATTGCTTTCAAGCTACTAGTACAACCTTCATCATCTTCATGTTGTGAGAGAGAATTGGAGCACCTACTCATTTATCAACTCATTTAGACGAAATAAGATGATGCCTCAACGTGCGATGATGATTTGGTATTTGTCCATAGTAATTTGCGTCTTTTGTCAAGAAGAACTCC